>OX392458.1:12637500-13315833 GCA_947623535.1 Coelioxys conoideus | reverse complement strand
CAGCCCGTCTGTCTCAGCCCGCATGTCGAGGCCCACCTGTCTCAGACCGTCTGTCTGTGACCGTCTGTCTCAGACCAACTGTCTCAGACCGCCAGCCTCAGACCGTCTGTCTCAGACCATCTGTCTCAGGCCATCTGTCTCAGGCCGTCGCTCTTTGCCCGCCTGTCTCAGCCCGCCTGTCTCAGTCCGTCTGTCTGAGACCCTCTGTCTCAGACCAACTGTCTCAACTCGCCTGTCTCAGCCCGCCTGCCTCAGACCGTCCGTCTCAGCCCGCCTGTCGCAGCCCGCCTGTCGCAGTCCGTCGGTCTGAGAACGTCTGTCTAGGACCAACTGTCTCAGACCGCCTGTCTCAGACCGTCTGTCTCAGACCATCTGTCCCACACCATCTGTCTCAGGCTGTCGGTCTTAGCCCATTTGTATCAGAACATCTGTCTCAGACCGCCGGTGTTAGACCGTCTGTTTGAAACCATCTGTCTCAGACCATCTGTCTCAGGCCGTCTGTCTCAGCCCGCCTGTCTCAGCCCGCCTGTCTCAGTCCGTCTGTCTGAGACCGTCTGTCTCACCCCGCCTGTCTCAGCCCGCCAGTCTCAGACCATCTGTCCCACACCATCTATCTCAGGCTGTCGGTCTTAGCCCGTCTGTCTCATACCATCTGTCTCAGACCGCCGGTCTCAGACCGTCTGTCTGAAACCATCTGTCTCAGACCATCTGTATCAGGCCGTCTGTCTCAGCCCGCCTGTCTCAGCCCGCCTGTCTCAGTCATTCTGTCTGAGACCGTCTGTCTCAGACCAACTGTCTCAGCCCGCCTGTCTCAGCCCGCCTTTCTCAGACCGTCTGTCTGTGACCGTCTGTCTCAGACCATCTGTCTCAGACCGTCTGTCTGAGCCCGCCTGTCGCAGCCCGCCTGTCTCAGTCCGTCTGTTTCGGTCCGTCTGTCTGAGACCGTCTGTCTCAGACCAACTGTCTCAGCCCGCCTGTCCCAGCCCGCCTGTCTCAGACCGTCTGTCTGAGACCGTCTGTCTCAGACCATCTGTCTCAGACCGTCTGTCTTAGCCCGCCTGTCGCAGCCCGCCTGTCTCATTCCGCCTGTGATGAGACCGTCTGTCTCAGACCAACTGTCTCAGGCAGCCTGTCTCAGACCGGCTGTCTCAGACCATCTGTCCCACACCATCTATCTCAGGATGTCGGTCTTAGCCCGTCTGTCTCAGACCATCTGTCTCAGGCCGCCTGTCTCAGACCGTCTGTCTCAGACCATCTGTCCCACACCATCTATCTCAGGCTGTCGGTCTTAGCCCGTCTGTCTCATACCATCTGTCTCAGACCGCCGGTCTCAAACCGTCTGCCTCATGCCATCTTTCTCAGACCAACTTTCTCAGCCCGTCTGTCTCAGGTCGCCTGTCTCAACCCGCCTGTCTCAGTCCGTCTGTCTCAGCCCGCCTGTTTCAGACCAACTTTCTCAGCCCGCCTGTCTCAACCCGCCTGTCTCAGTCCGTCTGTCTCAGCCCGCCTGTTTCAGACCAACTTTCTCAGCCCGCCAGTCTCAGCCCGCCTGTCTCAGGCCGTCTGTCTCAGACCATCTGTCCCACACCATCTATCTCAGCCCGCCTGTCTCAGACCATCTGTCTCAGGCTGTTGGTCTTAGCCCGTCTGTCACAGACCATCTGTCTCAGACCGCCGGTCTCAGACCGTCTGTCTCATGCCATCTGTCTCAGACCATCTGTCTCAGGCCGTCTGTCTTAGACCGTCTGTCTGGGCCCGCCTGTCTCTGCCCGTCTGACTCAGCCCGCCTGTCGCAGCTCGCCTGTCTCAGACCGTCTGTCTCAGACCATCTGTCCCACAAAATCTATCTCAGGCTGTCGGCCTTATCCCGTCTGTCTCAGGCCATCTGTCTCAGACCGTCAGTCTTAGCCCGTCTGTGTGAGCCCGTCTGTCTCTGTCCATATGTCTCTGTCCGTCTGACTCAGACCGTCTGTCTGAGACCGTCTGTCTCAGCCCGCCTGTCTGCACCCGCCTGTCTGCGACCCTCTGTCTCAGACCAACTGTCTCAGCCCGTCTGTCTCAGGTCGCCTGTCTCAACCCGCCTGTCTCAGTCCGTCTGTCTCAGCCCGCCTGTTTCGGACCAACTTTCTCAGCCCGCCTGTCTCAGCTCGTCTGTCTCAGACCGTCTGTCTGAGACCGTCTGTCTCAGACCATCTGTCTCAGACCGTCTGTCTGAGCCCGCCTGTCGCAGCCCGCATGTCTCAGTCCGTCTGTCTGAGACCGTCTGTCTCAGACCAACTGTCTCAGCCCGTCTGTCTCAGCCCGCCTGTCGAGGCCCGCCTGTCTCAGTCCGTCTATTTGAGAACGTCTGTTTCAGACCAACGGTCTCAGGCCGCCTGTCTCGGACCGCCTGTCTCAGACCGTCTGTCTCAGACCATCTGTCTTAGGCCATCTGTCTCAGACCGTCAGTCTTAGCCCGTCTGTGTCAGCCCGTCTGTCTCTGTCCGACTGACTCACACCAACTGTCTCAGCCCGGCTGTCTCAGCCCGCCTGTCTCAGCCCGCCTGTCTCAGCCCGCCTGTCTCAGACCGTCTGTCTCAGCCCGCCTGTCTCACTCCGCCTGTCTCAGCCCGCTTGTCTCAGCCCGCCTGTCACAGCCCGCCTGTCTCATTTCGTCTGTCTGAGACCGTCTGCCTCAGACCATCTGTCTCAGACCGTCTGTCTCAGACCATCTGTCTCAGACCGTCCGTCTGAGCCCGCCTGTCGCAGCCCGCCTGTCTCAGTCCGTCTGTCTGAGACTGTCTGTCTCAGACCAACTGTCTCATCCCGCCTGCCTCAGACCGTCTGTCTCAGCCCGCCTGTCTCACTCCGCCTGTCTCAGCCCGCCTGTCTCAGCCCGCCTGTCACAGCCCGCCTGTCTCATTCCGTCTGTCTGATACCGTCTGTCGCAGACCATCTGCCTCAGACCGCCGGTATCAGACCGTCTGTCTCATGCCATCTGTCTCAAACCATCTGTCTCAGGCCGTCGGTCTTAGCCCGTCTGTCTGAGCCCGCCTGTCTCTGCCCGACAGTCTCAAACCGTCTGTCTCAGACCGTCTGTCTCTGTCCAACTGTCTCATCCCGTCTGTCTCTGCCCGTCTGTCTCAGACCGTCTGTCGCAGCCCGCCTGTCTCAGCCCGCCTGTCTCAGTCCGTCGGTCTGAGACCGTCTGTGTAGGACCAACTGTCTCAGACCGCCTGTCTCAGACCGTCTGTCTCAGACCATCTGTCCCACACCATCTGTCTCAGGCTGTCGGTCTTAGCCCGTCTGTCTCAGAACATCTGTATCAGACCGCCGGTCTCGGACCGTCTGTCTCAAACCATCTGTCTCAGACCATCTGTATCAGGCCGTCGGTCTTTGCCCGCCTGTCTCAGCCCGCCTGTCTCAGTCCGTCTGTCTCAGACCGTCTGTCTCAGACCAACTGTCTCAGCCCGCTTGTCTCAGCCCGCCTGTCTCAGACCGTCTGTCTGAGACCGTCTGTCTCAGACCATCTGTCTCAGACAGACTAACTGAGACAGTCGGGTTGAGACAGGCGGGCTGAGACAGACGGGCTGAGACAGTTGGTCTGAGACAGAGGGTCTCAGACAGCCGGGCTGAGACAGGCGGGTGCAGACAGGCGGGCTGGGACAGACGGTCTCAGACGGACGGTTGAGTCAGACGGACAGAGACATATGGACAGAGACAGACGGGCTGACACAGACGGTCTGAGACAGATGGTCTGAGACAGACGGTCTCAGACAGACGGTGTGAGACAGGCGGGCTGTGAAAGTTGGTCTGAAACAGGCGGGCTGAGACAGACGGACTCAGACAGGCGGGCTGCGACAGGCGTTCTCAGACAGACGGACTGAGACAGGCGGGTTGAGACAGGCGGGCTGAGACAGACGGGCTGAGACAGTTGGTCTGAGACAGAGGGTCTCAGACAGACGGACTGAGACAGGCGGGCTGAGACAGACGGTCTGCGACAGACGGGCAGGGACAGACGGGATGAGACACTTGGAGAGAGACAGACGGTCTGAGACAGACGGTCTGAGACTGACGGGCAGAGACAGGCGTGCTCAGACAGACGGGCTAAGACCGACGGCCTGAGACAGATCGTCTGAGACAGATGGCATGAGACAGACGGTCTGAGACTGACGGGCAGAGACATGCGGGCTCAGACAGACGGCCTGAGACAGATGGTCTGAGACAGACCGTCTCAGATAGACGGACTGAGTCAGACGGACAGAGACAGGCGGGCTGAGACAGACGGGCTAAGACTGACGGTCTGAGGCAGATGGCCTGAGACAGATGGTCTGAGACAGACGGTCTGAGACAGGCGGTCTGAGACAGTTGGTCTGAGACAGACGGTCTCAGACAGACGGACTGAGACAGGCGGGTTCAGACAGGCGTTCTGAGACAGACGGTCTCAGACAGACGGTCTGAGTCAGACGGACAGAGACATATGGACAGAGACAGACGGGCTGACACAGACGGGCTAAGACTGACGGTCTGAGACAGATGGTCTGAGACAGACGGTCTTAGACAGACGGACAGAGACAGACGGGATGAGACAGACGGTCTCAGACAGACGGACTGAGACAGGCGGGCTGCGACAGACGGGCTAAGACAGACGGTCTCAGACAGACGGACTAAGACAGACGGGATGAGACCGACGGACAGAGACAGACGGTCTGAGACAGATGGTCTGAGACAGACGGTCCGAGACAGACGGTCCGAGACAGAGCATCCGTGACAGGCGGTCTGAGACAGACGGTCTGAGACTGACGTACAGAGACAGGAAGGCTGAGACAGACGGGCTAAGACCGACGGCCTGAGACAGATGGTCTGAGACACATGGTCTGAGACAGACGGTCTGTGACAGGCGGTATGAGACAGGCGGGCTGAGACAGACGGTCTCACACAGACGGACTGAGACGGGCGGGCTGAGACAGGCGGGCTGAGACAGAAGGTCTTAGACAGACGGACAGAGACAGACGGGATGAGACGGACGGACAGAGACAGACGGTCTGAAACAGACGGTCTGAAACAGACGGTCTGAGACAGTTGGTCTGAGACAGACGGTCTCAGACAGACGGACTAAGACAGGCGGTCTGAGACAGGCGGTCTAAGACAGACGCGCAGAGACATGCGAGCTGAGACAGACGGGCTAAGACCGACGGCCTGAGACAGATGGTCTGAGACAGATGGTCTGCGATAGGCGGTCTGAGACAGATGGTCTGAGACAGACGGTCCGAGAAAGACGGTCCGAGACAGACGGTCCGAGACAGACGGTCCGAGACAGTTAGTCTGAGGCAGACGGTCTCAGACAGACGGACTGAGACAGGCGTGCTGAGACTGGCGGGCTGAGACAGACGGTATGAGACAGACGGGTTGAGACAGTTGGACAGAGACAGACGGTCTGAGGCAGACGGGCAGAGACAGGCGGTCTGAGACAGACGGGCAGGGACCGATGGCCTGAGACAGATGGTCTGAGACAGATGGTCTGAGACAAACGGTCTGAGACAGACGGTCGGAGACAGACGGTCGGAGACAGACGGTCTGAGACAGACGGTCTGAGACAGACGGTCTGAGACAGACGGGCAGAGACCGATGGCCTGAGACAGATGGTCTGAGACAGATGGTCTGAGACAGACGGTCTGAGACAGACGGTCGGAGACAGACGGTCGGAGACAGACGGTCTGAGACAGACGGTCTGAGACAGACGGGCAGAGACCGATGGCCTGAGACAGATGGTCTGAGACAGATGGTCTGAGACAGACGGTCTGAGACAGACGGTCGGAGACAGACGGTCGGAGACAGACGGTCTGAGACAGACGGTCTGAGACAGACGGGCAGAGACCGATGGCCTGAGACAGATGGTCTGAGACAGATGGTCTGAGACAGATGGTCTGAGACAGACGGTCTGAGACAGACGGTCGGAGACAGACGGTCCGAGACAGACGGTCTCATACAGGCGGGCTGCGACAGACGGTCCGAGACAGCCAGTCCGAGACAGACGGTCCAAGACAGACGGTCCGAGACAGACGGTCCGAGACAGACGGTCCGAGACAGAGGGTCCGAGACAGGCGGTCTGAGACAGACGGTCTGAGACTGACGTCCAGAGACAGGCAGGCTGAGACAGACGGGCTAAGACCGACGGCCAGAGACAGATGGTCTGAGACAGATGGTCTGAGACAGACGGTCGGAGACAGACGGTCTGAGACAGACGGGCAGAGACCGATGGCCTGAGACAGATGGTCTGAGACAGATGGTCTGAGACAGACGGTCGGAGACAGACGGTCTGAGACAGACGGTCTGAGACAGACGGGCAGAGACCGATGGCCTGAGACAGATGGTCTGAGACAGATGGTCTGAGACAGACCGGATAAGACCGACAGCCTGTGACAGATGGTCTGAGACAGGCGGGCTGAGACAGACGGGCTGAGACAGGCGGGCTGAGACAGACGGGCTAAGACTGACGGTCTGAGGCAGATGGCCTGAGACAGATGGTCTGAGACAGACGGTCTTAGACAGACGGACAGAGACAGTTGGTCTGAGACAGACGGTCTCAGACAGACGGACTGAGACAGGCGGGTTCAGACAGGCGTTCTGAGACAGACGGTCTCAGACAGACGGTCTGAGTCAGACGGACAGAGACATATGGACAGAGACAGACGGGCTGACACAGCCGGGCTAAGACTGACGGTCTGAGACAGATGGTCTGAGACAGACGGTCTTAGACAGACGGACAGAGACAGACGGGATGAGACAGACGGTCTCAGACAGACGGACTGAGACAGGCGGGCTGCGACAGACGGGCTAAGACAGACGGTCTCAGACAGACGGACTAAGACAGACGGGATGAGACCGACGGACAGAGACAGACGGTCTGAGACAGATGGTCTGAGACAGACGGTCCGAGACAGACGGTCCGAGACAGAGCATCCGTGACAGGCGGTCTGAGACAGACGGTCTGAGACTGACGTACAGAGACAGGAAGGCTGAGACAGACGGGCTAAGACCGACGGCCTGAGACAGATGGTCTGAGACACATGGTCTGAGACAGACGGTCTGTGACAGGCGGTATGAGACAGGCGGGCTGAGACAGACGGTCTCACACAGACGGACTGAGACGGGCGGGCTGAGACAGGCGGGCTGAGACAGAAGGTCTTAGACAGACGGACAGAGACAGACGGGATGAGACGGACGGACAGAGACAGACGGTCTGAAACAGACGGTCTGAAACAGACGGTCTGAGACAGTTGGTCTGAGACAGACGGTCTCAGACAGACGGACTAAGACAGGCGGTCTGAGACAGGCGGTCTAAGACAGACGCGCAGAGACATGCGAGCTGAGACAGACGGGCTAAGACCGACGGCCTGAGACAGATGGTCTGAGACAGATGGTCTGCGATAGGCGGTCTGAGACAGATGGTCTGAGACTGGCGGGCTGAGACAGACGGGCTGAGACAGACGGGCTGAGACAGACGGGCTAAGACCGACGGCCTGAGACAGATGGTCTGGGACAGATGATCTGAGACAGGCGGTCTGAGACAGATGGTCTGAGACAGGCGGGCTGAGACAAACGGGCTAAGACCGACTGCCTGAGACAGATGGTCTGAGACAGATGATCTGAGACAGACGGTCTGAGACAGACGGGCAGAGACAGGCGGGCTGAGACAGACGGGCTGAGACAGACGGTCCGAGAAAGACGGTCCGAGACAGACGGTCCGAGACAGTTAGTCTGAGGCAGACGGTCTCAGACAGACGGACTGAGACAGGCGTGCTGAGACTGGCGGGCTGAGACAGACGGTATGAGACAGACGGGTTGAGACAGTTGGACAGAGACAGACGGTCTGAGGCAGACGGGCAGAGACAGGCGGTCTGAGACAGACGGGCAGGGACCGATGGCCTGAGACAGATGGTCTGAGACAGATGGTCTGAGACAAACGGTCTGAGACAGACGGTCGGAGACAGACGGTCGGAGACAGACGGTCTGAGACAGACGGGCAGAGACCGATGGCCTGAGACAGATGGTCTGAGACAGATGGTCTGAGACAGACGGTCTGAGACAGACGGTCGGAGACAGACGGTCGGAGACAGACGGTCTGAGACAGACGGTCTGAGACAGACGGGCAGAGACCGATGGCCTGAGACAGATGGTCTGAGACAGATGGTCTGAGACAGACGGTCTGAGACAGACGGTCGGAGACAGACGGTCGGAGACAGACGGTCTGAGACAGACGGTCTGAGACAGACGGGCAGAGACCGATGGCCTGAGACAGATGGTCTGAGACAGATGGTCTGAGACAGATGGTCTGAGACAGACGGTCTGAGACAGACGGTCGGAGACAGACGGTCCGAGACAGACGGTCTCATACAGGCGGGCTGCGACAGACGGTCCGAGACAGCCAGTCCGAGACAGACGGTCCGAGACAGACGGTCCGAGACAGACGGTCCGAGACAGACGATCCGAGACAGAGGGTCCGAGACAGGCGGTCTGAGACAGACGGTCTGAGACTGACGTCCAGAGACAGGCAGGCTGAGACAGACGGGCTAAGACCGACGGCCAGAGACAGATGGTCTGAGACAGATGGTCTGAGACAGACGGTCGGAGACAGACGGTCTGAGACAGACGGTCTGAGACAGACGGGCAGAGACCGATGGCCTGAGACAGATGGTCTGAGACAGATGGTCTGAGACAGACGGTCGGAGACAGACGGTCTGAGACAGACGGTCTGAGACAGACGGGCAGAGACCGATGGCCTGAGACAGATGGTCTGAGACAGATGGTCTGAGACAGACCGGATAAGACCGACAGCCTGTGACAGATGGTCTGAGACAGGCGGGCTGAGACAGACGGGCTGAGACAGACGGGCTAAGACAGACGGACAGAGACAGACGGGATGAGACAGACGGTCCGAGACAGACGGTCCGAGACAGACGGTCCGAGACAGACGGTCCGAGACAGAGCATCCGTGACAGGCGGTCTGAGACTGACGTACAGAGACAGGCAGGCTGAGACAGACGGGCTAAGACCGACGGCCTGAGACAGATGGTCTGAGACACATGGTCTGAGACAGACGGTCTGAGACAGACGGTCTCAGACAGACGGACGGAGACAGGCGGGCTGCGACAGGCGGGCTGAGACAGACGGTCTGAGATACATGGTCTGGGACAGACGGTCTGAGACAGGCGGTCTGAGACAGGCGGTCTGACACAGGCGGACTGAGACAGTTGGTCTGAGACAGACGGTCTCAGACAGACGGACTGAGACAGGCGGGCTGCGACAGACGGGCAGAGACAGGCAGGCTGAGACTGACGGGCTACGACCGACGGCTGCAGACAGATGGCCTGAGACAGATGGTCTGAGACAGACGGTCTGTGACAGAGGGTCGGAGACAGACGGTCTGAGACAGACGGGCTAAGAACGACGGCCTGAGAAAGGTGGTCTGAGACAGATGGCATGAGATAGACGGGCTAAGACCGACAGCCTGAGACACATGGTCTGAGACAGACGGTCTGAGACAGACGGTCTCAGACAGACGGACGGAGACAGGCGGGCTACGACAGGAGGGCTAAGACAGACGGTCTGAGACAGATGGTCTGAGACAGACCGTCCGAGACAGACGGTCCGAGACAGACGGTCCGAGACAGACGGTCTCAGACAGGCGGGCTGCGACAGACGGCGCGAGACAGCCAGTCCGAGACAGACGGTCCGAGACAGACGGTCCGAGACAGACGGTCCGAGACAGACGGTCCGAGACAGAGGGTCCGAGACAGGCGGTCTGAGACAGACGGTCTGAGACTGACGTCCAGAGACAGGCAGGCTGAGACAGACGGGCTAAGACCGACTGCCTGAGACAGATGGTCTGAGACAAATGGTCTGAGGCAGACGGTCTGAGACAGATGGTCTGAGACAGATGGTCTGAGACAGACGGTCTCAGACAGACGGACTGAGACAGGCGGGCTGCGAGAGGCGGTCTGAGACAGATGGTCTGATACAGGCGGACAGAGGCAGACGGTCTGAGACAGGCGGGCTGCGACAGACGGTCCGAGACAGACGGTCCGAGACAGAGGGTCCGAGACAGGCGGCCTGAGACAGACGGGATGAGACCGACGTACAGAGACAGGCAGACTGAGACAGACGGGCTAAGACCGACGGCCTGAGACAGACGGTCCGAGACAGACGGTCCGAGACAGACGGTCCGAGACAGACGGTCCGCGACAGACGGTCCGAGACAGACGGTCCGAGACAGGCGGGCTGAGACAGACGTTCTGAGACAGACGGGCAGAGACAGGCAGGCTGAGACTGACGGGCTACGACCGACGGCTTCAGACAGATGGCCTGAGACAGATGGTCTGAGACAGACGGTCTGTGACAGGCGGTCTAAGACAGGCGGGCTGAGACAGGCAGGCTGAGACAGTTGGTTTGAGACAGACGGTCTCACACAGACGGACTGAGACGGGCGGGCTGAGACAGGCGGGCTGAGACAGACGGTCTTAGACAGACGGACAGAGACAGACGGGATGAGACAGACGGACAGAGACAGACGGTCTGAAACAGACGGGCAGAGACAGGCGAGCTGAAACAGACGGGCTAAGACCGACGGCCTGAGACAGATGGTCTGAGACAGATGGCATGAGACAGACGGTCCGACATCGGCGGTCTGAGACAGATGGTCTGAGACAGACGGGCTAAGACCGACAGCCTGAGACAGATGCTGTGGGACAGATGGTCTGAGACACACGGACTGAGACGTTCGGTCTGAGACAGTTGGTCTGAGACAGACCGTCCGAGACAGACGGTCCGAGACAGACGGTCCGAGACAGACGGTCTCAGACAGGCGGGCTGCGACAGACGGTCCGAGACAGCCAGTCCGAGACAGACGGTCCGATACAGACGGTCCGAGACAGACGGTCCGAGACAGACGGTCCGAGACAGAGGGTCCGAGACAGGCGGTCTGAGACAGACGGTCTGAGACTGACGTCCAGAGACAGGCAGGCTGAGACAGACGGGCTAAGACCGACTGCCTGAGACAGATGGTCTGAGACAAATGGTCTGAGGCAGACGGTCTGAGACGGATGGTCTGAGACAGATGGTCTGAGACAGACGGTCTCAGACAGACGGACTGAGACAGGCGGGCTGCGAGAGGCGGGCTGAGACAGACGGTCTGAGACAGATGGTCTGATACAGGCGGACAGAGGCAGACGGTCAGAGACAGGCGAGCTGCGACAGACGGTCCGAGACAGACGGTCCGAGACAGAGGGTCCGAGACAGGCGGTCGGAGACAGACGGGATGAGACCGACGTACAGAGACAGGCAGACTGAGACAGACGGGCTAAGACCGACGGCCTGAGACAGACGGTCCGAGACAGACGGTCCGAGACAGGCGGTCCGAGACAGACGGTCCGCGACAGACGGTCCGAGACAGACGGTCCGAGAGAGAGGGTCCGAGACAGGCGGTCTGAGACAGACGTTCTGAAACAGGCGGGCTAAGACCGACAGCCTGAGACAGATGGTGTGGGACAGATGGTCTGAGACGGACGGACTGGGACAGGCGGGCTACGACAGGAGGGCTAAGACAGACGGTCCGAGACAGACGGTCTGAGAAAGAGTGTCCGTGACAGACGGTCCGAGACACGCGGTCCGAGACAGACGGTCCGAGACAGACGGTCCGAGACAGACGGTCCGAGACAGACGGTCCGAGATAGACGGTCCGAGACAGAGGGTCCGATACAGGCGGTCTGAGACAGACGGTCTGAGACTGACGTACAGAGACAGGCAGGCTGAGACAGACGGGCTGAGACCGACGGCCTGAGACAGATTGTCTGAGTCAGATGGTCTGAGACAGATGGTCTGAGACAGACGGTCTGAGACAGGCGGTCTGAGACAGACGGTCTGAAACAGACGGTCTGAGACAGTTGGTCTGAGACAGACGGCCTCAGACAGTCGGTGTCAGACGGACGGACCGAGACAGGCGGGCTGAGACGGACGGCCTCAGACAGTCGGTGTGAGACGGACGGACCGAGACAGGCGGGCTGAGACGGACGGGCAAAGACCGACGGTCTCAGACAGACGGACTGAGACAGGCGGGCTGCGAGAGGCGGGCTGAGACAGACGGTCTGAGACACATGGTCTGACACAGACGGTCTGTGACAGGCGGTCTGAGACAGACGGTCTGAGACAGGCGGTCTGAGACAGTTGGTCTGAGACAGACGGCCTCAGACAGTCGGTGTCAGACAGACGGACTGAGACAGGCGGGCTGAAACAGTTGGTCTGAGACAGACGGTCTCAGACAGACGGACTGAGACAGGCGGGTTGCGACAGACGGTCTGAGACAGATGAGTTGAGACAGACGGTCACAGACAGACGGTCTGAGACAGGCGGGCTGAGACAGTTGGTCTGAGACAGACGGTCTCAGACAGACGGACTGAGACAGGCGGGTTGCGACAGACGGTCTGAGACAGATGAGCTGAGACAGACGGTCTCAGACAGACGGTCTCAGACAGACGGACTGAGACAGGCGGGCTGCGACAGACGGGCTAAGACAGACGGTCTCAGACAGACGGACTGAGACAGGCGGGCTGAGACAAGCGAGCTGTGACAGACGGTCTTAGACTGACGTACAGAGACAGGCGGGCTACGACAGGAGGGCTAAGACAGACGGTCTGAGACAGATGGTCTGAGACAGACCGTCCGAGACAGACGGTCCGAGACAGACGGTCCGAGACAGACGGTCTGAGACAGACGGGCAGGGACCGATGGCCTGAGACAGATGGTCTGAGACAGATGGTCTGAGACAGACGGTCTGAGACAGACGGTCGGAGACAGACGGTCGGAGACAGACGGTCTGAGACAGACGGTCTGAGACAGACGGGCAGAGACCGATGGCCTGAGACAGACGGGCAGAGACCGATGGCCTGAGACAGATGGTCTGAGACAGATGGTCTGAGACAGACGGTCCGAGACAGCCAGTCCGAGACAGACGGTCCGAGACAGACGGTCCGAGACAGACGGTCCGAGACAGACGGTCCGAGACAGAGGGTCCGAGACAGGCGGTCTGAGACAGACGGTCTGAGACTGACGTCCAGAGACAGGCAGGCTGAGACAGACGGGCTAAGACCGACGGCCAGAGACAGATGGTCTGAGACAGATGGTCTGAGACAGACGGTCGGAGACAGACGGTCTGAGACAGACGGTCTGAGACAGACGGGCAGAGACCGATGGCCTGAGACAGATGGTCTGAGACAGATGGTTTGAGACAGACGGTCGGAGACAGACGGTCTGAGACAGACGGTCTGAGACAGACGGGCAGAGACCGATGGCCTGAGACAGATGGTCTGAGACAGATGGTCTGAGACAGACCGGATAAGACCGACAGCCTGTGACAGATGGTCTGAGACAGGCGGGCTGAGACAGACGGGCTGAGACAGACGAGCTAAGACAGACGGACAGAGACAGACGGGATGAGACAGACGGTCCGAGACAGACGGTCCGAGACAGAGCATCCGTGACAGGCGGTCTGAGACAGACGGTCTGAGACTGACGTACAGAGACAGGCAGGCTGAGACAGACGGGCTAAGACCGACGGCCTGAGACAGATGGTCTGAGACACATGGTCTGAGACAGACGGTCTGAGACAGACGGTCTCAGACAGACGGACGGAGACAGGCGGGCTGCGACAGGCGGGCTGAGACAGACGGTCTGAGATACATGGTCTGGGACAGACGGTCTGAGACAGGCGGTCTGAGACAGGCGGTCTGACACTGGCGGACTGAGACAGTTGGTCTGAGACAGACGGTCTCAGACAGACGGACTGAGACAGGCGGGCTGCGACAGACGGGCAGAGACAGGCAGGCTGAGACTGACGGGCTACGACCGACGGCTGCAGACAGATGGCCTGAGACAGATGGTCTGAGACAGACGGTCTGTGACAGAGGGTCGGAGACAGACGGTCTGAGACAGACGGGCTAAGAACGACGGCCTGAGAAAGGTGGTCTGAGACAGATGGCATGAGACAGACGGGCTAAGACCGACAGCCTGAGACACATGGTCTGAGACAGACGGTCTGAGACAGACGGTCTCAGACAGACGGACGGAGACAGGCGGGCTACGACAGGAGGGCTAAGACAGACGGTCTGAGACAGATGGTCTGAGACAGACCGTCCGAGACAGACGGTCCGAGACAGACGGTCCGAGACAGACGGTCTCAGACAGGCGGGCTGCGACAGACGGCGCGAGACAGCCAGTCCGAGACAGACGGTCCGAGACAGACGGTCCGAGACAGACGGTCCGAGACAGACGGTCCGAGACAGAGGGTCCGAGACAGGCGGTCTGAGACAGACGGTCTGAGACTGACGTCCAGAGACAGGCAGGCTGAGACAGACGGGCTAAGACCGACTGCCTGAGACAGATGGTCTGAGACAAATGGTCTGAGGCAGACGGTCTGAGACAGATGGTCTGAGACAGATGGTCTGAGACAGACGGTCTCAGACAGACGGACTGAGACAGGCGGGCTGCGAGAGGCGGGCTGAGACAGACGGTCTGAGACAGATGGTCTGATACAGGCGGACAGAGGCAGACGGTCTGAGACAGGCGGGCTGCGACAGACGGTCCGAGACAGACGGTCCGAGACAGAGGGTCCGAGACAGGCGGCCTGAGACAGACGGGATGAGACCGACGTACAGAGACAGGCAGACTGAGACAGACGGTCCGAGACAGACGGTCCGAGACAGACGGTCCGAGACAGACGGTCCGCGACAGACGGTCCGAGACAGACGGTCCGCGACAGACGGTCCGAGACAGACGGTCCGAGACAGGCGGGCCGAGACAGACGTTCTGAGACAGACGGGCAGAGACAGGCAGGCTGAGACTGACGGGCTACGACCGACGGCTTCAGACAGATGGCCTGAGACAGATGGTCTGAGACAGACGGTCTGTGACAGGCGGTCTAAGACAGGCGGGCTGAGACAGGCAGGCTGAGACAGTTGGTTTGAGACAGACGGTCTCACACAGACGGACTGAGACGGGCGGGCTGAGACAGGCGGGCTGAGACAGACGGTCTTAGACAGACGGACAGAGACAGACGGGATGATACAGACGGACAGAGACAGACGGTCTGAAACAGACGGTCTGAGACAGTTGGTCTGAGACAGACGGTCTCAGACAGACGGACTAAGACAGGCGGTCTGAGACAGACGGTCTGAGACAGACGGGCAGAGACAGGCGAGCTGAGACAGACGGGCTAAGACCGACGGCCTGAGACAGATGGTCTGAGACAGATGGCATGAGACAGACGGTCCGACATCGGCGGTCTGAGACAGATGGTCTGAGACAGACGGGCTAAGACCGACAGCCTGAGACAGATGCTGTGGGACAGATGGTCTGAGACACACGGACTGAGACGTTCGGTCTGAGACAGTTGGTCTGAGACAGACCGTCCGAGACAGACGGTCCGAGACAGACGGTCCGAGACAGACGGTCTCAGACAGGCGGGCTGCGACAGACGGTCCGAGACAGCCAGTCCGAGACAGACGGTCCGATACAGACGGTCCGAGACAGACGGTCCGAGACAGACGGTCCGAGACAGAGGGTCCGAGACAGGCGGTCTGAGACAGACGGTCTGAGACTGACGTCCAGAGACAGGCAGGCTGAGACAGACGGGCTAAGACCGACTGCCTGAGACAGATGGTCTGATACAGGCGGACAGAGGCAGACGGTCAGAGACAGGCGAGCTGCGACAGACGGTCCGAGACAGACGGTCCGAGACAGAGGGTCCGAGACAGGCGGTCGGAGACAGACGGGATGAGACCGACGTACAGAGACAGGCAGACTGAGACAGACGGGCTAAGACCGACGGCCTGAGACAGACGGTCCGAGACAGACGGTCCGAGACAGACGGTCCGAGACAGACGGTCCGCGACAGACGGTCCGAGACAGACGGTCCGAGAGAGAGGGTCCGAGACAGGCGGTCTGAGACAGACGTTCTGAAACAGGCGGGCTAAGACCGACAGCCTGAGACAGATGGTGTGGGGCAGATGGTCTGAGACAGACGGACTGGGACAGGCGGGCTACGACAGGAGGGCTAAGACAGACGGTCCGAGACAGACGGTCTGAGAAAGAGGGTCCGATACAGGCGGTCTGAGACAGATGGTCTGAGACAGACGGTCTGAGACAGACGGTCGGAGGCAGACGGTCCGAGACAGACGGTCTCATACAGGCGGGCTGCGACAGACGGTCCGAGACAGCCAGTCCGAGACAGACGGTCCGAGACAGACGGTCCGAGACAGACGGTCCGAGACAGACGGTCCGAGACAGAGGGTCCGAGACAGGCGGTCTGAGACAGACGGTCTGAGACTGACGTCCAGAGACAGGCAGGCTGAGACAGACGGGCTAAGACCGACGGCCAGAGACAGATGGTCTGAGACAGATGGTCTGAGACAGACGGTCGGAGACAGACGGTCTGAGACAGACGGTCTGAGACAGACGGGCAGAGACCGATGGCCTGAGACAGATGGTCTGAGACAGATGGTCTGAGACAGACGGTCGGAGACAGACGGTCTGAGACAGACGGTCTGAGACAGACGGGCAGAGACCGATGGCCTGAGACAGATGGTCTGAGACAGATGGTCTGAGACAGACCGGATAAGACCGACAGCCTGTGACAGATGGTCTGAGACAGGCGGGCTGAGACAGACGGGCTGAGACAGACGGGCTAAGACAGACGGACAGAGACAGACGGGATGAGACAGACGGTCCGAGACAGACGGTCCGAGACAGAGCATCCGTGACAGGCGGTCTGAGACAGACGGTCTGAGACTGACGTACAGAGACAGGCAGGCTGAGACAGACGGGCTAAGACCGACGGCCTGAGACAGATGGTCTGAGACACATGGTCTGAGACAGACGGTCTGAGACAGACGGTCTCAGACAGACGGACGGAGACAGGCGGGCTGCGACAGGCGGGCTGAGACAGACGGTCTGAGATACATGGTCTGGGACAGACGGTCTGAGACAGGCGGTCTGAGACAGGCGGTCTGACACAGGCGGACTGAGACAGTTGGTCTGAGACAGACGGTCTCAGACAGACGGACTGAGACAGGCGGGCTGCGACAGACGGGCAGAGACAGGCAGGCTGAGACTGACGGGCTACGACCGACGGCTGCAGACAGATGGCCTGAGACAGATGGTCTGAGACAGACGGTCTGTGACAGAGGGTCGGAGACAGACGGTCTGAGACAGACGGGCTAAGAACGACGGCCTGAGAAAGGTGGTCTGAGACAGATGGCATGAGACAGACGGACTAAGACCGACAGCCTGAGACACATGGTCTGAGACAGACGGTCTGAGACAGACGGTCTCAGACAGACGGACGGAGACAGGCGGGCTACGACAGGAGGGCTAAGACAGACGGTCTGAGATACATGGTCTGGGACAGACGGTCTGAGACAGGCGGTCTGAGACAGGCGGTCTGACACAGGCGGACTGAGACAGTTGGTCTGAGACAGACGGTCTCAGACAGACGGACGGAGACAGGCGGGCTGCGACAGGCGGGCTGAGACAGACGGTCTGAGATACATGGTCTGGGACAGACGGTCCGAGACAGAGGGTCCGAGACAGGCGGTCTGAGACAGACGGTCTGAGACTGACGTCCAGAGACAGGCAGGCTGAGACAGACGGGCTAAGACCGACTGCCTGAGACAGATGGTCTGAGACAAATGGTCTGAGGCAGACGGTCTGAGACGGATGGTCTGAGACAGATGGTCTGAGACAGACGGTCTCAGACAGACGGACTGAGACAGGCGGGCTGCGAGAGGCGGGCTGAGACAGACGGTCTGAGACAGATGGTCTGATACAGGCGGACAGAGGCAGACGGTCAGAGACAGGCGAGCTGCGACAGACGGTCCGAGACAGACGGTCCGAGACAGAGGGTCCGAGACAGGCGGTCGGAGACAGACGGGATGAGACCGACGTACAGAGACAGGCAGACTGAGACAGACGGGCTAAGACCGACGGCCTGAGACAGACGGTCCGAGACAGACGGTCCGAGACAGACGGTCCGCGACAGACGGTCCGAGACAGACGGTCCGAGAGAGAGGGTCCGAGACAGGCGGTCTGAGACAGACGTTCTGAAACAGGCGGGCTAAGACCGACAGCCTGAGACAGATGGTGTGGGACAGATGGTCTGAGACAGACGGACTGGGACAGGCGGGCTACGACAGGAGGGCTAAGACAGACGGTCCGAGACAGACGGTCTGAGAAAGAGTGTCCGAGACAGACGGTCCGAGGCAGACGGTCCGAGACACGCGGTCCGAGACAGACGGTCCGAGACAGACGGTCCGAGACAGACGGTCCGAGACAGACGGTCCGAGACAGACGGTCCGAGATAGACGGTCCGAGACAGAGGGTCCGATACAGGCGGTCTGAGACAGACGGTCTGAGACTGACGTACAGAGACAGGCAGGTTGAGACAGACGGGCTGAGACCGACGGCCTGAGACAGATTGTCTGAGTCAGATGGTCTGAGACAGATGGTCTGAGACAGACGGTCTGAGACAGGCGGTCTGAGACAGACGGACTGAGACAGGTGGGCTGCGACAGGCGGGCTGAGACAGACGGTCTGAGACAGACGGTCTGAGACAGACGGTCTGAAACAGACGGTCTGAGACAGTTGGTCTGAGACAGACGGCCTCAGACAGTCGGTGTCAGACGGACGGACCGAGACAGGCGGGCTGAGACGGACGGGCAAAGACCGACGGTCTCAGACAGACGGACTGAGACAGGCGGGCTGCGAGAGGCGGGCTGAGACAGACGGTCTGAGACACATGGTCTGACACAGACGGTCTGTGACAGGCGGTCTGAGACAGACGGTCTGAGACAGGCGGTCTGAGACAGTTGGTCTGAGACAGACGGCCTCAGACAGTCGGTGTCAGACAGACGGACTGAGACAGGCGGGCTGAAACAGTTGGTCTGAGACAGACGGTCTCAGACAGACGGACTGAGACAGGCGGGTTGCGACAGACGGTCTGAGACAGATGAGTTGAGACAGACGGTCTCAGACAGACGGTCTGAGACAGGCGGGCTGAGACAGTTGGTCTGAGACAGATGGTCTGTCAGACAGATGTTTTGAGACAGAAGGTCTGAGACAGGCGGTCTGAAACTGTTGATCTGAGACAGATGGTCTGAGACAGACGGTCCGCGACAGACGGTCCGAGACAGACGGTCCGAGACAGACGGTCCGAGACAGACGGCCTGGGACAGACCGTCTGAGACAGACGGGCAGAGACAGGCGGGCTGAGACAGACGGTCCGAGACGGACGGTCAGAGACAGACGGACTGAGACAGGCGGGCTGACACAGGCGGGCTGAGACAGACGGTCTGAGACAGACGGACTGAGACCAGCAGGCTGAGACAGGCGGGCTGAGACAGGGGGGCTGAGACAGGCGGGCTGAGACAGGCGGGCTGAGACAGTTGGTATGAGACAGACGGTCTCAGACAGACGGGCTAAGACCGACGGCCTGAGACAGATGGTCTGAGACAGACGGTCTCAGACAGACGGACTGAGACAGGCGGGCTGAGACAGGCGGGCTGAGACAGTTGGTCTGAGACAGATGGTCTGAGACAGACGGTCCGCGACAGACGGTCCGGGACAGACGGTCCGTGACAGACGGTCCGAGATAGACGGCCTGGGACAGACCGTCTGAGACAGACGGGCAGAGACAGGCGGGCTGAGAGAGACGGTCCGAGACGGACGGACAGAGACAGACGGGATGAGACAGTTGGACAGAGACAGACGGTCTGAAGCAGAAGGTCTGAGACAGACGGTCTCAGACAGTTGGTCTGAGACAGACGGTCTCAGACAGACGGTCTGAGACAGGCGGGCTGAGACAGGCGGGCTGAGACAGGCGGGCTGAGACAGACGGGATGAGACAGTTGGACAGAGACAGGCGGCCTGCGACAGGCGGGCTCAGACAGACGGTCTGAGACAGGCCGGCTGAGACCGGCGGGCTGAGACAGACGGTCTGAGGCAGGCGGGCTGAGACAGGCGGGCTGAGACAGACGGGATGAGACAGTTGGACAGAGACAAACGGTCTGAGACAGGCGGCCTGAGACAGTTGGTCCGAGACAGACGGTCTCAGACAGACGGACTGAGACAGGCGGGCTGCGACAGGCGGGCTGAGACAGGCGGGCTGAGACAGTTGGTCTGAGACAGATGGTCTGAGGCAGACGGTCTGAGACAGATGGTCTGAGACAGACGGTATCAGACAGACGGACTGAGACAGGCGGACTGAGACAGGCGGGCTGAGACAGACGGTCTCAGGCAGACGGTCTGAGTCAGACGGACAGAGACAGAAGGACAGAGACAGGCGGGCTGAGACAGACGGATAAGACAGACGGTCTGAGACAGGCGGTCTGAGACAGTTGGTCTGAGACAGACGGTCTCAGACAGACGGACTGAGACAGGTGGGCTGCGACAGGCGGGCTGAGACAGGCGGGCTGAAACAGACAGGATGAGACAGTTGGACAGAGACAGGCGGCCTGCGACAGGCGGGCTCAGACAGACGGTCTGAGACAGGCCGGCTGAGACCGGCGGGCTGAGACAGACGGTCTGAGGCAGGCGGGCTGAGACAGGCGGGCTGAGACAGACGGGATGAGACAGTTGGACAGAGACAAACGGTCTGAGACAGGCGGCCTGAGACAGTTGGTCCGAGACAGACGGTGTCAGACAGACGGACTGAGACAGACGGACTGAGACAGGCGGACTGAGACAGGCGGGCTGAGACAGACGGCCTCAGGCAGACGGTCTAAGTCAGACGGACAGAGACAGATGGACAGAGACAGGCGGGCTAAGACAGACGGCTAAGACAGACGGTCTGAGACAGGCGGTCTGAGACAGTTGGTCTGAGACAGACGGTCTCAGACAGACGGACTGAGACAGGTGGGCTGCGCCAGACGGGCTCAGACAGACGGTCTGAGACAGATGGTCTCAGACAGACGGTCTCAGACAGACGGACTGAGACAGGCGGGCTGAGACAGGCGGGCTGAGACAGACGGGCTGAGACAGTTGGTCTGAGACAGACGGTCCGAGACAGACGGTCCGAGACAGACGGTCCGAGACAGACGTTCCGAGACAGACGGTCCGAGACACACGGCCTGGGACAGACCGTCTGAGACAGACGGGCAGAGACAGGCGGGCTGAGACAGGCTGGCTGAGACAGTTGGTCTGAGACAGACGGTCTGAGTCAGACGGACAGAGACAGATAGACAGAGGCAGGCGGGCTGAGACAGACGGCTAAGGCTGACGGTCTGAGACAGATGGCCTGAGACAGATGGTCCGAGACAGACGGTCTGAGGCAGGCGGGCTGAGACAGGCGGGCTGAGACAGACGGTCTCAGACAGACGGACTGAGACAGGCGGGCTGAGACAGGCGGGCTGAGACAGACGGTCTGAGGCAGGCGGGCTGAGACAGGCGGGCTGAGACAGACGGTCTGAGACAGGCGGGCAGAGACAGACGGGATGAGACAGTTGGACAGAGACAGACGGTCTGAGACAGACGGCCTCAGACAGACGGACTGAGACAGGCGGCCTGCGACAGGCGGGCTCAGACAGACGGTCTGAGACAGATGGTCTGAGACAGACGGTCTCAGACAGACGGTCTGAGTCAGACAGACAGAGACAGATGGACAGAGACAGACGGGCTGAGACAGACGGCTAAGACTGACGGTCTGAGACAGATGGCCTGAGACAGATGGTCTGAGACAGACGGTCTGAGGCAGGCGGTCTGAGACAGTTGGTCAGAGACAGACGGCCTCAGACAGACGGATTGAGACAGGCGGGCTCAGACAGACGGTCTGAGACAGGCGGGCTGAGACAGGCGGGCTGAGACAGACGGTCTGAGGCAGGCGGGCTGAGACAGGCGGGCTAAGACAGGCGGGCTGCGACAGGCGGGCTAACACAGACGGTCTGAGACAGATGGTCTGAGGCAGACGGTCTGAGACAGATGGTCTGAGGCAGACGGTCTCAGACAGTCGGTATGAGACAGGCGGACTGAGACAGGGGGACTGAGACAGGCGGGCTGAGACAGACGGCCTCAGGCAGACGGTCTGAGTCAGACGGACAGAGACAGATGGACAGAGACAGGCGGGCTAAGACAGACGGCTAAGACAGACGGTCTGAGACAGACGGCCTCAGACAGACGGATTGAGACAGGCGGGCTCAGACAGACGGTCTGAGACAGGCGGGCTGAGACAGGCGGGCTGAGACAGACGGTCTGAGGCAGGCGGGCTGAGACAGGCGGGCTAAGACAGGCGGGCTGCGACAGGCGGGCTAACACAGACGGTCTGAGACAGATGGGCTGAGACAGACGGTCTGAGACAGACGGACTGAGACAGGCAGGCTGACACAGGCGGGCTGAGACAGTTGGTCTGAGACAGACGGTCTCAGACAGACGGACTGAGACAGGCGGGCTGAGACAGGCGGGCTGAGACAGACGGTCTGAGACAGATGGGCTGAGACAGACTGTCTCACACAGACGGACTGAGACAGGCGGGCTGAGACAGTAGGGCTGAGACAGACGGTCTCAGACAGACGGACTGAGACAGGCGGGCTGAGACAGGCGGGCTCAGACAGACGGTCTGAGACAGGCGGGCTGAGACAGGCGGGCTCAGACAGACGGTCTGAGACAGATGGTCTGAGACAGACTGTCTCAGACAGACGGTCTGAGGCAGACTGGCTGAGACAGGCGGGCTGAGACAGGCGGGCTGAGACAGGCGGGCTGAGACAGTTGGTCTGAGACAGATGGTCTGAGGCAGACGGTCTGAGACAGATGGTCTGAGACAGACGGTATCAGACAGACGGACTGAGACAGGCGGGCTGAGACAGGCGGGCTGAGACAGGCGGGCTGAGACAGGCGGGCTGAGACTGGCGGGCTGCGACAGGCGGGCTAAGCCTGACGGTCTGAGGCAGACGGTCTGAGACAGTTGGTCTGAGACAGACGGCCTCAGACAGACGGACTGAGACAGGCGGCCTGCGACAGGCGTTCTCAGACAGACGGTCTGAGACACATGGTCTGAGACAGACGGTCTCAGACAGACGGTCTGAGACAGGCGGGCTGAGACAGTTGGACAGAGACAGACGGTCTGAGACAGACGGACTGAGACGGGCGGGCTGCGACAGGCGGGCTCAGACAGACGGTCTGAGACAGATGGTCCGAGACAGACGGTCTGAGGCAGGCGGGCAGAGACAGACGGGATGAGACAGTTGGACAGAGACAGACGGTCTGAGACAGACGGACTGAGACGGGCGGGCTGCGACAGGCGGGCTGAGACAGGCGGGCTGAGACAGTTGGTCTGAGACAGACGGCCTCAGACAGACGGACTGAGACAGGCGGCCTGCGACAGGCGGGCTCAGACAGACGGTCTGAGACAGATGGTCTGAGACAGACGGTCTCAGACAGACGGTCTGAGTCTGACGGACAGAGACAGATGGACAGAGACAGACGGGCTGAGACAGACGGCTAAGACTGACGGTCTGAGACAGATGGCCTGAGACAGATGGTCTGAGACAGACGGTCTGAGGCAGGCGGTCTGAGACAGTTGGTCTGAGACAGACGGACTGAGACAGGCGGGCTGAGACAGACGGCCTCAGACAGACGGACTGAGACAGGCGGCCTGCGACAGGCGGGCTCAGACAGTGGGTCTGAGACAGGCGGGGTGAGACAGGCGGGCTGAGACAGACGGTCTGAGGCAGACGGTCTGAGACAGATGGTCTGAGGCAGACGGTCTCAGACAGACGGTCTGAGACAGGCGGGCTGAGACTGGCGGGCTGAGACAGGCGGCCTGAGACAGTTGGTCTGAGACAGACGGCCTCAGACAGACGGACTGAGACAGGCGGCCTGCGACAGGCGGGCTCAGACAGACGGTCTGAGACAGATGGTCTGAGACAGACGGTCTGAGACAGACGGTCTGAGTCAGACGGACAGAGACAGATGGTCTGAGACAGACGGTCTGAGGCAGGCGGTCTGAGACAGGCGGGCTGGCACAGGCGGGCTGAGACAGATGGTCTGAGACAGATGGCATGAGACAGACGGTCTGAGACCGGCGGTCTGAGACAGATGGTCTGAGACAGACGGGCTAAGACCGACAGCCTGAGATAGATGGTGCGGGACAGATGGTCTGAGACAGGCGGGCTGAGACAGACGGTCTGAGACAGATGGGCTGAGACAGACGGTCTGAGACAGATGGGCTGAGACAGACGGTCTCAGACAGACGGTCTGAGACAGGCGGCCTGCGACAGGCGGGCTCAGACAGACGGACTGAGACAGGCGGGCTGAGACAGGCGGGCTGAGACAGACGGCCTGAGACAGATGGTCTGAGACAGCTGGCATGAGACAGACGGTCTGAGACAGATGGTCTGATACAGACGGTATCAGACAGACGGACTGAGACAGGCGGAATGAGACAGGCGGGCTGAGACAGACGGTCTGAGTCAGACGGACAGAGACAGATGAACAGAGGCAGGCGGGCTGAGACAGGCGGGCTGAGACAGACGGTCCGAGACAGACGGTCCGAGACAGACGGTCCGAGACAGACGGTCCGAGACAGACGTTCCGAGACAGACGGTCCGAGACACACGGCCTGGGACAGACCGTCTGAGACAGACGGGCAGAGACAGGCGGGCTGAGACAGGCTGGCTGAGACAGTTGGTCTGAGACAGACGGTGTCACACAGACGGACTTAGACAGGCGGACTGAGACAGGCGGGCTGAGACAGACGGTCTCAGACAGGCGGGCTGAGACAGACGGTCCGAGACACACGGCCTGGGACAGACCGTCTGAGACAGACGGGCAGAGACAGGCGGGCTGAGACAGGCTGGCGTAGACAGACGGTCTGAGACCGGCGGGCTGAGAAAGTTGGTCTGAAACAGGCGGGCTGAGACAGGCGGTCTGAGACAGTTGGTCTGAGACAGACGGTCTCAGACAGGCGGGCGGAGACAGACGGTCTGAGACAGATGGGCTGAGACAGACGGTCTCAGACAGACGGCCTCAGACAGACGGACTGAGACAGGCGGCCTGCGACAGGCGGGCTCAGACAGACGGTCTGAGACAGATGGTCTGAGACAGACGGTCTCAGACAGACGGTCTGAGTCAGACGGACAGAGACAGATGGACAGAGAGAGACGGGCTGAGACAGACGGCTAAGACTGACGGTCTGAGACAGATGGCCTGAGACAGATGGTCTGAGACAGACGGTCTGAGGCAGGCGGTCTGAAACAGTTGGTCTGAGACAGACGGACTGAGACAGGCGGGCCGAGACAGACGGCCTCAGACAGACGGACTGAGACAGGCGGCCTGCGACAGGCGGGCTCAGACAGAGGGTCTGAGACAGGCGGGGTGAGACAGGCGGGCTGAGACAGACGGTCTGAGGCAGACGGTCTGAGACAGATGGTCTGAGGCAGACGGTCTCAGACAGACGGTCTGAGACAGGCGGGCTGAGACTGGCGGGCTGAGACAGGCGGCCTGAGACAGTTGGTCTGAGACAGACGGCCTCAGACAGACGGACTGAGACAGGCGGCCTGCGACAGGCGGGCTCAGACAGACGGTCTGAGACAGATGGTCTGAGACAGACGGTCTCAGACAGACGGTCTGAGTCAGACGGACAGAGACAGATGGTCTGAGACAGACGGTCTGAGGCAGGCGGTCTGAGACAGGCGGGCTGGCACAGGCGGGCTGAGACAGGCGGGCTGAGACAGACGGCCTGAGACAGATGGTCTGAGACAGATGGCATGAGACAGACGGTCTGAGACCGGCGGTCTGAGACAGATGGTCTGAGACAGACGGGCTAAGACCGACAGCCTGAGATAGATGGTGCGGGACAGATGGTCTGAGACAGGCGGGCTGAGACAGACGGTCTGAGACAGATGGGCTGAGACAGACGGTCTGAGACAGATGGGCTGAGACAGACGGTCTCAGACAGACGGTCTGAGACAGGCGGCCTGCGACAGGCGGGCTCAGACAGACGGACTGAGACAGGCGGGCTGAGACAGGCGGGCTGAGACAGACGGCCTGAGACAGATGGTCTGAGACAGATGGCATGAGACAGACGGTCTGAGACAGATGGTCTGATACAGACGGTATCAGACAGACGGACTGAGACAGGCGGAATGAGACAGGCGGGCTGAGACAGACGGTCTGAGTCAGACGGACAGAGACAGATGAACAGAGGCAGGCGGGCTGAGACAGGCGGGCTGAGACAGACGGTCCGAGACAGACGGTCCGAGACAGACGGTCCGAGACAGACGGTCCGAGACAGACGTTCCGAGACAGACGGTCCGAGACACACGGCCTGGGACAGACCGTCTGAGACAGACGGGCAGAGACAGGCGGGCTGAGACAGGCTGGCTGAGACAGTTGGTCTGAGACAGACGGTGTCAGACAGACGGACTTAGACAGGCGGACTGAGACAGGCGGGCTGAGACAGACGGTCTCAGACAGGCGGGCTGAGACAGACGGTCCGAGACACACGGCCTGGGACAGACCGTCTGAGACAGACGGGCAGAGACAGGCGGGCTGAGACAGGCTGGCGGAGACAGACGGTCTGAGACCGGCGGGCTGAGAAAGTTGGTCTGAAACAGGCGGGCTGAGACAGGCGGTCTGAGACAGTTGGTCTGAGACAGACGGTCTCAGACAGGCGGGCGGAGACAGACGGTCTGAGACAGATGGGCTGAGACAGACGGTCTCAGACAGACGGACTGAGACAGGCGGGCTGACACAGGCGGGCTGAGACAGTGGGTCTGAGACAGACGGTCTCAGACAGACGGACTGAGACAGGCGGGCTGAGACAGGCGGGCTGAGACAGACGGTCTGAGACAGATGGGCTGAGACAGACTGTCTCAGACAGACGGACTGAGACAGGCGGGCTGAGACAGGCGGGCTGAGACAGACGGTCTCAGACAGACGGACTGAGACAGGTGGGCTGCGCCAGACGGGCTCAGACAGACGGTCTGAGACAGATGGCATGAGACAGACGGTCTGAGACCGGCGGTCTGAGACAGATGGTCTGAGACAGACGGGCTAAGACCGACAGCCTGAGATAGATGGTGTGGGACAGATGGTCTGAGACAGATGGCATGAGACAGACGTGCTGAGACAGATGGTCTGAGACAGACGGTCTCAGACAGACGGTCTGAGACTGGCGGGCTGAGAGAGGCGGGCTGAGAAAGTTGGTCTGAAACAGGCGGGCTGAGACAGGCGGTCTGAGACAGTTGGTCTGAGACAGACGGTCTCAGACAGACGGACTGAGACAGGCGGGTTGCGACAGGCGTTCTCAGACAGACGGTCTGAGACAGATGGTCTGAGACAGACGGTCTCAGACAGACGGTCTGAGACAGGCGGGCTGAGACAGGCGGGCTGAGATAGGCGGGCTGAGACAGACGGGATGAGACAGTTGGACAGAGACAGGCGGCCTGCGACAGGCGGGCTCAGACAGACGGTCTGAGACAGGCGGGCTGAGACAGGCGGGCTGAGACAGACGGTCTGAGGCAGGCGGGCTGAGACAGGCGGGCTGAGACAGACGGGATGAGACAGTTGGACAGAGACAGACGGTCTGAGACAGGCGGCCTGAGACAGTTGGTCCGAGACAGACGGTCTCAGACAGACGTACTGAGACAGGCGGGCTGCGACAGGCGGGCTGAGACAGGCGGGCTGAGACAGTTGGTCTGAGACAGATGGTCTGAGGCAGACGGTCTGAGACAGACGGTCTGATACAGACGGTATCAGACAGACGGACTGAGACAGGCGGAATGAGACAGGCGGGCTGAGACAGACGGTCTGAGTCAGACGGACAGAGACAGATGAACAGAGGCAGGCGGGCTGAGACAGGCGGGCTGAGACAGACGGTCCGAGACAGACGGTCCGAGACAGACGGTCCGAGACAGACGTTCCGAGACAGACGGTCCGAGACACACGGCCTGGGACAGACCGTCTGAGACAGACGGGCAGAGACAGGCGGGCTGAGACAGGCTGGCTGAGACAGTTGGTCTGAGACAGACGGTCTGAGTCAGACGGACAGAGACAGATGGACAGAGACAGACGGGCTGAGACAGACGGCTAAGACTGACGGTCTGAGACAGATGGCCTGAGACAGATGGTCTGAGACAGACGGTCTGAGGCAGGCGGTCTGAGACAGTTGGTCTGAGACAGACGGCCTCAGACAGACGGACTGAGACAGTTGGTCTGAGACAGACGGTCTCAGACAGACGGACCGAGACAGGCGGGTTGAGACAGACGGTCTGAGACAGATGGGCTGAGACAGACTGTCTCAGACAGACGGACTGAGACAGGCGGGCTGAGACAGGCGGGCTGAGACAGACGGTCTCAGACAGACGGACTGAGACAGGTGGGCTGCGCCAGACGGGCTCAGACAGACGGTCTGAGACAGGCGGGCTGACACAGGCGCGCTGAGACAGTTGGGCTGAGACAGACGGTCTCAGACAGACGGACTGAGACAGGCGGGCTGAGACAGGCGGGCTGAGACAGGCGGGCTGAGACAGGCGGGCTGAGACTGGCGGGCTGCGACAGGCGGGCTAAGACTGACGGTCTGAGACAGATGGCCTGAGATAGATGGTCTGAGACAGACGGTCTGAGGCAGACGGTCTGAGACAGTTGGTCTGAGACAGACGGCCTCAGACAGACGGACTGAGACAGGCGGCCTGCGACAGGCGGGCTGAGACAGGCGGGCTGAGACTGGCGGGCTGCGACAGGCGGGCTAAGACTGACGGTCTGAGACAGATGGCCTGAGATAGATGGTCTGAGACAGACGGTCTGAGGCAGACGGTCTGAGACAGTTGGTCTGAGACAGACGGCCTCAGACAGACGGACTGAGACAGGCGGCCTGCGACAGGCGGGCTTAGACAGACGGTCTGAGACAGGCGGGCTGAGAAAGTTGGTCTGAAACAGGCGGACTGAGACAGGCGGTCTGAGACAGTTGGTCTGAGACAGACGGTCTCAGACAGACGGTCTGAGACAGGCGGGCTGAGACAGGCGGGCTGAGAAAGTTGGTCTGAAACAGGCGGGCTGAGACAGGCGGTCTGAGACAGTTGGTCTGAGACAGACGGTCTCAGACAGACGGACTGAGACAGGCGGGTTGCGACAGGCGTTCTCAGACAGACGGTCTGAGACAGATGGTCTGAGACAGACGGTCGCAGACAGACGGTCTGCGACAGGCGGGCTGAGACAGGCGGGCTCAGACAGTTGGTCTGAGACAGACGGTCTCAGACAGGCGGGCTGAGACAGACGGTCTGAGACAGATGGGCTGAGACAGACGGTCTCAGACAGACGGACTGAGGCAGGCGGGCTCAGACAGGCGGGCTGAGACAGACGGTCTGTGGCAGGCATGCTGAGACAGGCGGGCTGAGACAGACGGTCTGAGACAGGCGGGCAGAGACAGACGGGATGAGACAGTTGGACAGCGACAGACGGTCTGAGACAGACGGTGTGAGACAGGCGGGTTGACACAGGCGGGCTGAGACAGACGGTCTGAGGCAGGCGGGCTGAGACAGGCGGGCTGAGACAGGCGGGCTGCGACAGGCGGGCTAAGACAGACGGTCTGAGACAGATGGTCTGATGCAGATGGTCTGATACAGATGGTCTGAGGCAGACGGTCTCAGACAGACGGTATGAGACAGGCGGGATGAGACAGGCTGGCTGAGACAGTTGGTCTGAGACAGACGGTCTCAGACAGGCGGGCTGAGACAGACGGTCTGAGACAGATGGGCTGAGACAGACGGTCTCAGACAGACGGACTGAGACAGGCGGGCTCAGACAGGCGGGCTGAGACAGACGGTCTGTGGCAGGCGGGCTGAGACAGGCGGGCTGAGACAGACGGTCTGAGACAGATGGTCTGAGACAGACGGTCTCAGACAGACGGTCTGCGACAGGCGGGCTCAGACAGGCGGGCTGAGACAGACGGTCTGAGGCAGGCGGGCTGAGACAGGCGGGCTGAGACAGACGGTCTGAGACAGGCGGGCAGAGACAGACGGGATGAGACAGTTGGACAGAGACAGACGGTCTGAGACAGACGGCCTCAGACAGACGGACTGAGACAGGCGGCCTGCGACAGGCGGGCTCAGACAGACGGTCTGAGACAGATGGTCCGAGACAGACGGTCTCAGACAGACGGTCTGAGACAGGCGGGTTGACACAGGCGGGCTGAGACAGACGGTCTGAGGCAGGCGGGCTGAGACAGGCGGGCTAAGACAGGCGGGCTGCGACAGGCGGGCTAAGACAGACGGTCTGAGACAGATGGTCTGATGCAGACGGTCTGATACAGATGGTCTGAGGCAGACGGTCTCAGACAGACGGTCTGAGGCAGGCGGTCTGAGAAAGTTGGTCTGAAACAGGCGGGCTGAGACAGGCGGTCTGAGACAGTTGGACTGAGACAGACGGTCTCAGACAGGCGGGCGGAGACAGACGGTCTGAGACAGATGGGCTGAGACAGACGGTCTCAGACAGACGGACTGAGACAGGCGGGCTGAGACAGGCGGGCTGAGACAGACTGTCTGAGGCAGGCGGGCTGAGACAGGCGGGCTGAGACAGACGGTCTGAGACAGACGGTCTGAGGCAGGCGGGCTGAGACAGATGGGCTGAGACAGACGGTCTGAGACAGGCGGGCTGACACAGGCGCGCTGAGACAGTTGGGCTGAGACAGACGGTCTCAGACAGACGGACTGAGACAGGCGGGTTGCGACAGGCGGGCTGAGACAGGCAGGCTGAGACTGACGGGCTACGACCGACGGCTGCAGACAGATGGCCTGAGACAGATGGTCTGAGACAGACGGTCTGTGACAGAGGGTCGGAGACAGACGGTCTGAGACAGACGGGCTAAGAACGACGGCCTGAGAAAGGTGGTCTGAGACAGATGGCATGAGACAGACGGGCTAAGACCGACAGCCTGAGACACATGGTCTGAGACAGACGGTCTGAGACAGACGGTCTCAGACAGACGGACGGAGACAGGCGGGCTACGACAGGAGGGCTAAGACAGACGGTCTGAGACAGATGGTCTGAGACAGACCGTCCGAGACAGACGGTCCGAGACAGACGGTCCGAGACAGACGGTCTCAGACAGGCGGGCTGCGACAGACGGCGCGAGACAGCCAGTCCGAGACAGACGGTCCGAGACAGACGGTCCGAGACAGACGGTCCGAGACAGACGGTCCGAGACAGAGGGTCCGAGACAGGCGGTCTGAGACAGACGGTCTGAGACTGACGTCCAGAGACAGGCAGGCTGAGACAGACGGGCTAAGACCGACTGCCTGAGACAGATGGTCTGAGACAAATGGTCTGAGGCAGACGGTCTGAGACAGATGGTCTGAGACAGATGGTCTGAGACAGACGGTCTCAGACAGACGGACTGAGACAGGCGGGCTGCGAGAGGCGGGCTGAGACAGACGGTCTGAGACAGATGGTCTGATACAGGCGGACAGAGGCAGACGGTCTGAGACAGGCGGGCTGCGACAGACGGTCCGAGACAGACGGTCCGAGACAGAGGGTCCGAGACAGGCGGCCTGAGACAGACGGGATGAGACCGACGTACAGAGACAGGCAGACTGAGACAGACGGTCCGAGACAGACGGTCCGAGACAGACGGTCCGAGACAGACGGTCCGCGACAGACGGTCCGAGACAGACGGTCCGCGACAGACGGTCCGAGACAGACGGTCCGAGACAGGCGGGCTGAGACAGACGTTCTGAGACAGACGGGCAGAGACAGGCAGGCTGAGACTGACGGGCTACGACCGACGGCTTCAGACAGATGGCCTGAGACAGATGGTCTGAGACAGACGGTCTGTGACAGGCGGTCTAAGACAGGCGGGCTGAGACAGGCAGGCTGAGACAGTTGGTTTGAGACAGACGGTCTCACACAGACGGACTGAGACGGGCGGGCTGAGACAGGCGGGCTGAGACAGACGGTCTTAGACAGACGGACAGAGACAGACGGGATGATACAGACGGACAGAGACAGACGGTCTGAAACAGACGGTCTGAGACAGTTGGTCTGAGACAGACGGTCTCAGACAGACGGACTAAGACAGGCGGTCTGAGACAGACGGTCTGAGACAGACGGGCAGAGACAGGCGAGCTGAGACAGACGGGCTAAGACCGACGGCCTGAGACAGATGGTCTGAGACAGATGGCATGAGACAGACGGTCCGACATCGGCGGTCTGAGACAGACGGTCTGAGTCAGACGGACAGAGACAGATGAACAGAGGCAGGCGGGCTGAGACAGGCGGGCTGAGACAGACGGTCCGAGACAGACGGTCCGAGACAGACGGTCCGAGACAGACGTTCCGAGACAGACGGTCCGAGACACACGGCCTGGGACAGACCGTCTGAGACAGACGGGCAGAGACAGGCGAGCTGAGACAGGCTGGCTGAGACAGTTGGTCTGAGACAGACGGTCTGAGTCAGACGGACAGAGACAGATGGACAGAGACAGACGGGCTGAGACAGACGGCTAAGACTGACGGTCTGAGACAGATGGCCTGAGACAGATGGTCTGAGACAGACGGTCTGAGGCAGGCGGTCTGAGACAGTTGGTCTGAGACAGACGGCCTCAGACAGACGGACTGAGACAGTTGGTCTGAGACAGACGGTCTCAGACAGACGGACCGAGACAGGCGGGTTGAGACAGACGGTCTGAGACAGATGGGCTGAGACAGACTGTCTCAGACAGACGGACTGAGACAGGCGGGCTGAGACAGGCGGGCTGAGACAGACGGTCTCAGACAGACGGACTGAGACAGGTGGGCTGCGCCAGACGGGCTCAGACAGACGGTCTGAGACAGGCGGGCTGACACAGGCGCGCTGAGACAGTTGGGCTGAGACAGACGGTCTCAGACAGACGGACTGAGACAGGCGGGCTGAGACAGGCGGGCTGAGACAGGCGGGCTGAGACAGGCGGGCTGAGACTGGCGGGCTGCGACAGGCGGGCTAAGACTGACGGTCTGAGACAGATGGCCTGAGATAGATGGTCTGAGACAGACGGTCTGAGGCAGACGGTCTGAGACAGTTGGTCTGAGACAGACGGCCTCAGACAGACGGACTGAGACAGGCGGCCTGCGACAGGCGGGCTGAGACAGGCGGGCTGAGACTGGCGGGCTGCGACAGGCGGGCTAAGACTGACGGTCTGAGACAGATGGCCTGAGATAGATGGTCTGAGACAGACGGTCTGAGGCAGACGGTCTGAGACAGTTGGTCTGAGACAGACGGCCTCAGACAGACGGACTGAGACAGGCGGCCTGCGACAGGCGGGCTTAGACAGACGGTCTGAGACAGGCGGGCTGAGAAAGTTGGTCTGAAACAGGCGGACTGAGACAGGCGGTCTGAGACAGTTGGTCTGAGACAGACGGTCTCAGACAGACGGTCTGAGACAGGCGGGCTGAGACAGGCGGGCTGAGAAAGTTGGTCTGAAACAGGCGGGCTGAGACAGGCGGTCTGAGACAGTTGGTCTGAGACAGACGGTCTCAGACAGACGGACTGAGACAGGCGGGTTGCGACAGGCGTTCTCAGACAGACGGTCTGAGACAGATGGTCTGAGACAGACGGTCGCAGACAGACGGTCTGCGACAGGCGGGCTGAGACAGGCGGGCTCAGACAGTTGGTCTGAGACAGACGGTCTCAGACAGGCGGGCTGAGACAGACGGTCTGAGACAGATGGGCTGAGACAGACGGTCTCAGACAGACGGACTGAGGCAGGCGGGCTCAGACAGGCGGGCTGAGACAGACGGTCTGTGGCAGGCATGCTGAGACAGGCGGGCTGAGACAGACGGTCTGAGACAGGCGGGCAGAGACAGACGGGATGAGACAGTTGGACAGCGACAGACGGTCTGAGACAGACGGTGTGAGACAGGCGGGTTGACACAGGCGGGCTGAGACAGACGGTCTGAGGCAGGCGGGCTGAGACAGGCGGGCTGAGACAGGCGGGCTGCGACAGGCGGGCTAAGACAGACGGTCTGAGACAGATGGTCTGATGCAGATGGTCTGATACAGATGGTCTGAGGCAGACGGTCTCAGACAGACGGTATGAGACAGGCGGGATGAGACAGGCTGGCTGAGACAGTTGGTCTGAGACAGACGGTCTCAGACAGGCGGGCTGAGACAGACGGTCTGAGACAGATGGGCTGAGACAGACGGTCTCAGACAGACGGACTGAGACAGGCGGGCTCAGACAGGCGGGCTGAGACAGACGGTCTGTGGCAGGCGGGCTGAGACAGGCGGGCTGAGACAGACGGTCTGAGACAGATGGTCTGAGACAGACGGTCTCAGACAGACGGTCTGCGACAGGCGGGCTCAGACAGGCGGGCTGAGACAGACGGTCTGAGGCAGGCGGGCTGAGACAGGCGGGCTGAGACAGACGGTCTGAGACAGGCGGGCAGAGACAGACGGGATGAGACAGTTGGACAGAGACAGACGGTCTGAGACAGACGGCCTCAGACAGACGGACTGAGACAGGCGGCCTGCGACAGGCGGGCTCAGACAGACGGTCTGAGACAGATGGTCCGAGACAGACGGTCTCAGACAGACGGTCTGAGACAGGCGGGTTGACACAGGCGGGCTGAGACAGACGGTCTGAGGCAGGCGGGCTGAGACAGGCGGGCTAAGACAGGCGGGCTGCGACAGGCGGGCTAAGACAGACGGTCTGAGACAGATGGTCTGATGCAGACGGTCTGATACAGATGGTCTGAGGCAGACGGTCTCAGACAGACGGTCTGAGGCAGGCGGTCTGAGAAAGTTGGTCTGAAACAGGCGGGCTGAGACAGGCGGTCTGAGACAGTTGGACTGAGACAGACGGTCTCAGACAGGCGGGCGGAGACAGACGGTCTGAGACAGATGGGCTGAGACAGACGGTCTCAGACAGACGGACTGAGACAGGCGGGCTGAGACAGGCGGGCTGAGACAGACTGTCTGAGGCAGGCGGGCTGAGACAGGCGGGCTGAGACAGACGGTCTGAGACAGACGGTCTGAGGCAGGCGGGCTGAGACAGATGGGCTGAGACAGACGGTCTGAGACAGGCGGGCTGACACAGGCGCGCTGAGACAGTTGGGCTGAGACAGACGGTCTCAGACAGACGGACTGAGACAGGCGGGTTGCGACAGGCGGGCTGAGACAGGCAGGCTGAGACTGACGGGCTACGACCGACGGCTGCAGACAGATGGCCTGAGACAGATGGTCTGAGACAGACGGTCTGTGACAGAGGGTCGGAGACAGACGGTCTGAGACAGACGGGCTAAGAACGACGGCCTGAGAAAGGTGGTCTGAGACAGATGGCATGAGACAGACGGGCTAAGACCGACAGCCTGAGACACATGGTCTGAGACAGACGGTCTGAGACAGACGGTCTCAGACAGACGGACGGAGACAGGCGGGCTACGACAGGAGGGCTAAGACAGACGGTCTGAGACAGATGGTCTGAGACAGACCGTCCGAGACAGACGGTCCGAGACAGACGGTCCGAGACAGACGGTCTCAGACAGGCGGGCTGCGACAGACGGCGCGAGACAGCCAGTCCGAGACAGACGGTCCGAGACAGACGGTCCGAGACAGACGGTCCGAGACAGACGGTCCGAGACAGAGGGTCCGAGACAGGCGGTCTGAGACAGACGGTCTGAGACTGACGTCCAGAGACAGGCAGGCTGAGACAGACGGGCTAAGACCGACTGCCTGAGACAGATGGTCTGAGACAAATGGTCTGAGGCAGACGGTCTGAGACAGATGGTCTGAGACAGATGGTCTGAGACAGACGGTCTCAGACAGACGGACTGAGACAGGCGGGCTGCGAGAGGCGGGCTGAGACAGACGGTCTGAGACAGATGGTCTGATACAGGCGGACAGAGGCAGACGGTCTGAGACAGGCGGGCTGCGACAGACGGTCCGAGACAGACGGTCCGAGACAGAGGGTCCGAGACAGGCGGCCTGAGACAGACGGGATGAGACCGACGTACAGAGACAGGCAGACTGAGACAGACGGTCCGAGACAGACGGTCCGAGACAGACGGTCCGAGACAGACGGTCCGCGACAGACGGTCCGAGACAGACGGTCCGCGACAGACGGTCCGAGACAGACGGTCCGAGACAGGCGGGCTGAGACAGACGTTCTGAGACAGACGGGCAGAGACAGGCAGGCTGAGACTGACGGGCTACGACCGACGGCTTCAGACAGATGGCCTGAGACAGATGGTCTGAGACAGACGGTCTGTGACAGGCGGTCTAAGACAGGCGGGCTGAGACAGGCAGGCTGAGACAGTTGGTTTGAGACAGACGGTCTCACACAGACGGACTGAGACGGGCGGGCTGAGACAGGCGGGCTGAGACAGACGGTCTTAGACAGACGGACAGAGACAGACGGGATGATACAGACGGACAGAGACAGACGGTCTGAAACAGACGGTCTGAGACAGTTGGTCTGAGACAGACGGTCTCAGACAGACGGACTAAGACAGGCGGTCTGAGACAGACGGTCTGAGACAGACGGGCAGAGACAGGCGAGCTGAGACAGACGGGCTAAGACCGACGGCCTGAGACAGATGGTCTGAGACAGATGGCATGAGACAGACGGTCCGACATCGGCGGTCTGAGACAGATGGTCTGAGACAGACGGGCTAAGACCGACAGCCTGAGACAGATGCTGTGGGACAGATGGTCTGAGACACACGGACTGAGACGTTCGGTCTGAGACAGTTGGTCTGAGACAGACCGTCCGAGACAGACGGTCCGAGACAGACGGTCCGAGACAGACGGTCTCAGACAGGCGGGCTGCGACAGACGGTCCGAGACAGCCAGTCCGAGACAGACGGTCCGATACAGACGGTCCGAGACAGACGGTCCGAGACAGACGGTCCGAGACAGAGGGTCCGAGACAGGCGGTCTGAGACAGACGGTCTGAGACTGACGTCCAGAGACAGGCAGGCTGAGACAGACGGGCTAAGACCGACTGCCTGAGACAGATGGTCTGATACAGGCGGACAGAGGCAGACGGTCAGAGACAGGCGAGCTGCGACAGACGGTCCGAGACAGACGGTCCGAGACAGAGGGTCCGAGACAGGCGGTCGGAGACAGACGGGATGAGACCGACGTACAGAGACAGGCAGACTGAGACAGACGGGCTAAGACCGACGGCCTGAGACAGACGGTCCGAGACAGACGGTCCGAGACAGACGGTCCGAGACAGACGGTCCGCGACAGACGGTCCGAGACAGACGGTCCGAGAGAGAGGGTCCGAGACAGGCGGTCTGAGACAGACGTTCTGAAACAGGCGGGCTAAGACCGACAGCCTGAGACAGATGGTGTGGGGCAGATGGTCTGAGACAGACGGACTGGGACAGGCGGGCTACGACAGGAGGGCTAAGACAGACGGTCCGAGACAGACGGTCTGAGAAAGAGGGTCCGATACAGGCGGTCTGAGACAGATGGTCTGAGACAGACGGTCTGAGACAGACGGTCGGAGGCAGACGGTCCGAGACAGACGGTCTCATACAGGCGGGCTGCGACAGACGGTCCGAGACAGCCAGTCCGAGACAGACGGTCCGAGACAGACGGTCCGAGACAGACGGTCCGAGACAGACGGTCCGAGACAGAGGGTCCGAGACAGGCGGTCTGAGACAGACGGTCTGAGACTGACGTCCAGAGACAGGCAGGCTGAGACAGACGGGCTAAGACCGACGGCCAGAGACAGATGGTCTGAGACAGATGGTCTGAGACAGACGGTCGGAGACAGACGGTCTGAGACAGACGGTCTGAGACAGACGGGCAGAGACCGATGGCCTGAGACAGATGGTCTGAGACAGATGGTCTGAGACAGACGGTCGGAGACAGACGGTCTGAGACAGACGGGCAGAGACCGATGGCCTGAGACAGATGGTCTGAGACAGATGGTCTGAGACAGACCGGATAAGACCGACAGCCTGTGACAGATGGTCTGAGACAGGCGGGCTGAGACAGACGGGCTGAGACAGACGGGCTAAGACAGACGGACAGAGACAGACGGGATGAGACAGACGGTCCGAGACAGACGGTCCGAGACAGAGCATCCGTGACAGGCGGTCTGAGACAGACGGTCTGAGACTGACGTACAGAGACAGGCAGGCTGAGACAGACGGGCTAAGACCGACGGCCTGAGACAGATGGTCTGAGACACATGGTCTGAGACAGACGGTCTGAGACAGACGGTCTCAGACAGACGGACGGAGACAGGCGGGCTGCGACAGGCGGGCTGAGACAGACGGTCTGAGATACATGGTCTGGGACAGACGGTCTGAGACAGGCGGTCTGAGACAGGCGGTCTGACACAGGCGGACTGAGACAGTTGGTCTGAGACAGACGGTCTCAGACAGACGGACTGAGACAGGCGGGCTGCGACAGACGGGCAGAGACAGGCAGGCTGAGACTGACGGGCTACGACCGACGGCTGCAGACAGATGGCCTGAGACAGATGGTCTGAGACAGACGGTCTGTGACAGAGGGTCGGAGACAGACGGTCTGAGACAGACGGGCTAAGAACGACGGCCTGAGAAAGGTGGTCTGAGACAGATGGCATGAGACAGACGGACTAAGACCGACAGCCTGAGACACATGGTCTGAGACAGACGGTCTGAGACAGACGGTCTCAGACAGACGGACGGAGACAGGCGGGCTACGACAGGAGGGCTAAGACAGACGGTCTGAGATACATGGTCTGGGACAGACGGTCTGAGACAGGCGGTCTGAGACAGGCGGTCTGACACAGGCGGACTGAGACAGTTGGTCTGAGACAGACGGTCTCAGACAGACGGACGGAGACAGGCGGGCTGCGACAGGCGGGCTGAGACAGACGGTCTGAGATACATGGTCTGGGACAGACGGTCCGAGACAGAGGGTCCGAGACAGGCGGTCTGAGACAGACGGTCTGAGACTGACGTCCAGAGACAGGCAGGCTGAGACAGACGGGCTAAGACCGACTGCCTGAGACAGATGGTCTGAGACAAATGGTCTGAGGCAGACGGTCTGAGACGGATGGTCTGAGACAGATGGTCTGAGACAGACGGTCTCAGACAGACGGACTGAGACAGGCGGGCTGCGAGAGGCGGGCTGAGACAGACGGTCTGAGACAGATGGTCTGATACAGGCGGACAGAGGCAGACGGTCAGAGACAGGCGAGCTGCGACAGACGGTCCGAGACAGACGGTCCGAGACAGAGGGTCCGAGACAGGCGGTCGGAGACAGACGGGATGAGACCGACGTACAGAGACAGGCAGACTGAGACAGACGGGCTAAGACCGACGGCCTGAGACAGACGGTCCGAGACAGACGGTCCGAGACAGACGGTCCGCGACAGACGGTCCGAGACAGACGGTCCGAGAGAGAGGGTCCGAGACAGGCGGTCTGAGACAGACGTTCTGAAACAGGCGGGCTAAGACCGACAGCCTGAGACAGATGGTGTGGGACAGATGGTCTGAGACAGACGGACTGGGACAGGCGGGCTACGACAGGAGGGCTAAGACAGACGGTCCGAGACAGACGGTCTGAGAAAGAGTGTCCGAGACAGACGGTCCGAGGCAGACGGTCCGAGACACGCGGTCCGAGACAGACGGTCCGAGACAGACGGTCCGAGACAGACGGTCCGAGACAGACGGTCCGAGACAGACGGTCCGAGATAGACGGTCCGAGACAGAGGGTCCGATACAGGCGGTCTGAGACAGACGGTCTGAGACTGACGTACAGAGACAGGCAGGTTGAGACAGACGGGCTGAGACCGACGGCCTGAGACAGATTGTCTGAGTCAGATGGTCTGAGACAGATGGTCTGAGACAGACGGTCTGAGACAGGCGGTCTGAGACAGACGGACTGAGACAGGTGGGCTGCGACAGGCGGGCTGAGACAGACGGTCTGAGACAGACGGTCTGAGACAGACGGTCTGAAACAGACGGTCTGAGACAGTTGGTCTGAGACAGACGGCCTCAGACAGTCGGTGTCAGACGGACGGACCGAGACAGGCGGGCTGAGACGGACGGGCAAAGACCGACGGTCTCAGACAGACGGACTGAGACAGGCGGGCTGCGAGAGGCGGGCTGAGACAGACGGTCTGAGACACATGGTCTGACACAGACGGTCTGTGACAGGCGGTCTGAGACAGACGGTCTGAGACAGGCGGTCTGAGACAGTTGGTCTGAGACAGACGGCCTCAGACAGTCGGTGTCAGACAGACGGACTGAGACAGGCGGGCTGAAACAGTTGGTCTGAGACAGACGGTCTCAGACAGACGGACTGAGACAGGCGGGTTGCGACAGACGGTCTGAGACAGATGAGTTGAGACAGACGGTCTCAGACAGACGGTCTGAGACAGGCGGGCTGAGACAGTTGGTCTGAGACAGATGGTCTGTCAGACAGATGTTTTGAGACAGAAGGTCTGAGACAGGCGGTCTGAAACAGTTGATCTGAGACAGATGGTCTGAGACAGACGGTCCGCGACAGACGGTCCGAGACAGACGGTCCGAGACAGACGGTCCGAGACAGACGGCCTGGGACAGACCGTCTGAGACAGACGGGCAGAGACAGGCGGGCTGAGACAGACGGTCCGAGACGGACGGTCAGAGACAGACGGACTGAGACAGGCGGGCTGACACAGGCGGGCTGAGACAGACGGTCTGAGACAGACGGACTGAGACCAGCAGGCTGAGACAGGCGGGCTGAGACAGGGGGGCTGAGACAGGCGGGCTGAGACAGGCGGGCTGAGACAGTTGGTATGAGACAGACGGTCTCAGACAGACGGGCTAAGACCGACGGCCTGAGACAGATGGTCTGAGACAGACGGTCTCAGACAGACGGACTGAGACAGGCGGGCTGAGACAGGCGGGCTGAGACAGTTGGTCTGAGACAGATGGTCTGAGACAGACGGTCCGCGACAGACGGTCCGGGACAGACGGTCCGTGACAGACGGTCCGAGATAGACGGCCTGGGACAGACCGTCTGAGACAGACGGGCAGAGACAGGCGGGCTGAGAGAGACGGTCCGAGACGGACGGACAGAGACAGACGGGATGAGACAGTTGGACAGAGACAGACGGTCTGAAGCAGAAGGTCTGAGACAGACGGTCTCAGACAGTTGGTCTGAGACAGACGGTCTCAGACAGACGGTCTGAGACAGGCGGGCTGAGACAGGCGGGCTGAGACAGGCGGGCTGAGACAGACGGGATGAGACAGTTGGACAGAGACAGGCGGCCTGCGACAGGCGGGCTCAGACAGACGGTCTGAGACAGGCCGGCTGAGACCGGCGGGCTGAGACAGACGGTCTGAGGCAGGCGGGCTGAGACAGGCGGGCTGAGACAGACGGGATGAGACAGTTGGACAGAGACAAACGGTCTGAGACAGGCGGCCTGAGACAGTTGGTCCGAGACAGACGGTCTCAGACAGACGGACTGAGACAGGCGGGCTGCGACAGGCGGGCTGAGACAGGCGGGCTGAGACAGTTGGTCTGAGACAGATGGTCTGAGGCAGACGGTCTGAGACAGATGGTCTGAGACAGACGGTATCAGACAGACGGACTGAGACAGGCGGACTGAGACAGGCGGGCTGAGACAGACGGTCTCAGGCAGACGGTCTGAGTCAGACGGACAGAGACAGAAGGACAGAGACAGGCGGGCTGAGACAGACGGATAAGACAGACGGTCTGAGACAGGCGGTCTGAGACAGTTGGTCTGAGACAGACGGTCTCAGACAGACGGACTGAGACAGGTGGGCTGCGACAGGCGGGCTGAGACAGGCGGGCTGAAACAGACAGGATGAGACAGTTGGACAGAGACAGGCGGCCTGCGACAGGCGGGCTCAGACAGACGGTCTGAGACAGGCCGGCTGAGACCGGCGGGCTGAGACAGACGGTCTGAGGCAGGCGGGCTGAGACAGGCGGGCTGAGACAGACGGGATGAGACAGTTGGACAGAGACAAACGGTCTGAGACAGGCGGCCTGAGACAGTTGGTCCGAGACAGACGGTCTCAGACAGACGGACTGAGACAGACGGACTGAGACAGGCGGACTGAGACAGGCGGGCTGAGACAGACGGCCTCAGGCAGACGGTCTAAGTCAGACGGACAGAGACAGATGGACAGAGACAGGCGGGCTAAGACAGACGGCTAAGACAGACGGTCTGAGACAGGCGGTCTGAGACAGTTGGTCTGAGACAGACGGTCTCAGACAGACGGACTGAGACAGGTGGGCTGCGCCAGACGGGCTCAGACAGACGGTCTGAGACAGATGGTCTCAGACAGACGGTCTCAGACAGACGGACTGAGACAGGCGGGCTGAGACAGGCGGGCTGAGACAGACGGGCTGAGACAGTTGGTCTGAGACAGACGGTCTCAGACAGGCGGGCTGAGACAGACGGTCTGAGACAGATGGGCTGAGACAGACGGTCTGAGACAGGCGGTCTGAGACAGTTGGTCTGAGACAGATGGTCTGAGACAGACGGTCCGAGACAGACGGTCCGAGACAGACGGTCCGAGACAGACGTTCCGAGACAGACGGTCCGAGACACACGGCCTGGGACAGACCGTCTGAGACAGACGGGCAGAGACAGGCGGGCTGAGACAGGCTGGCTGAGACAGTTGGTCTGAGACAGACGGTCTGAGTCAGACGGACAGAGACAGATAGACAGAGGCAGGCGGGCTGAGACAGACGGCTAAGGCTGACGGTCTGAGACAGATGGCCTGAGACAGATGGTCCGAGACAGACGGTCTGAGGCAGGCGGGCTGAGACAGGCGGGCTGAGACAGACGGTCTCAGACAGACGGACTGAGACAGGCGGGCTGAGACAGGCGGGCTGAGACAGACGGTCTGAGGCAGGCGGGCTGAGACAGGCGGGCTGAGACAGACGGTCTGAGACAGGCGGGCAGAGACAGACGGGATGAGACAGTTGGACAGAGACAGACGGTCTGAGACAGACGGCCTCAGACAGACGGACTGAGACAGGCGGCCTGCGACAGGCGGGCTCAGACAGACGGTCTGAGACAGATGGTCTGAGACAGACGGTCTCAGACAGACGGTCTGAGTCAGACAGACAGAGACAGATGGACAGAGACAGACGGGCTGAGACAGACGGCTAAGACTGACGGTCTGAGACAGATGGCCTGAGACAGATGGTCTGAGACAGACGGTCTGAGGCAGGCGGTCTGAGACAGTTGGTCAGAGACAGACGGCCTCAGACAGACGGATTGAGACAGGCGGGCTCAGACAGACGGTCTGAGACAGGCGGGCTGAGACAGGCGGGCTGAGACAGACGGTCTGAGGCAGGCGGGCTGAGACAGGCGGGCTAAGACAGGCGGGCTGCGACAGGCGGGCTAACACAGACGGTCTGAGACAGATGGTCTGAGGCAGACGGTCTGAGACAGATGGTCTGAGGCAGACGGTCTCAGACAGTCGGTATGAGACAGGCGGACTGAGACAGGGGGACTGAGACAGGCGGGCTGAGACAGACGGCCTCAGGCAGACGGTCTGAGTCAGACGGACAGAGACAGATGGACAGAGACAGGCGGGCTAAGACAGACGGCTAAGACAGACGGTCTGAGACAGACGGCCTCAGACAGACGGATTGAGACAGGCGGGCTCAGACAGACGGTCTGAGACAGGCGGGCTGAGACAGGCGGGCTGAGACAGACGGTCTGAGGCAGGCGGGCTGAGACAGGCGGGCTAAGACAGGCGGGCTGCGACAGGCGGGCTAACACAGACGGTCTGAGACAGATGGGCTGAGACAGACGGTCTGAGACAGACGGACTGAGACAGGCAGGCTGACACAGGCGGGCTGAGACAGTTGGTCTGAGACAGACGGTCTCAGACAGACGGACTGAGACAGGCGGGCTGAGACAGGCGGGCTGAGACAGACGGTCTGAGACAGATGGGCTGAGACAGACTGTCTCACACAGACGGACTGAGACAGGCGGGCTGAGACAGTAGGGCTGAGACAGACGGTCTCAGACAGACGGACTGAGACAGGCGGGCTGAGACAGGCGGGCTCAGACAGACGGTCTGAGACAGGCGGGCTGAGACAGGCGGGCTCAGACAGACGGTCTCAGACAGACGGACTGAGACAGGCGGGCTGCGAGAGGCGGGCTGAGACAGACGGTCTGAGACAGATGGTCTGATACAGGCGGACAGAGGCAGACGGTCAGAGACAGGCGAGCTGCGACAGACGGTCCGAGACAGACGGTCCGAGACAGAGGGTCCGAGACAGGCGGTCGGAGACAGACGGGATGAGACCGACGTACAGAGACAGGCAGACTGAGACAGACGGGCTAAGACCGACGGCCTGAGACAGACGGTCCGAGACAGACGGTCCGAGACAGACGGTCCGCGACAGACGGTCCGAGACAGACGGTCCGAGAGAGAGGGTCCGAGACAGGCGGTCTGAGACAGACGTTCTGAAACAGGCGGGCTAAGACCGACAGCCTGAGACAGATGGTGTGGGACAGATGGTCTGAGACAGACGGACTGGGACAGGCGGGCTACGACAGGAGGGCTAAGACAGACGGTCCGAGACAGACGGTCTGAGAAAGAGTGTCCGAGACAGACGGTCCGAGGCAGACGGTCCGAGACACGCGGTCCGAGACAGACGGTCCGAGACAGACGGTCCGAGACAGACGGTCCGAGACAGACGGTCCGAGACAGACGGTCCGAGATAGACGGTCCGAGACAGAGGGTCCGATACAGGCGGTCTGAGACAGACGGTCTGAGACTGACGTACAGAGACAGGCAGGTTGAGACAGACGGGCTGAGACCGACGGCCTGAGACAGATTGTCTGAGTCAGATGGTCTGAGACAGATGGTCTGAGACAGACGGTCTGAGACAGGCGGTCTGAGACAGACGGACTGAGACAGGTGGGCTGCGACAGGCGGGCTGAGACAGACGGTCTGAGACAGACGGTCTGAGACAGACGGTCTGAGACAGGCGGTCTGAGACAGACGGACTGAGACAGGTGGGCTGCGACAGGCGGGCTGAGACAGACGGTCTGAGACAGTTGGTCTGAGACAGACGGCCTCAGACAGTCGGTGTCAGACGGACGGACCGAGACAGGCGGGCTGAGACGGACGGGCAAAGACCGACGGTCTCAGACAGACGGACTGAGACAGGCGGGCTGCGAGAGGCGGGCTGAGACAGACGGTCTGAGACACATGGTCTGACACAGACGGTCTGTGACAGGCGGTCTGAGACAGACGGTCTGAGACAGGCGGTCTGAGACAGTTGGTCTGAGACAGACGGCCTCAGACAGTCGGTGTCAGACAGACGGACTGAGACAGGCGGGCTGAAACAGTTGGTCTGAGACAGACGGTCTCAGACAGACGGACTGAGACAGGCGGGTTGCGACAGACGGTCTGAGACAGATGAGTTGAGACAGACGGTCTCAGACAGACGGTCTGAGACAGGCGGGCTGAGACAGTTGGTCTGAGACAGATGGTCTGTCAGACAGATGTTTTGAGACAGAAGGTCTGAGACAGGCGGTCTGAAACAGTTGATCTGAGACAGATGGTCTGAGACAGACGGTCCGCGACAGACGGTCCGAGACAGACGGTCCGAGACAGACGGTCCGAGACAGACGGCCTGGGACAGACCGTCTGAGACAGACGGGCAGAGACAGGCGGGCTGAGACAGACGGTCCGAGACGGACGGTCAGAGACAGACGGACTGAGACAGGCGGGCTGACACAGGCGGGCTGAGACAGACGGTCTGAGACAGACGGACTGAGACCAGCAGGCTGAGACAGGCGGGCTGAGACAGGGGGGCTGAGACAGGCGGGCTGAGACAGGCGGGCTGAGACAGTTGGTATGAGACAGACGGTCTCAGACAGACGGGCTAAGACCGACGGCCTGAGACAGATGGTCTGAGACAGACGGTCTCAGACAGACGGACTGAGACAGGCGGGCTGAGACAGGCGGGCTGAGACAGTTGGTCTGAGACAGATGGTCTGAGACAGACGGTCCGCGACAGACGGTCCGGGACAGACGGTCCGTGACAGACGGTCCGAGATAGACGGCCTGGGACAGACCGTCTGAGACAGACGGGCAGAGACAGGCGGGCTGAGAGAGACGGTCCGAGACGGACGGACAGAGACAGACGGGATGAGACAGTTGGACAGAGACAGACGGTCTGAAGCAGAAGGTCTGAGACAGACGGTCTCAGACAGTTGGTCTGAGACAGACGGTCTCAGACAGACGGTCTGAGACAGGCGGGCTGAGACAGGCGGGCTGAGACAGGCGGGCTGAGACAGACGGGATGAGACAGTTGGACAGAGACAGGCGGCCTGCGACAGGCGGGCTCAGACAGACGGTCTGAGACAGGCCGGCTGAGACCGGCGGGCTGAGACAGACGGTCTGAGGCAGGCGGGCTGAGACAGGCGGGCTGAGACAGACGGGATGAGACAGTTGGACAGAGACAAACGGTCTGAGACAGGCGGCCTGAGACAGTTGGTCCGAGACAGACGGTCTCAGACAGACGGACTGAGACAGGCGGGCTGCGACAGGCGGGCTGAGACAGGCGGGCTGAGACAGTTGGTCTGAGACAGATGGTCTGAGGCAGACGGTCTGAGACAGATGGTCTGAGACAGACGGTATCAGACAGACGGACTGAGACAGGCGGACTGAGACAGGCGGGCTGAGACAGACGGTCTCAGGCAGACGGTCTGAGTCAGACGGACAGAGACAGAAGGACAGAGACAGGCGGGCTGAGACAGACGGATAAGACAGACGGTCTGAGACAGGCGGTCTGAGACAGTTGGTCTGAGACAGACGGTCTCAGACAGACGGACTGAGACAGGTGGGCTGCGACAGGCGGGCTGAGACAGGCGGGCTGAAACAGACAGGATGAGACAGTTGGACAGAGACAGGCGGCCTGCGACAGGCGGGCTCAGACAGACGGTCTGAGACAGGCCGGCTGAGACCGGCGGGCTGAGACAGACGGTCTGAGGCAGGCGGGCTGAGACAGGCGGGCTGAGACAGACGGGATGAGACAGTTGGACAGAGACAAACGGTCTGAGACAGGCGGCCTGAGACAGTTGGTCCGAGACAGACGGTCTCAGACAGACGGACTGAGACAGACGGACTGAGACAGGCGGACTGAGACAGGCGGGCTGAGACAGACGGCCTCAGGCAGACGGTCTAAGTCAGACGGACAGAGACAGATGGACAGAGACAGGCGGGCTAAGACAGACGGCTAAGACAGACGGTCTGAGACAGGCGGTCTGAGACAGTTGGTCTGAGACAGACGGTCTCAGACAGACGGACTGAGACAGGTGGGCTGCGCCAGACGGGCTCAGACAGACGGTCTGAGACAGATGGTCTCAGACAGACGGTCTCAGACAGACGGACTGAGACAGGCGGGCTGAGACAGGCGGGCTGAGACAGACGGGCTGAGACAGTTGGTCTGAGACAGACGGTCTCAGACAGGCGGGCTGAGACAGACGGTCTGAGACAGATGGGCTGAGACAGACGGTCTGAGACAGGCGGTCTGAGACAGTTGGTCTGAGACAGATGGTCTGAGACAGACGGTCCGAGACAGACGGTCCGAGACAGACGGTCCGAGACAGACGTTCCGAGACAGACGGTCCGAGACACACGGCCTGGGACAGACCGTCTGAGACAGACGGGCAGAGACAGGCGGGCTGAGACAGGCTGGCTGAGACAGTTGGTCTGAGACAGACGGTCTGAGTCAGACGGACAGAGACAGATAGACAGAGGCAGGCGGGCTGAGACAGACGGCTAAGGCTGACGGTCTGAGACAGATGGCCTGAGACAGATGGTCCGAGACAGACGGTCTGAGGCAGGCGGGCTGAGACAGGCGGGCTGAGACAGACGGTCTCAGACAGACGGACTGAGACAGGCGGGCTGAGACAGGCGGGCTGAGACAGACGGTCTGAGGCAGGCGGGCTGAGACAGGCGGGCTGAGACAGACGGTCTGAGACAGGCGGGCAGAGACAGACGGGATGAGACAGTTGGACAGAGACAGACGGTCTGAGACAGACGGCCTCAGACAGACGGACTGAGACAGGCGGCCTGCGACAGGCGGGCTCAGACAGACGGTCTGAGACAGATGGTCTGAGACAGACGGTCTCAGACAGACGGTCTGAGTCAGACAGACAGAGACAGATGGACAGAGACAGACGGGCTGAGACAGACGGCTAAGACTGACGGTCTGAGACAGATGGCCTGAGACAGATGGTCTGAGACAGACGGTCTGAGGCAGGCGGTCTGAGACAGTTGGTCAGAGACAGACGGCCTCAGACAGACGGATTGAGACAGGCGGGCTCAGACAGACGGTCTGAGACAGGCGGGCTGAGACAGGCGGGCTGAGACAGACGGTCTGAGGCTGGCGGGCTGAGACAGGCGGGCTAAGACAGGCGGGCTGCGACAGGCGGGCTAACACAGACGGTCTGAGACAGATGGTCTGAGGCAGACGGTCTGAGACAGATGGTCTGAGGCAGACGGTCTCAGACAGTCGGTATGAGACAGGCGGACTGAGACAGGGGGACTGAGACAGGCGGGCTGAGACAGACGGCCTCAGGCAGACGGTCTGAGTCAGACGGACAGAGACAGATGGACAGAGACAGGCGGGCTAAGACAGACGGCTAAGACAGACGGTCTGAGACAGACGGCCTCAGACAGACGGATTGAGACAGGCGGGCTCAGACAGACGGTCTGAGACAGGCGGGCTGAGACAGGCGGGCTGAGACAGACGGTCTGAGGCAGGCGGGCTGAGACAGGCGGGCTAAGACAGGCGGGCTGCGACAGGCGGGCTAACACAGACGGTCTGAGACAGATGGGCTGAGACAGACGGTCTGAGACAGACGGACTGAGACAGGCAGGCTGACACAGGCGGGCTGAGACAGTTGGTCTGAGACAGACGGTCTCAGACAGACGGACTGAGACAGGCGGGCTGAGACAGGCGGGCTGAGACAGACGGTCTGAGACAGATGGGCTGAGACAGACTGTCTCACACAGACGGACTGAGACAGGCGGGCTGAGACAGTAGGGCTGAGACAGACGGTCTCAGACAGACGGACTGAGACAGGCGGGCTGAGACAGGCGGGCTCAGACAGACAGTCTGAGACAGGCGGGCTGAGACAGGCGGGCTCAGACAGACGGTCTGAGACAGATGGTCTGAGACAGACTGTCTCAGACAGACGGTCTGAGGCAGACTGGCTGAGACAGGCGGGCTGAGACAGGCGGGCTGAGACAGGCGGGCTGAGACAGTTGGTCTGAGACAGATGGTCTGAGGCAGACGGTCTGAGACAGATGGTCTGAGACAGACGGTATCAGACAGACGGACTGAGACAGGCGGGCTGAGACAGGCGGGCTGAGACAGGCGGGCTGAGACAGGCGGGCTGAGACTGGCGGGCTGCGACAGGCGGGCTAAGCCTGACGGTCTGAGGCAGACGGTCTGAGACAGTTGGTCTGAGACAGACGGCCTCAGACAGACGGACTGAGACAGGCGGCCTGCGACAGGCGTTCTCAGACAGACGGTCTGAGACACATGGTCTGAGACAGACGGTCTCAGACAGACGGTCTGAGACAGGCGGGCTGAGACAGTTGGATAGAGACAGACGGTCTGAGACAGACGGACTGAGACGGGCGGGCTGCGACAGGCGGGCTCAGACAGACGGTCTGAGACAGATGGTCCGAGACAGACGGTCTGAGGCAGGCGGGCAGAGACAGACGGGATGAGACAGTTGGACAGAGACAGACGGTCTGAGACAGACGGACTGAGACGGGCGGGCTGCGACAGGCGGGCTGAGACAGGCGGGCTGAGACAGTTGGTCTGAGACAGACGGCCTCAGACAGACGGACTGAGACAGGCGGCCTGCGACAGGCGGGCTCAGACAGACGGTCTGAGACAGATGGTCTGAGACAGACGGTCTCAGACAGACGGTCTGAGTCAGACGGACAGAGACAGATGGACAGAGACAGACGGGCTGAGACAGACGGCTAAGACTGACGGTCTGAGACAGATGGCCTGAGACAGATGGTCTGAGACAGACGGTCTGAGGCAGGCGGTCTGAGACAGTTGGTCTGAGACAGACGGACTGAGACAGGCGGGCTGAGACAGACGGCCTCAGACAGACGGACTGAGACAGGCGGCCTGCGACAGGCGGGCTCAGACAGTGGGTCTGAGACAGGCGGGGTGAGACAGGCGGGCTGAGACAGACGGTCTGAGGCAGACGGTCTGAGACAGATGGTCTGAGGCAGACGGTCTCAGACAGACGGTCTGAGACAGGCGGGCTGAGACTGGCGGGCTGAGACAGGCGGCCTGAGACAGTTGGTCTGAGACAGACGGCCTCAGACAGACGGACTGAGACAGGCGGCCTGCGACAGGCGGGCTCAGACAGACGGTCTGAGACAGATGGTCTGAGACAGACGGTCTGAGACAGACGGTCTGAGTCAGACGGACAGAGACAGATGGTCTGAGACAGACGGTCTGAGGCAGGCGGTCTGAGACAGGCGGGCTGGCACAGGCGGGCTGAGACAGATGGTCTGAGACAGATGGCATGAGACAGACGGTCTGAGACCGGCGGTCTGAGACAGATGGTCTGAGACAGACGGGCTAAGACCGACAGCCTGAGATAGATGGTGCGGGACAGATGGTCTGAGACAGGCGGGCTGAGACAGACGGTCTGAGACAGGCGGGCTGCGACAGACGGTCCGAGACAGACGGTCCGAGACAGAGGGTCCGAGACAGGCGGCCTGAGACAGACGGGATGAGACCGACGTACAGAGACAGGCAGACTGAGACAGACGGTCCGAGACAGACGGTCCGAGACAGACGGTCCGAGACAGACGGTCCGCGACAGACGGTCCGAGACAGACGGTCCGCGACAGACGGTCCGAGACAGACGGTCCGAGACAGGCGGGCTGAGACAGACGTTCTGAGACAGACGGGCAGAGACAGGCAGGCTGAGACTGACGGGCTACGACCGACGGCTTCAGACAGATGGCCTGAGACAGATGGTCTGAGACAGACGGTCTGTGACAGGCGGTCTAAGACAGGCGGGCTGAGACAGGCAGGCTGAGACAGTTGGTTTGAGACAGACGGTCTCACACAGACGGACTGAGACGGGCGGGCTGAGACAGGCGGGCTGAGACAGACGGTCTTAGACAGACGGACAGAGACAGACGGGATGATACAGACGGACAGAGACAGACGGTCTGAAACAGACGGTCTGAGACAGTTGGTCTGAGACAGACGGTCTCAGACAGACGGACTAAGACAGGCGGTCTGAGACAGACGGTCTGAGACAGACGGGCAGAGACAGGCGAGCTGAGACAGACGGGCTAAGACCGACGGCCTGAGACAGATGGTCTGAGACAGATGGCATGAGACAGACGGTCCGACATCGGCGGTCTGAGACAGATGGTCTGAGACAGACGGGCTAAGACCGACAGCCTGAGACAGATGCTGTGGGACAGATGGTCTGAGACACACGGACTGAGACGTTCGGTCTGAGACAGTTGGTCTGAGACAGACCGTCCGAGACAGACGGTCCGAGACAGACGGTCCGAGACAGACGGTCTCAGACAGGCGGGCTGCGACAGACGGTCCGAGACAGCCAGTCCGAGACAGACGGTCCGATACAGACGGTCCGAGACAGACGGTCCGAGACAGACGGTCCGAGACAGAGGGTCCGAGACAGGCGGTCTGAGACAGACGGTCTGAGACTGACGTCCAGAGACAGGCAGGCTGAGACAGACGAGCTAAGACCGACTGCCTGAGACAGATGGTCTGATACAGGCGGACAGAGGCAGACGGTCAGAGACAGGCGAGCTGCGACAGACGGTCCGAGACAGACGGTCCGAGACAGAGGGTCCGAGACAGGCGGTCGGAGACAGACGGGATGAGACCGACGTACAGAGACAGGCAGACTGAGACAGACGGGCTAAGACCGACGGCCTGAGACAGACGGTCCGAGACAGACGGTCCGAGACAGACGGTCCGAGACAGACGGTCCGCGACAGACGGTCCGAGACAGACGGTCCGAGAGAGAGGGTCCGAGACAGGCGGTCTGAGACAGACGTTCTGAAACAGGCGGGCTAAGACCGACAGCCTGAGACAGATGGTGTGGGGCAGATGGTCTGAGACAGACGGACTGGGACAGGCGGGCTACGACAGGAGGGCTAAGACAGACGGTCCGAGACAGACGGTCTGAGAAAGAGGGTCCGATACAGGCGGTCTGAGACAGATGGTCTGAGACAGACGGTCTGAGACAGACGGTCGGAGGCAGACGGTCCGAGACAGACGGTCTCATACAGGCGGGCTGCGACAGACGGTCCGAGACAGCCAGTCCGAGACAGACGGTCCGAGACAGACGGTCCGAGACAGACGGTCCGAGACAGACGGTCCGAGACAGAGGGTCCGAGACAGGCGGTCTGAGACAGACGGTCTGAGACTGACGTCCAGAGACAGGCAGGCTGAGACAGACGGGCTAAGACCGACGGCCAGAGACAGATGGTCTGAGACAGATGGTCTGAGACAGACGGTCGGAGACAGACGGTCTGAGACAGACGGTCTGAGACAGACGGGCAGAGACCGATGGCCTGAGACAGATGGTCTGAGACAGATGGTCTGAGACAGACGGTCGGAGACAGACGGTCTGAGACAGACGGTCTGAGACAGACGGGCAGAGACCGATGGCCTGAGACAGATGGTCTGAGACAGATGGTCTGAGACAGACCGGATAAGACCGACAGCCTGTGACAGATGGTCTGAGACAGGCGGGCTGAGACAGACGGGCTGAGACAGACGGGCTAAGACAGACGGACAGAGACAGACGGGATGAGACAGACGGTCCGAGACAGACGGTCCGAGACAGAGCATCCGTGACAGGCGGTCTGAGACAGACGGTCTGAGACTGACGTACAGAGACAGGCAGGCTGAGACAGACGGGCTAAGACCGACGGCCTGAGACAGATGGTCTGAGACACATGGTCTGAGACAGACGGTCTGAGACAGACGGTCTCAGACAGACGGACGGAGACAGGCGGGCTGCGACAGGCGGGCTGAGACAGACGGTCTGAGATACATGGTCTGGGACAGACGGTCTGAGACAGGCGGTCTGAGACAGGCGGTCTGACACAGGCGGACTGAGACAGTTGGTCTGAGACAGACGGTCTCAGACAGACGGACTGAGACAGGCGGGCTGCGACAGACGGGCAGAGACAGGCAGGCTGAGACTGACGGGCTACGACCGACGGCTGCAGACAGATGGCCTGAGACAGATGGTCTGAGACAGACGGTCTGTGACAGAGGGTCGGAGACAGACGGTCTGAGACAGACGGGCTAAGAACGACGGCCTGAGAAAGGTGGTCTGAGACAGATGGCATGAGACAGACGGACTAAGACCGACAGCCTGAGACACATGGTCTGAGACAGACGGTCTGAGACAGACGGTCTCAGACAGACGGACGGAGACAGGCGGGCTACGACAGGAGGGCTAAGACAGACGGTCTGAGATACATGGTCTGGGACAGACGGTCTGAGACAGGCGGTCTGAGACAGGCGGTCTGACACAGGCGGACTGAGACAGTTGGTCTGAGACAGACGGTCTCAGACAGACGGACGGAGACAGGCGGGCTGCGACAGGCGGGCTGAGACAGACGGTCTGAGATACATGGTCTGGGACAGACGGTCCGAGACAGAGGGTCCGAGACAGGCGGTCTGAGACAGACGGTCTGAGACTGACGTCCAGAGACAGGCAGGCTGAGACAGACGGGCTAAGACCGACTGCCTGAGACAGATGGTCTGAGACAAATGGTCTGAGGCAGACGGTCTGAGACGGATGGTCTGAGACAGATGGTCTGAGACAGACGGTCTCAGACAGACGGACTGAGACAGGCGGGCTGCGAGAGGCGGGCTGAGACAGACGGTCTGAGACAGATGGTCTGATACAGGCGGACAGAGGCAGACGGTCAGAGACAGGCGAGCTGCGACAGACGGTCCGAGACAGACGGTCCGAGACAGAGGGTCCGAGACAGGCGGTCGGAGACAGACGGGATGAGACCGACGTACAGAGACAGGCAGACTGAGACAGACGGGCTAAGACCGACGGCCTGAGACAGACGGTCCGAGACAGACGGTCCGAGACAGACGGTCCGCGACAGACGGTCCGAGACAGACGGTCCGAGAGAGAGGGTCCGAGACAGGCGGTCTGAGACAGACGTTCTGAAACAGGCGGGCTAAGACCGACAGCCTGAGACAGATGGTGTGGGACAGATGGTCTGAGACAGACGGACTGGGACAGGCGGGCTACGACAGGAGGGCTAAGACAGACGGTCCGAGACAGACGGTCTGAGAAAGAGTGTCCGAGACAGACGGTCCGAGGCAGACGGTCCGAGACACGCGGTCCGAGACAGACGGTCCGAGACAGACGGTCCGAGACAGACGGTCCGAGACAGACGGTCCGAGACAGACGGTCCGAGATAGACGGTCCGAGACAGAGGGTCCGATACAGGCGGTCTGAGACAGACGGTCTGAGACTGACGTACAGAGACAGGCAGGTTGAGACAGACGGGCTGAGACCGACGGCCTGAGACAGATTGTCTGAGTCAGATGGTCTGAGACAGATGGTCTGAGACAGACGGTCTGAGACAGGCGGTCTGAGACAGACGGACTGAGACAGGTGGGCTGCGACAGGCGGGCTGAGACAGACGGTCTGAGACAGACGGTCTGAGACAGACGGTCTGAAACAGACGGTCTGAGACAGTTGGTCTGAGACAGACGGCCTCAGACAGTCGGTGTCAGACGGACGGACCGAGACAGGCGGGCTGAGACGGACGGGCAAAGACCGACGGTCTCAGACAGACGGACTGAGACAGGCGGGCTGCGAGAGGCGGGCTGAGACAGACGGTCTGAGACACATGGTCTGACACAGACGGTCTGTGACAGGCGGTCTGAGACAGACGGTCTGAGACAGGCGGTCTGAGACAGTTGGTCTGAGACAGACGGCCTCAGACAGTCGGTGTCAGACAGACGGACTGAGACAGGCGGGCTGAAACAGTTGGTCTGAGACAGATGGTCTGTCAGACAGATGTTTTGAGACAGAAGGTCTGAGACAGGCGGGCTGAGACAGTTGGTCTGAGACAGATGGTCTGTCAGACAGATGTTTTGAGACAGAAGGTCTGAGACAGGCGGTCTGAAACAGTTGATCTGAGACAGATGGTCTGAGACAGACGGTCCGAGACAGACGGTCCGAGACAGACGGTCCGAGACAGACGGCCTGGGACAGACCGTCTGAGACAGGCGGGCTGAGACAGGCGGGCTGAGACAGTTGGTATGAGACAGACGGTCTCAGACAGACGGGCTAAGACCGATGGCCTGAGACAGATGGTCTGAGACAGATGGTCTGAGACAGACCGGATAAGACCGACAGCCTGTGACAGATGGTCTGAGACAGGCGGGCTGAGACAGACGGGCTGAGACAGACGGGCTAAGACAGACGGACAGAGACAGACGGGATGAGACAGACGGTCCGAGACAGACGGTCCGAGACAGAGCATCCGTGACAGGCGGTCTGAGACAGACGGTCTGAGACTGACGTACAGAGACAGGCAGGCTGAGACAGACGGGCTAAGACCGACGGCCTGAGACAGATGGTCTGAGACACATGGTCTGAGACAGACGGTCTGAGACAGACGGTCTCAGACAGACGGACGGAGACAGGCGGGCTGCGACAGGCGGGCTGAGACAGACGGTCTGAGATACATGGTCTGGGACAGACGGTCTGAGACAGGCGGTCTGAGACAGGCGGTCTGACACAGGCGGACTGAGACAGTTGGTCTGAGACAGACGGTCTCAGACAGACGGACTGAGACAGGCGGGCTGCGACAGACGGGCAGAGACAGGCAGGCTGAGACTGACGGGCTACGACCGACGGCTGCAGACAGATGGCCTGAGACAGATGGTCTGAGACAGACGGTCTGTGACAGAGGGTCGGAGACAGACGGTCTGAGACAGACGGGCTAAGAACGACGGCCTGAGAAAGGTGGTCTGAGACAGATGGCATGAGACAGACGGACTAAGACCGACAGCCTGAGACACATGGTCTGAGACAGACGGTCTGAGACAGACGGTCTCAGACAGACGGACGGAGACAGGCGGGCTACGACAGGAGGGCTAAGACAGACGGTCTGAGATACATGGTCTGGGACAGACGGTCTGAGACAGGCGGTCTGAGACAGGCGGTCTGACACAGGCGGACTGAGACAGTTGGTCTGAGACAGACGGTCTCAGACAGACGGACGGAGACAGGCGGGCTGCGACAGGCGGGCTGAGACAGACGGTCTGAGATACATGGTCTGGGACAGACGGTCCGAGACAGAGGGTCCGAGACAGGCGGTCTGAGACAGACGGTCTGAGACTGACGTCCAGAGACAGGCAGGCTGAGACAGACGGGCTAAGACCGACTGCCTGAGACAGATGGTCTGAGACAAATGGTCTGAGGCAGACGGTCTGAGACGGATGGTCTGAGACAGATGGTCTGAGACAGACGGTCTCAGACAGACGGACTGAGACAGGCGGGCTGCGAGAGGCGGGCTGAGACAGACGGTCTGAGACAGATGGTCTGATACAGGCGGACAGAGGCAGACGGTCAGAGACAGGCGAGCTGCGACAGACGGTCCGAGACAGACGGTCCGAGACAGAGGGTCCGAGACAGGCGGTCGGAGACAGACGGGATGAGACCGACGTACAGAGACAGGCAGACTGAGACAGACGGGCTAAGACCGACGGCCTGAGACAGACGGTCCGAGACAGACGGTCCGAGACAGACGGTCCGCGACAGACGGTCCGAGACAGACGGTCCGAGAGAGAGGGTCCGAGACAGGCGGTCTGAGACAGACGTTCTGAAACAGGCGGGCTAAGACCGACAGCCTGAGACAGATGGTGTGGGACAGATGGTCTGAGACAGACGGACTGGGACAGGCGGGCTACGACAGGAGGGCTAAGACAGACGGTCCGAGACAGACGGTCTGAGAAAGAGTGTCCGAGACAGACGGTCCGAGGCAGACGGTCCGAGACACGCGGTCCGAGACAGACGGTCCGAGACAGACGGTCCGAGACAGACGGTCCGAGACAGACGGTCCGAGACAGACGGTCCGAGATAGACGGTCCGAGACAGAGGGTCCGATACAGGCGGTCTGAGACAGACGGTCTGAGACTGACGTACAGAGACAGGCAGGTTGAGACAGACGGGCTGAGACCGACGGCCTGAGACAGATTGTCTGAGTCAGATGGTCTGAGACAGATGGTCTGAGACAGACGGTCTGAGACAGGCGGTCTGAGACAGACGGACTGAGACAGGTGGGCTGCGACAGGCGGGCTGAGACAGACGGTCTGAGACAGACGGTCTGAGACAGACGGTCTGAAACAGACGGTCTGAGACAGTTGGTCTGAGACAGACGGCCTCAGACAGTCGGTGTCAGACGGACGGACCGAGACAGGCGGGCTGAGACGGACGGGCAAAGACCGACGGTCTCAGACAGACGGACTGAGACAGGCGGGCTGCGAGAGGCGGGCTGAGACAGACGGTCTGAGACACATGGTCTGACACAGACGGTCTGTGACAGGCGGTCTGAGACAGACGGTCTGAGACAGGCGGTCTGAGACAGTTGGTCTGAGACAGACGGCCTCAGACAGTCGGTGTCAGACAGACGGACTGAGACAGGCGGGCTGAAACAGTTGGTCTGAGACAGATGGTCTGTCAGACAGATGTTTTGAGACAGAAGGTCTGAGACAGGCGGGCTGAGACAGTTGGTCTGAGACAGATGGTCTGTCAGACAGATGTTTTGAGACAGAAGGTCTGAGACAGGCGGTCTGAAACAGTTGATCTGAGACAGATGGTCTGAGACAGACGGTCCGAGACAGACGGTCCGAGACAGACGGTCCGAGACAGACGGCCTGGGACAGACCGTCTGAGACAGGCGGGCTGAGACAGGCGGGCTGAGACAGTTGGTATGAGACAGACGGTCTCAGACAGACGGGCTAAGACCGACGGCCTGAGACAGATGGTCTGAGACAGACGGTCTCAGACAGACGGACTGAGACAGGCGGGCTGAGACAGGCGGGCTGAGACAGTTGGTCTGAGACAGATGGTCTGAGACAGACGGTCCGCGACAGACGGTCCGGGACAGACGGTCCGTGACAGACGGTCCGAGATAGACGGCCTGGGACAGACCGTCTGAGACAGACGGGCAGAGACAGGCGGGCTGAGAGAGACGGTCCGAGACGGACGGACAGAGACAGACGGGATGAGACAGTTGGACAGAGACAGACGGTCTGAAGCAGAAGGTCTGAGACAGACGGTCTCAGACAGTTGGTCTGAGACAGACGGTCTCAGACAGACGGTCTGAGACAGGCGGGCTGAGACAGGCGGGCTGAGACAGGCGGGCTGAGACAGACGGGATGAGACAGTTGGACAGAGACAGGCGGCCTGCGACAGGCGGGCTCAGACAGACGGTCTGAGACAGGCCGGCTGAGACCGGCGGGCTGAGACAGACGGTCTGAGGCAGGCGGGCTGAGACAGGCGGGCTGAGACAGACGGGATGAGACAGTTGGACAGAGACAAACGGTCTGAGACAGGCGGCCTGAGACAGTTGGTCCGAGACAGACGGTCTCAGACAGACGGACTGAGACAGGCGGGCTGCGACAGGCGGGCTGAGACAGGCGGGCTGAGACAGTTGGTCTGAGACAGATGGTCTGAGGCAGACGGTCTGAGACAGATGGTCTGAGACAGACGGTATCAGACAGACGGACTGAGACAGGCGGACTGAGACAGGCGGGCTGAGACAGACGGTCTCAGGCAGACGGTCTGAGTCAGACGGACAGAGACAGAAGGACAGAGACAGGCGGGCTGAGACAGACGGATAAGACAGACGGTCTGAGACAGGCGGTCTGAGACAGTTGGTCTGAGACAGACGGTCTCAGACAGACGGACTGAGACAGGTGGGCTGCGACAGGCGGGCTGAGACAGGCGGGCTGAAACAGACAGGATGAGACAGTTGGACAGAGACAGGCGGCCTGCGACAGGCGGGCTCAGACAGACGGTCTGAGACAGGCCGGCTGAGACCGGCGGGCTGAGACAGACGGTCTGAGGCAGGCGGGCTGAGACAGGCGGGCTGAGACAGACGGGATGAGACAGTTGGACAGAGACAAACGGTCTGAGACAGGCGGCCTGAGACAGTTGGTCCGAGACAGACGGTCTCAGACAGACGGACTGAGACAGACGGACTGAGACAGGCGGACTGAGACAGGCGGGCTGAGACAGACGGCCTCAGGCAGACGGTCTAAGTCAGACGGACAGAGACAGATGGACAGAGACAGGCGGGCTAAGACAGACGGCTAAGACAGACGGTCTGAGACAGGCGGTCTGAGACAGTTGGTCTGAGACAGACGGTCTCAGACAGACGGACTGAGACAGGTGGGCTGCGCCAGACGGGCTCAGACAGACGGTCTGAGACAGATGGTCTCAGACAGACGGTCTCAGACAGACGGACTGAGACAGGCGGGCTGAGACAGGCGGGCTGAGACAGACGGGCTGAGACAGTTGGTCTGAGACAGACGGTCTCAGACAGGCGGGCTGAGACAGACGGTCTGAGACAGATGGGCTGAGACAGACGGTCTGAGACAGGCGGTCTGAGACAGTTGGTCTGAGACAGATGGTCTGAGACAGACGGTCCGAGACAGACGGTCCGAGACAGACGGTCCGAGACAGACGTTCCGAGACAGACGGTCCGAGACACACGGCCTGGGACAGACCGTCTGAGACAGACGGGCAGAGACAGGCGGGCTGAGACAGGCTGGCTGAGACAGTTGGTCTGAGACAGACGGTCTGAGTCAGACGGACAGAGACAGATAGACAGAGGCAGGCGGGCTGAGACAGACGGCTAAGGCTGACGGTCTGAGACAGATGGCCTGAGACAGATGGTCCGAGACAGACGGTCTCAGACAGACGGACTGAGACAGGCGGGCTGAGACAGGCGGGCTGAGACAGACGGTCTGAGGCAGGCGGGCTGAGACAGGCGGGCTGAGACAGACGGTCTGAGACAGGCGGGCAGAGACAGACGGGATGAGACAGTTGGACAGAGACAGACGGTCTGAGACAGACGGCCTCAGACAGACGGACTGAGACAGGCGGCCTGCGACAGGCGGGCTCAGACAGACGGTCTGAGACAGATGGTCTGAGACAGACGGCCTCAGACAGACGGTCTGAGTCAGACAGACAGAGACAGATGGACAGAGACAGACGGGCTGAGACAGACGGCTAAGACTGACGGTCTGAGACAGATGGCCTGAGACAGATGGTCTGAGACAGGCGGTCTGAGGCAGGCGGTCTGAGACAGTTGGTCAGAGACAGACGGCCTCAGACAGACGGATTGAGACAGGCGGGCTCAGACAGACGGTCTGAGACAGGCGGGCTGAGACAGGCGGGCTGAGACAGACGGTCTGAGGCAGGCGGGCTGAGACAGGCGGGCTAAGACAGGCGGGCTGCGACAGGCGGGCTAACACAGACGGTCTGAGACAGATGGGCTGAGACAGACGGTCTGAGACAGACGGACTGAGACAGGCAGGCTGACACAGGCGGGCTGAGACAGTTGGTCTGAGACAGACGGTCTCAGACAGACGGACTGAGACAGGCGGGCTGAGACAGGCGGGCTGAGACAGACGGTCTGAGACAGATGGGCTGAGACAGACTGTCTCACACAGACGGACTGAGACAGGCGGGCTGAGACAGTAGGGCTGAGACAGACGGTCTCAGACAGACGGACTGAGACAGGCGGGCTGAGACAGGCGGGCTCAGACAGACGGTCTGAGACAGGCGGGCTGAGACAGGCGGGCTCAGACAGACGGTCTGAGACAGATGGTCTGAGACAGACTGTCTCAGACAGACGGTCTGAGGCAGACTGGCTGAGACAGGCGGGCTGAGACAGGCGGGCTGAGACAGGCGGGCTGAGACAGTTGGTCTGAGACAGATGGTCTGAGGCAGACGGTCTGAGACAGATGGTCTGAGACAGACGGTATCAGACAGACGGACTGAGACAGGCGGGCTGAGACAGGCGGGCTGAGACAGGCGGGCTGAGACAGGCGGGCTGAGACTGGCGGGCTGCGACAGGCGGGCTAAGCCTGACGGTCTGAGGCAGACGGTCTGAGACAGTTGGTCTGAGACAGACGGCCTCAGACAGACGGACTGAGACAGGCGGCCTGCGACAGGCGTTCTCAGACAGACGGTCTGAGACACATGGTCTGAGACAGACGGTCTCAGACAGACGGTCTGAGACAGGCGGGCTGAGACAGTTGGACAGAGACAGACGGTCTGAGACAGACGGACTGAGACGGGCGGGCTGCGACAGGCGGGCTCAGACAGACGGTCTGAGACAGATGGTCCGAGACAGACGGTCTGAGGCAGGCGGGCAGAGACAGACGGGATGAGACAGTTGGACAGAGACAGACGGTCTGAGACAGACGGACTGAGACGGGCGGGCTGCGACAGGCGGGCTGAGACAGGCGGGCTGAGACAGTTGGTCTGAGACAGACGGCCTCAGACAGACGGACTGAGACAGGCGGCCTGCGACAGGCGGGCTCAGACAGACGGTCTGAGACAGATGGTCTGAGACAGACGGTCTCAGACAGACGGTCTGAGTCAGACGGACAGAGACAGATGGACAGAGACAGACGGGCTGAGACAGACGGCTAAGACTGACGGTCTGAGACAGATGGCCTGAGACAGATGGTCTGAGACAGACGGTCTGAGGCAGGCGGTCTGAGACAGTTGGTCTGAGACAGACGGACTGAGACAGGCGGGCTGAGACAGACGGCCTCAGACAGACGGACTGAGACAGGCGGCCTGCGACAGGCGGGCTCAGACAGTGGGTCTGAGACAGGCGGGGTGAGACAGGCGGGCTGAGACAGACGGTCTGAGGCAGACGGTCTGAAACAGATGGTCTGAGGCAGACGGTCTCAGACAGACGGTCTGAGACAGGCGGGCTGAGACTGGCGGGCTGAGACAGGCGGCCTGAGACAGTTGGTCTGAGACAGACGGCCTCAGACAGACGGACTGAGACAGGCGGCCTGCGACAGGCGGGCTCAGACAGACGGTCTGAGACAGATGGTCTGAGACAGACGGTCTGAGACAGACGGTCTGAGTCAGACGGACAGAGACAGATGGTCTGAGACAGACGGTCTGAGGCAGGCGGTCTGAGACAGGCGGGCTGGCACAGGCGGGCTGAGACAGATGGTCTGAGACAGATGGCATGAGACAGACGGTCTGAGACCGGCGGTCTGAGACAGATGGTCTGAGACAGACGGGCTAAGACCGACAGCCTGAGATAGATGGTGCGGGACAGATGGTCTGAGACAGGCGGGCTGAGACAGACGGTCTGAGACAGATGGGCTGAGACAGACGGTCTGAGACAGATGGGCTGAGACAGACGGTCTCAGACAGACGGTCTGAGACAGGCGGCCTGCGACAGGCGGGCTCAGACAGACGGACTGAGACAGGCGGGCTGAGACAGGCGGGCTGAGACAGACGGCCTGAGACAGATGGTCTGAGACAGCTGGCATGAGACAGACGGTCTGAGACAGATGGTCTGATACAGACGGTATCAGACAGACGGACTGAGACAGGCGGAATGAGACAGGCGGGCTGAGACAGACGGTCTGAGTCAGACGGACAGAGACAGATGAACAGAGGCAGGCGGGCTGAGACAGGCGGGCTGAGACAGACGGTCCGAGACAGACGGTCCGAGACAGACGGTCCGAGACAGACGGTCCGAGACAGACGGTCCGAGACAGACGTTCCGAGACAGACGGTCCGAGACACACGGCCTGGGACAGACCGTCTGAGACAGACGGGCAGAGACAGGCGGGCTGAGACAGGCTGGCTGAGACAGTTGGTCTGAGACAGACGGTGTCACACAGACGGACTTAGACAGGCGGACTGAGACAGGCGGGCTGAGACAGACGGTCTCAGACAGGCGGGCTGAGACAGACGGTCCGAGACACACGGCCTGGGACAGACCGTCTGAGACAGACGGGCAGAGACAGGCGGGCTGAGACAGGCTGGCGTAGACAGACGGTCTGAGACCGGCGGGCTGAGAAAGTTGGTCTGAAACAGGCGGGCTGAGACAGGCGGTCTGAGACAGTTGGTCTGAGACAGACGGTCTCAGACAGGCGGGCGGAGACAGACGGTCTGAGACAGATGGGCTGAGACAGACGGTCTCAGACAGACGGCCTCAGACAGACGGACTGAGACAGGCGGCCTGCGACAGGCGGGCTCAGACAGACGGTCTGAGACAGATGGTCTGAGACAGACGGTCTCAGACAGACGGTCTGAGTCAGACGGACAGAGACAGATGGACAGAGAGAGACGGGCTGAGACAGACGGCTAAGACTGACGGTCTGAGACAGATGGCCTGAGACAGATGGTCTGAGACAGACGGTCTGAGGCAGGCGGTCTGAAACAGTTGGTCTGAGACAGACGGACTGAGACAGGCGGGCCGAGACAGACGGCCTCAGACAGACGGACTGAGACAGGCGGCCTGCGACAGGCGGGCTCAGACAGAGGGTCTGAGACAGGCGGGGTGAGACAGGCGGGCTGAGACAGACGGTCTGAGGCAGACGGTCTGAGACAGATGGTCTGAGGCAGACGGTCTCAGACAGACGGTCTGAGACAGGCGGGCTGAGACTGGCGGGCTGAGACAGGCGGCCTGAGACAGTTGGTCTGAGACAGACGGCCTCAGACAGACGGACCGAGACAGGCGGCCTGCGACAGGCGGGCTCAGACAGACGGTCTGAGACAGATGGTCTGAGACAGACGGTCTCAGACAGACGGTCTGAGTCAGACGGACAGAGACAGATGGTCTGAGACAGACGGTCTGAGGCAGGCGGTCTGAGACAGGCGGGCTGGCACAGGCGGGCTGAGACAGGCGGGCTGAGACAGACGGCCTGAGACAGATGGTCTGAGACAGATGGCATGAGACAGACGGTCTGAGACCGGCGGTCTGAGACAGATGGTCTGAGACAGACGGGCTAAGACCGACAGCCTGAGATAGATGGTGCGGGACAGATGGTCTGAGACAGGCGGGCTGAGACAGACGGTCTGAGACAGATGGGCTGAGACAGACGGTCTGAGACAGATGGGCTGAGACAGACGGTCTCAGACAGACGGTCTGAGACAGGCGGCCTGCGACAGGCGGGCTCAGACAGACGGACTGAGACAGGCGGGCTGAGACAGGCGGGCTGAGACAGACGGCCTGAGACAGATGGTCTGAGACAGATGGCATGAGACAGACGGTCTGAGACAGATGGTCTGATACAGACGGTATCAGACAGACGGACTGAGACAGGCGGAATGAGACAGGCGGGCTGAGACAGACGGTCTGAGTCAGACGGACAGAGACAGATGAACAGAGGCAGGCGGGCTGAGACAGGCGGGCTGAGACAGACGGTCCGAGACAGACGGTCCGAGACAGACGGTCCGAGACAGACGGTCCGAGACAGACGTTCCGAGACAGACGGTCCGAGACACACGGCCTGGGACAGACCGTCTGAGACAGACGGGCAGAGACAGGCGGGCTGAGACAGGCTGGCTGAGACAGTTGGTCTGAGACAGACGGTGTCAGACAGACGGACTTAGACAGGCGGACTGAGACAGGCGGGCTGAGACAGACGGTCTCAGACAGGCGGGCTGAGACAGACGGTCCGAGACACACGGCCTGGGACAGACCGTCTGAGACAGACGGGCAGAGACAGGCGGGCTGAGACAGGCTGGCGGAGACAGACGGTCTGAGACCGGCGGGCTGAGAAAGTTGGTCTGAAACAGGCGGGCTGAGACAGGCGGTCTGAGACAGTTGGTCTGAGACAGACGGTCTCAGACAGGCGGGCGGAGACAGACGGTCTGAGACAGATGGGCTGAGACAGACGGTCTCAGACAGACGGACTGAGACAGGCGGGCTGACACAGGCGGGCTGAGACAGTGGGTCTGAGACAGACGGTCTCAGACAGACGGACTGAGACAGGCGGGCTGAGACAGGCGGGCTGAGACAGACGGTCTGAGACAGATGGGCTGAGACAGACTGTCTCAGACAGACGGACTGAGACAGGCGGGCTGAGACAGGCGGGCTGAGACAGACGGTCTCAGACAGACGGACTGAGACAGGTGGGCTGCGCCAGACGGGCTCAGACAGACGGTCTGAGACAGATGGCATGAGACAGACGGTCTGAGACCGGCGGTCTGAGACAGATGGTCTGAGACAGACGGGCTAAGACCGACAGCCTGAGATAGATGGTGTGGGACAGATGGTCTGAGACAGATGGCATGAGACAGACGTGCTGAGACAGATGGTCTGAGACAGACGGTCTCAGACAGACGGTCTGAGACTGGCGGGCTGAGAGAGGCGGGCTGAGAAAGTTGGTCTGAAACAGGCGGGCTGAGACAGGCGGTCTGAGACAGTTGGTCTGAGACAGACGGTCTCAGACAGACGGACTGAGACAGGCGGGTTGCGACAGGCGTTCTCAGACAGACGGTCTGAGACAGATGGTCTGAGACAGACGGTCTCAGACAGACGGTCTGAGACAGGCGGGCTGAGACAGGCGGGCTGAGATAGGCGGGCTGAGACAGACGGGATGAGACAGTTGGACAGAGACAGGCGGCCTGCGACAGGCGGGCTCAGACAGACGGTCTGAGACAGGCGGGCTGAGACAGGCGGGCTGAGACAGACGGTCTGAGGCAGGCGGGCTGAGACAGGCGGGCTGAGACAGACGGGATGAGACAGTTGGACAGAGACAGACGGTCTGAGACAGGCGGCCTGAGACAGTTGGTCCGAGACAGACGGTCTCAGACAGACGTACTGAGACAGGCGGGCTGCGACAGGCGGGCTGAGACAGGCGGGCTGAGACAGTTGGTCTGAGACAGATGGTCTGAGGCAGACGGTCTGAGACAGACGGTCTGATACAGACGGTATCAGACAGACGGACTGAGACAGGCGGAATGAGACAGGCGGGCTGAGACAGACGGTCTGAGTCAGACGGACAGAGACAGATGAACAGAGGCAGGCGGGCTGAGACAGGCGGGCTGAGACAGACGGTCCGAGACAGACGGTCCGAGACAGACGGTCCGAGACAGACGTTCCGAGACAGACGGTCCGAGACACACGGCCTGGGACAGACCGTCTGAGACAGACGGGCAGAGACAGGCGGGCTGAGACAGGCTGGCTGAGACAGTTGGTCTGAGACAGACGGTCTGAGTCAGACGGACAGAGACAGATGGACAGAGACAGACGGGCTGAGACAGACGGCTAAGACTGACGGTCTGAGACAGATGGCCTGAGACAGATGGTCTGAGACAGACGGTCTGAGGCAGGCGGTCTGAGACAGTTGGTCTGAGACAGACGGCCTCAGACAGACGGACTGAGACAGTTGGTCTGAGACAGACGGTCTCAGACAGACGGACCGAGACAGGCGGGCTGAGACAGACGGTCTGAGACAGATGGGCTGAGACAGACTGTCTCAGACAGACGGACTGAGACAGGCGGGCTGAGACAGGCGGGCTGAGACAGACGGTCTCAGACAGACGGACTGAGACAGGTGGGCTGCGCCAGACGGGCTCAGACAGACGGTCTGAGACAGGCGGGCTGACACAGGCGCGCTGAGACAGTTGGGCTGAGACAGACGGTCTCAGACAGACGGACTGAGACAGGCGGGCTGAGACAGGCGGGCTGAGACAGGCGGGCTGAGACAGGCGGGCTGAGACTGGCGGGCTGCGACAGGCGGGCTAAGACTGACGGTCTGAGACAGAGTGTCCGAGACAGACGGTCCGAGGCAGACGGTCCGAGACACGCGGTCCGAGACAGACGGTCCGAGACAGACGGTCCGAGACAGACGGTCCGAGACAGACGGTCCGAGACAGACGGTCCGAGATAGACGGTCCGAGACAGAGGGTCCGATACAGGCGGTCTGAGACAGACGGTCTGAGACTGACGTACAGAGACAGGCAGGTTGAGACAGACGGGCTGAGACCGACGGCCTGAGACAGATTGTCTGAGTCAGATGGTCTGAGACAGATGGTCTGAGACAGACGGTCTGAGACAGGCGGTCTGAGACAGACGGACTGAGACAGGTGGGCTGCGACAGGCGGGCTGAGACAGACGGTCTGAGACAGACGGTCTGAGACAGACGGTCTGAAACAGACGGTCTGAGACAGTTGGTCTGAGACAGACGGCCTCAGACAGTCGGTGTCAGACGGACGGACCGAGACAGGCGGGCTGAGACGGACGGGCAAAGACCGACGGTCTCAGACAGACGGACTGAGACAGGCGGGCTGCGAGAGGCGGGCTGAGACAGACGGTCTGAGACACATGGTCTGACACAGACGGTCTGTGACAGGCGGTCTGAGACAGACGGTCTGAGACAGGCGGTCTGAGACAGTTGGTCTGAGACAGACGGCCTCAGACAGTCGGTGTCAGACAGACGGACTGAGACAGGCGGGCTGAAACAGTTGGTCTGAGACAGATGGTCTGTCAGACAGATGTTTTGAGACAGAAGGTCTGAGACAGGCGGGCTGAGACAGTTGGTCTGAGACAGATGGTCTGTCAGACAGATGTTTTGAGACAGAAGGTCTGAGACAGGCGGTCTGAAACAGTTGATCTGAGACAGATGGTCTGAGACAGACGGTCCGAGACAGACGGTCCGAGACAGACGGTCCGAGACAGACGGGCAGAGACAGATGGTCTGAGACAGACGGTCCGCGACAGACGGTCCGGGACAGACGGTCCGTGACAGACGGTCCGAGATAGACGGCCTGGGACAGACCGTCTGAGACAGACGGGCAGAGACAGGCGGGCTGAGAGAGACGGTCCGAGACGGACGGACAGAGACAGACGGGATGAGACAGTTGGACAGAGACAGACGGTCTGAAGCAGAAGGTCTGAGACAGACGGTCTCAGACAGTTGGTCTGAGACAGACGGTCTCAGACAGACGGTCTGAGACAGGCGGGCTGAGACAGGCGGGCTGAGACAGGCGGGCTGAGACAGACGGGATGAGACAGTTGGACAGAGACAGGCGGCCTGCGACAGGCGGGCTCAGACAGACGGTCTGAGACAGGCCGGCTGAGACCGGCGGGCTGAGACAGACGGTCTGAGGCAGGCGGGCTGAGACAGGCGGGCTGAGACAGACGGGATGAGACAGTTGGACAGAGACAAACGGTCTGAGACAGGCGGCCTGAGACAGTTGGTCCGAGACAGACGGTCTCAGACAGACGGACTGAGACAGGCGGGCTGCGACAGGCGGGCTGAGACAGGCGGGCTGAGACAGTTGGTCTGAGACAGATGGTCTGAGGCAGACGGTCTGAGACAGATGGTCTGAGACAGACGGTATCAGACAGACGGACTGAGACAGGCGGACTGAGACAGGCGGGCTGAGACAGACGGTCTCAGGCAGACGGTCTGAGTCAGACGGACAGAGACAGAAGGACAGAGACAGGCGGGCTGAGACAGACGGATAAGACAGACGGTCTGAGACAGGCGGTCTGAGACAGTTGGTCTGAGACAGACGGTCTCAGACAGACGGACTGAGACAGGTGGGCTGCGACAGGCGGGCTGAGACAGGCGGGCTGAAACAGACAGGATGAGACAGTTGGACAGAGACAGGCGGCCTGCGACAGGCGGGCTCAGACAGACGGTCTGAGACAGGCCGGCTGAGACCGGCGGGCTGAGACAGACGGTCTGAGGCAGGCGGGCTGAGACAGGCGGGCTGAGACAGACGGGATGAGACAGTTGGACAGAGACAAACGGTCTGAGACAGGCGGCCTGAGACAGTTGGTCCGAGACAGACGGTCTCAGACAGACGGACTGAGACAGACGGACTGAGACAGGCGGACTGAGACAGGCGGGCTGAGACAGACGGCCTCAGGCAGACGGTCTAAGTCAGACGGACAGAGACAGATGGACAGAGACAGGCGGGCTAAGACAGACGGCTAAGACAGACGGTCTGAGACAGGCGGTCTGAGACAGTTGGTCTGAGACAGACGGTCTCAGACAGACGGACTGAGACAGGTGGGCTGCGCCAGACGGGCTCAGACAGACGGTCTGAGACAGATGGTCTCAGACAGACGGTCTCAGACAGACGGACTGAGACAGGCGGGCTGAGACAGGCGGGCTGAGACAGACGGGCTGAGACAGTTGGTCTGAGACAGACGGTCTCAGACAGGCGGGCTGAGACAGACGGTCTGAGACAGATGGGCTGAGACAGACGGTCTGAGACAGGCGGTCTGAGACAGTTGGTCTGAGACAGATGGTCTGAGACAGACGGTCCGAGACAGACGGTCCGAGACAGACGGTCCGAGACAGACGTTCCGAGACAGACGGTCCGAGACACACGGCCTGGGACAGACCGTCTGAGACAGACGGGCAGAGACAGGCGGGCTGAGACAGGCTGGCTGAGACAGTTGGTCTGAGACAGACGGTCTGAGTCAGACGGACAGAGACAGATAGACAGAGGCAGGCGGGCTGAGACAGACGGCTAAGGCTGACGGTCTGAGACAGATGGCCTGAGACAGATGGTCCGAGACAGACGGTCTGAGGCAGGCGGGCTGAGACAGGCGGGCTGAGACAGACGGTCTCAGACAGACGGACTGAGACAGGCGGGCTGAGACAGGCGGGCTGAGACAGACGGTCTGAGGCAGGCGGGCTGAGACAGGCGGGCTGAGACAGACGGTCTGAGACAGGCGGGCAGAGACAGACGGGATGAGACAGTTGGACAGAGACAGACGGTCTGAGACAGACGGCCTCAGACAGACGGACTGAGACAGGCGGCCTGCGACAGGCGGGCTCAGACAGACGGTCTGAGACAGATGGTCTGAGACAGACGGTCTCAGACAGACGGTCTGAGTCAGACAGACAGAGACAGATGGACAGAGACAGACGGGCTGAGACAGACGGCTAAGACTGACGGTCTGAGACAGATGGCCTGAGACAGATGGTCTGAGACAGACGGTCTGAGGCAGGCGGTCTGAGACAGTTGGTCAGAGACAGACGGCCTCAGACAGACGGATTGAGACAGGCGGGCTCAGACAGACGGTCTGAGACAGGCGGGCTGAGACAGGCGGGCTGAGACAGACGGTCTGAGGCAGGCGGGCTGAGACAGGCGGGCTAAGACAGGCGGGCTGCGACAGGCGGGCTAACACAGACGGTCTGAGACAGATGGTCTGAGGCAGACGGTCTGAGACAGATGGTCTGAGGCAGACGGTCTCAGACAGTCGGTATGAGACAGGCGGACTGAGACAGGGGGACTGAGACAGGCGGGCTGAGACAGACGGCCTCAGGCAGACGGTCTGAGTCAGACGGACAGAGACAGATGGACAGAGACAGGCGGGCTAAGACAGACGGCTAAGACAGACGGTCTGAGACAGACGGCCTCAGACAGACGGATTGAGACAGGCGGGCTCAGACAGACGGTCTGAGACAGGCGGGCTGAGACAGGCGGGCTGAGACAGACGGTCTGAGGCAGGCGGGCTGAGACAGGCGGGCTAAGACAGGCGGGCTGCGACAGGCGGGCTAACACAGACGGTCTGAGACAGATGGGCTGAGACAGACGGTCTGAGACAGACGGACTGAGACAGGCAGGCTGACACAGGCGGGCTGAGACAGTTGGTCTGAGACAGACGGTCTCAGACAGACGGACTGAGACAGGCGGGCTGAGACAGGCGGGCTGAGACAGACGGTCTGAGACAGATGGGCTGAGACAGACTGTCTCACACAGACGGACTGAGACAGGCGGGCTGAGACAGTAGGGCTGAGACAGACGGTCTCAGACAGACGGACTGAGACAGGCGGGCTGAGACAGGCGGGCTCAGACAGACGGTCTGAGACAGGCGGGCTGAGACAGGCGGGCTCAGACAGACGGTCTGAGACAGATGGTCTGAGACAGACTGTCTCAGACAGACGGTCTGAGGCAGACTGGCTGAGACAGGCGGGCTGAGACAGGCGGGCTGAGACAGGCGGGCTGAGACAGTTGGTCTGAGACAGATGGTCTGAGGCAGACGGTCTGAGACAGATGGTCTGAGACAGACGGTATCAGACAGACGGACTGAGACAGGCGGGCTGAGACAGGCGGGCTAAGCCTGACGGTCTGAGGCAGACGGTCTGAGACAGTTGGTCTGAGACAGACGGCCTCAGACAGACGGACTGAGACAGGCGGCCTGCGACAGGCGTTCTCAGACAGACGGTCTGAGACACATGGTCTGAGACAGACGGTCTCAGACAGACGGTCTGAGACAGGCGGGCTGAGACAGTTGGACAGAGACAGACGGTCTGAGACAGACGGACTGAGACGGGCGGGCTGCGACAGGCGGGCTCAGACAGACGGTCTGAGACAGATGGTCCGAGACAGACGGTCTGAGGCAGGCGGGCAGAGACAGACGGGATGAGACAGTTGGACAGAGACAGACGGTCTGAGACAGACGGACTGAGACGGGCGGGCTGCGACAGGCGGGCTGAGACAGGCGGGCTGAGACAGTTGGTCTGAGACAGACGGCCTCAGACAGACGGACTGAGACAGGCGGCCTGCGACAGGCGGGCTCAGACAGACGGTCTGAGACAGATGGTCTGAGACAGACGGTCTCAGACAGACGGTCTGAGTCAGACGGACAGAGACAGATGGACAGAGACAGACGGGCTGAGACAGACGGCTAAGACTGACGGTCTGAGACAGATGGCCTGAGACAGATGGTCTGAGACAGACGGTCTGAGGCAGGCGGTCTGAGACAGTTGGTCTGAGACAGACGGACTGAGACAGGCGGGCTGAGACAGACGGCCTCAGACAGACGGACTGAGACAGGCGGCCTGCGACAGGCGGGCTCAGACAGTGGGTCTGAGACAGGCGGGGTGAGACAGGCGGGCTGAGACAGACGGTCTGAGGCAGACGGTCTGAGACAGATGGTCTGAGGCAGACGGTCTCAGACAGACGGTCTGAGACAGGCGGGCTGAGACTGGCGGGCTGAGACAGGCGGCCTGAGACAGTTGGTCTGAGACAGACGGCCTCAGACAGACGGACTGAGACAGGCGGCCTGCGACAGGCGGGCTCAGACAGACGGTCTGAGACAGATGGTCTGAGACAGACGGTCTGAGACAGACGGTCTGAGTCAGACGGACAGAGACAGATGGTCTGAGACAGACGGTCTGAGGCAGGCGGTCTGAGACAGGCGGGCTGGCACAGGCGGGCTGAGACAGATGGTCTGAGACAGATGGCATGAGACAGACGGTCTGAGACCGGCGGTCTGAGACAGATGGTCTGAGACAGACGGGCTAAGACCGACAGCCTGAGATAGATGGTGCGGGACAGATGGTCTGAGACAGGCGGGCTGAGACAGACGGTCTGAGACAGATGGGCTGAGACAGACGGTCTGAGACAGATGGGCTGAGACAGACGGTCTCAGACAGACGGTCTGAGACAGGCGGCCTGCGACAGGCGGGCTCAGACAGACGGACTGAGACAGGCGGGCTGAGACAGGCGGGCTGAGACAGACGGCCTGAGACAGATGGTCTGAGACAGCTGGCATGAGACAGACGGTCTGAGACAGATGGTCTGATACAGACGGTATCAGACAGACGGACTGAGACAGGCGGAATGAGACAGGCGGGCTGAGACAGACGGTCTGAGTCAGACGGACAGAGACAGATGAACAGAGGCAGGCGGGCTGAGACAGGCGGGCTGAGACAGACGGTCCGAGACAGACGGTCCGAGACAGACGGTCCGAGACAGACGGTCCGAGACAGACGGTCCGAGACAGACGTTCCGAGACAGACGGTCCGAGACACACGGCCTGGGACAGACCGTCTGAGACAGACGGGCAGAGACAGGCGGGCTGAGACAGGCTGGCTGAGACAGTTGGTCTGAGACAGACGGTGTCACACAGACGGACTTAGACAGGCGGACTGAGACAGGCGGGCTGAGACAGACGGTCTCAGACAGGCGGGCTGAGACAGACGGTCCGAGACACACGGCCTGGGACAGACCGTCTGAGACAGACGGGCAGAGACAGGCGGGCTGAGACAGGCTGGCGTAGACAGACGGTCTGAGACCGGCGGGCTGAGAAAGTTGGTCTGAAACAGGCGGGCTGAGACAGGCGGTCTGAGACAGTTGGTCTGAGACAGACGGTCTCAGACAGGCGGGCGGAGACAGACGGTCTGAGACAGATGGGCTGAGACAGACGGTCTCAGACAGACGGCCTCAGACAGACGGACTGAGACAGGCGGCCTGCGACAGGCGGGCTCAGACAGACGGTCTGAGACAGATGGTCTGAGACAGACGGTCTCAGACAGACGGTCTGAGTCAGACGGACAGAGACAGATGGACAGAGAGAGACGGGCTGAGACAGACGGCTAAGACTGACGGTCTGAGACAGATGGCCTGAGACAGATGGTCTGAGACAGACGGTCTGAGGCAGGCGGTCTGAAACAGTTGGTCTGAGACAGACGGACTGAGACAGGCGGGCCGAGACAGACGGCCTCAGACAGACGGACTGAGACAGGCGGCCTGCGACAGGCGGGCTCAGACAGAGGGTCTGAGACAGGCGGGGTGAGACAGGCGGGCTGAGACAGACGGTCTGAGGCAGACGGTCTGAGACAGATGGTCTGAGGCAGACGGTCTCAGACAGACGGTCTGAGACAGGCGGGCTGAGACTGGCGGGCTGAGACAGGCGGCCTGAGACAGTTGGTCTGAGACAGACGGCCTCAGACAGACGGACCGAGACAGGCGGCCTGCGACAGGCGGGCTCAGACAGACGGTCTGAGACAGATGGTCTGAGACAGACGGTCTCAGACAGACGGTCTGAGTCAGACGGACAGAGACAGATGGTCTGAGACAGACGGTCTGAGGCAGGCGGTCTGAGACAGGCGGGCTGGCACAGGCGGGCTGAGACAGGCGGGCTGAGACAGACGGCCTGAGACAGATGGTCTGAGACAGATGGCATGAGACAGACGGTCTGAGACCGGCGGTCTGAGACAGATGGTCTGAGACAGACGGGCTAAGACCGACAGCCTGAGATAGATGGTGCGGGACAGATGGTCTGAGACAGGCGGGCTGAGACAGACGGTCTGAGACAGATGGGCTGAGACAGACGGTCTGAGACAGATGGGCTGAGACAGACGGTCTCAGACAGACGGTCTGAGACAGGCGGCCTGCGACAGGCGGGCTCAGACAGACGGACTGAGACAGGCGGGCTGAGACAGGCGGGCTGAGACAGACGGCCTGAGACAGATGGTCTGAGACAGATGGCATGAGACAGACGGTCTGAGACAGATGGTCTGATACAGACGGTATCAGACAGACGGACTGAGACAGGCGGAATGAGACAGGCGGGCTGAGACAGACGGTCTGAGTCAGACGGACAGAGACAGATGAACAGAGGCAGGCGGGCTGAGACAGGCGGGCTGAGACAGACGGTCCGAGACAGACGGTCCGAGACAGACGGTCCGAGACAGACGGTCCGAGACAGACGTTCCGAGACAGACGGTCCGAGACACACGGCCTGGGACAGACCGTCTGAGACAGACGGGCAGAGACAGGCGGGCTGAGACAGGCTGGCTGAGACAGTTGGTCTGAGACAGACGGTGTCAGACAGACGGACTTAGACAGGCGGACTGAGACAGGCGGGCTGAGACAGACGGTCTCAGACAGGCGGGCTGAGACAGACGGTCCGAGACACACGGCCTGGGACAGACCGTCTGAGACAGACGGGCAGAGACAGGCGGGCTGAGACAGGCTGGCGGAGACAGACGGTCTGAGACCGGCGGGCTGAGAAAGTTGGTCTGAAACAGGCGGGCTGAGACAGGCGGTCTGAGACAGTTGGTCTGAGACAGACGGTCTCAGACAGGCGGGCGGAGACAGACGGTCTGAGACAGATGGGCTGAGACAGACGGTCTCAGACAGACGGACTGAGACAGGCGGGCTGACACAGGCGGGCTGAGACAGTGGGTCTGAGACAGACGGTCTCAGACAGACGGACTGAGACAGGCGGGCTGAGACAGGCGGGCTGAGACAGACGGTCTGAGACAGATGGGCTGAGACAGACTGTCTCAGACAGACGGACTGAGACAGGCGGGCTGAGACAGGCGGGCTGAGACAGACGGTCTCAGACAGACGGACTGAGACAGGTGGGCTGCGCCAGACGGGCTCAGACAGACGGTCTGAGACAGATGGCATGAGACAGACGGTCTGAGACCGGCGGTCTGAGACAGATGGTCTGAGACAGACGGGCTAAGACCGACAGCCTGAGATAGATGGTGTGGGACAGATGGTCTGAGACAGATGGCATGAGACAGACGTGCTGAGACAGATGGTCTGAGACAGACGGTCTCAGACAGACGGTCTGAGACTGGCGGGCTGAGAGAGGCGGGCTGAGAAAGTTGGTCTGAAACAGGCGGGCTGAGACAGGCGGTCTGAGACAGTTGGTCTGAGACAGACGGTCTCAGACAGACGGACTGAGACAGGCGGGTTGCGACAGGCGTTCTCAGACAGACGGTCTGAGACAGATGGTCTGAGACAGACGGTCTCAGACAGACGGTCTGAGACAGGCGGGCTGAGACAGGCGGGCTGAGATAGGCGGGCTGAGACAGACGGGATGAGACAGTTGGACAGAGACAGGCGGCCTGCGACAGGCGGGCTCAGACAGACGGTCTGAGACAGGCGGGCTGAGACAGGCGGGCTGAGACAGACGGTCTGAGGCAGGCGGGCTGAGACAGGCGGGCTGAGACAGACGGGATGAGACAGTTGGACAGAGACAGACGGTCTGAGACAGGCGGCCTGAGACAGTTGGTCCGAGACAGACGGTCTCAGACAGACGTACTGAGACAGGCGGGCTGCGACAGGCGGGCTGAGACAGGCGGGCTGAGACAGTTGGTCTGAGACAGATGGTCTGAGGCAGACGGTCTGAGACAGACGGTCTGATACAGACGGTATCAGACAGACGGACTGAGACAGGCGGAATGAGACAGGCGGGCTGAGACAGACGGTCTGAGTCAGACGGACAGAGACAGATGAACAGAGGCAGGCGGGCTGAGACAGGCGGGCTGAGACAGACGGTCCGAGACAGACGGTCCGAGACAGACGGTCCGAGACAGACGTTCCGAGACAGACGGTCCGAGACACACGGCCTGGGACAGACCGTCTGAGACAGACGGGCAGAGACAGGCGGGCTGAGACAGGCTGGCTGAGACAGTTGGTCTGAGACAGACGGTCTGAGTCAGACGGACAGAGACAGATGGACAGAGACAGACGGGCTGAGACAGACGGCTAAGACTGACGGTCTGAGACAGATGGCCTGAGACAGATGGTCTGAGACAGACGGTCTGAGGCAGGCGGTCTGAGACAGTTGGTCTGAGACAGACGGCCTCAGACAGACGGACTGAGACAGTTGGTCTGAGACAGACGGTCTCAGACAGACGGACCGAGACAGGCGGGCTGAGACAGACGGTCTGAGACAGATGGGCTGAGACAGACTGTCTCAGACAGACGGACTGAGACAGGCGGGCTGAGACAGGCGGGCTGAGACAGACGGTCTCAGACAGACGGACTGAGACAGGTGGGCTGCGCCAGACGGGCTCAGACAGACGGTCTGAGACAGGCGGGCTGACACAGGCGCGCTGAGACAGTTGGGCTGAGACAGACGGTCTCAGACAGACGGACTGAGACAGGCGGGCTGAGACAGGCGGGCTGAGACAGGCGGGCTGAGACAGGCGGGCTGAGACTGGCGGGCTGCGACAGGCGGGCTAAGACTGACGGTCTGAGACAGATGGCCTGAGATAGATGGTCTGAGACAGACGGTCTGAGGCAGACGGTCTGAGACAGTTGGTCTGAGACAGACGGCCTCAGACAGACGGACTGAGACAGGCGGCCTGCGACAGGCGGGCTGAGACAGGCGGGCTGAGACTGGCGGGCTGCGACAGGCGGGCTAAGACTGACGGTCTGAGACAGATGGCCTGAGATAGATGGTCTGAGACAGACGGTCTGAGGCAGACGGTCTGAGACAGTTGGTCTGAGACAGACGGCCTCAGACAGACGGAATGAGACAGGCGGCCTGCGACAGGCGGGCTTAGACAGACGGTCTGAGACAGGCGGGCTGAGAAAGTTGGTCTGAAACAGGCGGACTGAGACAGGCGGTCTGAGACAGTTGGTCTGAGACAGACGGTCTCAGACAGACGGTCTGAGACAGGCGGGCTGAGACAGGCGGGCTGAGAAAGTTGGTCTGAAACAGGCGGGCTGAGACAGGCGGTCTGAGACAGTTGGTCTGAGACAGACGGTCTCAGACAGACGGACTGAGACAGGCGGGTTGCGACAGGCGTTCTCAGACAGACGGTCTGAGACAGATGGTCTGAGACAGACGGTCGCAGACAGACGGTCTGCGACAGGCGGGCTGAGACAGACGGTCTGAGACAGATGGGCTGAGACAGACGGTCTCAGACAGACGGACTGAGGCAGGCGGGCTCAGACAGGCGGGCTGAGACAGACGGTCTGTGGCAGGCATGCTGAGACAGGCGGGCTGAGACAGACGGTCTGAGACAGGCGGGCAGAGACAGACGGGATGAGACAGTTGGACAGCGACAGACGGTCTGAGACAGACGGTGTGAGACAGGCGGGTTGACACAGGCGGGCTGAGACAGACGGTCTGAGGCAGGCGGGCTGAGACAGGCGGGCTGAGACAGGCGGGCTGCGACAGGCGGGCTAAGACAGACGGTCTGAGACAGATGGTCTGATGCAGATGGTCTGATACAGATGGTCTGAGGCAGACGGTCTCAGACAGACGGTATGAGACAGGCGGGATGAGACAGGCTGGCTGAGACAGTTGGTCTGAGACAGACGGTCTCAGACAGGCGGGCTGAGACAGACGGTCTGAGACAGATGGGCTGAGACAGACGGTCTCAGACAGACGGACTGAGACAGGCGGGCTCAGACAGGCGGGCTGAGACAGACGGTCTGTGGCAGGCGGGCTGAGACAGGCGGGCTGAGACAGACGGTCTGAGACAGATGGTCTGAGACAGACGGTCTCAGACAGACGGTCTGCGACAGGCGGGCTCAGACAGGCGGGCTGAGACAGACGGTCTGAGGCAGGCGGGCTGAGACAGGCGGGCTGAGACAGACGGTCTGAGACAGGCGGGCAGAGACAGACGGGATGAGACAGTTGGACAGAGACAGACGGTCTGAGACAGACGGCCTCAGACAGACGGACTGAGACAGGCGACCTGCGACAGGCGGGCTCAGACAGACGGTCTGAGACAGATGGTCCGAGACAGACGGTCTCAGACAGACGGTCTGAGACAGGCGGGTTGACACAGGCGGGCTGAGACAGACGGTCTGAGGCAGGCGGGCTGAGACAGGCGGGCTAAGACAGGCGGGCTGCGACAGGCGGGCTAAGACAGACGGTCTGAGACAGATGGTCTGATGCAGACGGTCTGATACAGATGGTCTGAGGCAGACGGTCTCAGACAGACGGTCTGAGGCAGGCGGTCTGAGAAAGTTGGTCTGAAACAGGCGGGCTGAGACAGGCGGTCTGAGACAGTTGGACTGAGACAGACGGTCTCAGACAGGCGGGCGGAGACAGACGGTCTGAGACAGATGGGCTGAGACAGACGGTCTCAGACAGACGGACTGAGACAGGCGGGCTGAGACAGGCGGGCTGAGACAGACTGTCTGAGGCAGGCGGGCTGAGACAGGCGGGCTGAGACAGACGGTCTGAGACAGACGGTCTGAGGCAGGCGGGCTGAGACAGATGGGCTGAGACAGACGGTCTGAGACAGGCGGGCTGACACAGGCGCGCTGAGACAGTTGGGCTGAGACAGACGGTCTCAGACAGACGGACTGAGACAGGCGGGTTGCGACAGGCGGGCTGAGACAGTTGGTCTGAGACAGACGGTCTCAGACAGGCGGGCTGAGACAGACGGTCTGAGACAGATGGGCTGAGACAGACGGTCTCAGACAGACGAACTGAGACAGGCGGGCTCAGACAGGCGGGCTGAGACAGACGGTCTGAGGCAGGCGGGCTGAGACAGGCGGGCTGCGACAGACGGGCTGAGAAAGTTGGTCTGAAACAGGCGGGCTGAAACAGGCGGTCTGAGACAGTTGGTCTGAGACAGACGGTCTCAGACAGATGGACTGAGACAGGCGGGTTGCGACAGGCGTTCTCAGACAGACGGTCTGAGACAGATGGTCTGAGACAGACGGTCTCAGACAGACGGTCTGAGACAGGCGGGCTGAGACAGGCGGGCTGAGACAGGCGGTATCAGACAGACGGACTGAGACAGGCGGACTGAGACAGGTGGGCTGAGACAGACGGTCTGAGTCAGACGGACAGAGACAGACGGTCTGAGACAGGCGGGTTGACACAGGCGGGCTGAGACAGACGGTCCGAGGCAGACGGTCCGAGACAGACGGTCCGAGACAGACGTTCCGAGACAGACGGTCCGAGACACACGGCCTGGGACAGACCGTCTGAGACAGACGGGCAGAGACAGGCGGGCTGAGACAGTTGGTCTGAGACAGACGGTCTGAGTCAGACGGACAGAGACAGATGGACAGAGGCAGGCGGGCTGAGACAGACGGCTAAGGATGACGGTCTGAGACAGATGGCCTGAGACAGATGGTCTGAGACAGACGGTCTGAGGCAGGCGGTCTGAGAAAGTTGGTCTGAAACAGGCGGGCTGAGACAGGCGGTCTGAGACAGGCGGGCTGAGACAGGCGGGCTGAGACTGGCGGGCTGAGACAGACGGTCTGAGGCAGGCGGGCTGAGACAGGCGGGCTGAGACAGACGGTCTGAGACAGACGGTCTGAGGCAGGCGGGCTGAGACAGATGGGCTGAGACAGACGGTCTGAGACAGGCGGGCTGACACAGGCGCGCTGAGACAGTTGGGCTGAGACAGACTGTCTCAGACAGACGGACTGACACAGGCGGGCTGAGACAGGCGGGCTGAGACAGACGGTCTGAGGCAGGCGGGCTGAGACAGGCGGGCTGAGACAGGCGGGCTGCGACAGGCGGGCTGAGACAGACGGTCTGAGGCAGGCGGGCTGAGACAGGCGGGCTGAGACAGACGGTCTGAGACAGACGGTCTGAGGCAGGCGGGCTGAGACAGATGGGCTGAGACAGACGGTCTGAGACAGGCGGGCTGACACAGGCGCGCTGAGACAGTTGGGCTGAGACAGACTGTCTCAGACAGACGGACTGACACAGGCGGGCTGAGACAGGCGGGCTGAGACAGACGGTCTGAGGCAGGCGGGCTGAGACAGGCGGGCTGAGACAGGCGGGCTGCGACAGGCGGGCTAAGGCAGACGGTCTGAGACAGATGGTCTGATAGAGACGGTCTGATACAGATGGTCTGAGGCAGACGGTCTCAGACAGACGGTATGAGACAGGCGGGCTGAGACAGGCTGGCTTAGACAGTTGGTCTGAGACAGACGGTCTCAGACAGACGGACTGAGACAGGCGGGCTGAGACAGGCGGGCTGAGACAGGCGGGCTGAGACAGGCGGGCTGAGACTGGCGGGCTGCGACAGGCGGGCTAAGACTGATGGTCTGAGACAGATGGCCTGAGATAGATGGTCTGAGACAGACGGTCTGAGGCAGACGGTCTGAGACAGTTGGTCTGAGACAGACGGCCTCAGACAGACGGACTGAGACAGGCGGCCTGCGACAGGCGGGCTTAGACAGACGGTCTGAGACAGGCGGGCTGAGAAAGTTGGTCTGAAACAGGCGGACTGAGACAGGCGGTCTGAGACAGTTGGTCTGAGACAGACGGTCTCAGACAGACGGTCTGAGACAGGCGGGCTGAGACAGGCGGGCTGAGAAAGTTGGTCTGAAACAGGCGGGCTGAGACAGGCGGTCTGAGACAGTTGGTCTGAGACAGACGGTCTCAGACAGACGGACTGAGACAGGCGGGTTGCGACAGGCGTTCTCAGACAGACGGTCTGAGACAGATGGTCTGAGACAGACGGTCGCAGACAGACGGTCTGCGACAGGCGGGCTGAGACAGGCGGGCTGAGACAGTTGGTCTGAGACAGACGGTCTCAGACAGGCGGGCTGAGACAGACGGTCTGAGACAGATGGGCTGAGACAGACGGTCTCAGACAGACGGACTGACACAGGCGGGCTGAGACAGGCGGGCTGAGACAGACGGTCTGAGGCAGGCGGGCTGCGACAGGCGGGCTAAGACTGATGGTCTGAGACAGATGGCCTGAGATAGATGGTCTGAGACAGACGGTCTGAGGCAGACGGTCTGAGACAGTTGGTCTGAGACAGACGGCCTCAGACAGACGGACTGAGACAGGCGGCCTGCGACAGGCGGGCTTAGACAGACGGTCTGAGACAGGCGGGCTGAGAAAGTTGGTCTGAAACAGGCGGACTGAGACAGGCGGTCTGAGACAGTTGGTCTGAGACAGACGGTCTCAGACAGACGGTCTGAGACAGGCGGGCTGAGACAGGCGGGCTGAGAAAGTTGGTCTGAAACAGGCGGGCTGAGACAGGCGGTCTGAGACAGTTGGTCTGAGACAGACGGTCTCAGACAGACGGACTGAGACAGGCGGGTTGCGACAGGCGTTCTCAGACAGACGGTCTGAGACAGATGGTCTGAGACAGACGGTCGCAGACAGACGGTCTGCGACAGGCGGGCTGAGACAGGCGGGCTGAGACAGTTGGTCTGAGACAGACGGTCTCAGACAGGCGGGCTGAGACAGACGGTCTGAGACAGATGGGCTGAGACAGACGGTCTCAGACAGACGGACTGAGACAGGCGGGCTCAGACAGGCGGGCTGAGACAGACGGTCTGTGGCAGGCGGGCTGAGACAGGCGGGCTGAGACAGACGGTCTGAGACAGGCGGGCAGAGACAGACGGGATGAGACAGTTGGACAGCGACAGACGGTCTGAGACAGACGGTGTGAGACAGGCGGGCTGAGACAGGCGGGCTGTGACAGTTGGTCTGAGACAGACGGTCTGAGACAGATGGGCTGAGACAGACGGTCTCAGACAGACGGACTGGGACAGGCGGGCTGAGACAGGCGGGCTGAGACAGGCGGTCTGAGGCAGGCGGTCTGAGACAGGCGGGCTGAGACAGACGGTCTGAGACTGGCGGGCAGAGACAGACGGGATGAGACAGTTGGACAGAGACAGACGGTCTGAGACAGACGGCCTCAGACAGACGGACTGAGACAGACGGTCTCAGACAGGCGGGCTGAGACAGACGGTCTGAGACAGATGGTCCGAGACAGACGGTCTCAGACAGACGGTCTGAGACAGGCGGGTTGACACAGGCGGGCTGAGACAGTCGGTCTGAGGCAGGCGGGCTGAGACAGGCGGGCTGAGACAGGCGGGCTGAGACAGGCGGGCTGAGACTGGCGGGCTGCGACAGGCGGGCTAAGACTGATGGTCTGAGACAGATGGCCTGAGATAGATGGTCTGAGACAGACGGTCTGAGGCAGACGGTCTGAGACAGTTGGTCTGAGACAGACGGCCTCAGACAGACGGACTGAGACAGGCGGCCTGCGACAGGCGGGCTTAGACAGACGGTCTGAGACAGGCGGGCTGAGAAAGTTGGTCTGAAACAGGCGGACTGAGACAGGCGGTCTGAGACAGTTGGTCTGAGACAGACGGTCTCAGACAGACGGTCTGAGACAGGCGGGCTGAGACAGGCGGGCTGAGAAAGTTGGTCTGAAACAGGCGGGCTGAGACAGGCGGTCTGAGACAGTTGGTCTGAGACAGACGGTCTCAGACAGAAAGACTGAGACAGGCGGGTTGCGACAGGCGTTCTCAGACAGACGGTCTGAGACAGATGGTCTGAGACAGACGGTCGCAGACAGACGGTCTGCGACAGGCGGGCTGAGACAGGCGGGCTGAGACAGTTGGTCTGAGACAGACGGTCTCAGACAGGCGGGCTGAGACAGACGGTCTGAGACAGATGGGCTGAGACAGACGGTCTCAGACAGACGGACTGAGACAGGCGGGCTCAGACAGGCGGGCTGAGACAGACGGTCTGTGGCAGGCGGGCTGAGACAGGCGGGCTGAGACAGACGGTCTGAGACAGGCGGGCAGAGACAGACGGGATGAGACAGTTGGACAGCGACAGACGGTCTGAGACAGACGGTGTGAGACAGGCGGGCTGAGACAGGCGGGCTGTGACAGTTGGTCTGAGACAGACGGTCTGAGACAGATGGGCTGAGACAGACGGTCTCAGACAGACGGACTGGGACAGGCGGGCTGAGACAGGCGGGCTGAGACAGACGGTCTGAGGCAGGCGGTCTGAGACAGGCGGGCTGAGACAGACGGTCTGAGACTGGCGGGCAGAGACAGACGGGATGAGACAGTTGGACAGAGACAGACGGTCTGAGACAGACGGCCTCAGACAGACGGACTGAGACAGACGGTCTCAGACAGGCGGGCTGAGACAGACGGTCTGAGACAGATGGTCCGAGACAGACGGTCTCAGACAGACGGTCTGAGACAGGCGGGTTGACACAGGCGGGCTGAGACAGACGGTCTGAGGCAGGCGGGCTGAGACAGGCGGGCTGAGACAGGCGGGCTGCGACAGGCGGGCTAAGACAGACGGTCTGAGACAGATGGTCTGATGCAGACGGTCTGATACAGATGGTCTGAGGCAGACGGTCTCAGACAGACGGTATGAGACAGGCGGGATGAGACAGGCTGGCTGAGACAGTTGGTCTGAGACAGACGGTCTCAGACAGGCGGGCTGAGACAGACGGTCTGAGACAGATGGGCTGAGACAGACGGTCTCAGACAGACGGACTGAGACAGGCGGGCTCAGACAGGCGGGCTGAGACAGACGGTCTGTGGCAGGCGGGCTGAGACAGGCGGGCTGAGACAGACGGTCTGAGACAGGCGGGCAGAGACAGACGGGATGAGACAGTTGGACAGCGACAGACGGTCTGAGACAGACGGTGTGCGACAGGCGGGCTGAGACAGTTGGTCTGAGACAGACGGTCTCAGACAGGCGGGCTGAGACAGACGGTCTGAGACAGATGGGCTGAGACAGACGGTCTCAGACAGACGGACTGAGACAGGCGGGCTGAGACAGGCGGGCTGAGACAGACGGTCTGAGGCAGTCGGTCTGAGACAGGCGGGCTGAGACAGACGGTCTGAGACTGGCGGGCAGAGACAGACGGGATGAGACAGTTGGACATAGACAGACGGTCTGAGACAGACGGCCTCAGACAGACGGACTGAGACAGGCGGGCTGAGACAGTTGGTCGGAGACAGACGGTCTCAGACAGGCGGGCTGAGACAGACGGTCTGAGACAGATGGGCTGAGACAGACGGTCTCAGACAGACGGACTGAGACAGGCGGGCTGAGACAGGCGGGCTGAGACAGTTGGTCTGAGACAGACGGTCTCAGACAGGCGGGCTGAGACAGACGGTCTGAGACAGATGGGCTGAGACAGACGGTCTCAGACAGACGGACTGAGACAGGCGGGCTCAGACAGGCGGGCTGAGACAGACGGTCTGAGGCAGGCGGGCTGAGACAGGCGGGCTGAGACAGACGGTCTGAGGCAGACGGTCTGAGACAGTTGGTCTGAGACAGACGGTCTCAGACAGGCGGGCTGAGACAGACGGTCTGAGGCAGGCGGGCTGAGACAGGCGGGCTGAGACAGGCGGGCTGCGACAGGCGGGCTAAGACAGACGGTCTGAGACAGATGGTCTGATGCAGACGGTCTGATACAGATGGTCTGAGGCAGACGGTCTCAGACAGACGGTATGAGACAGGCGGGATGAGACAGGCTGGCTGAGACAGTTGGTCTGAGACAGACGGTCTCAGACAGGCGGGCTGAGACAGACGGTCTGAGACAGACGGTCTGAGACAGACGGTCTGAGACAGATGGTCTGAGACAGACGGTCTCAGACAGACGGTCTGAGACAGGCGGGCTGAGACAGGCGGGCTGAGAAAGTTGGTCTGAAACAGGCGGGCTGAGACAGGCGGGCTGAGACAGTTGGTCTGAGACAGACGGTCTCAGACAGGCGGGCTGAGACAGACGGTCTGAGACAGATGGGCTGAGACAGATGGGCTGAGACAGACGGTCTCAGACAGACGGACTGAGACAGGCGGGTTGCGACAGGCGTTCTCAGACAGACGGTCTGAGACAGATGGTCTGAGACAGACGGTCTCAGACAGTCGGACTGAGACAGGCGGGCTGAGACAGGCGGGCTGAGACAGACGGCCTGAGACAGATGGTCTGAGACAGATGGCATGAGACAGACGGTCTGGAACCGGCGGTCTGAGTCAGATGGTCTGAGACAGAGGGGCTAAGACCGACAGCCTGAGATAGATGGTGTGGGACAGATGGTCTGAGACAGACGGTCTGAGACAGGCGGCCTTTGACAGTTGGTCTGAGACAGACGGTCTCAAACAGACGGACTGAGACAGGCGGGCTGCGACAGGCGGGCTCAGACAGACGGTCTGAGACAGATGGTCTGAGACAGACGGTCTCAGACAGACGGTCTGCGACAGGCGGGCTCAGACAGGCGGGCTGAGACAGACGGTCTGAGGCAGGCGGGCTGAGACAGGCGGGCTGAGACAGACGGTCTGAGACAGGCGGGCAGAGACAGACGGGATGAGACAGTTGGACAGAGACAGACGGTCTGAGACAGACGGCCTCAGACAGACGGACTGAGACAGGCGGCCTGCGACAGGCGGGCTCAGACAGACGGTCTGAGACAGATGGTCCGAGACAGACGGTCTCAGACAGACGGTCTGAGACAGGCGGGTTGACACAGGCGGGCTGAGACAGACGGTCTGAGGCAGGCGGGCTGAGACAGGCGGGCTGAGACAGGCGGGCTGCGACAGGCGGGCTAAGACAGACGGTCTGAGACAGATGGTCTGATGCAGACGGTCTGATACAGATGGTCTGAGGCAGACGGTCTCAGACAGACGGTCTGAGGCAGGCGGTCTGAGAAAGTTGGTCTGAAACAGGCGGGCTGAGACAGGCGGTCTGAGACAGTTGGACTGAGACAGACGGTCTCAGACAGGCGGGCGGAGACAGACGGTCTGAGACAGATGGGCTGAGACAGACGGTCTCAGACAGACGGACTGAGACAGGCGGGCTGAGACAGGCGGGCTGAGACAGACTGTCTGAGGCAGGCGGGCTGAGACAGGCGGGCTGAGACAGACGGTCTGAGACAGACGGTCTGAGGCAGGCGGGCTGAGACAGATGGGCTGAGACAGACGGTCTGAGACAGGCGGGCTGACACAGGCGCGCTGAGACAGTTGGGCTGAGACAGACGGTCTCAGACAGACGGACTGAGGCAGGCGGGTTGCGACAGGCGTGCTGAGACAGTTGGTCTGAGACAGACGGTCTCAGACAGGCGGGCTGAGACAGACGGTCTGAGACAGATGGGCTGAGACAGACGGTCTCAGACAGACGAACTGAGACAGGCGGGCTCAGACAGGCGGGCTGAGACGGACGGTCTGAGGCAGGCGGGCTGAGACAGGCGGGCTGAGACAGACGGGCTGAGAAAGTTGGTCTGAAACAGGCGGGCTGAGACAGGCGGTCTGAGACAGTTGGTCTGAGACAGACGGTCTCAGACAGATGGACTGAGACAGGCGGGCAGAGACAGACGGTCTGAGACAGACGGTCTCAGACAGACGGACTGAGACAGGCGGGCTCAGTCAGGCGGGCTGAGACAGACGGTCTGAGGCAGGCGGGCTGAGACAGGCGGGCTGAGACAGACGGTCTGAGACAGGCGGGCAGAGACAGACGGGATGAGACAGTTGGACAGCGACAGACGGTCTGAGACAGACGGTGTGAGACAGGCGGGCTGAGACAGGCGGGCTGAGACAGGCGGGCTGAGACAGACGGTCTGAGGCAGGCGGTCTGAGACAGGCTGGCTGAGACAGACGGTCTGAGACAGATGGGCTGAGACAGACGGTCTCAGACAGACGGACTGAGACAGGCGGGCTGAGACAGGCGGGCTGAGACAGTTGGTCTGAGACAGACGGTCTCAGACAGGCGGGCTGAGACAGACGGTCTGAGACAGATGGGCTGAGACAGACGGTCTCAGACAGACGGACTGAGACAGGCGGGCTCAGACAGGCGGGCTGAGACAGACGGTCTGAGGCAGGCGGGCTGAGACAGGCGGGCTGAGACAGACGGTCTGAGGCAGACGGTCTGAGACAGTTGGTCTGAGACAGACGGTCTCAGACAGGCGGGCTGAGACAGACGGTCTGAGGCAGGCGGGCTGAGACAGGCGGGCTGAGACAGGCGGGCTGCGACAGGCGGGCTAAGACAGACGGTCTGAGACAGATGGTCTGATGCAGACGGTCTGATACAGATGGTCTGAGGCAGACGGTCTCAGACAGACGGTATGAGACAGGCGGGATGAGACAGGCTGGCTGAGACAGTTGGTCTGAGACAGACGGTCTCAGACAGGCGGGCTGAGACAGACGGTCTGAGACAGACGGTCTGAGACAGACGGTCTGAGACAGATGGTCTGAGACAGACGGTCTCAGACAGACGGTCTGAGACAGGCGGGCTGAGACAGGCGGGCTGAGAAAGTTGGTCTGAAACAGGCGGGCTGAGACAGGCGGGCTGAGACAGTTGGTCTGAGACAGACGGTCTCAGACAGGCGGGCTGAGACAGACGGTCTGAGACAGATGGGCTGAGACAGATGGGCTGAGACAGACGGTCTCAGACAGACGGACTGAGACAGGCGGGTTGCGACAGGCGTTCTCAGACAGACGGTCTGAGACAGATGGTCTGAGACAGACGGTCTCAGACAGTCGGACTGAGACAGGCGGGCTGAGACAGGCGGGCTGAGACAGACGGCCTGAGACAGATGGTCTGAGACAGATGGCATGAGACAGACGGTCTGGAACCGGCGGTCTGAGTCAGATGGTCTGAGACAGAGGGGCTAAGACCGACAGCCTGAGATAGATGGTGTGGGACAGATGGTCTGAGACAGACGGTCTGAGACAGGCGGCCTTTGACAGTTGGTCTGAGACAGACGGTCTCAAACAGACGGACTGAGACAGGCGGGCTGCGACAGGCGGGCTCAGACAGACGGTCTGAGACAGATGGTCTGAGACAGACGGTCTCAGACAGACGGTCTGCGACAGGCGGGCTCAGACAGGCGGGCTGAGACAGACGGTCTGAGGCAGGCGGGCTGAGACAGGCGGGCTGAGACAGACGGTCTGAGACAGGCGGGCAGAGACAGACGGGATGAGACAGTTGGACAGAGACAGACGGTCTGAGACAGACGGCCTCAGACAGACGGACTGAGACAGGCGGCCTGCGACAGGCGGGCTCAGACAGACGGTCTGAGACAGATGGTCCGAGACAGACGGTCTCAGACAGACGGTCTGAGACAGGCGGGTTGACACAGGCGGGCTGAGACAGACGGTCTGAGGCAGGCGGGCTGAGACAGGCGGGCTGAGACAGGCGGGCTGCGACAGGCGGGCTAAGACAGACGGTCTGAGACAGATGGTCTGATGCAGACGGTCTGATACAGATGGTCTGAGGCAGACGGTCTCAGACAGACGGTCTGAGGCAGGCGGTCTGAGAAAGTTGGTCTGAAACAGGCGGGCTGAGACAGGCGGTCTGAGACAGTTGGACTGAGACAGACGGTCTCAGACAGGCGGGCGGAGACAGACGGTCTGAGACAGATGGGCTGAGACAGACGGTCTCAGACAGACGGACTGAGACAGGCGGGCTGAGACAGGCGGGCTGAGACAGACTGTCTGAGGCAGGCGGGCTGAGACAGGCGGGCTGAGACAGACGGTCTGAGACAGACGGTCTGAGGCAGGCGGGCTGAGACAGATGGGCTGAGACAGACGGTCTGAGACAGGCGGGCTGACACAGGCGCGCTGAGACAGTTGGGCTGAGACAGACGGTCTCAGACAGACGGACTGAGGCAGGCGGGTTGCGACAGGCGTGCTGAGACAGTTGGTCTGAGACAGACGGTCTCAGACAGGCGGGCTGAGACAGACGGTCTGAGACAGATGGGCTGAGACAGACGGTCTCAGACAGACGAACTGAGACAGGCGGGCTCAGACAGGCGGGCTGAGACGGACGGTCTGAGGCAGGCGGGCTGAGACAGGCGGGCTGAGACAGACGGGCTGAGAAAGTTGGTCTGAAACAGGCGGGCTGAGACAGGCGGTCTGAGACAGTTGGTCTGAGACAGACGGTCTCAGACAGATGGACTGAGACAGGCGGGCAGAGACAGACGGTCTGAGACAGACGGTCTCAGACAGACGGACTGAGACAGGCGGGCTCAGTCAGGCGGGCTGAGACAGACGGTCTGAGGCAGGCGGGCTGAGACAGGCGGGCTGAGACAGACGGTCTGAGACAGGCGGGCAGAGACAGACGGGATGAGACAGTTGGACAGCGACAGACGGTCTGAGACAGACGGTGTGAGACAGGCGGGCTGAGACAGGCGGGCTGAGACAGGCGGGCTGAGACAGACGGTCTGAGGCAGGCGGTCTGAGACAGGCTGGCTGAGACAGACGGTCTGAGACAGACGGTCTCAGACAGGCGGGCTGAGACAGACGGTCTGAGACAGATGGGCTGAGACAGACGGTCTCAGAGAGACGGACTGAGACAGGCGGGCTCAGACAGGCGGGCTGAGACAGACGGTCTGAGGCAGGCGGGCTGAGACAGGCGGGCTGAGACAGACGGTCTGAGACAGGCGGGCAGAGACAGACGGGATGAGACAGTTGGACAGAGACAGACGGTCTGAGACAGACGGCCTCAGACAGACGGACTGAGACAGGCGGGTTGACACAGGCGGGCTGAGACAGACGGTCTGAGGCAGGCGGGCTGAGACAGGCTGGCTGAGACAGTTGGTCTGAGACAGACGGTCTCAGACAGGCGGGCTGAGACAGACGGTCTGAGACTGATGGGCTGAGACAGACGGTCTCAGACAGACGGTCTGAGACAGGCGGGCCGTGACAGACGGTCTCAGACAGACGGTCTGAGTCAGACGGACAGAGACAGATGGACAGAGAGAGACGGGCTGAGACAGACGGCTAAGACTGACGGTCTGAGACAGATGGCCTGAGACAGATCGTCTGAGACAGACGGTCTGAGGCAGGCGGTCTGAGACAGTTGGTCTGAGACAGACGGCCTCAGACAGACGGACTGAGACAGGCGGCCTGCGACAGGCGGGCTCAGACAGACGGTCTGAGACAGATGGTCTGAGACAGACGGTCTCAGACAGACGGACTGAGACAGGCGGGCTGAGACAGGCGGGCTGAGACAGACGGTCTGAGGCAGGCGGGCTGAGACAGGCGGGCTGAGACAAGCGGTCTGAGACAGGCGGTCTGAGACAGTTGGTCTGAGACAGACGGTCTCAGACAGACGGACTGAGACAGGTGGGCTGAGACAGATGGTCTGAGACAGACGGTAGGAGACAGGCGGGCTGAGACAGGCGGGCTGAGACAGACGGTCTCAGGCAGACGGTCTGAGTCAGACGGACAGAGACAGATGGACAGAGACAGACGGGCTGAGACAGACGGCTAAGACTGACGGACTGAGACAGATGGCCTGAGACAGATGGTCTGAGACAGACGGTATGAGACAGGCGGGCTGAGACAGGCTGGCTGAGACAGTTGGTCTGAGACAGACGGTCTCAGACAGACGGTCTGCGACAGGCGGGCTCAGACAGGCGGGCTGAGACAGACGGTCGGAGGCAGGCGGGCTGAGACAGGCGGGCTGAGACAGACGGTCTGAGACAGGCGGGCAGAGACAGACGGGATGAGACAGTTGGACAGAGACAGACGGTCTGAGACAGACGGCCTCAGACAGACGGACTGAGACAGGCGGCCTGCGACAGGCGGGCTCAGACAGACGGTCTGAGACAGATGGTCCGAGACAGACGGTCTCAGACAGACGGTCTGAGACAGGCGGGTTGACACAGGCGGGCTGAGACAGACGGTCTGAGGCAGGCGGGCTGAGACAGGCGGGCTGAGACAGGCGGGCTGCGACAGGCGGGCTAAGACAGACGGTCTGAGACAGATGGTCTGATGCAGACGGTCTGATACAGATGGTCTGAGGCAGACGGTCTCAGACAGACGGTCTGAGGCAGGCGGTCTGAGAAAGTTGGTCTGAAACAGGCGGGCTGAGACAGGCGGTCTGAGACAGTTGGACTGAGACAGACGGTCTCAGACAGGCGGGCGGAGACAGACGGTCTGAGACAGATGGGCTGAGACAGACGGTCTCAGACAGACGGACTGAGACAGGCGGGCTGAGACAGGCGGGCTGAGACAGACTGTCTGAGGCAGGCGGGCTGAGACAGGCGGGCTGAGACAGACGGTCTGAGACAGACGGTCTGAGGCAGGCGGGCTGAGACAGATGGGCTGAGACAGACGGTCTGAGACAGGCGGGCTGACACAGGCGCGCTGAGACAGTTGGGCTGAGACAGACGGTCTCAGACAGACGGACTGAGGCAGGCGGGTTGCGACAGGCGTGCTGAGACAGTTGGTCTGAGACAGACGGTCTCAGACAGGCGGGCTGAGACAGACGGTCTGAGACAGATGGGCTGAGACAGACGGTCTCAGACAGACGAACTGAGACAGGCGGGCTCAGACAGGCGGGCTGAGACGGACGGTCTGAGGCAGGCGGGCTGAGACAGGCGGGCTGAGACAGACGGGCTGAGAAAGTTGGTCTGAAACAGGCGGGCTGAGACAGGCGGTCTGAGACAGTTGGTCTGAGACAGACGGTCTCAGACAGATGGACTGAGACAGGCGGGCAGAGACAGACGGTCTGAGACAGACGGTCTCAGACAGACGGACTGAGACAGGCGGGCTCAGTCAGGCGGGCTGAGACAGACGGTCTGAGGCAGGCGGGCTGAGACAGGCGGGCTGAGACAGACGGTCTGAGACAGGCGGGCAGAGACAGACGGGATGAGACAGTTGGACAGCGACAGACGGTCTGAGACAGACGGTGTGAGACAGGCGGGCTGAGACAGGCGGGCTGAGACAGGCGGGCTGAGACAGACGGTCTGAGGCAGGCGGTCTGAGACAGGCTGGCTGAGACAGACGGTCTGAGACAGACGGTCTCAGACAGGCGGGCTGAGACAGACGGTCTGAGACAGATGGGCTGAGACAGACGGTCTCAGAGAGACGGACTGAGACAGGCGGGCTCAGACAGGCGGGCTGAGACAGACGGTCTGAGGCAGGCGGGCTGAGACAGGCGGGCTGAGACAGACGGTCTGAGGCAGGCGGGCTGAGACAGGCTGGCTGAGACAGTTGGTCTGAGACAGACGGTCTCAGACAGGCGGGCTGAGACAGACGGTCTGAGACTGATGGGCTGAGACAGACGGTCTCAGACAGACGGTCTGAGACAGGCGGGCCGTGACAGACGGTCTCAGACAGACGGTCTGAGTCAGACGGACAGAGACAGATGGACAGAGAGAGACGGGCTGAGACAGACGGCTAAGACTGACGGTCTGAGACAGATGGCCTGAGACAGATCGTCTGAGACAGACGGTCTGAGGCAGGCGGTCTGAGACAGTTGGTCTGAGACAGACGGCCTCAGACAGACGGACTGAGACAGGCGGCCTGCGACAGGCGGGCTCAGACAGACGGTCTGAGACAGATGGTCTGAGACAGACGGTCTCAGACAGACGGACTGAGACAGGCGGGCTGAGACAGGCGGGCTGAGACAGACGGTCTGAGGCAGGCGGGCTGAGACAGGCGGGCTGAGACAAGCGGTCTGAGACAGGCGGTCTGAGACAGTTGGTCTGAGACAGACGGTCTCAGACAGACGGACTGAGACAGGTGGGCTGAGACAGATGGTCTGAGACAGACGGTAGGAGACAGGCGGGCTGAGACAGGCGGGCTGAGACAGACGGTCTCAGGCAGACGGTCTGAGTCAGACGGACAGAGACAGATGGACAGAGACAGACGGGCTGAGACAGACGGCTAAGACTGACGGACTGAGACAGATGGCCTGAGACAGATGGTCTGAGACAGACGGTATGAGACAGGCGGGCTGAGACAGGCGGGCTGAGACAGTTGGTCTCAGACAGACGGACTGAGACAGGCGGGTTGCGACAGGCGTTCTCAGACAGACGGTCTGAGACAGATGGTCTGAGACAGACGGTCTCAGACAGTCGGACTGAGACAGGCGGGCTGAGACAGGCGGGCTGAGACAGACGGCCTGAGACAGATGGTCTGAGACAGATGGCATGAGACAGACGGTCTGAAACCGGCGGTCTGAGTCAGATGGTCTGAGACAGACGGGCTAAGACAGGCGGGCTGAGACAGACGGTCTCAGACAGACGGACTGAGACAGGCGGGCTGAGACAGGCGGGCTGAGACAGACTGTCTGAGGCAGGCGGGCTGAGACAGGCGGGCTGAGACAGACGGTCTGAGACAGACGGTCTGAGGCAGGCGGGCTGAGACAGATGGGCTGAGACAGACGGTCTGAGACAGGCGGGCTGACACAGGCGCGCTGAGACAGTTGGGCTGAGACAGACGGTCTCAGACAGACGGACTGAGACAGGCGGCTTGCGACAGGCGGGCTGAGACAGTTGGTCTGAGACAGACGGTCTCAGACAGGCGGGCTGAGACAGACGGTCTGAGACAGATGGGCTGAGACAGACGGTCTCAGACAGACGGACTGAGACAGGCGGGCTCAGACAGGCGGGCTGAGACAGACGGTCTGAGGCAGGCGGGCTGAGACAGGCGGGCTGAGACAGACGGGCTGAGAAAGTTGGTCTGAAACAGGCGGGCTGAGACAGGCGGTCTGAGACAGTTGGTCTGAGACAGACGGTCTCAGACAGATGGACTGAGACAGGCGGGTTGCGACAGGCGTTCTCAGACAGACGGTCTGAGACAGATGGTCTGAGACAGACGGTCTCAGACAGACGGTCTGAGACAGGCGGGCTGAGACAGTTGGTCTGAGACAGACGGTCTCAGACAGGCGGGCTGAGACAGACGGTCTGAGACAGATGGGCTGAGACAGACGGTCTCAGACAGACGGACTGAGACAGACGGGCTCAGACAGGCGGGCTGAGACAGACGGTCTGAGGCAGGCGGGCTGAGACAGGCGGGCTGAGACAGACGGTCTGAGACAGGCGGGCAGAGACAGACGGGATGAGACAGTTGGACAGCGACAGACGGTCTGAGACAGACGGTGTGAGACAGGCGGGCTGAGACAGGCGGGCTGAGACAGGCGGGCTGAGACAGACGCTCTGAGGCAGGCGGTCTGAGACAGGCTGGCTGAGACAGACGGTCTGAGACAGACGGTCTCAGACAGGCGGGCTGAGACAGACGGTCTGAGACAGATGGGCTGAGACAGACGGTCTCAGAGAGACGGACTGAGACAGGCGGGCTCAGACAGGCGGGCTGAGACAGACGGTCTGAGGCAGGCGGGCTGAGACAGGCGGGCTGAGACAGACGGTCTGAGACAGGCGGGCAGAGACAGACGGGATGAGACAGTTGGACAGCGACAGACGGTCTGAGACAGACGGTGTGAGACAGGCGGGCTGAGACAGGCGGGCTGAGACAGACGGTCTGAGACAGGCGGGCAGAGACAGACGGGATGAGACAGTTGGACAGAGACAGACGGTCTGAGACAGACGGCCTCAGACAGACGGACTGAGACAGGCGGGTTGACACAGGCGGGCTGAGACAGACGGTCTGAGGCAGGCGGGCTGAGACAGGCTGGCTGAGACAGTTGGTCTGAGACAGACGGTCTCAGACAGGCGGGCTGAGACAGACGGTCTGAGACAGATGGGCTGAGACAGACGGTCTCAGACAGACGGTCTGAGACAGGCGGGCCGTGACAGACGGTCTCAGACAGACGGTCTGAGTCAGACGGACAGAGACAGATGGACAGAGAGAGACGGGCTGAGACAGACGGCTAAGACTGACGGTCTGAGACAGATGGCCTGAGACAGATCGTCTGAGACAGACGGTCTGAGGCAGGCGGTCTGAGACAGTTGGTCTGAGACAGACGGCCTCAGACAGACGGACTGAGACAGGCGGCCTGCGACAGGCGGGCTCAGACAGACGGTCTGAGACAGATGGTCTGAGACAGACGGTCTCAGACAGACGGACTGAGACAGGCGGGCTGAGACAGGCGGGCTGAGACAGACGGTCTGAGGCAGGCGGGCTGAGACAGGCGGGCTGAGACAAGCGGTCTGAGACAGGCGGTCTGAGACAGTTGGTCTGAGACAGACGGTCTCAGACAGACGGACTGAGACAGGTGGGCTGAGACAGATGGTCTGAGATAGACGGTATGAGACAGGCGGGCTGAGACAGGCGGGCTGAGACAGATGGTCTCAGGCAGACGGTCTGAGTCAGACGGACAGAGACAGATGGACAGAGACAGACGGGCTGAGACAGACGGCTAAGACTGACGGACTGAGACAGATGGCCTGAGACAGATGGTCTGAGACAGACGGTATGAGACAGGCGGGCTGAGACAGGCTGGCTGAGACAGTTGGTCTGAGACAGACGGTCTCAGACAGACGGACTGAGACAGGCGGGTTGCGACAGGCGTTCTCAGACAGACGGTCTGAGACAGATGGTCTGAGACAGACGGTCTCAGACAGACGGTCTGAGACAGGCGGGCTGAGACAGTTGGTCTCAGACAGACGGACTGAGACAGGCGGGTTGCGACAGGCGTTCTCAGACAGACGGTCTGAGACAGATGGTCTGAGACAGACGGTCTCAGACAGTCGGACTGAGACAGGCGGGCTGAGACAGGCGGGCTGAGACAGACGGCCTGAGACAGATGGTCTGAGACAGATGGCATGAGACAGACGGTCTGAAACCGGCGGTCTGAGTCAGATGGTCTGAGACAGACGGGCTAAGACAGGCGGGCTGAGACAGACGGTCTGAGACAGATGGGCTGAGACAGACGGTCTCAGACAGACGGTCTGCGACAGGCGGGCTGAGACAGGCGGGCTGAGACAGTTGGTCTGAGACAGACGGTCTCAGACAGGCGGGCTGAGACAGACGGTCTGAGACAGATGGTCTGAGACAGACGGTCTCAGACAGTCGGACTGAGACAGACGGTCTGAGACAGATGGGCTGAGACAGACGGTCTCAGACAGACGGTCTGCGACAGGCGGGCTGAGACAGGCGGGCTGAGACAGTTGGTCTGAGACAGACGGTCTCAGACAGGCGGGCTGAGACAGACGGTCTGAGACAGATGGGCTGAGACAGACGGTCTCAGACAGACGGTCTGAGACAGGCGGGCTGAGACAGGCGGGCTGAGAAAGTTGGTCTGAAACAGGCGAGCTGAGACAGGCGGTCTGAGACAGTTGGTCTGAGACAGACGGTCTCAGACAGACGGACTGAGACAGGCGGGTTGCGACAGGCGTTCTCAGACAGACGGTCTGAGACAGATGGTCTGAGACAGACGGTCTCAGACAGACGGTCTGCGACAGGCGGGCTGAGACAGGCGGGCTGAGACAGTTGGTCTGAGACAGACGGTCTCAGACAGGCGGGCTGAGACAGACGGTCTGAGACAGATGGGCTGAGACAGACGGTCTCAGACAGACGGACTGAGACAGGCGGGCTCAGACAGGCGGGCTGAGACAGACGGTCTGTGGCAGGCGGGCTGAGACAGGCGGGCTGAGACAGACGGTCTGAGACAGGCGGGCAGAGACAGACGGGATGAGACAGTTGGACAGCGACAGTCGGTCTGAGACAGACGGTGTGAGACAGGCGGGCTGAGACAGACGGGCTGAGACAGTTGGTCTGAGACAGACGGTCTCAGACAGGCGGGCTGAGACAGACGGCCTGAGACAGATGGGCTGAGACAGACGGTCTCAGACAGACGGACTGAGACAGGCGGGCTGAGACAGGCGGGCTGAGACAGACGGTCTGAGGCAGGCGGTCTGAGACAGGCGGGCTGAGACAGACGGTCTGAGACTGGCGGGCAGAGACAGACGGGATGAGACAGTTGGACAGAGAGAGACGGTCTGAGACAGACGGCCTCAGACAGACGGACTGAGACAGGCGGCCTGCGACAGGCGGGCTGAGACAGACGGTCTGAGGCAGGCGGGCTGAGACAGATGGGCTGAGACAGACGGTCTGAGACAGGCGGGCTGACACAGGCGCGCTGAGACAGTTGGGCTGAGACAGACTGTCTCAGACAGACGGACTGACACAGGCGGGCTGAGACAGGCGGGCTGAGACAGACGGTCTGAGGCAGGCGGGCTGAGACAGGCGGGCTGAGACAGGCGGGCTGCGACAGGCGGGCTAAGGCAGACGGTCTGAGACAGATGGTCTGATGGAGACGGTCTGATACAGATGGTCTGAGGCAGACGGTCTCAGACAGACGGTATGAGACAGGCGGGCTGAGACAGGCTGGCTTAGAGAGTTGGTCTGAGACAGACGGTCTCAGACAGACGGACTGAGACAGGCGGGCTGAGACAGGCGGGCTGAGACAGGCGGGCTGAGACTGGCGGGCTGCGACAGGCGGGCTAAGACTGAGGGTCTGAGACAGATGGCCTGAGACAGATGGTCTGAGACAGACGGTCTGAGGCAGACGGTCTGAGACAGTTGGTCTGAGACAGACGGCCTCAGACAGACGGACTGAGACAGGCGGCCTGCGTAGGCGGGCTCAGACAGACGGTCTGAGACAGGCGGGCTGAGAAAGTTGGTCTGAAACAGGCGGGCTGAGACAGGCGGTCTGAGACAGTTGGTCTGAGACAGACGGTCTCAGACAGACGGACTGAGACAGGCGGGTTGCGACAGGCGGGCTGAGACAGTTGGTCTGAGACAGACGGTCTCAGACAGGCGGGCTGAGACAGACGGTCTGAGACAGATGGGCTGAGACAGACGGTCTCAGACAGACGGTCTGAGACAGGCGGGCTGAGACAGGCGGGCTGAGAAAGTTGGTCTGAAACAGGCGAGCTGAGACAGGCGGTCTGAGACAGTTGGTCTGAGACAGACGGTCTCAGACAGACGGACTGAGACAGGCGGGTTGCGACAGGCGTTCTCAGACAGACGGTCTGAGACAGATGGTCTGAGACAGACGGTCTCAGACAGACGGTCTGCGACAGGCGGGCTGAGACAGGCGGGCTGAGAGAGTTGGTCTGAGACAGACGGTCTCAGACAGGCGGGCTGAGACAGACGGTCTGAGACAGATGGGCTGAGACAGACGGTCTCAGACACACGGACTGAGACAGGCGGGCTCAGACAGGCGGGCTGAGACAGACGGTCTGTGGCAGGCGGGCTGAGACAGGCGGGCTGAGACAGACGGTCTGAGACAGGCGGGCAGAGACAGACGGGATGAGACAGTTGGACAGCGACAGTCGGTCTGAGACAGACGGTGTGAGACAGGCGGGCTGAGACAGGCGGGCTGAGACAGTTGGTCTGAGACAGACGGTCTCAGACAGGCGGGCTGAGACAGACGGTCTGAGACAGATGGGCTGAGACAGACGGTCTCAGACAGACGGACTGAGACAGGCGGGCTGAGACAGGCGGGCTGAGACAGACGGTCTGAGACTGGCGGGCAGAGACAGACGGGATGAGATAGTTGGACAGAGACAGACGGTCTGAGACAGACGGCCTCAGACAGACGGACTGAGACAGGCGGCCTGCGACAGGCGGGCTGAGACAGACGGTCTGAGGCAGGCGGGCTGAGACAGATGGGCTGAGACAGACGGTCTGAGACAGGCGGGCTGACACAGGCGCGCTGAGACAGTTGGGCTGAGACAGACTGTCTCAGACAGACGGACTGACACAGGCGGGCTGAGACAGGCGGGCTGAGACAGACGGTCTGAGGCAGGCGGGCTGAGACAGGCGGGCTGAGACAGGCGGGCTGCGACAGGCGGGCTACGGCAGACGGTCTGAGACAGATGGTCTGATGGAGACGGTCTGATACAGATGGTCTGAGGCAGACGGTCTCAGACAGACGGTATGAGACAGGCGGGCTGAGACAGGCTGGCTTAGAGAGTTGGTCTGAGACAGACGGTCTCAGACAGACGGACTGAGACAGGCGGGCTGAGACAGGCGGGCTGAGACAGGCGGGCTGAGACTGGCGGGCTGCGACAGGCGGGCTAAGACTGACGGTCTGATACAGATGGCCTGAGACAGATGGTCTGAGACAGACGGTCTGAGGCAGACGGTCTGAGACAGTTGGTCTGAGACAGACGGCCTCAGACAGACGGACTGAGACAGGCGGCCTGCGTAGGCGGGCTCAGACAGACGGTCTGAGACAGGCGGGCTGAGAAAGTTGGTCTGAAACAGGCGGGCTGAGACAGGCGGTCTGAGACAGTTGGTCTGAGACAGACGGTCTCAGACAGACGGACTGAGACAGGCGGGTTGCGACAGGCGGGCTGAGACAGTTGGTCTGAGACAGACGGTCTCAGACAGGCGGGCTGAGACAGACGGGATGAGACAGTTGGACAGCGACAGACGGTCTGAGACAGACGGTGTGAGACAGGCGGGCTGAGACAGGCGGGCGGAGACAGACGGTCTGAGACAGGCGGGCAGAGACAGACGGGATGAGACAGTTGGACAGAGACAGACGGTCTGAGACAGACGGCCTCAGACAGACGGACTGAGACAGGCGGCCTGCGACAGGCGGGCTCAGACAGACGGTCTGAGACAGATGGTCCGAGACAGACGGTCTCAGACAGACGGTCTGAGACAGGCGGGTTGACACAGGCGGGCTGAGACAGACGGTCTGAGGCAGATGGGCTGAGACAGACGGTCTCAGACAGGCGGGCTGAGACAGACGGGCTGAGACAGACGGTCTGAGGCAGGCGGTCTGAGACAGGCGGGCTGAGACAGACGGTCTGAGACTGGCGGGCAGAGACAGACGGGATGAGACAGTTGGACAGAGACAGACGGTCTGAGACAGACGGCCTCAGACAGACGGACAGAGACAGGCGGCCTGCGACAGGCGGGCTCAGACAGACGGTCTGAGACAGATGGTCCGACACAGACGGTCTCAGACAGACGGTCTGAGACAGGCGGGTTGACACAGGCGGGCTGAGACAGACGGTCTGAGGCAGGCGGGCTGAGACAGGCGGGTTGAGACAGGCGGGCTGCGACAGGCGGGCTAAGACAGACGGTCTGAGACAGATGGTCTGATGCAGACGGTCTCAGACAGACGGTCTGAGACAGGCGGGCTGAGACAGGCGGGCTGAGACAGTTGGTCTGAGACAGACGGTCTCAGACAGGCGGGCTGAGACAGACGGTCTGAGACTGGCGGGCAGAGACAGACGGTCTCAGACAGATGGTCTGAGACAGGCGGGCCGAGACGGACGGTCTCAGACAGACGGTCTGAGTCAGACGGACAGAGACAGATGGACAGAGACAGACGGGCTGAGACAGACGGCTAAGACTGACGGTCTGAGACAGACGGTCTGAGACAGATGGGCTGAGACAGACGGTCTCAGACAGACGGTCTGAGACAGGCGGGACGTGACAGACGGTCTCAGACAGACGGTCTGAGTCAGACGGACAGAGACAGATGGACAGAGACAGACGGGCTGAGACAGGCGGGCTGAGACAGACGGTCTGAGGCAGGCGGTCTGAGACAGGCGGGCTGAGACAGACGGTCTGAGACTGGCGGGCAGAGACAGACGGGATGAGACAGTTGGACAGAGACAGACGGTCTGAGACAGACGGCCTCAGACAGACGGACTGAGACAGGCGGCCTGCGACAGGCGGGCTCAGACAGACGGTCTGAGACAGATGGTCCGAGACAGACGGTCTCAGACAGACGGTCTGAGACAGGCGGGTTGACACAGGCGGGCTGAGACAGACGGTCTGAGGCAGGCGGGCTGAGACAGGCGGGCTGAGACAGACGGTCTCAGACAGACGGACTGAGACAGGCGGGTTGCGACAGGCGTTCTCAGACAGACGGTCTGAGACAGATGGTCTGAGACAGACGGTCTCAGACAGACGGTCTGAGACAGGCGGGCTGAGACAGGCGGGCTGAGACAGTTGGTCTGAGACAGACGGTCTCAGACAGGCGGGCTGAGACAGACGGTCTGAGACTGGCGGGCAGAGACAGACGGGATGGGACAGTTGGACAGAGACAGACGGTCTGAGACAGACGGCCTCAGACAGACGGACTGAGACAGGCGGCCTGCGACAGGCGGGCTCAGACAGACGGTCTGAGACAGGCGGGCTGCGACAGACGGTCTGAGACAGGCGGGCAGAGACAGACGGGATGAGACAGTTGGACAGCGACAGACGGTCTGAGACAGACGGTGTGAGACAGGCGGGCTGAGACAGGCGGGCTGAGACAGTTGGTCTGAGACAGACGGTCTCAGACAGGCGGGCTGAGACAGACGGTCTGAGACAGATGGGCTGAGACAGACGGTCTCAGACAGGCGGGCTGAGACAGGCGGGCTGAGACAGACGGTCTGACGCAGGCGGTCTGAGACAGGCGGGCTGAGACAGACGGTCTGAGACTGGCGGGCAGAGACAGACGGGATGAGACAGTTGGACAGAGACAGACGGTCTGAGACAGACGGCCTCAGACAGACGGACAGAGACAGGCGGCCTGCGACAGGCGGGCTCAGACAGACGGTCTGAGACAGATGGTCCGACACAGACGGTCTCAGACAGACGGTCTGAGACAGGCGGGCCGAGACAGACGGTCTCAGGCAGACGGTCTGAGTCAGACGGACAGAGACAGATGGACAGACACAGACGGGCTGAGACAGACGGCTAAGACTGACGGTCTGAGACAGATGGCCTGAGACAGACGGGCTAAGACCGACAGCCTGAGATAGATGGTGTGGGACAGATGGTCTGAGACAGACGGTCTGAGACAGGCGGGCTGAGACAGGCGGGCTGAGACAGGCGGGCTGAGACAGGCGGGCTGAGACAGACGGTCTGAGGCAGGCGGGCTGAGACAGGCGGGCTGAGACAGGCGGGCTGCGACAGGCGGGCTGAGACAGGCGGGCTGAGACAGACGGTCTGAGGCAGGCGGGCTGAGACAGGCGGGCTGAGACAGGCGGGCTGCGACAGGCGGGCTAAGACAGACGGTCTGAGGCAGGCGGGCTGAGACAGGCGGGCTGAGACAGGCGGGCTGCGACAGGCGGGCTAAGACAGACGGTCTGAGACAGATGGTCTGATGCAGACGGTCTGATACAGATGGTCTGAGGCAGACGGTCTCAGACAGACGGTCTGAGTCAGACGGACAGAGACAGATGGACAGAGACGGACGGGCTGAGACAGACGGCTAAGACTGACGGTCTGAGACAGACGGTCTGAGACAGATGGGCTGAGACAGACGGTCTCAGACAGACGGTCTGAGACAGGCGGGCCGTGACAGACGGTCGCAGACAGACGGTCTGAGTCAGACGGACAGAGACAGATGGACAGAGACAGACGGGCTGAGACAGACGGCTAAGACTGACGGTCTGAGACAGATGGCCTGAGACAGATGGTCTGAGACAGACGGTCTGAGGCAGGCGGTCTGAGACAGTTGGTCTGAGACAGACGGCCTCAGACAAACGGACTGAGACAGGCGGCCTGCGACAGGCGGGCTCAGACAGACGGTCTGAGACAGATGGTCTGAGACAGACGGTCTCAGACAGACGGACTGAGACAGGCGGGCTAAGACAGGCGGGCTGAGACAGGCGGGCTAAGACAGACGGTCTGAGGCAGGCGGGCTGAGACAGGCGGGCTGAGACAGGCGGGCTGCGACAGGCGGGCTAAGACAGACGGTCTGAGACAGATGGTCTGATGCAGACGGTCTGATACAGATGGTCTGAGGCAGACGGTCTCAGACAGACGGTATGAGACAGGCGGGATGAGACAGGCTGGCTGAGACAGTTGGTCTGAGACAGACGGTCTCAGACGGGCGGGCTGAGACAGACGGTCTGAGACAGATGGGCTGAGACAGACGGTCTCAGACAGACGGTCTGAGACAGGCGGGCCGAGACAGACGGTCTCAGGCAGACGGTCTGAGTCAGACGGACAGAGACAGATGGACAGACACAGACGGGCTGAGACAGACGGCTAAGACTGACGGTCTGAGACAGATGGCCTGAGACAGATGGTCTGAGACAGACGGTCTGAGGCAGGCGGACTGAGACAGGCGGGCTGAGACAGACGGTCTCAGGCAGACGGTCTGAGTCAGACGGACAGAGACAGATGGACAGAGACAGACCGGCTGAGACAGACGGCTAAGACTGACGGTCTGAGACAGATGGCCTGAGACAGATGGTCTGAGACAGACGGTATGAGACAGGCGGGCTGAGACAGGCTGGCTGAGACAGTTGGTCTGAGACAGACGGTCTCAGACAGACGGACTGAGACAGGCGGACTGAGACAGGCGGGCTGAGACAGACGGTCTCAGGCAGACGGTCTGAGTCAGACGGACAGAGACAGATGGACAGAGACAGGCGGGCTAAGACAGACGGCTAAGACTGACGGTCTGAGACAGATGGCCTGAGACAGACGGTCTCAGACAGACGGACTGAGACAGGTGGGCTGCGCCAGACGGGCTAAGACAGACGGTCTGAGACAGATGGTCTGAGACAGACGGTCTCAGACAGACGGACTGAGACAGGCGGGCTGAGACAGGAGGGCTGAGACAGACGGGCTGAGACAGTTGGTCTGAGACAGGCGGTCTGAGACAGTTGGTCTGAGACAGATGGTCTGACACAGACGGTCCGAGACAGACGGTCCGAGACAGACGGTCCGAGACAGACGTTCCGAGACAGACGGTCCGAGACACACGGCCTGGGACAGACCGTCTGAGACAGACGGGCAGAGACAGGCGGGCTGAGACAGGCGGGCTGAGACAGATGGGCTGAGACAGACGGTCTCAGACAGGCGGGCGGAGACAGACGGTCTGAGACAGATGGGCTGAGACAGGCGGTCTCAGACAGACGGACTGAGACAGGCGGGCTGACACAGGCGGGCTGAGACAGTTGGTCTGAGACAGACGGTCTCAGACAGACGGACTGAGACAGGCGGGCTGAGACAGACGGTCTGAGACAGATGGGCTGAGACAGACTGTCTCAGACAGACGGACTGAGACAGGCGGGCTGAGACAGACGGTCTCAGACAGACGGACTGAGACAGGTGGGCTGCGCCAGACGGGCTCAGACAGACGGTCTGAGACAGATGGTCTGAGACAGACGGACTGAGACAGGCGGGCTGAGACAGGCGGGCTGAGACAGACGGCCTGAGGCAGTTGGTCTGAGACAGACGGTCTCAAACAGACGGACTGAGACAGGCGGGCCTCGACAGGCGGGCCTCGACAGGCGGGCTGAGACAGACGGGCTGAGACAGTTGGTCTGAGACAGACGGTCTCAGACAGACGGACTGAGACAGGCGGGCTCCGACAGGCGGGCTCAGACAGGCGGGCTGAGAAAGTTGGTCTGAAACAGGCGGGCTGAGACAGGCGGTTTGAGACAGTTGGTCTGAGACAGACGGTCTCAGACAGACGGACTGAGACAGGCGGGTTGCGACAGGCGTTCCCAGACAGACGGTCTGAGACAGATGGTCTGAGACAGACGGTCTCAGACAGACGGTCTGAGACAGGCGGGCTGAGACAGGCGGGCTGAGACACTTGGTCTGAGACAGACGGTCTCAGACAGGCGGGCTGAGACAGACGGCCTGAGACAGATGGGCTGAGACAGACGGTCTCAGACAGACGGACTGAGACAGGCGGGCTGAGACAGGCGGGCTGAGACAGACGGTCTGAGGCAGGCGGGCTGAGACAGGCGGGCTGAGACACGGTCTGAGACAGGCGGGCAGAGACAGACGGGATGAGACAGTTGGACAGAGACAGACGGTCTGAGACAGACGGCCTCAGACAGACGGACTGAGACAGGCGGCCTGCGACAGGCGTGCTCAGACAGACGGTCTGAGACAGATGGTCCGAGACAGACGGTCTCAGACAGACGGACTGAGACAGGCGGGGTGAGACAGGCGGGCTGAGACAGACGGTCTCAGACAGACGGACTGAGACAGATGGTCTGAGACAGATGGCATGAGACAGACGGTCTGAGACCGGCGGTCTGAGACAGATGGTCTGAGACAGACGGGCTAAGACCGACAGCCTGAGATAGATGGTGTGGGACAGATGGTCTGAGACAGACGGTCTGAGACAGGCGGCCTGAGGCAGTTGGTCTGAGACAGACGGTCTCAAACAGACGGACTGAGACAGGCGGGCCTCGACAGGCGGGCTGAGACAGACGGGCTGAGACAGTTGGTCTGAGACAGACGGTCTCAGACAGACGGACTGAGACAGGCGGGCTCCGACAGGCGGGCTCAGACAGGCGGGCTGAGAAAGTTGGTCTGAAACAGGCGGGCTGAGACAGGCGGTCTGAGACAGTTGGTGTGGGACAGGCGGGTTGCGACAGGCGTTCTCAGACAGACGGTCTGAGACAGATGGGCTGAGACAGACGGTCTCAGACAGACGGACTTAGACAGGCGGGCTGAGACAGGCGGGCTGAGACGGGCGGGCTAACACCGGCGGGCTGAGACAGGCGGGCTGAGACAGACGGTCTGAGGCAGGCGAGCCTAGACAGGCGGGCTGAGACAGGCGGGCTACGACAGGCGGGCTAAGACAGACGGTCTGAGACAGATGGTCTGATGCAGACGGTCTGATACAGATGGTCTGATTCAGACGGTCTCAGACAGAGGTTTGAGACAGGCGGGATGAGACAGGCTGGCTGAGACAGTTGGTCTGAGACAGACGGTCTGAGGCAGGCGGGCTGAGACAGGCGGGCTGAGACAGGCGGGCTGCGACAGGCGGGCTAAGACAGACGGTCTGAGACAGATGGTCTGATGCAGACGGTCTGATACAGATGGTCTGAGGCAGACGGTCTCAGACAGACGGTATGAGACAGGCGGGATGAGACAGTTGGTCTGAGACAGACGGTCTCAAACAGACGGACTGAGACAGGCGGGCTCCGACAGGCGAGCTCAGACAGACGGACTGAGACAGGCGGGCTGAGACAGGCGGGCTGAGACAGACGGGCTGAGACAGTTGGTCTGAGACAGACGGGCTGAGACAGGCGGTCTGAGACAGTTGGTCTGAGACAGACGGTCTGAGGCAGGCGGGCTGAGACAGGCGGGATGAGACAGACGGTCTGAGGCAGTTGGTCTGAGACAGACGGTGTCAAACAGACGGACTGAGACAGGCGGACTCGGACAGGCGGGCTCAGACAGACGGACTGAGACAGGCGGGCTGAGACAGGCGGGCTGAGACAGACGGGCTGAGACAGTTGGTCTGAGACAGACGGGCTGAGACAGGCGGTCTGAGACAGTTGGTCTGAGACAGACGGTCTGAGGCAGGCGGGCTGAGGCAGTTTGTCTGAGACAGACGGTCTCAAACAGACGGACTGAGACAGGCGGGCTCCGACAGGCGGGCTCAGACAGACGGACTGAGACAGGCGGGCTCCGACAGGCGGGCTCAGACAGACGGACTGAGACAGGCGGGCTGAGACAGGCGGGCTGAGACAGACGGGCTGAGACAGTTGGTCTGAGACAGACGGGCTGAGACAGGCGGTCTGAGACAGTTGGTCTGAGACAGACGGTCTGAGGCAGGCGGGCTGAGACAGGCGGGATGAGACAGACGGTCTGAGACAGGCGGGCAGAGACAGACGGGATGAGTCAGTTGGGCAGAGACAGACGGTCTCAGACAGGCGGGCTGAGACAGACGGTCCGAGACAGATGGGCTGAGACAGACGGTCTCAGACAGACGGACTGAGACAGGCGGGCTGAGACAGGCGGGCTGAGACGGGCGGGCTAACACCGGCGGGCTGGGACAGGCGGGCTGAGACAGACGGTCTGAGGCAGGCGAGCCTAGACAGGCGGGCTGAGACAGGCGGGCTACGACAGGCGGGCTAAGACAGACGGTCTGAGACAGATGGTCTGATGCAGACGGTCTGATACAGATGGTCTGATTCAGACGGTCTCAGACAGAGGTTTGAGACAGGCGGGATGAGACAGGCTGGCTGAGACAGTTGGTCTGAGACAGACGGTCTGAGGCAGGCGGGCTGAGACAGGCGGGCTGAGACAGGCGGGCTGCGACAGGCGGGCTAAGACAGACGGTCTGAGACAGATGGTCTGATGCAGACGGTCTGATACAGATGGTCTGAGGCAGACGGTCTCAGACAGACGGTATGAGACAGGCGGGATGAGACAGGCTGGCTGAGACAGTTGGTCTGAGACAGACGGTCTCAGACGGGCGGGCTGAGACAGACGGTCTGAGACAGATGGGCTGAGACAGACGGTCTCAGACAGACGGTCTGAGACAGGCGGGCCGAGACAGACGGTCTCAGACAGACGGTCGGAGTCAGACGGACAGAGACAGATGGACAGAGACAGACGGGCTGAGACAGACGGCTAAGACTGACGGTCTGAGACAGTTGGTCTGAGACAGACGGTCTCAGACAGGCGGGCGGAGACAGACGGTCTGAGACAGATGGGCTGAGAGAGACGGTCTCAGACAGACGGACTGAGACAGGCGGGCTGACACAGGCGGGCTGAGACAGTTGGTCTGAGACAGACGGTCTGAGGCAGGCGGGCTGAGACAGGCGGGATGAGACAGACGGTCTGAGACAGGCGGGCAGAGACAGACGGGATGAGACAGTTGGGCAGAGACAGACGGTCTCAGACAGGCGGGCTGAGACAGACGGTCCGAGACAGATGGGCTGAGACAGACGGTCTCAGACAGACGGACTGAGACAGGCGGGCTGAGACAGGCGGGCTGAGACAGACGGTCTGAGGCAGGCGGACTGAGACAGGCAGGCTGAGACAGACGGTCTCAGGCAGACGGTCTGAGTCAGACGGACAGAGACAGATGGACAGAGACAGACGGGCTGAGACAGACGGCTAAGACTGACGGTCTGAGACAGATGGCCTGAGACAGATGGTCTGAGACAGGCGGCCTGAGGCAGTTGGTATGAGACAGACGGTCTCAAACAGACGGACTGAGACAGGCGGGCCTCGACAGGCGGGCTGAGACAGACGGTCTGAGACAGATGGGCTGAGACAGACTATCTCAGACAGACGGACTGAGACAGGCGGGCTGAGACAGGCGGGCTGAGACAGGCGGGCTGAGACAGTTGGTCTGAGACAGACGGTCTCAGACAGACGGTCTGAGACAGATGGGCTGAGACAGACTATCTCAGACAGGCGGGCAGAGACAGACGGGATGAGACAGTTGGACAGAGACAGACGGTCTGAGACAGACGGCCTCAGACAGACGGACTGAGACAGGCGGCCTGCGACAGGCGGGCTCAGACAGACGGTCTGAGACAGATGGTCCGAGACAGACGGTCTCAGACAGACGGACTGAGACAGGCGGGCTGAGACAGGCGGGCTAACACTGGCGGGCTGAGACAGTTGGTCTGAGACAGACGGTCTCAGACAGACGGACTGAGACAGGCGGGCTGAGACAGGCGGGCTGAGACAGACGGTCTGAGACAGATGGGCTGAGACAGACTGTCTCAGACAGACGGACTGAGACAGGCGGGCTGAGACAGGCGGGCTGACACAGACGGTCTGAGGCAGGCGGGCTGAGACAGGCGGGCTGAGACAGGCGGGCTGCGACAGGCGGGCTAAGACAGACGGTCTCAGACAGACGGTATGAGACAGGCGGGCTGAGACAGGCTGGCTGAGACAGTTGGTCTGAGACAGATGGTCTCAGACAGGCGGGCTGAGACAGACGGTCTGAGACAGATGGGCTGGGACAGACGGTCTCAGACAGACGGACTGAGACAGGCGGGCTGAGACAGGCGGGCTGAGACAGACGGTCTGAGACAGATGGGCTGAGACAGACTGTCTCAGACAGACGGACTGAGACAGGCGGGCTGAGACAGGCGGGCTGAGACAGACGGTCTCAGACAGACGGACTGAGACAGGTGGGCTGCGCCAGACGGGCTCAGACAGACGGTCTGAGACAGATGGTCTGAGACAGACGGACTGAGCCAGGCGGGCTGAGACAGGCGGGCTGAGACAGACGGCCTGAGACAGATGGTCTGAGACAGATGGCATGAGACAGACGGTCTGAGACCGGCGGTCTGAGACAGATGGTAAGAGACAGACGGTCTGAGACAGGCGGCCTGAGGCAGTTGGTACGAGACAGACGGTCTCAAACAGACAGACTGAGACAGGCGGGCCTCGACAGGCGGGCTGAGACAGACGGTCTGAGACAGATGGGCTGAGACAGACTATCTCAGACAGACGGACTGAGACAGGCGGGCTGAGACAGGCGGGCTGAGGCAGTTGGTATGAGACAGACGGTCTCAAACAGACGGACTGAGACAGGCGGGCCTCGACAGGCGGGCTGAGACAGACGGTCTGAGACAGATGGGCTGAGACAGACTATCTCAGACAGACGGACTGAGACAGGCGGGCTGAGACAGGCGGGCTGAGACAGGCGGGCTGAGACAGTTGGTCTGAGACAGACGGTCTCAGACAGACGGTCTGAGACAGATGGGCTGAGACAGACTATCTCAGACAGGCGGGCAGAGACAGACGGGATGAGACAGTTGGACAGAGACAGACGGTCTGAGACAGACGGCCTCAGACAGACGGACTGAGACAGGCGGCCTGCGACAGGCGGGCTCAGACAGACGGTCTGAGACAGATGGTCCGAGACAGACGGTCTCAGACAGACGGACTGAGACAGGCGGGCTGAGACAGGCGGGCTAACACTGGCGGGCTGAGACAGTTGGTCTGAGACAGACGGTCTCAGACAGACGGACTGAGACAGGCGGGCTGAGACAGGCGGGCTGAGACAGACGGTCTGAGACAGATGGGCTGAGACAGACTGTCTCAGACAGACGGACTGAGACAGGCGGGCTGAGACAGGCGGGCTGACACAGACGGTCTGAGGCAGGCGGGCTGAGACAGGCGGGCTGAGACAGGCGGGCTGCGACAGGCGGGCTAAGACAGACGGTCTCAGACAGACGGTATGAGACAGGCGGGCTGAGACAGGCTGGCTGAGACAGTTGGTCTGAGACAGATGGTCTCAGACAGGCGGGCTGAGACAGACGGTCTGAGACAGATGGGCTGGGACAGACGGTCTCAGACAGACGGACTGAGACAGGCGGGCTGAGACAGGCGGGCTGAGACAGACGGTCTGAGACAGATGGGCTGAGACAGACTGTCTCAGACAGACGGACTGAGACAGGCGGGCTGAGACAGGCGGGCTGAGACAGACGGTCTCAGACAGACGGACTGAGACAGGTGGGCTGCGCCAGACGGGCTCAGACAGACGGTCTGAGACAGATGGTCTGAGACAGACGGACTGAGCCAGGCGGGCTGAGACAGGCGGGCTGAGACAGACGGCCTGAGACAGATGGTCTGAGACAGATGGCATGAGACAGACGGTCTGAGACCGGCGGTCTGAGACAGATGGTAAGAGACAGACGGTCTGAGACAGGCGGCCTGAGGCAGTTGGTATGAGACGGACGGTCTCAAACAGACAGACTGAGACAGGCGGGCCTCGACAGGCGGGCTGAGACAGACGGTCTGAGACAGATGGGCTGAGACAGACTATCTCAGACAGACGGACTGAGACAGGCGGGCTGAGACAGGCGGGCTGAGACAGGCGGGCTGAGACAGGCGGGCTGAGACAGTTGGTCTGAGACAGACGGTCTCAGACAGACGGTCTGAGACAGATGGGCTGAGACAGACTATCTCAGACAGGCGGGCAGAGACAGACGGGATGAGACAGTTGGACAGAGACAGACGGTCTGAGACAGACGGCCTCAGACAGACGGACTGAGACAGGCGGCCTGCGACAGGCGGGCTCAGACAGACGGTCTGAGACAGATGGTCCGAGACAGACGGTCTCAGACAGACGGACTGAGACAGGCGGGCTGAGACAGGCGGGCTAACACTGGCGGGCTGAGACAGTTGGTCTGAGACAGACGGTCTCAGACAGACGGACTGAGACAGGCGGGCTGAGACAGGCGGGCTGAGACAGACGGTCTGAGACAGATGGGCTGAGACAGACTGTCTCAGACAGACGGACTGAGACAGGCGGGCTGAGACAGGCGGGCTGACACAGACGGTCTGAGGCAGGCGGGCTGAGACAGGCGGGCTGAGACAGGCGGGCTGCGACAGGCGGGCTAAGACAGACGGTCTCAGACAGACGGTATGAGACAGGCGGGCTGAGACAGGCTGGCTGAGACAGTTGGTCTGAGACAGATGGTCTCAGACAGGCGGGCTGAGACAGACGGTCTGAGACAGATGGGCTGGGACAGACGGTCTCAGACAGACGGACTGAGACAGGCGGGCTGAGACAGGCGGGCTGAGACAGACGGTCTGAGACAGATGGGCTGAGACAGACTGTCTCAGACAGACGGACTGAGACAGGCGGGCTGAGACAGGCGGGCTGAGACAGACGGTCTCAGACAGACGGACTGAGACAGGTGGGCTGCGCCAGACGGGCTCAGACAGACGGTCTGAGACAGATGGTCTGAGACAGACGGACTGAGCCAGGCGGGCTGAGACAGGCGGGCTGAGACAGACGGCCTGAGACAGATGGTCTGAGACAGATGGCATGAGACAGACGGTCTGAGACCGGCGGTCTGAGACAGATGGTAAGAGACAGACGGTCTGAGACAGGCGGCCTGAGGCAGTTGGTATGAGACGGACGGTCTCAAACAGACAGACTGAGACAGGCGGGCCTCGACAGGCGGGCTGAGACAGACGGTCTGAGACAGATGGGCTGAGACAGACTATCTCAGACAGACGGACTGAGACAGGCGGGCTGAGACAGGCGGGCTGAGACAGGCGGGCTGAGACAGGCGGGCTGAGACAGTTGGTCTGAGACAGACGGTCTCAGACAGACGGTCTGAGACAGATGGGCTGAGACAGACTATCTCAGACAGGCGGGCAGAGACAGACGGGATGAGACAGTTGGACAGAGACAGACGGTCTGAGACAGACGGCCTCAGACAGACGGACTGAGACAGGCGGCCTGCGACAGGCGGGCTCAGACAGACGGTCTGAGACAGATAGTCCGAGACAGACGGTCTCAGACAGACGGACTGAGACAGGCGGGCTGAGACAGGCAGGCTAACACTGGCGGGCTGAGACAGTTGGTCTGAGACAGATGGTCTGAGACTGACGGTCTCAGACAGGCGGTCTGAGACTGGCGGGCTGAGACAGGCGGGCTGAGAAAGTTGGTCTGAAACAGGCGGGCTGAGACAGGCGGTCTGAGACAGTTGGTCTGAGACAGACGGTCTCAGACAGACGTACTGAGACAGGCGGGTGCCGACAGGCTTTCTCAGACAGACGGTCTGAGACAGATGGTCTGAGACAGACGGTCTCAGACAGACGGTCTGAGACAGGCGGGCTGAGACAGGCGGGCTGAGACACTTGGTCTGAGACAGACGGTCTCAGACAGACGGACTTAGACAGGCGGGCTGAGACAGGCGGGCTGTGACAGACGGTCTGAGGCAGGCGGGCTGAGACAGGCGGGATGAGACAGACGGTCTGAGACAGGCGGGCAGAGACAGACGGGATGAGACAGTTGGACAGAGACAGACGGTCTGAGACAGACGGTCTGAGACAGGCGGGCTGAGACAGGCGGGCTGAGACAGTTTGTCTGAGACAGACGGTCTCAGACAGGCGGGCTGAGACAGAAGGTCTGAGACAGATGGGCTGAGACAGACGGTCTCAGACAGACGGACTGAGACAGGCGGGCTGAGACAGGCGGGCTGAGACAGACGGTCTGAGGCAGGCGGGCTGAGACAGGCGGGCTGAGACAGACGGTCTGAGACAGGCGGGCAGAGACAGACGGGATGAGACAGTTGGACAGAGACAGACGGTCTGAGACAGACGGCCTCAGACAGACGGACTGAGACAGGCGGCCTGCGACAGGCGGGCTGAGACAGACGGTCTGAGACAGATGGGCTGAGACAGACGGTCTCAGACAGACGGACTTAGACAGGCGGGCTGAGACAGGCGGGCTGAGACAGACGGTCTGAGGCAGACGGGCTGAGGCAGACGGGCTGAGACAGACGGGCTGAGACAGGCGGGCTGCGACAGGCGGGCTAAGGCAGACGGTCTGAGACAGATGGTCTGATGGAGACGGTCTGATACAGATGGTCTGAGGCAGACGGTCTCAGACAGACGGTATGAGACAGGCGGGCTGAGACAGGCGGGCTGAGACAGTTGGTCTGAGACAGACGGTCTCAGACAGACGGGCTGAGACAGGCGGGCTGAGACAGGCGGGCTGAGACAGGCGGGCTGAGACAGGCGGGCTGAGACAGGCTGGCTGAGACAGTTGGTCTGAGACAGACGGTCTGAGTCAGACGGACAGAGACAGATGGACAGAGGCAGGCGGGCTGAGACAGACGGCTAAGGCTGACGGTCTGAGACAGATGGCCTGAGACAGATGGTCTGAGACAGACGGTCTGAGGCAGGCGGTCTGAGACAGACGGTCTCAGGCAGACGGACCGAAACAGGCGGGCTGAGACAGGCGGGCTGAGACACACGGTCTCAGACAGACGGTCTGAGACAGGCGGGCTGGACAGGCGGGATGGGACAGGTGGGCTGAGACAGTTGGTCTGAGACAGACGGTCTCAGACAGACGGACTGAGACAGGCGGGCTGCGACAGGCGGGCTAAGGCAGACGGTCTGATACAGATGGTCTGAGACAGGCGGGCTGAGACAATCGGGCTGAGACAGTTGGTCTGAGACAGACGGTCTGAGACAGACGGTCTGACACAGATGGTCTGAGGCAGACGGACTGAGACAGGCGGGCTGCGACAGGCGGGCTGACTCAGGCGGGCTGAGAAAGTTGGTCTGAAACAGGCGAGCTGAGACAGACGGACTGAGACAGGCGGGCTGAGACAGGCGGGCTGAGACAGTTGGTCTGAGACAGAGGGTCTCAGACAGACGGACTGAGACAGGCGGGTTGAGACAGGCGGGCTGAGCCAGACGGGCTGAGACAGTTGGTCTGAGTCAGACGGACAGAGACATATGGACAGAGACAGACGGGCTGACACAGACGGGCTAAGACTGACGGTCTGAGACAGATGGCTTGAGACAGATGGTCTGAGACAGACGGTCTGAAACAGGCGGTCCGAGACAGGCGGCCTGAGACAGTTGGTCTGAAACAGACGTTCTCAAACAGACGGACTGAGACAGGCGGGCTGCGACAGGCGGGCTCAGACAGACGGTCTGAGACAGATGGTCTGAGACAGACGGTCTCAGACAGACGGTCTGAGACAGACGGTCTCAGACAGACGGACTGAGACAGGTGGGCTGCGCCAGACGGGCTCAGACAGACGGTCTGAGACAGATGGTCTGAGACAGACGGACTGAGCCAGGCGGGCTGAGACAGGCGGGCTGAGACAGACGGCCTGAGACAGATGGTCTGAGACAGATGGCATGAGACAGACGGTCTGAGACCGGCGGTCTGAGACAGATGGTAAGAGACAGACGGTCTGAGACAGGCGGCCTGAGGCAGTTGGTATGAGACAGACGGTCTCAAACAGACAGACTGAGACAGGCGGGCCTCGACAGGCGGGCTGAGACAGACGGTCTGAGACAGATGGGCTGAGACAGACTATCTCAGACAGACGGACTGAGACAGGCGGGCTGAGACAGGCGGGCTGAGACAGGCGGGCTGAGACAGGCGGGCTGAGACAGTTGGTCTGAGACAGACGGTCTCAGACAGACGGTCTGAGACAGATGGGCTGAGACAGACGGTCTCAGACAGACGGTCTGAGACAGGCGGGCTGAGGCAGGCGGGCTGAGGCAGGCGGGCTGAGACAGACGGTCTGCGACAGGCGGGCAGAGACAGACGGGATGAGACAGTTGGACAGAGACAGACGGTCTGAGACAGACGGTCTGAGACAGGCGGTCTGAGACAGTTGGTCTGAGACAGACGGCCTCAGACAGACGGACTGAGACAGGCGGCCTGCGACAGGCGGGCTCAGACAGACGGTCTGAGACAGATGGTCTGAGACAGACGGTCTCAGACAGACGGTCTGAGACAGGCGGGCTGAGACAGTTGGTCTGAGAGAGACGGTCTCAGACAGACGGACTGAGACAGGCGGGCTCAGTCAGGCGGGCTGAGACAGACGGTCTGAGACAGTTGGTCTGAGACAGACGGCCTCAGACAGACGGACTGAGACAGGCGGCCTGCGACAGGCGGGCTCATACAGACGGTATGAGACAGATGGTCTGAGACAGATGGTCTGAGACAGACGGGCTCAGACGGACGGTCTGAGACAGATGGTCTGAGACAGACGGTCTCAGACAGACGGACTGAGCCAGGCGGGCTGAAACAGCCGGGCTGAGACAGACGGGCTGAGACAGTTGGTCTGAGACAGACGGTCTCAGACAGGCGGGCTGAGACAGACGGTCTGAGACAGATGGGCTGAGACAGACGGTCTGAGACAGGCGGTCCGAGACAGTTGGTCTGAGACAGGCGGGCTGAGACAGTTGGTCTGAGACAGACGGTCTAAGACAGGCGGGCTGAGACAGACGGTCTGAGACAGATGGGCTGGGACTGGCGGGCTGCGACAGGCGGGCTAAGACTGACGGTCTGAGACAGATGGCCTGAGACAGATGGTCTGAGACAGACGGTCGGAGGCAGACGGTTTGAGACAGTTGGTCTGAGACAGACGGCCTCAGACAGACGGACTGAGACAGGCGGCCTGCGACAGGCGGGCTCAGACAGACGGTCTGAGACAGGCGGGCTGAGAATGGCGGGCTGAGACAGAAGGTCTGAGGCAGGCGGGCTGAGACAGGCGGTCTGAGACAGGCGGGCTGAGACAGGCGGGCTGAGACAGACGGTCTGAGACAGGCGGGCAGAGACAGGCGGTCTGAGACAGTTGGTCTGAGACAGACGGCCTCAGACAGACGGACTGAGACAGGCGGCCTGCGACAGGCGGGCTCAGACAGACGGTCTGAGACAGATGGTCTGAGACAGACGGTCTCAGACAGACGGTCTGAGACAGGCGGGCTGACACAGGCGGGCTGAGACAGTTGGTCTGAGAGCGACGGTCTCAGACAGACGGACTGAGACAGGCGGGCTGAGTCAGGAGGGCTGAGACAGACGGTCTGAGACAGTTGGTCTGAGACAGGCGGGCTGAGACAGGCGGGCTGAGACTGGCGGGCTGCGACAGGCGGGCTAAGACTGACGGTCTGAGACAGATGGCCTGAGACAGATGGTCTGAGACAGACGGTCGGAGGCAGACGGTTTGAGACAGTTGGTCTGAGACAGACGGCCTCAGACAGACGGACTGAGACAGGCGGCCTGCGACAGGCGGGCTCAGACAGACGGTCTGAGACAGGCGGGCTGAGAATGGCGGGCTGAGACAGACGGTCTGAGGCAGGCGGGCTGAGACAGGCGGGCTGAGACAGGCGGGCTGCGACAGGCGGGCTAAGACAGACGGTCTGAGACAGATGGTCTGAGGCAGACGGTCTGAGACAGATGGTCAGAGGCAGACGGTCTCAGACAGACGGTATGAGACAGGCGGGCTGAGACAGGCGGTCTGAGACAGTTGGTCTGAGAAAGACGGACTGAGACAGGCGGGTTGCGACAGGCGTTCTCAGACTGACGGTCTGAGACACATGGTCTGAGACAGACGGTCTCAGGCAGACGGTCTGATACAGGCGGGCTGAGACAGGCGGGCTGAGACAGTTGGACTGAGACAGACGGTCTAAGACAGGCGGGCTGAGACAGACGGTCTGAGACAGATGGGCTGAGACAGACGGTCTCAGACAGACGGACTGAGACAGGCGGGCTGAGACAGGCGTGCTGAGACAGACGGGCTGAGGCAGGCGGGCTGAGACAGTTGGTCTGAGACAGACGGTCTGAGACTGACGGTCTGAGACAGATGGCCTGAGACAGATGGTCTGAGACAGACGGTTTGAGACAGTTGGTCTGAGACAGACGGCCTCAGACAGACGGACTGAGACAGGCGGCCTGCGACAGGCGGGCTCAGACAGACGGTCTGAGACAGGCGGGCTGAGGCAGGCGGGCTGAGACAGTTGGTCTGAGACAGACGGTCTGAGACAGACGGCCTCAGACAGACGGACTGAGACAGGCGGTCTGAGACAGGCGAGCTGAGACAGGCGGGCTGAGACAGTTGGTCTGAGACAGACGGCCTCAGACAGACGGACTGTGACAGGCGGCCTGCGACAGGCGGGCTCAGACAGACGGTCTGAGACAGATGGTCTGAGACAGACGGTCTCAGACAGACGGTCTGAGACAGGCGGGCTGACACAGGCGGGCTGAGACATTTGGTCTGAGACAGACGGTCTCAGACAGGCGGACTGAGACAGGCGGGCTGAGACAGGCGGGCTGAGACAGACGGTCTGAGACATTTGGGCTGAGACAGACTGTTTCAGACAGACGGGCTGAGACAGGCGGGCTGAGACAGACGGTCTCAGACAGACGGTCTGAGACAGACGGTCTCAGACAGACGGACTGAGACAGGCGGGCTGAGACAGGCGGGCTGAGACAGACGGGCTGAGACAGTTGGTCTGAGACAGACGGTCTCAGACAGGCGGGCTGAGACAGACGGTCTGAGACAGATGGGCTGAGACAGACGGTCTGAGACAGGCGGTCTGAGACAGTTGGTCTGAGACAGATGGTCTGAGACAGACGGTCCGATACAGAAGGTCCGAGACAGACGTTCCGAGACAGACGGTCCGAGACACACGGCCTGGGACAGACCGTCTGAGACAGACGGGCAGAGACAGGCGGGCTGAGACAGGCAGGCTGAGACAGATGGTCTGAGACAGACGGTCTGAGGCAGACGGTTTGAGACAGTTGGTCTGAGACAGACGGCCTCAGACAGACGGACTGAGACAGGCGGCCTGCGACAGGCGGGCTCAGACAGACGGTCTGAGACAGGCGGGCTGAGAATGGCGGGCTGAGACAGGCGGGCTGCGACAGGCGGGCTAAGACAGACGGTCTGAGACAGATGGTCTGAGGCAGACGGTCTGAGACAGATGGTCTGAGGCAGACGGTCTCAGACAGACGGTATGAGACAGGCGGGCTGAGGCAGGCGGTCTGAGACAGTTGGTCTGAGACAGACGGACTGAGACAGGCGGGTTGCGACAGGCGTTCTCAGACAGACGGTCTGAGACACATGGTCTGAGACAGACGGTCTCAGACAGGCGGTCTGAGACAGGCGGGCTGAGACAGGCGGGCTGAGACAGTTGGTCTGAGACAGACGGTCTCAGACAGGCGGGCTGAGACAGACGGACTGAGACAGGCGGGCTGAGACAGGCGTGCTGAGACAGACGGTCTGAGGCAGGCGGGCTGAGACAGGTGGGCTGAGAAAGACGGTCTGAGACAGGCGGGCAGAGACAGACGGGATGAGACAGTTGGACAGAGACAGACGGTCTGAGACAGACGGTCTGAGACAGGCGGTCTGAGACAGACGGCCTCAGACAGACGGACTGAGACAGGCGGCATGCGACAGGCGGGCTCAGACAGACGGTCTGAGACAGATGGTCTGAGACAGACGGTCTTACACAGGCGGGCTGAGACAGACGGTCTGAGACAGACGGTCTGAGACCGGCGGTCTGAGTCAGATGGTCAGAGACAGACGGGCTAAGACCGACAGCCTGAGATAGATGGTGTGGGACAGATGGTCTGAGACAGACGGTCTGAGACAGGCGGCCTGAGACAGTTGGTCTGAGACAGACGGTCTCAAACAGACGCACTGAGACAGGCGGGCTGCGACAGGCGGGCTCAGACAGACGGTCTGAGACAGATGGTCTGAGACAGACGGTCTCAGACAGACGGTCTGAGACAGGCGGGCTGAGACAGGCGGGCTGAGAAAGTTGGTCTGAAACAGGCGGGCTGGGACAGGCGGTCTGAGACAGACGGTCTGAGACCGGCGGTCTGAGTCAGATGGTCAGAGACAGACGGGCTAAGACCGACAGCCTGAGATAGATGGTGTGGGACAGATGGTCTGAGACAGACGGTCTGAGACAGGCGGCCTGAGACAGTTGGTCTGAGACAGACGGTCTCAAACAGACGGACTGAGACAGGCGGGCTGCGACAGGCGGGCTCAGACAGACGGTCTGAGACAGATGGTCTGAGACAGACGGTCTCAGACAGACGGTCTGAGACAGGCGGGCTGAGACAGGCGGGCTGAGAAAGTTGGTCTGAAACAGGCGGGCTGAGACAGGCGGTCTGAGACAGATGGTCTGAGACAGACGGTCTCAGACAGACGGTCTGAGACAGGCGGGCTGAGACAGGCCGGCTGAGACAGACGGACAGAGACAGATGGCCTGAGACAGATGGTCTGAGACAGACGGTCTGAGGCAGGCGGGCTGAGACAGTTGGTCTGAGACAGACGGTCTCAGACAGGCGGGCTGAGACAGACGGTCTGAGACAGATGGGCTGAGACAGACGGTCTCAGACAGACGGACTGAGACAGGTGGGTTGCAACAGGCGTTCTCAGACAGACGGTCTGAGACAGATGGTCTGAGACGGACGGTCTCAGACAGACGGTCTGAGACAGGCGGGCTGAGACAGGCGGGCTGAGACAGGCGGGCTGAGACAGACGGACAGAGACAGATGGCCTGAGACAGATGGTCTGAGACAGGCGGGTTGAGACAGGCGGGCTGAGACAGACGGTCTGAGACAGGCGGGCAGAGACAGACGGGATGAGACAGTTGGACTGAGACAGACGGTCTGAGACAGGCGGGCTGAGACAGGCGGGCTGAGACAGGCGGGCTGAGAAAGTTGGTCTGAAACAGGCGGGCTGAGACAGGCGGTCTGAGACAGATGGTCTGAGACAGACGGTCTCAGACAGACGGTCTGAGACAGGCGGGCTGAGGCAGGCGGGCTGAGGCAGGCGGGCTGAGACAGACGGTCTGAGACAGGCGGGCAGAGACAGACGGGATGAGACAGTTGGACAGAGACAGACGGTCTGAGACAGACGGTCTGAGACAGGCGGTCTGAGACAGTTGGTCTGAGACAGACGGCCTCAGACAGACGGACTGAGACAGGCGGCCTGCGACAGGCGGGCTCAGACAGACGGTCTGAGACAGATGGTCTGAGACAGACGGTCTCAGACAGACGGTCTGAGACAGGCGGGCTGACACAGGCGGGCTGAGACAGTTGGTCTGAGAGAGACGGTCTCAGACAGACGGACTGAGACAGGCGGGCTGAGTCAGGCGGGCTGAGACAGACGGTCTGAGACAGATGGTCTGAGACAGACGGGCTCAGACGGACGGTCTGAGACAGATGGTCTGAGAGAGACGGACTGAGACAGGCGGCCTGCGACAGGCGGGCTCAGACAGACGGTCTGAGACAGATGGTCTGAGACAGACGGTCTCAGACAGACGGTCTGAGACAGGCGGGCTGACACAGGCGGGCTGAGACAGTTGGTCTGAGAGAGACGGTCTCAGTCAGACGGACTGAGACAGGCGGGCTGAGTCAGGCGGGCTGAGACAGACGGTCTGAGACAGTTGGTCTGAGACAGACGGCCTCAGACAGACGGACTGAGACAGGCGGCCTGCGACAGGCGGGCTCATACAGACGGTATGAGACAGATGGTCTGAGACAGATGGTCTGAGACAGACGGGCTCAGACGGACGGTCTGAGACAGATGGTCCGAGACACACGGCCTGGGACAGACCGTCTGAGACAGACGGGCAGAGACAGGCGGGCTGAGACAGGCTGGCTGAGACAGTTGGTCTGAGACAGACGGTCTGAGTCAGACGGACAGAGACAGATGGACACAGACAGGCGGGCTGAGACAGACGGCTAAGGCTGACGGTCTGAGACAGATGCCCTGAGACAGATGGTCTGAGACAGACGGTCTGAGGCAGGCGGTCTGAGACAGACGGTCTGAGACAGGCGGGCTGAGACAGTTGGTCTGAGACAGACGGTCTCAGACAGACGGACTGAGACAGGCGGGCTGAGACAGGCGGGCTGAGACAGGCGGGGTGAGACAGGCGGGCTGAGACTGGCGGGCTGCGACAGGCGGGCTAGGACTGACGGTCTGAGACAGATGGCCTGAGACAGATGGTCTGAGACAGACGGTCTGAGGCAGACGGTTTGAGACAGTTGGTCTGAGACAGACGGCCTCAGACAGACGGACTGAGACAGGCGGCCTGCGACAGGCGGGCTCAGACAGACGGTCTGAGACAGGCGGGCTGAGACAGGCGGGCTGAGACAGGCGGGCTGAGACTGGCGGGCTGCGACAGGCGGGCTAAGACTGACGGTCTGAGACAGATGGCCTGAGACAGATGGTCTGAGACAGATGGTCTGAGGCAGACGGTCTGAGACAGATGGTCAGTGGCAGATGGTCAGAGGCAGACGGTCTCAGACAGACGGTATGAGACAGGCGGGCTGAGACAGGCGGTCTGAGACAGTTGGTCTGAGAAAGACAGACTGAGACAGGCGGGTTGCGACAGGCGTTCTCAGACTGACGGTCTGAGACACATGGTCTGAGACAGACGGTCTCAGACAGACGGTCTGAGACAGGCGGGCTGAGACAGGCGGGCTGAGACAGTTGGTCTGAGACAGACGGTCTAAGACAGGCGGGCTGAGACAGACGGTCTGAGACAGATGGGCTGGGACAGACGGTCTCAGACAGACGGACTGAGACATGCGGGCTGAGACAGGCGTTCTGAGACAGACGGGCTGAGGCAGGCGGGCTGAGACAGTTGGTCTGAGACAGACGGTCTGAAACTGACGGTCTGAGACAGATGGCCTGAGACAGATGGTCTGAGACAGACGGTCTGAGGCAGACGGTTTGAGACATTTGGTCTGAGACAGACGGCCTCAGACAGACGGACTGAGACAGGCGGCCTGCGACAGGCGGGCTCAGACAGACGGTCTGAGACAGGCGGGCTGAGGCAGGCGGGCTGAGACAGTTGGTCTGAGACAGACGGTCTCAGGCAGGCGGGCTGAGACAGACGGTCTGATACAGACGGTCTCAGACAGACGGTCTGAGACAGGCGGGCTGAGACAGGCGGACTGAGACAGACGGTCTGAGACAGGCGGGCAGAGACAGACGGGATGAGACAGTTGGACAGAGACAGACGGTCTGAGACAGACGGCCTCAGACAGACGGACTGAGACAGGCGGTCTGAGACAGGCGAGCTGAGACAGGCGGGCTGAGACAGTTGGTCTGAGACAGACGGCCTCAGACAGACGGCCTCAGACAGACGGACTGTGACAGGCGGCCTGCGACAGGCGGGCTCAGACAGACGGTCTGAGACAGATGGTCTGAGACAGACGGTCTCAGACAGACGGTCTGAGACAGGCGGGCTGACACAGGCGGGCTGAGACATGTGGTCCGAGACAGACGGTCTCAGACAGACGGACTGAGACAGGCGGGCTGAGACAGTTGGTCTGAGACAGACGGCCTCAGACAGACGGACTGTGACAGGCGGCCTGCGACAGGCGGGCTCAGACAGACGGTCTGAGACAGATGGCATGAGACAGACGGTCTGAGACCGGCGGTCTGAGACAGATGGTCTGAGACAGTTGGTCTGAGACAGACGGTCTCAAACAGACGGACTGATACAGGCGGGCTGCGACAGGCGGGCTCAGACAGACGGTCTGAGACAGATGGTCTGAGACAGACGGTCTCAGACAGACAGTCTGAGACAGGCGGGCTGAGACAGGCGGGCTGAGAAAGTTGGTCTGAAACAGGCGGGCTGAGACAGGCGGTCTGAGACAGTTGGTCTGAGACAGACGGTCTCAGACAGACGGAGTGAGACAGGCGGCCTGCGATAGGCGTTCTCAGACAGACTGTCTGAGACAGATGGTCTGAGACAGACGGTCTCAGACAGACGGTCTGAGACAGGCGGGCTGAGGCAGGCGGGCTGAGGCAGGCGGGCTGAGACAGACGGTCTGAGACAGGCGGGCAGAGACAGACGGGATGAGACAGTTGGACAGAGACAGACGGTCTGAGACAGACGGTCTGAGACAGGCGGTCTGAGACTGTTGGTCTGAGACAGACGGCCTCAGACAGACGGACTGAGACAGGCGGCCTGCGACAGGCGGGCTCATACAGACGGTATGAGACAGATGGTCTGAGACAGATGGTCTGAGACAGGCGGGCTGAGACAGACGGTCTGAGACAGATGGGCTGAGACAGACGGTCTGAGACAGGCGGTCTGAGACAGTTGGTCTGAGACAGATGGTCTGAGACAGACGGTCCGAGACAGACGGTCCGAGACAGACGTTCCGAGACAGACGGTCCGAGAGACACGGCCTGGGACAGACCGTCGGAGACAGACGGGCAGAGACAGGCGGGCTGAGACAGGCTGGCTGAGACAGTTGGTCTGAGACAGACGGTCTGAGTCAGACGGACAGAGACAGGCGGGCTGAGACAGACGGCTAAGGCTGACGGTCTGAGACAGATGCCCTGAGACAGATGGTCTGAGACAGACGGTCTGAGGCAGGCGGTCTGAGACAGACGGTCTGAGACAGGCGGGCTGAGACAGTTGGTCTGAGACAGACGGTCTCAGACAGACGGACTGAGACAGGCGGGCTGAGACAGGCGGGCTGAGACAGGCGGGCTGAGACAGGCGGGCTGAGACTGGCGGGCTGCGACAGGCGGGCTAAGACTGACGGTCTGAGACAGATGGCCTGAGACAGATGGTCTGAGACAGACGGTCTGAGGCAGACGGTTTGAGACAGTTGGTCTGAGACAGACGGCCTCAGACAGACGGACTGAGACAGGCGGCCTGCGACAGGCGGGCTCAGACAGACGGTCTGAGACAGGCGGGCTGAGACAGGCGGGCTGAGACAGGCGGGCTGAGACTGGCGGGCTGCGACAGGCGGGCTAAGACTGACGGTCTGAGACAGATGGCCTGAGACAGATGGTCTGAGACAGATGGTCTGAGGCAGACGGTCTGAGACAGATGGTCAGAGGCAGACGGTCTCAGACAGACGGTATGAGACAGGCGGGCTGAGACAGGCGGTCTGAGACAGTTGGTCTGAGACAGACGGTCTAAGACAGGCGGGTTGCGACAGGCGTTCTCAGACTGACGGTCTGAGACACATGGTCTGAGACAGACGGTCTCAGACAGACGGTCTGAGACAGGCGGGCTGAGACAGGCGGGCTGAGACAGTTGGTCTGAGACAGACGGTCTAAGACAGGCGGGCTGAGACAGACGGTCTGAGACAGATGGGCTGGGACAGACGGTCTCAGACAGACGGACTGAGACATGCGGGCTGAGACAGGCGTGCTGAGACAGACGGGCTGAGGCAGGCGGGCTGAGACAGTTGGTCTGAGACAGACGGTCTGAAACTGACGGTCTGAGACAGATGGCCTGAGACAGATGGTCTGAGACAGACGGTCTGAGGCAGACGGTTTGAGACATTTGGTCTGAGACAGACGGCCTCAGACAGACGGACTGAGACAGACGGCCTGCGACAGGCGGGCTCAGACAGACGGTCTGAGACAGGCGGCCTGAGGCAGGCGGGCTGAGACAGTTGGTCTGAGACAGACGGTCTCAGGCAGGCGGGCTGAGACAGACGGTCTGATACAGACGGTCTCAGACAGACGGTCTGAGACAGGCGGGCTGAGACAGGCCGGCTGAGACAGACGGTCTGAGACAGGCGGGCAGAGACAGACGGGATGAGACAGTTGGACAGAGACAGACGGTCTGAGACAGACGGCCTCAGACAGACGGACTGAGACACGCGGTCTGAGACAGGCGAGCTGAGACAGGCGGGCTGAGACAGTTGGTCTGAGACAGACGGCCTCAGACAGACGGACTGTGACAGGCGGCCTGCGACAGGCGGGCTCAGACAGACGGTCTGAGACAGATGGTCTGAGACAGACGGTCTCAGACAGACGGTCTGAGACAGGCGGGCTGACACAGGCGGGCTGAGACATGTGGTCTGAGACAGACGGTCTCAGACAGACGGACTGAGACAGGCGGGCTGAGACAGTTGGTCTGAGACAGACGGCCTCAGACAGACGGACTGTGACAGGCGGCCTGCGACAGGCGGGCTCAGACAGACGGTCTGAGACAGATGGTCTCAGACAGACGGTCTGAGACAGGCGGGCTGAGGCAGGCGGGCTGAGGCAGGCGGGCTGAGACAGACGGTCTGAGACAGGCGGGCAGAGACAGACGGGATGAGACAGTTGGACAGAGACAGACGGTCTGAGACAGACGGTCTGAACAGGCGGTCTGAGACTGTTGGTCTGAGACAGACGGCCTCAGACAGACGGGCTGAGACAGGCGGGCTGCGACAGGCGGGCTAAGACAGACGGTCCGAGACAGACGTTCCGAGACAGACTGTCCGAGACACACGGCCTGGGACAGACCGTCTGAGACAGACGGGCAGAGACAGGCGGGCTGAGACAGGCTGGCTGAGACAGTTGGTCTGAGACAGACGGTCTGAGTCAGACGGACAGAGACAGATGGACAGAGACAGGAGGGCTGAGACAGACACGCTGAGACAGTTGGTCTGAGACAGACGGTCTCAGACAGGCGGGCTGAGACAGACGGTCTGAGACAGATGGGCTCAGACAGACGGTCTCAGACAGACGGACTGAGACAGGTGGGCTGAGACAGATGGGCTGAGACAGACGGTCTGAGACACCGGTCTGAGATAGTTGGTCTGAGACAGATGGTCTGAGACAGACGGTCCGAGACAGACGGTCCGAGGCAGACGTTCCGAGACAGACGGTCCGAGACACACGGCCTGGGACAGACCGTCTGAGACAGACGGGCTGAGACAGACGGTCTGAGACAGGCGGTCTGAGACAGTTGGTCTGAGACATGCGGGCTGAGACAGGCGGGCTGAGACAGACGGTCCGAGACAGACGTTCCGAGACAGACGGTCCGAGACACGCGGCCTGGGACAGACCGTCTGAGACAGACTGGCAGAGACAGGCGGGCTGAGACAGGCAGGCTGAGACAGTTGGTCTGAGACAGACGGTCTGAGTCAGACGGACAGAGACAGATGGACAGAGACAGGCGGGCTGAGACAGACGGCTAAGGCTGACGGTCTGAGACAGATGGCCTGAGACAGATGGACTGAGACAGACGGTCTGAGGCAGGCGGTCTGAGACAGTTGGTCTGAGACAGACGGTCTCAGACAGACGGACTGAGCCAGGTGAGCTGCGCCAGACGAGCTGAGACAGATGGGCTGAGACAGTTGGTCTGCGACAGACGGTCTCAGACAGAGGGACTGAGACAGGCGGGCTGCGACAGGCGGGCTCAGACAGACGGTCTGAGACAGGTGGTCTGAGACAGACGGTATCAGACAGACGGTCCGAGACACGCGGGCTGAGACAGGCGGGCTGAGACAGGCGGGCTGAGACAGACGGGCTGAGACAGTTGGTCTGGGACAGAGGGTCTCAGACAGACGGACTGAGACAGGCGGGCTGAGACAGGCGGGCTGAGACAGACGGGCTGAGACAGACGGGCTGAGACAGTTGGTCTGAGACAGACGGTCTCAGACAGGCGGGCTGAGACAGACGGTCTGAGACAGATGGGCTGAGACAGACGGTCTGAGACAGGCGGTCTGAGACAGTTGGTCTGAGACAGATGGTCTGAGACAGACGGTCCGAGACAGACGGTCCGAGACAGACGTTCCGAGACAGACGGTCCGAGACACACGGCCTGGGACAGACCGTCTGAGACAGACGGGCAGAGACAGGCGGGCTGAGACAGGCAGGCTGAGACAGTCGGTCTGAGACAGACGGTCTGAGTGAGACGGACAGAGACAGATGGACAGAGACAGGCGGGCTGAGACAGACGGCTAAGGCTGACGGTCTGAGACAGATGGCCTGAGACAGATGGTCCGAGACAGACGGTCTGAGGCAGGCGGTCTGAGACAGACGGTCTCAGACAGACGGTCTGAGACAGGCGGGCTGAGGCAGGCGGGCTGAGACAGGCGGGCTGAGACAGACGGTCTGAGACAGGCGGGCAGAGACAGATGGCATGAGACAGACGGTCTGAGACCGGCGGTCTGAGACAGATGGTCTGAGACAGACGGGCTAAGAACGACAGCCTGAGATAGATGGTGTGGGACAGATGGTCTGAGACAGACGGTCTGAGACAGACGGTCTGAGACAGACGGTCTGAGACAGGCGGCCTGAGACAGTTGGTCTGAAACAGACGGTCTCAAACAGACGGACTGAGACAGGCGGGCTGCGACAGGCGGGCTCAGACAGACGGTCTTGAGACAGATGGTCTGAGACAGACGGTCTCAGACAGACGGTCTGAGACAGGCGGGCTGAGACAGGCGGGCTGAGAAAGTTGGTCTGAAACAGGCGGGCTGAGACAGGCAGTCTGAGACAGTTGGGCTGAGACAGACGGACTCAGACAGACGGACTGAGACAGGCGGGCTCAGACAGGCGGGCTGAGACAGACGGTCTGAGGCAGGCGGGCTGAGACAGGCGGGCTGAGACAGACGGTCTAAGTCAGGCGGGCAGAGACAGACGGACAGAGACAGATGGTCTGAGACAGACGGTCTCAGACAGATGGTCTGAGACAGGCGGGCTGAGACAGGCGGGCTGAGACAGGCGGGCTGAGACAGGCGGGCTGAGACAGACGGACAGAGACAGATGGCCTGAGACAGATGGTCTGAGACAGACGGTCTGAGGCATGCGGGCTGAGACAGTTGGTCTGAGACAGACGGTCTCAGACAGGCGGGCTGAGACAGACGGTCTGAGACAGATGGGCTGAGACAGGCGGGCTGAGACAGGCGGGCTGAGACAGGCGGGCTAAGACAGACGGACAGAGACAGATGGCCTGACACAGATGGTCTGAGACAGACGGTCTGAGGCAGGCGGGCTGAGACAGTTGGTCTGAGACAGACGGTCTCAGACAGGCGGGCTGAGACAGACGGTCTGAGACAGACGGTCTCACGCAGACGGTCTGAGACAGGCGGGCTGAGACAGGCGGGCTGAGACAGACGGTCTGAGACAGGCGGGCAGAGACAGACGGACAGAGACAGGCGGCCTGCGATAGGCGTTCTCAGACAGACGGTCTGAGACAGATGGTCTGAGACAGACGGTCTCAGACAGACGGTCTGAGACAGGCGAGCTGAGACAGGCGGGCTGAGACAGTTGGTATGAGACAGACGGTCTCAGACAGACGGTCTGAGACAGGCGGGCTGAGACAGGCGGGCTGAGACAGACGGTCTGAGACAGGCGAGCTGAGACAGGCGGTCTGAGACAGATGGTCTGATGCAGACGGTCTCAGACAGACGGGCTGAGACAGGCGGGCTGCGACAGGCGGGCTAAGACAGACGGTCCGAGACAGACGTTCCGAGACAGACTGTCCGAGACACACGGCCTGGGACAGACCGTCTGAGACAGACGGGCAGAGACAGGCGGGCTGAGACAGGCTGGCTGAGACAGTTGGTCTGAGACAGACGGTCTGAGTCAGACGGACAGAGACAGATGGACAGAGACAGGAGGGCTGAGACAGACACGCTGAGACAGTTGGTCTGAGACAGACGGTCTCAGACAGGCGGGCTGAGACAGACGGTCTGAGACAGATGGGCTCAGACAGACGGTCTCAGACAGACGGACTGAGACAGGCGGGCTGAGACAGGCGGGCTGAGACAGACGGTCTCAGACAGACGGACTGATACAGGCGGGTTGCGACAGGCGTTCTCAGACAGACGGTCTGAGACAGATGGTCTGAGACAGACTGTCTCAGACAGGCGGTCTGAGACAGGCGGGCTGAGACAGGCGGGCTGAGACCGACGGTCTGAGGCAGGCGGGCTGAGACAGACGGTCTGAGACAGATGGGCTGAGACAGACGGACTCAGACAGACGGACTGAGACAGGCGGGCTCAAACAGGCGGGCTGAGACAGACGGTCTGAGGCAGGCGGGCTGAGACAGGCGGTCTCAGACAGGCGGGCTGAGACAGACGGTCTGAGACAGATGGGCTGAGACAGACGGTCTGAGACAGGCGGTCTGAGACAGTTGGTCTGAGACATGCGGGCTGAGGCAGGCGGGCTGAGACAGACGGTCCGAGACAGACGTTCCGAGACAGACGGTCCGAGACACGCGGCCTGGGACAGACCGTCTGAGACAGACGGGCAGTGACAGGCGGGCTGAGACAGGCAGGCTGAGACAGTTGGTCTGAGACAGACGGTCTGAGTCAGACGGACAGAGACAGATGGACAGAGACAGGCGGGCTGAGACAGACGGCTAAGGCTGACGGTCTGAGACAGATGGCCTGAGACAGATGGTCTGAGACAGACGGTCTGAGGCAGGCGGTCTGAGACAGTTGGTCTGAGACAGACGGTCTCAGACAGACGGACTGAGCCAGGTGAGCTGCGCCAGACGGGCTGAGACAGACGGGCTGAGACAGTTGGTCTGCGACAGACGGTCTCAGACGGAGGGACTGAGACAGGCGGGCTGCGACAGGCGGGCTCAGACAGACGGTCTGAGACAGGTGGTCTGAGACAGACGGTATCAGACAGACGGTCCGAGACACGCGGGCTGAGACAGGCGGGCTGAATAAGTTGGTCTGAAACAGGCGGGCTGAGACAGACGGACTGAAACAGGCGGGCTGAGACAGGCGGGCTGAGACAGTTGGTCTGAGACAGAGGGTCTCAGACAGACGGACTGAGACAGGCGGGTTGAGACAGGCGGGCTGAGACAGACGGGCTGAGACAGTTGGTCTGGGACAGAGGGTCTCAGACAGACGGACTGAGACAGACGGACTGAGACAGGCGGGCTGAGACAGGCGGGCTGAGACAGACGGGCTGAGACAGTTGGTCCGAGACAGACGGTCTCAGACAGGCGGGCTGAGACAGACGGTCTGAGACAGATGGGCTGAGACAGACGGTCTGAGACAGGCGGTCTGAGACAGTTGGTCTGAGACAGATGGTCTGAGACAGACGGTCCGAGACAGACGGTCCGAGACAGACGTTCCGAGACAGACGGTCCGAGACACACGGCCTGGGACAGACCGTCTGAGACAGACGGGCAGAGACAGGCGGGCTGAGACAGGCAGGCTGAGACAGTCGGTCTGAGACAGACGGTCTGGGTGAGACGGACAGAGACAGATGGTCTGAGACAGGCGGGCTGAGACAGACGGCTAAGGCTGACGGTCTGAGACAGATGGCCTGAGACAGATGGTCCGAGACAGACGGTCTCAGACAGACGGTCTGAGACAGGCGGGCTGAGACAGGCGGGCTGAGACAGGCGGGCTGAGACAGACGGACAGAGACAGATGGCCTGAGACAGTTGGTCTGAGACAGACGCTCTCAGACAGACGGACTGAGACAGGTGGGCTGCGCCAGACGGGCTCAGTCAGTTGGTCTGAGACAGATGGTCTGAGACAGACGGTCTCAGACAGACGGACTGAGACAGGAGGGCTGAGACAGGCGGGCTGAGACAGACGGGCTGAGACAGTTGGTCTGAGACAGACGGTCTCAGACAGGCGGGCTGAGACAGACGGTCTGAGACAGATGGGCTGAGACAGACGGTCTGAGACAGGCGGTCTGAGACAGTTGGTCTGAGACATGCGGGCTGAGACAGGCGGGCTGAGACAGACGGGCCGAGACAGACGTTCCGAGACAGACGGTCCGAGACACGCGGCCTGGGACAGACCGTCTGAGACAGACGGGCAGAGACAGGCGGGCTGAGACAGGCAGGCTGAGACAGTTGGTCTGAGACAGACGGTCTGAGTCAGACGGACAGAGACAGATGGACAGAGACAGGCGGGCTGAGACAGACGCCTAAGGCTGACGGTCTGAGACAGATGGCCTGAGACAGATGGTCTGAGACAGACGGTCTGAGGCAGGCGGTCTGAGACAGTTGGTCTGAGACAGACGGTCTCAGACAGACGGACTGAGCCAGGTGAGCTGCGCCAGACCGTCTGAGACAGACGGGCTGAGACAGTTGGTCTGCGACAGACGGTCTCAGACAGAGGGACTGAGACAGGCGGGCTGCGACAGGCGGGCTCAGACAGACGGTCTGAGACAGGTGGTCTGAGACAGACGGTATCAGACAGACGGTCTGAGACACGCGGGCTGAGACAGGCGGGCTGAATAAGTTGGTCTGAAACAGGCGGGCTGAGACAGACGGACTGAAACAGGCGGGCTGAGACAGGCGGGCTGAGACAGTTGGTCTGAGACAGAGGGTCTCAGACAGACGGACTGAGACAGGCGGGTTGAGACAGGCGGGCTGAGACAGACGGGCTGAGACAGTTGGTCTGGGACAGAGGGTCTCAGACAGACGGACTGAGACAGGCGGGCTGAGACAGGCGGGCTGAGACAGGCGGTCTGAGACAGACGGGCTGAGACAGTTGGTCTGAGACAGACGGTCTCAGACAGGCGGGCTGAGACAGACGGTCTGAGACAGATGGGCTGAGACAGACGGTCTGAGACAGGCGGTCTGAGACAGTTGGTCTGAGACAGATGGTCTGAGACAGACGGTCCGAGACAGACGGTCCGAGACAGACGTTCCGAGACAGACGGTCCGAGACACACGGCCTGGGACAGACCGTCTGAGTCAGACGGACAGAGACAGATGGACAGAGACAGGCGGGCTGAGACAGACGGCTAAGGCTGACGGTCTGAGACAGATGGCCTGAGACAGATGGTCTGAGACAGACGGTCTGAGGCAGTCGGTCTGAGACAGACGGGCTGAGACAGTTGGTCTGCGACAGACGGTCTCAGACAGAGGGACTGAGACAGGCGGGCTGCGACAGGCGGGCTCAGACAGACGGTCTGAGACAGGTGGTCTGAGACAGACGGTATCAGACAGACGGTCTGAGACACGCGGGCTGAGACAGGCGGGCTGAATAAGTTGGTCTGAAACAGGCGGGCTGAGACAGACGGACTGAAACAGGCGGGCTGAGACAGGCGGGCTGAGACAGTTGGTCTGAGACAGAGGGTCTCAGACAGACGGACTGAGACCGGCGGGTTGAGACAGGCGGGCTGAGACAGACGGGCTGAGACAGTTGGTCTGGGAGAGAGAGTCTCAGACAGACGGGCTGAGACAGTTGGTCTGGGAGAGAGAGTCTCAGACAGACGGACTGAGACAGGCGGGCTGAGACAGGCGGGCTGAGACAGGCGGTCTGAGACAGACGGGCTGAGACAGTTGGTCTGAGACAGACGGTCTCAGACAGGCGGGCTGAGACAGACGGTCTGAGACAGATGGGCTGAGACAGACGGTCTGAGACAGGCGGTCTGAGACAGTTGGTCTGAGACAGATGGTCTGAGACAGACGGTCCGAGACAGACGGTCCGAGACAGACGTTCCGAGACAGACGGTCCGAGACACACGGCCTGGGACAGACCGTCTGAGTCAGACGGACAGAGACAGATGGACAGAGACAGGCGGGCTGAGACAGACGGCTAAGGCTGACGGTCTGAGACAGATGGCCTGAGACAGATGGTCTGAGACAGACGGTCTGAGGCAGGCGGTCTGAGACAGACGGGCTGAGACAGTTGGTCTGAGACAGACGGTCTCAAACAGACGGACTGAGACAGGCGGGCTGCGACAGGCGGGCTCAGACAGACGGTCTGAGACAGATGGTCTGAGACAGACGGTCTCAGACAGACGGTCTGAGACAGGCGGGCTGAGACAGGCGGGCTGAGAAAGTTGGTCTGAAACAGGCGGGCTGAGACAGGCAGTCTGAGACAGTTGGTCTGAGACAGACGGTCTCAGACAGAGGGACTGAGACAGGCGGGCTGCGACAGGCGGGCTCAGACAGACGGTCTGAGACAGGTGGTCTGAGACAGACGGTATCAGACAGACGGTCTGAGACACGCGGGCTGAGACAGGCGGGCTGAATAAGTTGGTCTGAAACAGGCGGGCTGAGACAGACGGACTGAAACAGGCGGGCTGAGACAGGCGGGCTGAGACAGTTGGTCTGAGACAGAGGGTCTCAGACAGACGGACTGAGACAGGCGGGTTGAGACAGGCGGGCTGAGACAGACGGGCTGAGACAGTTGGTCTGGGACAGAGGGTCTCAGACAGACGGACTGAGACAGGCGGGCTGAGACAGGCGGGCTGAGACAGGCGGTCTGAGACAGACGGGCTGAGACAGTTGGTCTGAGACAGACGGTCTCAGACAGGCGGGCTGAGACAGACGGTCTGAGACAGATGGGCTGAGACAGACGGTCTGAGACAGGCGGTCTGAGACAGTTGGTCTGAGACAGATGGTCTGAGACAGACGGTCCGAGACAGACGGTCCGAGACAGACGTTCCGAGACAGACGGTCCGAGACACACGGCCTGGGACAGACCGTCTGAGTCAGACGGACAGAGACAGATGGACAGAGACAGGCGGGCTGAGACAGACGGCTAAGGCTGACGGTCTGAGACAGATGGCCTGAGACAGATGGTCTGAGACAGACGGTCTGAGGCAGTCGGTCTGAGACAGACGGGCTGAGACAGTTGGTCTGCGACAGACGGTCTCAGACAGAGGGACTGAGACAGGCGGGCTGCGACAGGCGGGCTCAGACAGACGGTCTGAGACAGGTGGTCTGAGACAGACGGTATCAGACAGACGGTCTGAGACACGCGGGCTGAGACAGGCGGGCTGAATAAGTTGGTCTGAAACAGGCGGGCTGAGACAGACGGACTGAAACAGGCGGGCTGAGACAGGCGGGCTGAGACAGTTGGTCTGAGACAGAGGGTCTCAGACAGACGGACTGAGACCGGCGGGTTGAGACAGGCGGGCTGAGACAGACGGGCTGAGACAGTTGGTCTGGGAGAGAGAGTCTCAGACAGACGGGCTGAGACAGTTGGTCTGGGAGAGAGAGTCTCAGACAGACGGACTGAGACAGGCGGGCTGAGACAGGCGGGCTGAGACAGGCGGTCTGAGACAGACGGGCTGAGACAGTTGGTCTGAGACAGACGGTCTCAGACAGGCGGGCTGAGACAGACGGTCTGAGACAGATGGGCTGAGACAGACGGTCTGAGACAGGCGGTCTGAGACAGTTGGTCTGAGACAGATGGTCTGAGACAGACGGTCCGAGACAGACGGTCCGAGACAGACGTTCCGAGACAGACGGTCCGAGACACACGGCCTGGGACAGACCGTCTGAGTCAGACGGACAGAGACAGATGGACAGAGACAGGCGGGCTGAGACAGACGGCTAAGGCTGACGGTCTGAGACAGATGGCCTGAGACAGATGGTCTGAGACAGACGGTCTGAGGCAGGCGGTCTGAGACAGACGGGCTGAGACAGTTGGTCTGCGACAGACGGTCTCAGACAGAGGGACTGAGACAGGCGGGCTGCGACAGGCGGGCTCAGACAGACGGTCTGAGACAGGTGGTCTGAGACAGACGGTATCAGACAGACGGTCTGAGACACGCGGGCTGAGACAGGCGGGCTGAATAAGTTGGTCTGAAACAGGCGGGCTGAGACAGACGGACTGAAACAGGCGGGCTGAGACAGGCGGGCTGAGACAGTTGGTCTGAGACAGAGGGTCTCAGACAGACGGACTGAGACAGGCGGGTTGAGACAGGCGGGCTGAGACAGACGGGCTGAGACAGTTGGTCTGGGACAGAGGGTCTCAGACAGACGGACTGAGACAGGCGGGCTGAGACAGGCGGGCTGAGACAGGCGGTCTGAGACAGACGGGCTGAGACAGTTGGTCTGAGACAGACGGTCTCAGACAGGCGGGCTGAGACAGACGGTCTGAGACAGATGGGCTGAGACAGACGGTCTGAGACAGGCGGTCTGAGACAGTTGGTCTGAGACAGATGGTCTGAGACAGACGGTCCGAGACAGACGGTCCGAGACAGACGTTCCGAGACAGACGGTCCGAGACACACGGCCTGGGACAGACCGTCTGAGACAGACGGGCAGAGACAGGCGGGCAGAGACAGGCAGGCTGAGACATTCGGTCTGAGACAGACGGTCTGAGTGAGACGGACAGAGACAGATGGACAGAGACAGGCGGGCTGAGACAGACGGCTAAGGCTGACGGTCTGAGGCAGATGGCCTGAGACAGATGGTCCGAGACAGACGGTCTGAGGCAGGCGGTCTGAGACAGACGGTCTCAGACAGACGGTCTGAGACAGGCGGGCTGAGGCAGGCGGGCTGAGACAGGCGGGCTGAGACAGACGGTCTGAGACAGGCGGGCAGAGACAGATGGCATGAGACAGACGGTCTGAGACCGGCGGTCTGAGACAGATGGTCTGAGACAGACGGGCTAAGAACGACAGCCTGAGATAGATGGTGTGGGACAGATGGTCTGAGACAGACGGTCTGAGACAGACGGTCTGAGACAGGCGGCCTGAGACAGTTGGTCTGAGACAGACGGTCTCAAACAGACGGACTGAGACAGGCGGGCTGCGACAGGCGGGCTCAGACAGACGGTCTGAGACAGATGGTCTGAGACAGACGGTCTCAGACAGACGGTCTGAGACAGGCGGGCTGAGACAGGCGGGCTGAGAAAGTTGGTCTGAAACAGGCGGGCTGAGACAGGCAGTCTGAGACAGTTGGTCTGAGACAGACGGTCTCAGACAGACGGACTGAGACAGGCGGGTTGCGACAGGCGTTCTCAGACAGACGGTCTGAGACAGATGGTCTGAGACAGACGGTCTCAGACAGACGGTCTGAGACAGATGGTCTGAGACAGACGGTCTCAGACAGACGGTGTGAGACAGTTGGTCTGAGACAGACGGTCTCAGACAGGCGGGCTGAGACAGACGGTCTGAGACAGATGGGCTGAGACAGACGGTCTCAGACAGACGGACTGAGACAGGCGGGCTCAGACAGGCGGGCTGAGACAGACGGTCTGAGGCAGGCGGGCTGAGACAGGCGGGCTGAGACCGGCGGTCTGAGACAGATGGTCTGAGACAGACGGGCTAAGAACGACAGCCTGAGATAGATGGTGTGGGACAGATGGTCTGAGACAGACGGTCTGAGACAGACGGTCTCAGACAGACGGTGTGAGACAGTTGGTCTGAGACAGGCGGCCTGAGACAGTTGGTCTGAGACAGACGGTCTCAAACAGACGGACTGAGACAGGCGGGCTCAGACAGACGGTCTGAGACAGATGGTCTGAGACAGACGGTCTCAGACAGACGGTCTGAGACAGGCGGGCTGAGACAGGCGGGCTGAGACAGGCGGGCTGAGAAAGTTGGTCTGAAACAGGCGGGCTGAGACAGGCAGTCTGAGACAGTTGGTCTGAGACAGACGGTCTCAGACAGACGGACTGAGACAGGCGGGTTGCGACAGGCGTTCTCAGACAGACGGTCTGAGACAGATGGTCTGAGACAGACGGTCTCAGACAGACGGTCTGAGACAGATGGTCTGAGACAGACGGTCTCAGACAGGCGGGCTGAGACAGACGGTCTGAGACAGATGGGCTGAGACAGACGGTCTCAGACAGACGGACTGAGACAGGCGGGCTCAGACAGGCGGGCTGAGACAGACGGTCTGAGGCAGGCGGGCTGAGACAGGCGGGCTGAGACAGACGGTCTGAGACAGATGGGCTGAGACAGACGGTCTCGGACAGATGGACTGAGACAGGCGGGCTGAGACAGGCGGGCTGAGACAGGCGGGCTGAGACAGACGGTCTGAGGCAGGCGGGCTGAGACAGGCGGGCTGAGACAGACGGTCTGAGACAGGCGGGCAGAGACAGACGGGATGAGACAGTTGGACAGGGACAGACGGTCTGAGACAGACGGCCTCAGTCAGATGGACTGAGACAGGCGGGCTGACACAGGCGGGCTGAGACAGTTGGTCTGAGACAGACGGTCTCAGACAGACGGACTGAGACAGGCGGGCTGAGACAGGCGGGCTGAGACAAACGGTCTGAGACAGATGGGCGGAGACAGACTGTCTCAGACAGACGGACTGAGACAGGCGGGCTGAGACAGGCGGTCTGAGACAGATGGTCTGATGCAGACGGTCTCAGACAGACGGGCTGAGACAGGCGGGCTGCGACAGGCGGGCTAAGACAGACGGTCTGAGTCAGACGGACAGAGACAGATGGACAGAGACAGACGGGCTGAGACAGACGGCTAAGACTGACGGTCTGAGACAGATGGCCTGAGACAGATGGTCTGAGACAGACGGTCTGAGGCAGGCGGACCGAGACAGGCGGGCTGAGACAGACGGTCTCAGGCAGACGGTCTGAGTCAGACGGACAGAGACTGATGGACAGAGACAGACGGGCTGAGACAGACGGCTAAGACTGACGGTCTGAGTCAGATGGCCTGAGACAGATGGTCTGAGACAGACGGTATGAGACAGGCGGGCTGAGACAGGCTGGCTGAGACAGTTGGTCTGAGACAGACGGGCTCAGACAGACGGACTGAGACAGGCGGTCTGAGACAGATGGTCTGAGACAGACGGTCTCAGACAGACGGTGTGAGACAGTTGGTCTGAGACAGACGGTCTCAGACAGGCGGGCTGCGACAGGCGGGCTAAGACAGACGGTCTGAGTCAGACGGACAGAGACAGATGGACAGAGACAGACGGGCTGAGACAGACGGCTAAGACTGACGGTCTGAGACAGATGGCCTGAGACAGATGGTCTGAGACAGACGGTCTGAGGCAGGCGGACTGAGACAGGCGGGCTGAGACAGACGGTCTCAGGCAGTCGGTCTGAGTCAGACGGACAGAGACTGATGGACAGAGACAGACGGGCTGAGACAGACGGCTAAGACTGACGGTCTGAGTCAGATGGCCTGAGACAGATGGTCTGAGACAGACGGTATGAGACAGGCGGGCTGAGACAGACGGTCTGAGACAGATGGGCTGAGACAGACGGTCTCAGACAGACGGACTGAGACAGGCGGGCTCAGACAGGCGGGCTGAGACAGACGGTCTGAGGCAGGCGGGCTGAGACAGGCGGGCTGAGACAGACGGTCTGAGACAGGCGGGCAGAGACAGACGGGATGAGACAGTTGGACAGAGACAGACGGTCTGAGACAGACGGTCTGAGACAGGCGGGCTGAGACAGGCGGGCTGAGACAGTTGGTCTGAGACGGACGGTCTCAGACAGGCGGGCTGAGACAGACGGTCTGAGACAGATGGGCTGAGACAGACGGTCTCGGACAGATGGACTGAGACAGGCGGGCTGAGACAGGCGGGCTGAGACAGGCGGGCTGAGACTGACGGTCTGAGGCAGGCGGGCTGAGACAGGCGGGCTGAGACAGACGGTCTGAGACAGGCGGGCAGAGACAGACGGGATGAGACAGTTGGACAGGGACAGACGGTCTGAGACAGACGGCCTCAGTCAGATGGACTGAGACAGGCGGGCTGACACAGGCGGGCTGAGACAGTTGGTCTGAGACAGACGGTCTCAGACAGACGGAATGAGACAGGCGGGCTGAGACAGGCGGGCTGAGACAAACGGTCTGAGACAGATGGGCGGAGACAGACTGTCTCAGACAGACGGACTGAGACAGGCGGGCTGAGACAGGCGGTCTGAGACAGATGGTCTGATGCAGACGGTCTCAGACAGACGGGCTGAGACAGGCGGGCTGCGACAGGCGGGCTAAGACAGACGGTCTGAGTCAGACGGACAGAGACAGATGGACAGAGACAGACGGGCTGAGACAGACGGCTAAGACTGACGGTCTGAGACAGATGGCCTGAGACAGATGGTCTGAGACAGACGGTCTGAGGCAGGCGGACTGAGACAGGCGGGCTGAGACAGACGGTCTCAGGCACACGGTCTGAGTCAGACGGACAGAGACTGATGGACAGAGACAGACGGGCTGAGACAGACGGCTAAGACTGACGGTCTGAGACAGATGGCCTGAGACAGATGGTCTGAGACAGACGGTATGAGACAGGCGGGCTGAGACAGGCTGGCTGAGACAGTTGGTCTGAGACAGACGGGCTCAGACAGACGGACTGAGACAGGCGGACTGAGACAGGCGGGCTGAGACAGACGGTCTCAGGCAGGCGGGCTGAGACAGACGGTCTCAGGCAGACGGTCTGAGTCAGACGGACAGAGACAGATGGACAGAGACAGGCGGGCTAAGACAGGCGGGCTGAGACAGACCGGCTGAGACAGACGGTCTGAGACAGATGGGCTGAGACAGACGGTCTCAGACAGACGGACTGAGACAGGCGGGCTGAGACAGGCGGGCTGAGACAGACGGTCTGAGGCAGGCGGGCTGAGACAGGTGGGCTGAGACAGACGGTCTGAGACAGGCGGGCAGAGACAGACGGGATGAGACAGTTTCACAGAGACAGACGGTCTGAGACAGACGGTCTGAGACAGGCGGTCTGAGACAGTTGGTCTGAGACAGACGGCCTCAGACAGACGGACTGTGACAGGCGGCCTGCGACAGGCGGGCTCAGACAGACGGTCTGAGACAGATGGTCTGAGACAGACGGTCTCAGAGAGACGGTCTGAGACAGGCGGGCTGACACAGGCGGGCTGAGACAGTTGGTCTGAGACAGACGGTCTCAGACAGACGGACTGAGACAGGCGGGCTGAGACAGGCGGGCTGAGACAGACGGTCTGGGACATTTGGGCTGAGACAGACTGTTTCAGACAGACGGGCTGAGACAGGCGGGCTGAGACAGGCGGGCTGAGACAGGCGGGCTGAGACAGACGGTCTCAGACAGACGGTCTGAGACAGGCGGGCTGACACAGGCGGGCTGAGACAGTTGGTCTGAGACAGACGGTCTCAGACAGACGGACTGAGCCAGGTGAGCTGCGCTAGACGGGCTGAGACAGACGGGCTGAGACAGTTGGTCTGCGACAGACGGTCTCAGACAGACGGACTGAAACAGGCGGGCTGAGACAGGCGGGCTGAGACAGTTGGTCTGAGACAGAGGGTGTCAGACAGACGGACTGAGACAGGCGGGTTGAGACAGGCGGGCTGAGACAGGCGGTCCGAGACAGACGTTCCGAGACAGACGGTCCGAGACACGCGGCCTGGGACAGACCGTCTGAGACAGACGGACTGAGACAGGCGGGTTGAGACAGGCGGGCTGAGACAGACGGGCTGAGACAGTTGGTCTGGGACAGAGGGTCTCAGACCGACGGACTGAGACAGGCGGGCTGAGACAGGCGGGCTGAGACAGACGGGCTGAGACAGTTGGTCTGAGACAGACGGTCTCAGACAGGCGGGCTGAGACAGACGGTCTGAGACAGATGGGCTGAGACAGACGGTCTGAGACAGGCGGTCTGAGACAGTTGGTCTGAGACAGATGGTCTGAGACAGACGGTCCGAGACAGACGGTCCGAGACAGACGTTCCGAGACAGACGGTCCGAGACATACGGCCTGGGACAGACCGTCTGAGACAGACGGGCAGAGACAGGCGGGCTGAGACAGGCAGGCTGAGACAGTTGGTCTGAGACAGACGGTCTGAGTCAGACGGACAGAGACAGATGGACAGAGACAGGCGGGCTGAGACAGACGGCTAAGGCTGACGGTCTGAGTAGATGGCCTGAGACAGATGGTCCGAGACAGACGGTCTGAGGCAGGCGGGTTGACACAGGCGGGCTGAGACAGATGGTCTGAGACAGACGGTCTGAGGCAGACGGTCTGAGACAGAAGGGCTGAGACAGACGGTCTCAGACAGACGGACTGAGACAGGCGGTTTGCGACAGGCGTTCTCAGACAGACGGTCTGAGACAGATGGTCTGAGACAGACGGTCTCAGACAGACGGTCTGAGACAGGCGGGTTGACACAGGCGGGCTGAGACAGATGGTCTGAGACAGACGGTCTCAGACAGACGGACTGAGACAGGCGGGCTGAGACAGGCGGGCTGAGACAGGCGGGCTGCGACAGGCGGGCTAAGACAGACGGTCTGAGACAGATGGTCTGAGGCAGACGGTCTCAGACAGACGGTATGAGACAGGCGGGATGAGACAGGCTGGCTGAGACAGTTGGTCTGAGACAGACGGTCTCAGACAGGCGGGCTGAGACAGACGGTCTGAGACAGGCGGGCAGAGACAGACGGGATGAGACAGTTGGACAGAGACAGACGGTCTGAGACAGACGGTCTGAGACAGGCGGGCTGAGACAGGCGGGCTGAGACAGTTGGTCTGAGACGGACGGTCTCAGACAGGCGGGCTGAGACAGACGGTCTGAGACAGATGGGCTGAGACAGACGGTCTCGGACAGATGGACTGAGACAGGCGGGCTGAGACAGGCGGGCTGAGACAGGCGGGCTGAGACTGACGGTCTGACGCAGGCGGGCTGAGACAGGCGGGCTGAGACAGACGGTCTGAGACAGGCGGGCAGAGACAGACGGGATGAGACAGTTGGACAGGGACAGACGGTCTGAGACAGACGGCCTCAGTCAGATGGACTGAGACAGGCGGGCTGACACAGGCGGGCTGAGACAGTTGGTCTGGGACAGAGGGTCTCAGACCGACGGACTGAGACAGGCGGGCTGAGACAGGCGGGCTGAGACAGACGGGCTGAGACAGTTGGTCTGAGACAGACGGTCTCAGACAGGCGGGCTGAGACAGACGGTCTGAGACAGATGGGCTGAGACAGACGGTCTGAGACAGGCGGTCTGAGACAGTTGGTCTGAGACAGATGGTCTGAGACAGACGGTCCGAGACAGACGGTCCGAGACAGACGTTCCGAGACAGACGGTCCGAGACATACGGCCTGGGACAGACCGTCTGAGACAGACGGGCAGAGACAGGCGGGCTGAGACAGGCAGGCTGAGACAGTTGGTCTGAGACAGACGGTCTGAGTCAGACGGACAGAGACAGATGGACAGAGACAGGCGGGCTGAGACAGACGGCTAAGGCTGACGGTCTGAGTAGATGGCCTGAGACAGATGGTCCGAGACAGACGGTCTGAGGCAGGCGGGTTGACACAGGCGGGCTGAGACAGATGGTCTGAGACAGACGGTCTGAGGCAGACGGTCTGAGACAGAAGGGCTGAGACAGACGGTCTCAGACAGACGGACTGAGACAGGCGGTTTGCGACAGGCGTTCTCAGACAGACGGTCTGAGACAGATGGTCTGAGACAGACGGTCTCAGACAGACGGTCTGAGACAGGCGGGTTGACACAGGCGGGCTGAGACAGATGGTCTGAGACAGACGGTCTCAGACAGACGGACTGAGACAGGCGGGCTGAGACAGGCGGGCTGAGACAGGCGGGCTGCGACAGGCGGGCTAAGACAGACGGTCTGAGACAGATGGTCTGAGGCAGACGGTCTCAGACAGACGGTATGAGACAGGCGGGATGAGACAGGCTGGCTGAGACAGTTGGTCTGAGACAGACGGTCTCAGACAGGCGGGCTGAGACAGACGGTCTGAGACAGATGGGCTGAGACGGACGGTCTCAGACAGACGGTCTGAGACAGGCGGTCTGAGTCAGACGGACAGAGACAGATGGCCTGAGACAGATGGTCTGAGACAGACGGTCTGAGGCAGGCGGTCTGAGACAGTTGGTCTGAGACAGACGGCCTCAGAAAGACGGACTGAGACAGGCGGCCTGCGACAGGCGGGCTGAGACAGGCGGGCTGAGACAGGCGGGCTGAGACAGGCGGGTTGAGACAGGCGGGCTGCGACAGGCGGGCTAAGACTGACGGTCTGAGACAGATGGCCCGAGACAGATGGTCTGAGACAGACGGTCTGAGGCAGACGGTCTGAGACAGTTGGTCTGAGACAGACGGCCTCAGACAGACGGACTGAGACAGGCGGCCTGCGACAGGCGGGCTCAGACAGACGGTCTGAGACAGGCGGGCTGAGACAGGCGGGCTGAGACAGACGGTCTGAGGCAGGCGGGCTGAGACAGGCGGGCTGAGACCTGCTGGCTGCGACAGGCAGGCTAAGACAGACGGTCTGAGACAGATGGTCTGAGGCAGACGGTCTGAGACAGACGGTCTGAGACAGGCGGGCTGAGACAGGCGGGCTGAGACAGTTGGTCTGAGACGGACGGTCTCAGACAGGCGGGCTGAGACAGACGGTCTGAGACAGATGGGCTGAGACAGACGGTCTCGGACAGATGGACTGAGACAGGCGGGCTGAGACAGGCGGGCTGAGACAGGCGGGCTGAGACAGACGGTCTGAGGCAGGCGGGCTGAGACAGGCGGGCTGAGACAGACGGTCTGAGACAGGCGGGCAGAGACAGACGGGATGAGACAGTTGGACAGGGACAGACGGTCTGAGACAGACGGCCTCAGTCAGATGGACTGAGACAGGCGGGCTGACACACGCGGGCTGAGACAGTTGGTCTGAGACAGACGGTCTCAGACAGACGGACTGAGACAGGCGGGCTGAGACAGGCGGGCTGAGACAGACGGTCTGAGACAGATGGGCGGAGACAGACTGTCTCAGACAGACGGACTGAGACAGGCGGGCTGAGACAGGCGGTCAGAGACAGATGGTCTGATGCAGACGGTCTCAGACAGACGGGCTGAGACAGGCGGGCTGCGACAGGCGGGCTAAGACAGACGGTCTGAGTCAGACGGACAGAGACAGATGGACAGAGACAGACGGGCTGAGACAGACGGCTAAGACTGACGGTCTGAGACAGATGGCCTGAGACAGATGGTCTGAGACAGACGGTCTGAGGCAGGCGGACTGAGACAGGCGGGCTGAGACAGACGGTCTCAGGCAGACGGTCTGAGTCAGACGGACAGAGACTGATGGACAGAGACAGACGGGCTGAGACAGACGGCTAAGACTGACGGTCTGAGACAGATGGCCTGAGACAGATGGTCTGAGACAGACGGTATGAGACAGGCCGGCTGAGACAGACGGACTGCGACAGGCGTTCTCAGACAGACGGTCTGAGACAGATGGTCTGAGACAGACGGTCTCAGACAGACGGTCTGAGACAGATGGTCTGAGACAGACGGTCTCAGACAGACGGTGTGAGACAGTTGGTCTGAGACAGACGGTCTCAGACAGGCGGGCTGAGACAGACGGTCTGAGACAGATGGGCTGAGACAGACGGTCTCAGACAGACGGACTGAGACAGGCGGGCTCAGACAGGCGGGCTGAGACAGACGGTCTGAGGCAGGCGGGCTGAGACAGGCGGGCTGAGACAGACGGTCTGAGACAGGCGGGCAGAGACAGACGGGATGAGACAGTTGGACAGAGACAGACGGTCTGAGACAGACGGTCTGAGACAGGCGGGCTGAGCAGGCGGGCTGAGACAGTTGGTCTGAGACGGACGGTCTCAGACAGGCGGGCTGAGACAGGCGGGCTCAGACAGGCAGGCTGAGACAGACGGTCTGAGGCAGGCGGGCTGAGACAGGCGGGCTGAGACAGACGGTCTGAGACAGGCGGGCAGAGACAGACGGGATGAGACAGTTGGACAGAGACAGACGGTCTGAGACAGACGGTCTGAGACAGGCGGGCTGAGACAGGCGGGCTGAGACAGTTGGTCTGAGACAGACGGTCTCAGACAGGCGGGCTGAGACAGACGGTCTGAGACAGATGGGCTGAGACAGACGGTCTCGGACAGATGGACTGAGACAGGCGGGCTGAGACAGGCGGGCTGAGACAGGCGGGCTGAGACAGACGGTCTGAGGCAGGCGGGCTGAGACAGGCGGGCTGAGACAGACGGTCTGAGACAGGCGGGCAGAGACAGACGGGATGAGACAGTTGGACAGGGACAGACGGTCTGAGACAGAGGCCTCAGTCAGACGGACTGAGACAGGCGGCCTGCGACAGGCGGGCTCAGACAGACGGTCTGAGACAGATGGTCCGAGACAGACGGTCTCAGACAGACGGTCTGAGACAGGCGGGCTGACACAGGCGGGCTGAGACAGTTGGTCTGAGACAGACGGTCTCAGACAGACGGACTGAGACAGGCGGGCTGAGACAGGCGGGCTGAGACAGACCGTCTGAGACAGATGGGCGGAGACAGACTGTCTCAGACAGACGGACTAAGACAGGCGGGCTGAGACAGGCGGTCTGAGACAGATGGTCTGATGCAGACGGTCTCAGACAGACGGGCTGAGACAGGCGGGCTGCGACAGGCGGGCTAAGACGGACGGTCCGAGACAGACGTTCCGAGACAGACTGTCCGCGACACACGGCCTGGGACAGACCGTCTGAGACAGACGGGCAGAGACAGGCGGGCTGAGACAGGCTGGCTGAGACAGTTGGTCTGAGACAGACGGTCTGAGTCAGACGGACAGAGACAGATGGACAGAGACAGGAGGGCTGAGACAGTCACGCTGAGACAGTTGGTCTGAGACAGACGGTCTCAGACAGGCGGGCTGAGACAGACGGTCTGAGACAGATGGGCTCAGACAGACGGTCTCAGACAGACGGACTGAGACAGGCGGGCTGAGACAGGCGGGCTGAGACAGACGGTCTCAGACAGACGGACTGATACAGGCGGGTTGCGACAGGCGTTCTCAGACAGACGGTCTGAGACAGATGGTCTGAGACAGACGGTCTCAGACAGGCGGTCTGAGACAGGCGGGCTGAGACAGGCGGGCTGAGACAAACGGTCTGAGGCAGGCGGGCTGAGACAGACGGTCTGAGACAGATGGGCTGAGACAGACGGACTCAGACAGACGGACTGAGACAGGCGGGCTCAAACAGGCGGGCTGAGACAGACGGTCTGACGCAGGCGGGCTGAGACAGGCGGTCTCAGACAGGCGGGCTGAGACAGACGGTCTGAGACAGATGGGCTGAGACAGACGGTCTGAGACAGGCGGGCTGAGACAGACGGTCTGAGACAGGCGGGCAGAGACAGACGGGATGAGACAGTTGGACTGAGACAGGCGGGCTGAGACAGGCGGGCTGAGACAGGCGGGCTGAGACTGACGGTCTGAGGCAGGCGGGCTGAGACAGGCGGGCTGAGACAGACGGTCTGAGACAGGCGGGCAGAGACAGACGGGATGAGACAGTTGGACAGGGACAGACGGTCTGAGACAGACGGCCTCAGTCAGATGGACTGAGACAGGCGGGCTGACACAGGCGGGCTGAGACAGTTGGTCTGGGACAGAGGGTCTCAGACCGACGGACTGAGACAGGCGGGCTGAGACAGGCGGGCTGAGACAGACGGGCTGAGACAGTTGGTCTGAGACAGACGGTCTCAGACAGGCGGGCTGAGACAGACGGTCTGAGACAGATGGGCTGAGACAGACGGTCTGAGACAGGCGGTCTGAGACAGTTGGTCTGAGACAGATGGTCTGAGACAGACGGTCCGAGACAGACGGTCCGAGACAGACGTTCCGAGACAGACGGTCCGAGACATACGGCCTGGGACAGACCGTCTGAGACAGACGGGCAGAGACAGGCGGGCTGAGACAGGCAGGCTGAGACAGTTGGTCTGAGACAGACGGTCTGAGTCAGACGGACAGAGACAGATGGACAGAGACAGGCGGGCTGAGACAGACGGCTAAGGCTGACGGTCTGAGTAGATGGCCTGAGACAGATGGTCCGAGACAGACGGTCTGAGGCAGGCGGGTTGACACAGGCGGGCTGAGACAGATGGTCTGAGACAGACGGTCTGAGGCAGACGGTCTGAGACAGAAGGGCTGAGACAGACGGTCTCAGACAGACGGACTGAGACAGGCGGTTTGCGACAGGCGTTCTCAGACAGACGGTCTGAGACAGATGGTCTGAGACAGACGGTCTCAGACAGACGGTCTGAGACAGGCGGGTTGACACAGGCGGGCTGAGACAGATGGTCTGAGACAGACGGTCTCAGACAGACGGACTGAGACAGGCGGGCTGAGACAGGCGGGCTGAGACAGGCGGGCTGCGACAGGCGGGCTAAGACAGACGGTCTGAGACAGATGGTCTGAGGCAGACGGTCTCAGACAGACGGTATGAGACAGGCGGGATGAGACAGGCTGGCTGAGACAGTTGGTCTGAGACAGACGGTCTCAGACAGGCGGGCTGAGACAGACGGTCTGAGACAGATGGGCTGAGACGGACGGTCTCAGACAGACGGTCTGAGACAGGCGGTCTGAGTCAGACGGACAGAGACAGATGGCCTGAGACAGATGGTCTGAGACAGACGGTCTGAGGCAGGCGGTCTGAGACAGTTGGTCTGAGACAGACGGCCTCAGAAAGACGGACTGAGACAGGCGGCCTGCGACAGGCGGGCTGAGACAGGCGGGCTGAGACAGGCGGGCTGAGACAGGCGGGTTGAGACAGGCGGGCTGCGACAGGCGGGCTAAGACTGACGGTCTGAGACAGATGGCCCGAGACAGATGGTCTGAGACAGACGGTCTGAGGCAGACGGTCTGAGACAGTTGGTCTGAGACAGACGGCCTCAGACAGACGGACTGAGACAGGCGGCCTGCGACAGGCGGGCTCAGACAGACGGTCTGAGACAGGCGGGCTGAGACAGGCGGGCTGAGACAGACGGTCTGAGGCAGGCGGGCTGAGACAGGCGGGCTGAGACCTGCTGGCTGCGACAGGCAGGCTAAGACAGACGGTCTGAGACAGATGGTCTGAGGCAGACGGTCTGAGACAGACGGTCTGAGACAGGCGGGCTGAGACAGGCGGGCTGAGACAGTTGGTCTGAGACGGACGGTCTCAGACAGGCGGGCTGAGACAGACGGTCTGAGACAGATGGGCTGAGACAGACGGTCTCGGACAGATGGACTGAGACAGGCGGGCTGAGACAGGCGGGCTGAGACAGGCGGGCTGAGACAGACGGTCTGAGGCAGGCGGGCTGAGACAGGCGGGCTGAGACAGACGGTCTGAGACAGGCGGGCAGAGACAGACGGGATGAGACAGTTGGACAGGGACAGACGGTCTGAGACAGACGGCCTCAGTCAGATGGACTGAGACAGGCGGGCTGACACACGCGGGCTGAGACAGTTGGTCTGAGACAGACGGTCTCAGACAGACGGACTGAGACAGGCGGGCTGAGACAGGCGGGCTGAGACAGACGGTCTGAGACAGATGGGCGGAGACAGACTGTCTCAGACAGACGGACTGAGACAGGCGGGCTGAGACAGGCGGTCAGAGACAGATGGTCTGATGCAGACGGTCTCAGACAGACGGGCTGAGACAGGCGGGCTGCGACAGGCGGGCTAAGACAGACGGTCTGAGTCAGACGGACAGAGACAGATGGACAGAGACAGACGGGCTGAGACAGACGGCTAAGACTGACGGTCTGAGACAGATGGCCTGAGACAGATGGTCTGAGACAGACGGTCTGAGGCAGGCGGACTGAGACAGGCGGGCTGAGACAGACGGTCTCAGGCAGACGGTCTGAGTCAGACGGACAGAGACTGATGGACAGAGACAGACGGGCTGAGACAGACGGCTAAGACTGACGGTCTGAGACAGATGGCCTGAGACAGATGGTCTGAGACAGACGGTATGAGACAGGCCGGCTGAGACAGACGGACTGCGACAGGCGTTCTCAGACAGACGGTCTGAGACAGATGGTCTGAGACAGACGGTCTCAGACAGACGGTCTGAGACAGATGGTCTGAGACAGACGGTCTCAGACAGACGGTGTGAGACAGTTGGTCTGAGACAGACGGTCTCAGACAGGCGGGCTGAGACAGACGGTCTGAGACAGATGGGCTGAGACAGACGGTCTCAGACAGACGGACTGAGACAGGCGGGCTCAGACAGGCGGGCTGAGACAGACGGTCTGAGGCAGGCGGGCTGAGACAGGCGGGCTGAGACAGACGGTCTGAGACAGGCGGGCAGAGACAGACGGGATGAGACAGTTGGACAGAGACAGACGGTCTGAGACAGACGGTCTGAGACAGGCGGGCTGAGCAGGCGGGCTGAGACAGTTGGTCTGAGACGGACGGTCTCAGACAGGCGGGCTGAGACAGGCGGGCTCAGACAGGCAGGCTGAGACAGACGGTCTGAGGCAGGCGGGCTGAGACAGGCGGGCTGAGACAGACGGTCTGAGACAGGCGGGCAGAGACAGACGGGATGAGACAGTTGGACAGAGACAGACGGTCTGAGACAGACGGTCTGAGACAGGCGGGCTGAGACAGGCGGGCTGAGACAGTTGGTCTGAGACAGACGGTCTCAGACAGGCGGGCTGAGACAGACGGTCTGAGACAGATGGGCTGAGACAGACGGTCTCGGACAGATGGACTGAGACAGGCGGGCTGAGACAGGCGGGCTGAGACAGGCGGGCTGAGACAGACGGTCTGAGGCAGGCGGGCTGAGACAGGCGGGCTGAGACAGACGGTCTGAGACAGGCGGGCAGAGACAGACGGGATGAGACAGTTGGACAGGGACAGACGGTCTGAGACAGAGGCCTCAGTCAGACGGACTGAGACAGGCGGCCTGCGACAGGCGGGCTCAGACAGACGGTCTGAGACAGATGGTCCGAGACAGACGGTCTCAGACAGACGGTCTGAGACAGGCGGGCTGACACAGGCGGGCTGAGACAGTTGGTCTGAGACAGACGGTCTCAGACAGACGGACTGAGACAGGCGGGCTGAGACAGGCGGGCTGAGACAGACCGTCTGAGACAGATGGGCGGAGACAGACTGTCTCAGACAGACGGACTAAGACAGGCGGGCTGAGACAGGCGGTCTGAGACAGATGGTCTGATGCAGACGGTCTCAGACAGACGGGCTGAGACAGGCGGGCTGCGACAGGCGGGCTAAGACGGACGGTCCGAGACAGACGTTCCGAGACAGACTGTCCGCGACACACGGCCTGGGACAGACCGTCTGAGACAGACGGGCAGAGACAGGCGGGCTGAGACAGGCTGGCTGAGACAGTTGGTCTGAGACAGACGGTCTGAGTCAGACGGACAGAGACAGATGGACAGAGACAGGAGGGCTGAGACAGTCACGCTGAGACAGTTGGTCTGAGACAGACGGTCTCAGACAGGCGGGCTGAGACAGACGGTCTGAGACAGATGGGCTCAGACAGACGGTCTCAGACAGACGGACTGAGACAGGCGGGCTGAGACAGGCGGGCTGAGACAGACGGTCTCAGACAGACGGACTGATACAGGCGGGTTGCGACAGGCGTTCTCAGACAGACGGTCTGAGACAGATGGTCTGAGACAGACGGTCTCAGACAGGCGGTCTGAGACAGGCGGGCTGAGACAGGCGGGCTGAGACAAACGGTCTGAGGCAGGCGGGCTGAGACAGACGGTCTGAGACAGATGGGCTGAGACAGACGGACTCAGACAGACGGACTGAGACAGGCGGGCTCAAACAGGCGGGCTGAGACAGACGGTCTGACGCAGGCGGGCTGAGACAGGCGGTCTCAGACAGGCGGGCTGAGACAGACGGTCTGAGACAGATGGGCTGAGACAGACGGTCTGAGACAGGCGGTCTCAGACAGGCGGGCTGAGACAGACGGTCTGAGACAGATGGGCTCAGACAGACGGTCTCAGACAGACGGACTGAGACAGGCGGGCTGAGACAGGCGGGCTGAGACAGACGGTCTCAGACAGACGGACTGATACAGGCGGGTTGCGACAGGCGTTCTCAGACAGACGGTCTGAGACAGATGGTCTGAGACAGACGGTCTCAGACAGGCGGTCTGAGACAGGCGGGCTGAGACAGGCGGGCTGAGACAGACGGTCTGAGGCAGGCGGGCTGAGACAGACGGTCTGAGACAGATGGGCTGAGACAGACGGACTCAGACAGACGGACTGAGACAGGCGGGCTCAAACAGGCGGGCTGAGACAGACGGTCTGAGGCAGGCGGGCTGAGACAGGCGGTCTCAGACAGGCGGGCTGAGACAGACGGTCTGAGACAGATGGGCTGAGACAGACGGTCTGAGACAGGCGGTCTGAGACAGTTGGTCTGAGACATGCGGGCTGAGACAGGCGGGCTGAGACAGACGGTCCGAGACAGACGTTCCGAGACAGACGGTCCGAGACACGCGGCCTGGGACAGACCGTCTGAGACCGACGGGCAGTGACAGGCGGGCTGAGACAGGCAGGCTGAGACAGTTGGTCTGAGACAGACGGTCTGAGTCAGACGGACAGAGACAGATGGACAGAGACAGGCGGGCTGAGACAGACGGCTAAGGCTGACGGTCTGAGACAGATGGCCTGAGACAGATGGTCTGAGACAGACGGTCTGAGGCAGGCGGTCTGAGACAGTTGGTCTGAGACAGACGGTCTCAGACAGACGGACTGAGCCAGGTGAGCTGCGCCAGACGGGCTGAGACAGACGGGCTGAGACAGACGGACTGAAACAGGCGGGCTGAGACAGGCGGGCTGAGACAGTTGGTCTGAGACAGAGGGTCTCAGACAGACGGACTGAGACAGGCGGGTTGAGACAGGCGGGCTGAGACAGACGGGCTGAGACAGTTGGTCTGGGACAGAGGGTCTCAGACAGACGGACTGAGACAGGCGGGCTGAGACAGGCGGGCTGAGACAGACGGGCTGAGACAGTTGGTCTGAGACAGACGGTCTCAGACAGGCGGGCTGAGACAGACGGTCTGAGACAGATGGGCTGAGACAGACGGTCTGAGACAGGCGGTCTGAGACAGTTGGTCTGAGACAGATGGTCTGAGACAGACGGTCCGAGACAGACGGTCCGAGACAGACGTTCCGAGACAGACGGTCCGAGACACACGGCCTGGGACAGACCGTCTGAGACAGACGGGCAGAGACAGGCGGGCTGAGACAGGCAGGCTGAGACAGTCGGTCTGAGACAGACGGTCTGAGTGAGACGGACAGAGACAGATGGTCTGAGACAGGCGGGCTGAGACAGACGGCTAAGGCTGACGGTCTGAGACAGATGGCCTGAGACAGATGGTCCGAGACAGACGGTCTCAGACAGACGGTCTGAGACAGGCGGGCTGAGACAGGCGGGCTGAGACAGGCGGGCTGAGACAGACGGACAGAGACAGATGGCCTGAGACAGTTGGTCTGAGACAGACGCTCTCAGACAGACGGACTGAGACAGGTGGGCTGCGCCAGACGGGCTCAGTCAGTTGGTCTGAGACAGATGGTCTGAGACAGACGGTCTCAGACAGACGGACTGAGACAGGAGGGCTGAGACAGGCGGGCTGAGACAGACGGGCTGAGACAGTTGGTCTGAGACAGACGGTCTCAGACAGGCGGGCTGCGACAGGCGGGCTCAGACAGACGGTCTGAGACAGGTGGTCTGAGACAGACGGTATCAGACAGACGGTCTGAGACACGCGGGCTGAGACAGGCGGGCTGAATAAGTTGGTCTGAAACAGGCGGGCTGAGACAGACGGACTGAAACAGGCGGGCTGAGACAGGCGGGCTGAGACAGTTGGTCTGAGACAGAGGGTCTCAGACAGACGGACTGAGACAGGCGGGTTGAGACAGGCGGGCTGAGACAGACGGGCTGAGACAGTTGGTCTGGGACAGAGGGTCTCAGACAGACGGACTGAGACAGGCGGGCTGAGACAGGCGGGCTGAGACAGGCGGGCTGAGACAGGCGGTCTGAGACAGACGGGCTGAGACAGTTGGTCTGAGACAGACGGTCTCAGACAGGCGGGCTGAGACAGACGGTCTGAGACAGATGGGCTGAGACAGACGGTCTGAGACAGGCGGTCTGAGACAGTTGGTCTGAGACAGATGGTCTGAGACAGACGGTCCGAGACAGACGGACCGAGACAGACGTTCCGAGACAGACGGTCCGAGACACACGGCCTGGGACAGACCGTCTGAGTCAGACGGACAGAGACAGATGGACAGAGACAGGCGGGCTGAGACAGACGGCTAAGGCTGACGGTCTGAGACAGATGGCCTGAGACAGATGGTCTGAGACAGACGGTCTGAGGCAGGCGGTCTGAGACAGTTGGTCTGAGACAGACGGTCTCAGACAGACGGACTGAGCCAGGTGAGCTGCGCCAGACGGGCTGAGACAGACGGGCTGAGACAGTTGGTCTGCGACAGACGGTCTCAGACAGAGGGACTGAGACAGGCGGGCTGCGACAGGCGGGCTCAGACAGACGGTCTGAGACAGGTGGTCTGAGACAGACGGTATCAGACAGACGGTCTGAGACACGCGGGCTGAGACAGGCGGGCTGAATAAGTTGGTCTGAAACAGGCGGGCTGAGACAGACGGACTGAAACAGGCGGGCTGAGACAGACGGACTGAAACAGGCGGGCTGAGACAGGCGGGCTGAGACAGTTGGTCTGAGACAGAGGGTCTCAGACAGACGGACTGAAACAGGCGGGCTGCGACAGGCGGGCTCAGACAGACGGTCTGAGACAGGTGGTCTGAGACAGACGGTATCAGACAGACGGTCTGAGACACGCGGGCTGAGACAGGCGGGCTGAATAAGTTGGTCTGAAACAGGCGGGCTGAGACAGACGGACTGAAACAGGCGGGCTGAGACAGGCGGTCTGAGACAGACGGGCTGAGACAGTTGGTCTGAGACAGACGGTCTCAGACAGGCGGGCTGAGACAGACGGTCTGAGACAGATGGGCTGAGACAGACGGTCTGAGACAGGCGGTCTGAGACAGTTGGTCTGAGACAGATGGTCTGAGACAGACGGTCCGAGACAGACGGTCCGAGACAGACGTTCCGAGACAGACGGTGCGAGACACACGGCCTGGGACAGACCGTCTGAGACAGACGGGCAGAGACAGGCGGGCAGAGACAGGCAGGCTGAGACAGTCGGTCTGAGACAGACGGTCTGAGTGAGACGGACAGAGACAGATGGACAGAGACAGGCGGGCTGAGACAGACGGCTAAGGCTGACGGTCTGAGGCAGATGGCCTGAGACAGATGGTCCGAGACAGACGGTCTGAGGCAGGCGGTCTGAGACAGACGGTCTCAGACAGACGGTCTGAGACAGGCGGGCTGAGGCAGGCGGGCTGAGACAGGCGGGCTGAGACAGACGGTCTGAGACAGGCGGGCAGAGACAGATGGCATGAGACAGACGGTCTGAGACCGGCGGTCTGAGACAGATGGTCTGAGACAGACGGGCTAAGAACGACAGCCTGAGATAGATGGTGTGGGACAGATGGTCTGAGACAGACGGTCTGAGACAGACGGTCTGAGGCAGACGGTCTGAGACAGGCGGCCTGGGACAGTTGGTCTGAGACAGACGGTCTCAAACAGACGGACTGAGACAGGCGGGCTGCGACAGGCGGGCTCAGACAGACGGTCTGAGACAGATGGTCTGAGACAGACGGTCTCAGACAGACGGTCTGAGACAGGCGGGCTGAGACAGGCGGGCTGAGAAAGTTGGTCTGAAACAGGCGGGCTGAGACAGGCAGTCTGAGACAGTTGGTCTGAGACAGACGGTCTCAGACAGACGGCCTGGGACAGACCGTCTGAGTCAGACGGACAGAGACAGATGGACAGAGACAGGCGGGCTGAGACAGACGGCTAAGGCTGACGATCTGAGACAGATGGCCTGAGACAGATGGTCTGAGACAGACGGTCTGAGGCAGGCGGTCTGAGACAGTTGGTCTGAGACAGACGGTCTCAGACAGACGGACTGAGCCAGGTGAGCTGCGCCAGACGGGCTGAGACAGACGGGCTGAGACAGTTGGTCTGCGACAGACGGTCTCAGACAGAGGGACTGAGACAGGCGGGCTGCGACAGGCGGGCTCAGACAGACGGTCTGAGACAGGTGGTCTGAGACAGACGGTATCAGACAGACGGTCTGAGACAGGCGGGCTGAGGCAGGCGGGCTGAGACAGGCGGGCTGAGACAGACGGCTAAGGCTGACGGTCTGAGGCAGATGGCCTGAGACAGATGGTCCGAGACAGACGGTCTGAGGCAGGCGGTCTGAGACAGACGGTCTCAGACAGACGGTCTGAGACAGGCGGGCTGAGGCAGGCGGCTGAGACAGGCGGGCTGAGACAGACGGTCTGAGACAGGCGGGCAGAGACAGATGGCATGAGACAGACAGTCTGAGACCGGCGGTCTGAGACAGATGGTCTGAGACAGACGGGCTAAGAACGACAGCCTGAGATAGATGGTGTGGGACAGATGGTCTGAGACAGACGGTCTGAGACAGACGGTCTGAGACAGACGGTCTGAGACAGGCGGCCTGAGACAGTTGGTCTGAGACAGACGGTCTCAAACAGACGGACTGAGACAGGCGGGCTGCGACAGGCGGGCTCAGACAGACGGTCTGAGACAGATGGTCTGAGACAGACGGTCTCAGACAGACGGTCTGGGACAGGCGGGCTGAGACAGGCGGGCTGAGAAAGTTGGTCTGAAACAGGCGGGCTGAGACAGGCAGTCTGAGACAGTTGGTCTGAGACAGACGGTCTCAGACAGACGGACTGAGACAGGCGGGTTGCGACAGGCGTTCTCAGACAGACGGTCTGAGACAGATGGTCTGAGACAGACGGTCTCAGACAGACGGTCTGAGACAGATGGTCTGAGACAGACGGTCTCAGACAGACGGTGTGAGACAGTTGGTCTGAGACAGACGGTCTCAGACAGGCGGGCTGAGACAGACGGTCTGAGACAGATGGGCTGAGACAGACGGTCTCAGACAGACGGACTGAGACAGGCGGGCTGAGACAGGCGGGCTGAGACAGTTGGTCTGAGACGGACGGTCTCAGACAGGCGGGCTGAGACAGACGGTCTGAGACAGATGGGCTGAGACAGACGGTCTCGGACAGATGGACTGAGACAGGCGGGCTGAGACAGGCGGGCTGAGACAGGCGGGCTGAGACAGACGGTCTGAGGCAGGCGGGCTGAGACAGGCGGGCTGAGACAGACGGTCTGAGACAGGCGGGCAGAGACAGACGGGATGAGACAGTTGGACAGGGACAGACGGTCTGAGACAGACGGCCTCAGTCAGATGGACTGAGACAGGCGGGCTGACACAGGCGGGCTGAGACAGTTGGTCTGAGACAGACGGTCTCAGACAGACGGACTGAGACAGGAGGGCTGAGACAGGCGGGCTGAGACAAACGGTCTGAGACAGATTGGCGGAGACAGACTGTCTCAGACAGACGGTCTCAGACAGACGGGCTGAGACAGGCGGTCTGAGACAGATGGTCTGATGCAGACGGTCTCAGACAGACGGGCTGAGACAGGCGGGCTGCGACAGGCGGGCTAAGACAGACGGACTGAGACAGGCGGGCTCAGACAGGCGGGCTGAGACAGACGGTCTGAGGCAGGCGGGCTGAGACAGGCGGGCTGAGACCGGCGGTCTGAGACAGATGGTCTGAGACAGACGGGCTAAGAACGACAGCCTGAGATAGATGGTGTGGGACAGATGGTCTGAGACAGACGGTCTGAGACAGACGGTCTGAGACAGGCGGCCTGAGACAGTTGGTCTGAGACAGACGGTCTCAAACAGACGGACTGAGACAGGCGGGCTGCGACAGGCGGGCTCAGACAGACGGTCTGAGACAGATGGTCTGAGACAGACGGTCTCAGACAGACGGTCTGAGACAGGCGGGCTGAGACAGGCGGGCTGAGAAAGTTGGTCTGAAACAGGCGGGCTGAGACAGGCAGTCTGAGACAGTTGGTCTGAGACAGACGGTCTCAGACAGACGGTCTGAGACAGGCGGTCTGAGACAGTTGGTCTGAGACAGATGGTCTGAGACAGACGGTCCGAGACAGACGGACCGAGACAGACGTTCCGAGACAGACGGTCCGAGACACACGGCCTGGGACAGACCGTCTGAGTCAGACGGACAGAGACAGATGGACAGAGACAGGCGGGCTGAGACAGACGGCTAAGGCTGACGGTCTGAGACAGATGGCCTGAGACAGATGGTCTGAGACAGACGGTCTGAGGCAGGCGGTCTGAGACAGTTGGTCTGAGACAGACGGTCTCAGACAGACGGACTGAGCCAGGTGAGCTGCGCCAGACGGGCTGAGACAGACGGGCTGAGACAGTTGGTCTGCGACAGACGGTCTCAGACAGAGGGACTGAGACAGGCGGGCTGCGACAGGCGGGCTCAGACAGACGGTCTGAGACAGGTGGTCTGAGACAGACGGTATCAGACAGACGGTCTGAGACACGCGGGCTGAGACAGGCGGGCTGAATAAGTTGGTCTGAAACAGGCGGGCTGAGACAGACGGACTGAAACAGGCGGGCTGAGACAGGCGGGCTGAGACAGTTGGTCTGAGACAGAGGGTCTCAGACAGACGGACTGAGACAGGCGGGTTGAGACAGGCGGGCTGAGACAGACGGGCTGAGACAGTTGGTCTGGGACAGAGGGTCTCAGACAGACGGACTGAGACAGGCGGGCTGAGACAGGCGGGCTGAGACAGGCGGTCTGAGACAGACGGGCTGAGACAGTTGGTCTGAGACAGACGGTCTCAGACAGGCGGGCTGAGACAGACGGTCTGAGACAGATGGGCTGAGACAGACGGTCTGAGACAGGCGGTCTGAGACAGTTGGTCTGAGACAGATGGTCTGAGACAGACGGTCCGAGACAGACGGTCCGAGACAGACGTTCCGAGACAGACGGTCCGAGACACACGGCCTGGGACAGACCGTCTGAGTCAGACGGACAGAGACAGATGGACAGAGACAGGCGGGCTGAGACAGACGGCTAAGGCTGACGGTCTGAGACAGATGGCCTGAGACAGATGGTCTGAGACAGACGGTCTGAGGCAGGCGGTCTGAGACAGTTGGTCTGAGACAGACGGTCTCAGACAGACGGACTGAGCCAGGTGAGCTGCGCCAGACGGGCTGAGACAGACGGGCTGAGACAGTTGGTCTGCGACAGACGGTCTCAGACAGAGGGACTGAGACAGGCGGGCTGCGACAGGCGGGCTCAGACAGACGGTCTGAGACAGGTGGTCTGAGACAGACGGTATCAGACAGACGGTCTGAGACACGCGGGCTGAGACAGGCGGGCTGAATAAGTTGGTCTGAAACAGGCGGGCTGAGACAGACGGACTGAAACAGGCGGGCTGAGACAGGCGGTCTGAGACAGACGGGCTGAGACAGTTGGTCTGAGACAGACGGTCTCAGACAGGCGGGCTGAGACAGACGGTCTGAGACAGATGGGCTGAGACAGACGGTCTGAGACAGGCGGTCTGAGACAGTTGGTCTGAGACAGATGGTCTGAGACAGACGGTCCGAGACAGACGGTCCGAGACAGACGTTCCGAGACAGACGGTGCGAGACACACGGCCTGGGACAGACCGTCTGAGACAGACGGGCAGAGACAGGCGGGCAGAGACAGGCAGGCTGAGACAGTCGGTCTGAGACAGACGGTCTGAGTGAGACGGACAGAGACAGATGGACAGAGACAGGCGGGCTGAGACAGACGGCTAAGGCTGACGGTCTGAGGCAGATGGCCTGAGACAGATGGTCCGAGACAGACGGTCTGAGGCAGGCGGTCTGAGACAGACGGTCTCAGACAGACGGTCTGAGACAGGCGGGCTGAGGCAGGCGGGCTGAGACAGGCGGGCTGAGACAGACGGTCTGAGACAGGCGGGCAGAGACAGATGGCATGAGACAGACGGTCTGAGACCGGCGGTCTGAGACAGATGGTCTGAGACAGACGGGCTAAGAACGACAGCCTGAGATAGATGGTGTGGGACAGATGGTCTGAGACAGACGGTCTGAGACAGACGGTCTGAGGCAGACGGTCTGAGACAGGCGGCCTGGGACAGTTGGTCTGAGACAGACGGTCTCAAACAGACGGACTGAGACAGGCGGGCTGCGACAGGCGGGCTCAGACAGACGGTCTGAGACAGATGGTCTGAGACAGACGGTCTCAGACAGACGGTCTGAGACAGGCGGGCTGAGACAGGCGGGCTGAGAAAGTTGGTCTGAAACAGGCGGGCTGAGACAGGCAGTCTGAGACAGTTGGTCTGAGACAGACGGTCTCAGACAGACGGACTGAGACAGGCGGGTTGCGACAGGCGTTCTCAGACAGACGGTCTGAGACAGATGGTCTGAGACAGACGGTCTCAGACAGACGGTCTGAGACAGATGGTCTGAGACAGACGGTCTCAGACAGACGGTGTGAGACAGTTGGTCTGAGACAGACGGTCTCAGACAGGCGGGCTGAGACAGACGGTCTGAGACAGATGGGCTGAGACAGACGGTCTCAGACAGACGGACTGAGACAGGCGGGCTCAGACAGGCGGGCTGAGACAGACGGTCTGAGGCAGGCGGGCTGAGACAGGCGGGCTGAGACCGGCGGTCTGAGACAGATGGTCTGAGACAGACGGGCTAAGAACGACAGCCTGAGATAGATGGTGTGGGACAGATGGTCTGAGACAGACGGTCTGAGACAGACGGTCTGAGACAGGCGGCCTGAGACAGTTGGTCTGAGACAGACGGTCTCAAACAGACGGACTGAGACAGGCGGGCTGCGACAGGCGGGCTCAGACAGACGGTCTGAGACAGATGGTCTGAGACAGACGGTCTCAGACAGACGGTCTGAGACAGGCGGGCTGAGACAGGCGGGCTGAGAAAGTTGGTCTGAAACAGGCGGGCTGAGACAGGCAGTCTGAGACAGTTGGTCTGAGACAGACGGTCTCAGACAGACGGACTGAGACAGGCGGGTTGCGACAGGCGTTCTCAGACAGACGGTCTGAGACAGATGGTCTGAGACGGACGGTCTCAGACAGACGGTCTGAGACAGATGGTCTGAGACAGACGGTCTCAGACAGACGGTGTGAGACAGTTGGTCTGAGACAGACGGTCTCAGACAGGCGGGCTGAGACAGACGGTCTGAGACAGATGGGCTGAGACAGACGGTCTCAGACAGACGGACTGAGACAGGCGGGCTCAGACAGGCGGGCTGAGACAGACGGTCTGAGGCAGGCGGGCTGAGACAGGCGGGCTGAGACAGACAGTCTGAGACAGGCGGGCAGAGACAGACGGGATGAGACAGTTGGACAGAGACAGACGGTCTGAGACAGACGGTCTGAGACAGGCGGGCTGAGACAGGCGGGCTGAGACAGTTGGTCTGAGACGGACGGTCTCAGACAGGCGGGCTGAGACAGACGGTCTGAGGCAGGCGGGCTGAGACAGGCGGGCTGAGACAGGCGGGCTGAATAAGTTGGTCTGAAACAGGCGGGCTGAGACAGACGGACTGAAACAGGCGGGCTGAGACAGGCGGGCTGAGACAGTTGGTCTGAGACAGAGGGTCTCAGACAGACGGACTGAGACAGGCGGGTTGAGACAGGCGGGCTGAGACAGACGGGCTGAGACAGTTGGTCTGGGACAGAGGGTCTCAGACAGACGGACTGAGACAGGCGGGCTGAGACAGGCGGGCTGAGACAGGCGGTCTGAGACAGACGGGCTGAGACAGTTGGTCTGAGACAGACGGTCTCAGACAGGCGGGCTGAGACAGACGGTCTGAGACAGATGGGCTGAGACAGACGGTCTGAGACAGGCGGTCTGAGACAGTTGGTCTGAGACAGATGGTCTGAGACAGACGGTCCGAGACAGACGGTCCGAGACAGACGTTCCGAGACAGACGGTCCGAGACACACGGCCTGGGACAGACCGTCTGAGTCAGACGGACAGAGACAGATGGACAGAGACAGGCGGGCTGAGACAGACGGCTAAGGCTGACGGTCTGAGACAGATGGCCTGAGACAGATGGTCTGAGACAGACGGTCTGAGGCAGGCGGTCTGAGACAGTTGGTCTGAGACAGACGGTCTCAGACAGACGGACTGAGCCAGGTGAGCTGCGCCAGACGGGCTGAGACAGACGGGCTGAGACAGTTGGTCTGCGACAGACGGTCTCAGACAGAGGGACTGAGACAGGCGGGCTGCGACAGGCGGGCTCAGACAGACGGTCTGAGACAGGTGGTCTGAGACAGACGGTATCAGACAGACGGTCTGAGACAGGCGGGCTGAGGCAGGCGGGCTGAGACAGGCGGGCTGAGACAGACGGCTAAGGCTGACGGTCTGAGGCAGATGGCCTGAGACAGATGGTCCGAGACAGACGGTCTGAGGCAGGCGGTCTGAGACAGACGGTCTCAGACAGACGGTCTGAGACAGGCGGGCTGAGGCAGGCGGCTGAGACAGGCGGGCTGAGACAGACGGTCTGAGACAGGCGGGCAGAGACAGATGGCATGAGACAGACAGTCTGAGACCGGCGGTCTGAGACAGATGGTCTGAGACAGACGGGCTAAGAACGACAGCCTGAGATAGATGGTGTGGGACAGATGGTCTGAGACAGACGGTCTGAGACAGACGGTCTGAGACAGACGGTCTGAGACAGGCGGCCTGAGACAGTTGGTCTGAGACAGACGGTCTCAAACAGACGGACTGAGACAGGCGGGCTGCGACAGGCGGGCTCAGACAGACGGTCTGAGACAGATGGTCTGAGACAGACGGTCTCAGACAGACGGTCTGAGACAGGCGGGCTGAGACAGGCGGGCTGAGAAAGTTGGTCTGAAACAGGCGGGCTGAGACAGGCAGTCTGAGACAGTTGGTCTGAGACAGACGGTCTCAGACAGACGGACTGAGACAGGCGGGTTGCGACAGGCGTTCTCAGACAGACGGTCTGAGACAGATGGTCTGAGACAGACGGTCTCAGACAGACGGTCTGAGACAGATGGTCTGAGACAGACGGTCTCAGACAGACGGTGTGAGACAGTTGGTCTGAGACAGACGGTCTCAGACAGGCGGGCTGAGACAGACGGTCTGAGACAGATGGGCTGAGACAGACGGTCTCAGACAGACGGACTGAGACAGGCGGGCTGAGACAGGCGGGCTGAGACAGTTGGTCTGAGACGGACGGTCTCAGACAGGCGGGCTGAGACAGACGGTCTGAGACAGATGGGCTGAGACAGACGGTCTCGGACAGATGGACTGAGACAGGCGGGCTGAGACAGGCGGGCTGAGACAGGCGGGCTGAGACAGACGGTCTGAGGCAGGCGGGCTGAGACAGGCGGGCTGAGACAGACGGTCTGAGACAGGCGGGCAGAGACAGACGGGATGAGACAGTTGGACAGGGACAGACGGTCTGAGACAGACGGCCTCAGTCAGATGGACTGAGACAGGCGGGCTGACACAGGCGGGCTGAGACAGTTGGTCTGAGACAGACGGTCTCAGACAGACGGACTGAGACAGGAGGGCTGAGACAGGCGGGCTGAGACAAACGGTCTGAGACAGATTGGCGGAGACAGACTGTCTCAGACAGACGGTCTCAGACAGACGGGCTGAGACAGGCGGTCTGAGACAGATGGTCTGATGCAGACGGTCTCAGACAGACGGGCTGAGACAGGCGGGCTGCGACAGGCGGGCTAAGACAGACGGACTGAGACAGGCGGGCTCAGACAGGCGGGCTGAGACAGACGGTCTGAGGCAGGCGGGCTGAGACAGGCGGGCTGAGACCGGCGGTCTGAGACAGATGGTCTGAGACAGACGGGCTAAGAACGACAGCCTGAGATAGATGGTGTGGGACAGATGGTCTGAGACAGACGGTCTGAGACAGACGGTCTGAGACAGGCGGCCTGAGACAGTTGGTCTGAGACAGACGGTCTCAAACAGACGGACTGAGACAGGCGGGCTGCGACAGGCGGGCTCAGACAGACGGTCTGAGACAGATGGTCTGAGACAGACGGTCTCAGACAGACGGTCTGAGACAGGCGGGCTGAGACAGGCGGGCTGAGAAAGTTGGTCTGAAACAGGCGGGCTGAGACAGGCAGTCTGAGACAGTTGGTCTGAGACAGACGGTCTCAGACAGACGGACTGAGACAGGCGGGTTGCGACAGGCGTTCTCAGACAGACGGTCTGAGACAGATGGTCTGAGACAGACGGTCTCAGACAGACGGTCTGAGACAGATGGTCTGAGACAGACGGTCTCAGACAGACGGTGTGAGACAGTTGGTCTGAGACAGACGGTCTCAGACAGGCGGGCTGAGACAGACGGTCTGAGACAGATGGGCTGAGACAGACGGTCTCAGACAGACGGACTGAGACAGGCGGGCTCAGACAGGCGGGCTGAGACAGACGGTCTGAGGCAGGCGGGCTGAGACAGGCGGGCTGAGACAGACGGTCTGAGACAGGCGGGCAGAGACAGACGGGATGAGACAGTTGGACAGAGACAGACGGTCTGAGACAGACGGTCTGAGACAGGCGGGCTGAGACAGGCGGGCTGAGACAGTTGGTCTGAGACGGACGGTCTCAGACAGGCGGGCTGAGACAGACGGTCTGAGACAGATGGGCTGAGACAGACGGTCTCGGACAGATGGACTGAGACAGGCGGGCTGAGACAGGCGGGCTGAGACAGGCGGGCTGAGACAGACGGTCTGAGGCAGGCGGGCTGAGACAGGCGGGCTGAGACAGACGGTCTGAGACAGGCGGGCAGAGACAGACGGGATGAGACAGTTGGACAGGGACAGACGGTCTGAGACAGACGGCCTCAGTCAGATGGACTGAGACAGGCGGGCTGACACAGGCGGGCTGAGACAGTTGGTCTGAGACAGACGGTCTCAGACAGACGGACTGAGACAGGAGGGCTGAGACAGGCGGGCTGAGACAAACGGTCTGAGACAGATGGGCGGAGACAGACTGTCTCAGACAGACGGACTGAGACAGGCGGGCTGAGACAGGCGGTCTGAGACAGATGGTCTGATGCAGACGGTCTCAGACAGACGGGCTGAGACAGGCGGGCTGCGACAGGCGGGCTAAGACAGACGGTCTGAGTCAGACGGACAGAGACAGATGGACAGAGACAGACGGGCTGAGACAGACCGCTAAGACTGACGGTCTGAGACAGATGGCCTGAGACAGATGGTCTGAGACAGACGGTCTGAGGCAGGCGGACTGAGACAGGCGGGCTGAGACAGACGGTCTCAGGCAGACGGTCTGAGTCAGACGGACAGAGACTGATGGACAGAGACAGACGGGCTGAGACAGACGGCTAAGACTGACGGTCTGAGACAGATGGCCTGAGACAGATGGTCTGAGACAGACGGTATGAGACAGGCGGGCTGAGACAGGCTGGCTGAGACAGTTGGTCTGAGACAGACGGGCTCAGACAGACGGACTGAGACAGGCGGACTGAGACAGGCGGGCTGAGACAGACGGTCTCAGGCAGGCGGGCTGAGACAGACGGTCTCAGGCAGACGGTCTGAGTCAGACGGACAGAGACAGATGGACAGAGACAGGCGGGCTAAGACAGGCGGGCTGAGACAGACGGGCTGAGACAGACGGTCTGAGACAGATGGGCTGAGACAGACGGTCTCAGACAGACGGACTGAGACAGGCGGGCTGAGACAGGTGGGCTGAGACAGACGGTCTGAGGCAGGCGGGCTGAGACAGGTGGGCTGAGACAGACGGTCTGAGACAGGCGGGCAGAGACAGACGGGATGAGACAGTTGGACAGAGACAGACGGTCTGAGACAGACGGTCTGAGACAGGCGGTCTGAGACAGTTGGTCTGAGACAGACGGCGTCAGACAGACGGACTGTGACAGGCGGCCTGCGACAGGCGGGCTCAGACAGACGGTCTGAGACAGATGGTCTGAGACAGACGGTCTCAGAGAGACGGTCTGAGACAGGCGGGCTGACACAGGCGGGCTGAGACAGTTGGTCTGAGACAGACGGTCTCAGACAGACGGACTGAGACAGGCGGGCTGAGACAGACGGTCTGGGACATTTGGGCTGAGACAGACTGTTTCAGACAGACGGGCTGAGACAGGCGGGCTGAGACAGGCGGGCTGAGACAGACGGTCTCAGACAGACGGACTGAGACAGGTGGGCTGCGCCAGACGGGCTCAGACAGATGGACTGAGACAGGCGGGTTGAGACAGGCGGGCTGAGACAGACGGCCTGAGACAGATGGTCTGAGACAGGCGGGCTGAGACAGACGGACAGAGACAGATGGTCTGAGACAGACGGTCTCAGACAGACGGTCTGAGACAGGCGGGCTGAGACAGGCGGGCTGAGACAGGCGGGCTGAGACAGACGGACAGAGACAGATGGCCTGAGACAGATGGTCTGAGACAGACGGTCTGAGGCAGGCGGGCTGAGGCAGTTGGTCTGAGACAGACGGTCTCAGACAGGCGGGCTGAGACAGACGGTCTGAGACAGATGGGCTGAGACAGACGGTCTCGGACAGATGGACTGAGACAGGCGGGCTGAGACAGGCGGGCTGAGACAGGCGGGCTGAGACAGACGGTCTGAGGCAGGCGGGCTCAGACAGGCGGGCTGAGACAGACGGTCTGAGACAGGCGGGCAGAGACAGACGGGATGAGACAGTCGGACAGGGACAGACGGTCTGAGACAGTCGGCCTCAGTCAGACGGACTGAGACAGGCGGCCTGCGACAGGCGGGCTCAGACAGACGGTCTGAGACAGATGGTCCGAGACAGACGGCCTCAGACAGACGGTCTGAGACAGGCGGGCTGACACAGGCGGGCTGAGACAGTTGGTCTGAGACAGACGGTCTCAGACAGACGGACTGAGACAGGCGGGTTGCGACAGGCGTTCTCAGACAGACGGTCTGAGACAGATGGTCTGAGACAGACTGTCTCAGACAGACGGACTGAGACAGGCGGGCTGAGACAGTTGGTCTGAGACAGAGGGTCTCAGACAGACGGACTGAGACAGGCGGGTTGAGACAGGCGGGCTGAGACAGACGGTCCGAGACAGACGTTCCGAGACAGGCGGGCAGAGACAGATGGCATGAGACAGACGGTCTGAGACCGGCGGTCTGAGACAGATGGTCTGAGACAGACGGGCTAAGAACGACAGCCTGAGACAGTTGGTCTGAGACAGACGGTCTCAGACAGACGGACTGAGACAGGCGGGTTGCGACAGGCGTTCTCAGACAGACGGTCTGAGACAGACGGTCTGAGACAGACGGTCTGAGACAGGCGGCTTGAGACAGTTGGTCTGAGACAGACGGTCTCAAACAGACGGACTGAGACAGGCGGGCTGCGACAGGCGGGCTCAGACAGACGGTCTGAGACAGATGGTCTGAGACAGACGGTCTCAGACAGACGGTCTGAGACAGGCGGGCTGAGACAGGCGGGCTGAGAAAGTTGGTCTGAAACAGGCGGGCTGAGACAGGCAGTCTGAGACAGTTGGTCTGAGACAGACGGTCTCAGACAGACGGACTGAGACAGGCGGGTTGCGACAGGCGTTCTCAGACAGACGGTCTGAGACAGATGGTCTGAGACAGACGGTCTCAGACAGACGGTCTGAGACAGATGGTCTGAGACAGACGGTCTCAGACAGACGGTGTGAGACAGTTGGTCTGAGACAGACGGTCTCAGACAGGCGGGCTGAGACAGACGGTCTGAGACAGATGGGCTGAGACAGACGGTCTCGGACAGATGGACTGAGACAGGCGGGCTGAGACAGGCGGGCTGAGACAGGCGGGCTGAGACAGACGGTCTGAGGCAGGCGGGCTCAGACAGGCGGGCTGAGACAGACGGTCTGAGACAGGCGGGCAGAGACAGACGGGATGAGACAGTCGGACAGGGACAGACGGTCTGAGACAGACGGCCTCAGTCAGACGGACTGAGACAGGCGGCCTGCGACAGGCGGGCTCAGACAGACGGTCTGAGACAGATGGTCCGAGACAGACGGCCTCAGACAGACGGTCTGAGACAGGCGGGCTGACACAGGCGGGCTGAGACAGTTGGTCTGAGACAGACGGTCTCAGACAGACGGACTGAGACAGGCGGGTTGCGACAGGCGTTCTCAGACAGACGGTCTGAGACAGATGGTCTGAGACAGACTGTCTCAGACAGACGGACTGAGACAGGCGGGCTGAGACAGTTGGTCTGAGACAGAGGGTCTCAGACAGACGGACTGAGACAGGCGGGTTGAGACAGGCGGGCTGAGACAGACGGTCCGAGACAGACGTTCCGAGACAGGCGGGCAGAGACAGATGGCATGAGACAGACGGTCTGAGACCGGCGGTCTGAGACAGATGGTCTGAGACAGACGGGCTAAGAACGACAGCCTGAGACAGTTGGTCTGAGACAGACGGTCTCAGACAGACGGACTGAGACAGGCGGGTTGCGACAGGCGTTCTCAGACAGACGGTCTGAGACAGACGGTCTGAGACAGACGGTCTGAGACAGGCGGCTTGAGACAGTTGGTCTGAGACAGACGGTCTCAAACAGACGGACTGAGACAGGCGGGCTGCGACAGGCGGGCTCAGACAGACGGTCTGAGACAGATGGTCTGAGACAGACGGTCTCAGACAGACGGTCTGAGACAGGCGGGCTGAGACAGGCGGGCTGAGAAAGTTGGTCTGAAACAGGCGGGCTGAGACAGGCAGTCTGAGACAGTTGGTCTGAGACAGACGGTCTCAGACAGACGGACTGAGACAGGCGGGTTGCGACAGGCGTTCTCAGACAGACGGTCTGAGACAGATGGTCTGAGACAGACGGTCTCAGACAGACGGTCTGAGACAGATGGTCTGAGACAGACGGTCTCAGACAGACGGTGTGAGACAGTTGGTCTGAGACAGACGGTCTCAGACAGGCGGGCTGAGACAGACGGTCTGAGACAGATGGGCTGAGACAGACGGTCTCAGACAGACGGACTGAGACAGGCGGGCTCAGACAGGCGGGCTGAGACAGACGGTCTGAGGCAGGCGGGCTGAGACAGGCGGGCTGAGACCGGCGGTCTGAGACAGATGGTCTGAGACAGACGGGCTAAGAACGACAGCCTGAGATAGATGGTGTGGGACAGATGGTCTGAGACAGACGGTCTGAGACAGACGGTCTGAGACAGGCGGCCTGAGACAGTTGGTCTGAGACAGACGGTCTCAAACAGACGGACTGAGACAGGCGGGCTGCGACAGGCGGGCTCAGACAGACGGTCTGAGACAGATGGTCTGAGACAGACGGTCTCAGACAGACGGTCTGAGACAGGCGGGCTGAGACAGGCGGGCTGAGAAAGTTGGTCTGAAACAGGCGGGCTGAGACAGGCAGTCTGAGACAGTTGGTCTGAGACAGACGGTCTCAGACAGACGGACTGAGACAGGCGGGTTGCGACAGGCGTTCTCAGACAGACGGTCTGAGACAGATGGTCTGAGACAGACGGTCTCAGACAGACGGTCTGAGACAGATGGTCTGAGACAGACGGTCTCAGACAGACGGTGTGAGACAGTTGGTCTGAGACAGACGGTCTCAGACAGGCGGGCTGAGACAGACGGTCTGAGACAGATGGGCTGAGACAGACGGTCTCAGACAGACGGACTGAGACAGGCGGGCTCAGACAGGCGGGCTGAGACAGACGGTCTGAGGCAGGCGGGCTGAGACAGGCGGGCTGAGACAGACGGTCTGAGACAGGCGGGCAGAGACAGACGGGATGAGACAGTTGGACAGAGACAGACGGTCTGAGACAGACGGTCTGAGACAGGCGGGCTGAGACAGGCGGGCTGAGACAGTTGGTCTGAGACGGACGGTCTCAGACAGGCGGGCTGAGACAGACGGTCTGAGACAGATGGGCTGAGACAGACGGTCTCGGACAGATGGACTGAGACAGGCGGGCTGAGACAGGCGGGCTGAGACAGGCGGGCTGAGACAGACGGTCTGAGGCAGGCGGGCTGAGACAGGCGGGCTGAGACAGACGGTCTGAGACAGGCGGGCAGAGACAGACGGGATGAGACAGTTGGACAGGGACAGACGGTCTGAGACAGACGGCCTCAGTCAGATGGACTGAGACAGGCGGGCTGACACAGGCGGGCTGAGACAGTTGGTCTGAGACAGACGGTCTCAGACAGACGGACTGAGACAGGCGGGCTGAGACAGGCGGGCTGAGACAAACGGTCTGAGACAGATGGGCGGAGACAGACTGTCTCAGACAGACGGACTGAGACAGGCGGGCTGAGACAGGCGGTCTGAGACAGATGGTCTGATGCAGACGGTCTCAGACAGACGGGCTGAGACAGGCGGGCTGCGACAGGCGGGCTAAGACAGACGGTCTGAGTCAGACGGACAGAGACAGATGGACTGAGACAGGCGGGCTGAGACAGGTGGGCTGAGACAGACGGTCTGAGGCAGGCGGGCTGAGACAGGTGGGCTGAGACAGACGGTCTGAGACAGGCGGGCAGAGACAGACGGGATGAGACAGTTGGACAGAGACAGACGGTCTGAGACAGACGGTCTGAGACAGGCGGTCTGAGACAGTTGGTCTGAGACAGACGGCGTCAGACAGACGGACTGTGACAGGCGGCCTGCGACAGGCGGGCTCAGACAGACGGTCTGAGACAGATGGTCTGAGACAGACGGTCTCAGAGAGACGGTCTGAGACAGGCGGGCTGACACAGGCGGGCTGAGACAGTTGGTCTGAGACAGACGGTCTCAGACAGACGGACTGAGACAGGCGGGCTGAGACAGACGGTCTGGGACATTTGGGCTGAGACAGACTGTTTCAGACAGACGGGCTGAGACAGGCGGGCTGAGACAGGCGGGCTGAGACAGACGGTCTCAGACAGACGGACTGAGACAGGTGGGCTGCGCCAGACGGGCTCAGACAGATGGACTGAGACAGGCGGGTTGAGACAGGCGGGCTGAGACAGACGGCCTGAGACAGATGGTCTGAGACAGGCGGGCTGAGACAGACGGACAGAGACAGATGGTCTGAGACAGACGGTCTCAGACAGACGGTCTGAGACAGGCGGGCTGAGACAGGCGGGCTGAGACAGGCGGGCTGAGACAGACGGACAGAGACAGATGGCCTGAGACAGATGGTCTGAGACAGACGGTCTGAGGCAGGCGGGCTGAGGCAGTTGGTCTGAGACAGACGGTCTCAGACAGGCGGGCTGAGACAGACGGTCTGAGACAGATGGGCTGAGACAGACGGTCTCGGACAGATGGACTGAGACAGGCGGGCTGAGACAGGCGGGCTGAGACAGGCGGGCTGAGACAGACGGTCTGAGGCAGGCGGGCTCAGACAGGCGGGCTGAGACAGACGGTCTGAGACAGGCGGGCAGAGACAGACGGGATGAGACAGTCGGACAGGGACAGACGGTCTGAGACAGACGGCCTCAGTCAGACGGACTGAGACAGGCGGCCTGCGACAGGCGGGCTCAGACAGACGGTCTGAGACAGATGGTCCGAGACAGACGGCCTCAGACAGACGGTCTGAGACAGGCGGGCTGACACAGGCGGGCTGAGACAGTTGGTCTGAGACAGACGGTCTCAGACAGACGGACTGAGACAGGCGGGTTGCGACAGGCGTTCTCAGACAGACGGTCTGAGACAGATGGTCTGAGACAGACTGTCTCAGACAGACGGACTGAGACAGGCGGGCTGAGACAGTTGGTCTGAGACAGAGGGTCTCAGACAGACGGACTGAGACAGGCGGGTTGAGACAGGCGGGCTGAGACAGACGGTCCGAGACAGACGTTCCGAGACAGGCGGGCAGAGACAGATGGCATGAGACAGACGGTCTGAGACCGGCGGTCTGAGACAGATGGTCTGAGACAGACGGGCTAAGAACGACAGCCTGAGACAGTTGGTCTGAGACAGACGGTCTCAGACAGACGGACTGAGACAGGCGGGTTGCGACAGGCGTTCTCAGACAGACGGTCTGAGACAGACGGTCTGAGACAGACGGTCTGAGACAGACGGTCTGAGACAGGCGGCTTGAGACAGTTGGTCTGAGACAGACGGTCTCAAACAGACGGACTGAGACAGGCGGGCTGCGACAGGCGGGCTCAGACAGACGGTCTGAGACAGATGGTCTGAGACAGACGGTCTCAGACAGACGGTCTGAGACAGGCGGGCTGAGACAGGCGGGCTGAGAAAGTTGGTCTGAAACAGGCGGGCTGAGACAGGCAGTCTGAGACAGTTGGTCTGAGACAGACGGTCTCAGACAGACGGACTGAGACAGGCGGGTTGCGACAGGCGTTCTCAGACAGACGGTCTGAGACAGATGGTCTGAGACAGACGGTCTCAGACAGACGGTCTGAGACAGATGGTCTGAGACAGACGGTCTCAGACAGACGGTGTGAGACAGTTGGTCTGAGACAGACGGTCTCAGACAGGCGGGCTGAGACAGACGGTCTGAGACAGATGGGCTGAGACAGACGGTCTCAGACAGACGGACTGAGACAGGCGGGCTCAGACAGGCGGGCTGAGACAGACGGTCTGAGGCAGGCGGGCTGAGACAGGCGGGCTGAGACCGGCGGTCTGAGACAGATGGTCTGAGACAGACGGGCTAAGAACGACAGCCTGAGATAGATGGTGTGGGACAGATGGTCTGAGACAGACGGTCTGAGACAGACGGTCTGAGACAGGCGGCCTGAGACAGTTGGTCTGAGACAGACGGTCTCAAACAGACGGACTGAGACAGGCGGGCTGCGACAGGCGGGCTCAGACAGACGGTCTGAGACAGATGGTCTGAGACAGACGGTCTCAGACAGACGGTCTGAGACAGGCGGGCTGAGACAGGCGGGCTGAGAAAGTTGGTCTGAAACAGGCGGGCTGAGACAGGCAGTCTGAGACAGTTGGTCTGAGACAGACGGTCTCAGACAGACGGACTGAGACAGGCGGGTTGCGACAGGCGTTCTCAGACAGACGGTCTGAGACAGATGGTCTGAGACAGACGGTCTCAGACAGACGGTCTGCGACAGATGGTCTGAGACAGACGGTCTCAGACAGACGGTGTGAGACAGTTGGTCTGAGACAGACGGTCTCAGACAGGCGGGCTGAGACAGACGGTCTGAGACAGATGGGCTGAGACAGACGGTCTCAGACAGACGGACTGAGACAGGCGGGCTCAGACAGGCGGGCTGAGACAGACGGTCTGAGGCAGGCGGGCTGAGACAGGCGGGCTGAGACAGACGGTCTGAGACAGGCGGGCAGAGACAGACGGGATGAGACAGTTGGACAGAGACAGACGGTCTGAGACAGACGGTCTGAGACAGGCGGGCTGAGACAGGCGGGCTGAGACAGTTGGTCTGAGACGGACGGTCTCAGACAGGCGGGCTGAGACAGACGGTCTGAGACAGATGGGCTGAGACAGACGGTCTCGGACAGATGGACTGAGACAGGCGGGCTGAGACAGGCGGGCTGAGACAGGCGGGCTGAGACAGACGGTCTGAGGCAGGCGGGCTGAGACAGGCGGGCTGAGACAGACGGTCTGAGACAGGCGGGCAGAGACAGACGGGATGAGACAGTTGGACAGGGACAGACGGTCTGAGACAGACGGCCTCAGTCAGATGGACTGAGACAGGCGGGCTGACACAGGCGGGCTGAGACAGTTGGTCTGAGACAGACGGTCTCAGACAGACGGACTGAGACAGGCGGGCTGAGACAGGCGGGCTGAGACAAACGGTCTGAGACAGATGGGCGGAGACAGACTGTCTCAGACAGACGGACTGAGACAGGCGGGCTGAGACAGGCGGTCTGAGACAGATGGTCTGATGCAGACGGTCTCAGACAGACGGGCTGAGACAGGCGGGCTGCGACAGGCGGGCTAAGACAGACGGTCTGAGTCAGACGGACAGAGACAGATGGACAGAGACAGACGGGCTGAGACAGACCGCTAAGACTGACGGTCTGAGACAGATGGTCTGAGACAGACGGTCTGAGGCAGGCGGACTGAGACAGGCGGGCTGAGACAGACGGTCTCAGGCAGACGGTCTGAGTCAGACGGACAGAGACTGATGGACAGAGACAGACGGGCTGAGACAGACGGCTAAGACTGACGGTCTGAGACAGATGGCCTGAGACAGATGGTCTGAGACAGACGGTATGAGACAGGCGGGCTGAGACAGGCTGGCTGAGACAGTTGGTCTGAGACAGACGAGCTCAGACAGACGGACTGAGACAGGCGGACTGAGACAGGCGGGCTGAGACAGACGGTCTCAGGCAGGCGGGCTGAGACAGACGGTCTCAGGCAGACGGTCTGAGTCAGACGGACAGAGACAGATGGACAGAGACAGGCGGGCTAAGACAGGCGGGCTGAGACAGACGGGCTGAGACAGACGGTCTGAGACAGACGGTCTCAGAGAGACGGTCTGAGACAGGCGGGCTGACACAGGCGGGCTGAGACAGTTGGTCTGAGACAGACGGGTTGAGACAGGCGGGCTGAGACAGACGGCCTGAGACAGATGGTCTGAGACAGGCGGGCTGAGACAGACGGACAGAGACAGATGGTCTGAGACAGACGGTCTCAGACAGACGGTCTGAGACAGGCGGGCTGAGACAGGCGGGCTGAGACAGGCGGGCTGAGACAGACGGACAGAGACAGATGGCCTGAGACAGATGGTCTGAGACAGACGGTCTGAGGCAGGCGGGCTGAGGCAGTTGGTCTGAGACAGACGGTCTCAGACAGGCGGGCTGAGACAGACGGTCTGAGACAGATGGGCTGAGACAGACGGTCTCGGACAGATGGACTGAGACAGGCGGGCTGAGACAGGCGGGCTGAGACAGGCGGGCTGAGACAGACGGTCTGAGGCAGGCGGGCTCAGACAGGCGGGCTGAGACAGACGGTCTGAGACAGGCGGGCAGAGACAGACGGGATGAGACAGTCGGACAGGGACAGACGGTCTGAGACAGACGGCCTCAGTCAGACGGACTGAGACAGGCGGCCTGCGACAGGCGGGCTCAGACAGACGGTCTGAGACAGATGGTCCGAGACAGACGGCCTCAGACAGACGGTCTGAGACAGGCGGGCTGACACAGGCGGGCTGAGACAGTTGGTCTGAGACAGACGGTCTCAGACAGACGGACTGAGACAGGCGGGTTGCGACAGGCGTTCTCAGACAGACGGTCTGAGACAGATGGTCTGAGACAGACTGTCTCAGACAGACGGACTGAGACAGGCGGGCTGAGACAGTTGGTCTGAGACAGAGGGTCTCAGACAGACGGACTGAGACAGGCGGGTTGAGACAGGCGGGCTGAGACAGACGGTCCGAGACAGACGTTCCGAGACAGACGGTCCGAGACACGCGGCCTGGGACAGACCGTCTGAGACAGATGGACTGAGACAGGCGGGCTGAGACAGGCGGGCTGAGACAGACGGGCTGAGACAGTTGGTCTGAGACAGATGGTCTCAGACAGGCAGGCTCAGACAGACGGTCTGAGACAGATGGTCTGAGACAGACTGTTTCAGACAGACGGACTGAGACAGGCGGGCTGAGACAGGCGGGCTGAGACAGACGGTCTCAGACAGACGGACTGAGACAGGCGGGTTGCGACAGGCGTTCTCAGACAGACGGTCTGAGACAGGCGGGCAGAGACAGACGGGATGAGACAGATGGACAGAGACAGACGGTCTGAGACAGACGGTCTGAAACAGGCGGGCTGAGACAGGCGGACTGAGACAGTTGGTCTGAGACAGACGGTCTCAGACAGGCGGGCTGAGACAGACGGTCTGAGACAGATGGGCTGAGACAGACGGTCTCGGACAGATGGACTGAGACAGGCGGGCTGAGACAGGCGGGCTGAGACAGGCGGGCTGAGACAGACGGTCTGAGGCAGGCGGGCTGAGACAGGCGGGCTGAGACAGACGGTCTGAGACAGGCGGGCAGAGACAGACGGGATGAGACAGTTGGACAGGGACAGACGGTCTGAGACAGACGGCCTCAGTCAGACGGACTGAGACAGGCGGCCTGCGACAGGCGGGCTCAGACAGACGGTCTGAGACAGATGGTCCGAGACAGACGGCCTCAGACAGACGGTCTGAGACAGGCGGGCTGACACAGGCGGGCTGAGACAGACGGTCCGAGACAGACGTTCCGAGACAGACGGTCCGAGACACGCGGCCTGGGACAGACCGTCTGAGACAGACGGGCAGAGACAGGGGGGCTGAGACAGGCTGGCTGAGACAGTTGGTCTGAGACAGACGGTCTGAGTCAGACGGACAGAGACAGATGGACAGAGACAGGCGGGCTGAGACAGACGGCTAAGGCTGACGGTCTGAGACAGATGGTCTGAGACAGATGGTCTGAGACAGACGGTCTGAGGCAGGCGGTCTGAGACAGTTGGTCTGAGACAGACGGTCTCAGACAGACGGACTGAGCCAGGTGAGCTGCGCTAGACGGGCTGAGACAGACGGGCTGAGACAGTTGGTCTGCGACAGACGGTCTCAGACAGACGGACTGAAACAGGCGGGCTGAGACAGGCGGGCTGAGACAGTTGGTCTGAGGCAGAGGGTGTCAGACAGACGGACTGAGACAGGCGGGTTGAGACAGGCGGGCTGAGACAGGCGGTCCGAGACAGACGTTCCGAGACAGACGGTCCGAGACACGCGGCCTGGGACAGACCGTCTGAGACAGACGGACTGAGACAGGCGGGTTGAGACAGGCGGGCTGAGACAGACGGGCTGAGACAGTTGGTCTGGGACAGAGGATCTCAGACAGACGGACTGAGACAGGCGGGCTGAGACAGGCGGGCTGAGACAGACGGGCTGAGACAGTTGGTCTGAGACAGACGGTCTCAGACAGGCGGGCTGAGACAGACGGTCTGAGACAGATGGGCTGAGACAGACGGTCTGAGACAGGCGGTCTGAGACAGTTGGTCTGAGACAGATGGTCTGAGACAGACGGTCCGAGACAGACGGTCCGAGACAGACGTTCCGAGACAGACGGTCCGAGACATACGGCCTGGGACAGACCGTCTGAGACAGACGGGCAGAGACAGGCGGGCTGAGACAGGCAGGCTGAGACAGTTGGTCTGAGACAGACGGTCTGAGTCAGACGGACAGAGACAGATGGACAGAGACAGGCGGGCTGAGACAGACGGCTAAGGCTGACGGTCTGAGTAGATGGCCTGAGACAGATGGTCCGAGACAGACGGTCTGAGGCAGGCGGGTTGACACAGGCGGGCTGAGACAGATGGTCTGAGACAGACGGTCTGAGGCAGACGGTCTGAGACAGAAGGGCTGAGACAGACGGTCTCAGACAGACGGACTGAGACAGGCGGTTTGCGACAGGCGTTCTCAGACAGACGGTCTGAGACAGATGGTCTGAGACAGACGGTCTCAGACAGACGGTCTGAGACAGGCGAGCTGAGACAGGCGGGCTGAGACAGATGGTATGAGACAGACGGTCTCAGACAGGCGGGCTGAGACAGACGGTCTGAGACAGATGGGCTGAGACAGACGGTCTCAGACAGACGGACTGAAACAGGCGGGCTGAGACAGGCGGGCTGAGACAGACGGTCTGAGGCAGACGGGCTGAGACAGTTGGTCTGAGACAGACGGCCTCAGACAGACGGACTGAGACAGGCGGCCTGCGACAGGCGGGCTCAGACAGACGGTCTGAGACAGGCGCGCTGAGACAGGCGGGCTGAGACAGACGGTCTGAGGCAGGCGGGCTGAGACAGGCGGGCTGAGACCTGCGGGCTGCGACAGGCAGGCTAAGACAGACGGTCTGAGACAGATGGTCTGAGGCAGACGGTCTGAGACAGATGGTCTGAGGCAGACGGTCTAAGACAGACGGTATGAGACAGGCGGGCTGAGACAGGCGGTCTGAGACAGTTGGTCTGAGATAGACGGACTGAGACAGGGGGGTTGCGATAGGCGGGCTCAGACAGACGGTCTGAGACAGATGGTCTGAGACAGACTGTTTCAGACAGACGGACTGAGACAGGCGGGCTGAGACAGGCGGGCTGAGACAGACGGTCTCAGACAGACGGACTGAGACAGGCGGGTTGCGACAGGCGTTCTCAGACAGACGGTCTGAGACAGGCGGGCAGAGACAGACGGGATGAGACAGTTGGACAGAGACAGACGGTCTGAGACAGACGGTCTGAGACAGGCGGGCTGAGACAGGCGGGCTGAGACAGTTGGTCTGAGACAGACGGTCTCAGACAGGCGGACTGAGACAGACGGTCTGAGACAGATGGGCTGAGACAGACGGTCTCGGACAGATGGACTGAGACAGGCGGGCTGAGACAGGCGGGCTGAGACAGGCGGGCTGAGACAGACGGTCTGAGGCAGGCGGGCTGAGACAGGCGGGCTGAGACAGACGGTCTGAGACAGGCGGGCAGAGACAGACGGGATGAGACAGTTGGACAGGGACAGACGGTCTGAGACAGACGGCCTCAGTCAGACGGACTGAGACAGGCGGCCTGCGACAGGCGGGCTCAGACAGACGGTCTGAGACAGATGGTCCGAGACAGACGGCCTCAGACAGACGGTCTGAGACAGGCGGGCTGACACAGGCGGGCTGAGACAGACGGTCCGAGACAGACGTTCCGAGACAGACGGACTGAGACAGGCGGGTTGCGACAGGCGTTCTCAGACAGACGGTCTGAGACAGATGGTCTGAGACAGACTGTCTCAGACAGACGGACTGAGACAGGCGGGCTGAGACAGTTGGTCTGAGACAGAGGGTCTCAGACAGACGGACTGAGACAGGCGGGTTGAGACAGGCGGGCTGAGACAGACGGTCCGAGACAGACGTTCCGAGACAGACGGTCCGAGACACGCGGCCTGGGACAGACCGTCTGAGACAGATGGACTGAGACAGGCGGGTTGGGACAGGCGGGCTGAGACAGACGGGCTGAGACAGTTGGTCTGGGACAGAGGGTCTCAGACAGACGGACTGAGACAGGCGGGCTGAGACAGGCGGGCTGAGACAGACGGGCTGAGACAGTTGGTCTGAGACAGATGGTCTCAGACAGGCGGGCTGAGACAGACGGTCTGAGACAGACGGTCCGAGACAGACGTTCCGAGACAGACGGTCCGAGACACACGGCCTGGGACAGACCGTCTGAGACAGACGGGCAGAGACAGGCGGGCTGAGACAGGCAGGCTGAGACAGTTGGTCTGAGACAGACGGTCTGAGTCAGACGGACAGAGACAGGCGGGCTGAGACAGACGGCTAAGGCTGACGGTCTGAGTAGATGGCCTGAGACAGATGGTCCGAGACAGACGGTCTGAGGCAGGCGGGTTGAGACAGTTGGTCTGAGACAGACGGTCTCAGACAGGCGGGCTGAGACAGACGGTCTGAGACAGAAGGGCTGAGACAGGCGGTCTCAGACAGACGGACTGAGACAGGCGGGCTGCGACAGGCGGGCTAAGACTGACGGTCTGAGACAGATGGCCCGAGACAGATGGTCTGAGACAGACGGTCTGAGGCAGACGGTCTGAGACAGTTGGTCTGAGACAGACGGCCTCAGACAGACGGAGTGAGACAGGCGGCCTGCGACAGGCGGGCTCAGACAGACGGTCTGAGACAGGCGGGCTGAGACAGGCGGGCCGAGACAGACGGTCTGAGGCAGGCGGGCTGAGACAGGCGGGCTGAGACCTGCGGGCTGCGACAGGCAGGCTAAGACAGACGGTCTGAGACAGATGGTCTGAGGCAGACGGTCTGAGACAGATGGTCTGAGGCAGACGGTCTCAGACAGACGGTATGAGACAGGCGGGCTGAGACAGGCGGTCTGAGACAGTTGGTCTGAGATAGACGGTCTGAGACAGGCGGGTTGCGATAGGCGTTCTCAGACAGACGGTCTGAGACAGATGGTCTGAGACAGACGGTCTCAGACAGACGGTCTGAGACAGGCGAGCTGAGACAGGCTGGCTGAGACAGATGGTCCGAGACAGATGGTCTGAGACAGACGGACTGAGGCAGGCGGTCTGAGACAGTTGGTCTGAGACAGACGGTCTCAGACAGACGGACTGAGCCAGGTGAGCTGCGCTAGACGGGCTGAGACAGACGGGCTGAGACAGTTGGTCTGCGACAGACGGTCTCAGACAGACGGACTGAAACAGGCGGGCTGAGACAGGCGGGCTGAGACAGTTGGTCTGAGGCAGAGGGTGTCAGACAGACGGACTGAGACAGGCGGGTTGAGACAGGCGGGCTGAGACAGGCGGTCCGAGACAGACGTTCCGAGACAGACGGTCCGAGACACGCGGCCTGGGACAGACCGTCTGAGACAGACGGACTGAGACAGGCGGGTTGAGACAGGCGGGCTGAGACAGACGGGCTGAGACAGTTGGTCTGGGACAGAGGATCTCAGACAGACGGACTGAGACAGGCGGGCTGAGACAGGCGGGCTGAGACAGACGGGCTGAGACAGTTGGTCTGAGACAGACGGTCTCAGACAGGCGGGCTGAGACAGACGGTCTGAGACAGATGGGCTGAGACAGACGGTCTGAGACAGGCGGTCTGAGACAGTTGGTCTGAGACAGATGGTCTGAGACAGACGGTCCGAGACAGACGGTCCGAGACAGACGTTCCGAGACAGACGGTCCGAGACATACGGCCTGGGATAGACCGTCTGAGACAGACGGGCAGAGACAGGCGGGCTGAGACAGGCAGGCTGAGACAGTTGGTCTGAGACAGACGGTCTGAGTCAGACGGACAGAGACAGATGGACAGAGACAGGCGGGCTGAGACAGACGGCTAAGGCTGACGGTCTGATTAGATGGCCTGAGACAGATGGTCCGAGACAGACGGTCTGAGGCAGGCGGGTTGACACAGGCGGGCTGAGACAGATGGTCTGAGACAGACGGTCTGAGGCAGACGGTCTGAGACAGAAGGCCTGAGACAGACGGTCTCAGACAGACGGACTGAGACAGGCGGTTTGCGACAGGCGTTCTCAGACAGACGGTCTGAGACAGATGGTCTGAGACAGACGGTCTCAGACAGACGGTCTGAGACAGGCGAGCTGAGACAGGCGGGCTGAGACAGATGGTATGAGACAGACGGTCTCAGACAGGCGGGCTGAGACAGACGGTCTGAGACAGATGGGCTGAGACAGACGGTCTCAGACAGACGGACTGAAACAGGCGGGCTGAGACAGGCGGGCTGAGACAGACGGTCTGAGGCAGACGGGCTGAGACAGTTGGTCTGAGACAGACGGCCTCAGACAGACGGACTGAGACAGGCGGCCTGCGACAGGCGGGCTCAGACAGACGGTCTGAGACAGGCGCGCTGAGACAGGCGGGCTGAGACAGACGGTCTGAGGCAGGCGGGCTGAGACAGGCGGGCTGAGACCTGCGGGCTGCGACAGGCAGGCTAAGACAGACGGTCTGAGACAGATGGTCTGAGGCAGACGGTCTGAGACAGATGGTCTGAGGCAGACGGTCTAAGACAGACGGTATGAGACAGGCGGGCTGAGACAGGCGGTCTGAGACAGTTGGTCTGAGATAGACGGACTGAGACAGGGGGGTTGCGATAGGCGGGCTCAGACAGACGGTCTGAGACAGATGGTCTGAGACAGACTGTTTCAGACAGACGGACTGAGACAGGCGGGCTGAGACAGGCGGGCTGAGACAGACGGTCTCAGACAGACGGACTGAGACAGGCGGGTTGCGACAGGCGTTCTCAGACAGACGGTCTGAGACAGGCGGGCAGAGACAGACGGGATGAGACAGATGGACAGAGACAGACGGTCTGAGACAGACGGTCTGAGACAGGCGGGCTGAGACAGGCGGGCTGAGACAGTTGGTCTGAGACAGACGGTCTCAGACAGGCGGGCTGAGACAGACGGTCTGAGACAGATGGGCTGAGACAGACGGTCTCGGACAGATGGACTGAGACAGGCGGGCTGAGACAGGCGGGCTGAGACAGGCGGGCTGAGACAGACGGTCTGAGGCAGGCGGGCTGAGACAGGCGGGCTGAGACAGACGGTCTGAGACAGGCGGGCAGAGACAGACGGGATGAGACAGTTGGACAGGGACAGACGGTCTGAGACAGACGGCCTCAGTCAGACGGACTGAGACAGGCGGCCTGCGACAGGCGGGCTCAGACAGACGGTCTGAGACAGATGGTCCGAGACAGACGGCCTCAGACAGACGGTCTGAGACAGGCGGGCTGACACAGGCGGGCTGAGACAGACGGTCCGAGACAGACGTTCCGAGACAGACGGTCCGAGACACGCGGCCTGGGACAGACCGTCTGAGACAGACGGGCAGAGACAGGGGGGCTGAGACAGGCTGGCTGAGACAGTTGGTCTGAGACAGACGGTCTGAGTCAGACGGACAGAGACAGATGGACAGAGACAGGCGGGCTGAGACAGACGGCTAAGGCTGACGGTCTGAGACAGATGGTCTGAGACAGATGGTCTGAGACAGACGGTCTGAGGCAGGCGGTCTGAGACAGTTGGTCTGAGACAGACGGTCTCAGACAGACGAACTGAGCCAGGTGAGCTGCGCTAGACGGGCTGAGACAGACGGGCTGAGACAGTTGGTCTGCGGCAGACGGTCTCAGACAGACGGACTGAAACAGGCGGGCTGAGACAGGCGGGCTGAGACAGTTGGTCTGAGGCAGAGGGTGTCAGACAGACGGACTGAGACAGTTGGTCTGAGACAGGCGGGCTGAGACAGGCGGTCCGAGACAGACGTTCCGAGACAGACGGTCCGAGACACGCGGCCTGGGACAGACCGTCTGAGACAGACGGACTGAGACAGGCGGGTTGAGACAGGCGGGCTGAGACAGACGGGCTGAGACAGTTTGTCTGGGACAGAGGATCTCAGACAGACGGACTGAGACAGGCGGGCTGAGACAGGCGGGCTGAGACAGACGGGCTGAGACAGTTGGTCTGAGACAGACGGTCTCAGACAGGCGGGCTGAGACAGACGGTCTGAGACAGATGGGCTGAGACAGACGGTCTGAGACAGGCGGTCTGAGACAGTTGGTCTGAGACAGATGGTCTGAGACAGACGGTCCGAGACAGACGGTCCGAGACAGACGTTCCGAGACAGACGGTCCGAGACATACGGCCTGGGATAGACCGTCTGAGACAGACGGGCAGAGACAGGCGGGCTGAGACAGGCAGGCTGAGACAGTTGGTCTGAGACAGACGGTCTGAGTCAGACGGACAGAGACAGATGGACAGAGACAGGCGGGCTGAGACAGACGGCTAAGGCTGACGGTCTGAGTAGATGGCCTGAGACAGATGGTCCGAGACAGACGGTCTGAGGCAGGCGGGTTGACACAGGCGGGCTGAGACAGATGGTCTGAGACAGACGGTCTGAGGCAGACGGTCTGAGACAGAAGGGCTGAGACAGACGGTCTCAGACAGACGGACTGAGACAGGCGGTTTGCGACAGGCGTTCTCAGACAGACGGTCTGAGACAGATGGTCTGAGACAGACGGTCTCAGACAGACGGTCTGAGACAGGCGAGCTGAGACAGGCGGGCTGAGACAGATGGTATGAGACAGACGGTCTCAGACAGGCGGGCTGAGACAGACGGTCTGAGACAGATGGGCTGAGACAGACGGTCTCAGACAGACGGACTGAAACAGGCGGGCTGAGACAGGCGGGCTGAGACAGACGGTCTGAGGCAGACGGGCTGAGACAGTTGGTCTGAGACAGACGGCCTCAGACAGACGGACTGAGACAGGCGGCCTGCGACAGGCGGGCTCAGACAGACGGTCTGAGACAGGCGCGCTGAGACAGGCGGGCTGAGACAGACGGTCTGAGGCAGGCGGGCTGAGACAGGCGGGCTGAGACCTGCGGGCTGCGACAGGCAGGCTAAGACAGACGGTCTGAGACAGATGGTCTGAGGCAGACGGTCTGAGACAGATGGTCTGAGGCAGACGGACTAAGACAGACGGTATGAGACAGGCGGGCTGAGACAGGCGGTCTGAGACAGTTGGTCTGAGATAGACGGACTGAGACAGGGGGGTTGCGATAGGCGGGCTCAGACAGACGGTCTGAGACAGATGGTCTGAGACAGACTGTTTCAGACAGACGGACTGAGACAGGCGGGCTGAGACAGGCGGGCTGAGACAGACGGTCTCAGACAGACGGACTGAGACAGGCGGGTTGCGACAGGCGTTCTCAGACAGACGGCCTGAGACAGGCGGGCAGAGACAGACGGGATGAGACAGTTGGACAGAGACAGACGGTCTGAGACAGACGGTCTGAGACAGGCGGGCTGAGACAGGCGGGCTGAGACAGTTGGTCTGAGACAGACGGTCTCAGACAGGCGGGCTGAGACAGACGGTCTGAGACAGATGGGCTGAGACAGACGGTCTCGGACAGATGGACTGAGACAGGCGGGCTGAGACAGGCGGGCTGAGACAGGCGGGCTGAGACAGACGGTCTGAGGCAGGCGGGCTGAGACAGGCGGGCTGAGACAGACGGTCTGAGACAGGCGGGCAGAGACAGACGGGATGAGACAGTTGGACAGGGACAGACGGTCTGAGACAGACGGCCTCAGTCAGACGGTCTGAGACAGGCGGGCTGACACAGGCGGGCTGAGACAGTTGGTCTGAGATAGACGGTCTCAGACAGACGGACTGAGACAGGCGGGCTGAGACAGGCGGGCTGCGCCAGACGGGCTCAGTCAGACGGTCTCAGGCAGACGATGTGAGACAGTTGGTCTGAGACAGACGGTCTCAGACAGGCGAGCTGAGACAGACGGTCTGAGGCAGGCGGGCTGAGACAGACGGTCTCAGGCAGACGGACTGAGACAGGTGGGCTGCGCCAGACGGGCTCAGTCAGACGGTCTCAGGCAGACGATGTGAGACAGTTGGTCTGAGACAGACGGTCTCAGACAGGCGAGCTGAGACAGACGGTCTCAGACAGACGGACTGAGACAGGCGGACTGAGACAGGCGGGCTGAGACAGAGGGGCTGAGACAGACGGTCTCAGACAGACGGACTGAGACAGGCGGGTTGCGACAGGCGTTCTCAGACAGACGGTCTGAGACAGATGGTCTGAGACAGACGGTCTCAGACAGACGGACAGAGACAGATGGACAGAGACAGGCGGGCTAAGACAGGCGGGCTGAGACAGACGGGCTGAGACAGACGGTCTGAGACAGATGGGCTGAGACAGACGGGTTGCGACAGGCGTTCTCAGACAGACGGTCTGAGACAGATGGTCTGAGACAGACGGTCTCAGACAGACGGACAGAGACAGATGGACAGAGACAGGCGGGCTAAGACAGGCGGGCTGAGACAGACGGGCTGAGACAGACGGTCTCAGACAGACGGACTGAGACAGACGGTCTGAGGCAGGCGGGCTGAGACAGGCGGGCTGAGACAGACGGTCTGAGGCAGGCGGGCTGAGACAGACGGTCTGAGACAGACGGTCTCAGACAGACGGACTGAGACAGGCGGACTGAGACAGGCGGGCTGAGACAGACGGTCTCAGACAGACGGACTGAGACAGGCGGGTTGCGACAGGCGTTCTCAGACAGACGGTCTGAGACAGATGGTCTGAGACAGACGGTCTCAGACAGACGGACAGAGACAGATGGACAGAGACAGGCGGGCTAAGACAGGCGGGCTGAGACAGACGGGCTGAGACAGACGGTCTGAGACAGATGGGCTGAGACAGACGGTCTCAGACAGACGGACTGAGACAGGCGGGCTGAGACAGGCGGGCTGAGACAGACGGTCTGAGGCAGGCGGGCTGAGACAGGTGGGCTGAGACAGACGGTCTGAGACAGGCGGGTAGAGACAGACGGGATGAGACAGTTGGACAGAGACAGACGGTCTGAGACAGACGGTCTGAGACAGGCGGTCTGAGACAGTTGGTCTGAGACAGACGGCCTCAGACAGACGGACTGTGACAGGCGGCCTGCGACAGGCGGGCTCAGACAGACGGTCTGAGACAGATGGTCTGAGACAGACGGTCTCAGAGAGACGGTCTGAGACAGGCGGGCTGACACAGGCGGGCTGAGACAGTTGGTCTGAGACAGACGGTCTCAGACAGACGGACTGAGACAGGCGGGCTGAGACAGGCGGGCTGAGACAGACGGTCTGGGACATTTGGGCTGAGACAGACTGTTTCAGACAGACGGGCTGAGACAGGCGGGCTGAGACAGGCGGGCTGAGACAGACGGTCTCAGACAGACGGACTGAGACAGGTGGGCTGCGCCAGACGGGCTCAGACAGATGGACTGAGACAGGCGGGTTGAGACAGGCGGGCTGAGACAGACGGCCTGAGACAGATGGTCTGAGACAGGCGGGCTGAGACAGACGGACAGAGACAGATGGTCTGAGACAGACGGTCTCAGACAGACGGTCTGAGACAGGCGGGCTGAGACAGGCAGGCTGAGACAGGCGGGCTGAGACAGACGGACAGAGACAGATGGCCTGAGACAGATGGTCTGAGACAGACGGTCTGAGGCAGGCGGTCTGAGGCAGTTGGTCTGAGACAGACGGTCTCAGACAGACGGACTGAGCCAGGTGAGCTGCGCTAGACGGGCTGAGACAGACGGGCTGAGACAGTTGGTCTGCGACAGACGTTCTCAGACAGACGGACTGAAACAGGCGGGCTGAGACAGGCGGGCTGAGACAGTTGGTCTGAGGCAGAGGGTGGCAGACAGACGGACTGAGACAGGCGGGTTGAGACAGGCGGGCTGAGACAGGCGGTCCGAGACAGACGTTCCGAGACAGACGGTCCGAGACACGCGGCCTGGGACAGACCGTCTGAGACAGACGGACTGAGACAGGCGGGTTGAGACAGGCGGGCTGAGACAGACGGGCTGAGACAGTTGGTCTGGGACAGAGGGTCTCAGACAGACGGACTGAGACAGGCGGGCTGAGACAGGCGGGCTGAGACAGACGGGCTGAGACAGTTGGTCTGAGACAGACGGTCTCAGACAGGCGGGCTGAGACAGACGGTCTGAGACAGATGGGCTGAGACAGACGGTCTGAGACAGGCGGTCTGAGACAGTTGGTCTGAGACAGATGGTCTGAGACAGACGGTCCGAGACAGACGGTCCGAGACAGACGTTCCGAGACAGACGGTCCGAGACATACGGCCTGGGACAGAACGTCTGAGACAGACGGGCAGAGACAGGCGGGCTGAGACAGGCAGGCTGAGACAGTTGGTCTGAGACAGACGGTCTGAGTCAGACGGACAAAGACAGATGGACAGAGACAGGCGGGCTGAGACAGACGGCTAAGGCTGACGGTCTGAGTAGATGGCCTGAGACAGATGGTCCGAGACAGACGGTCTGAGGCAGGCGGGTTGACACAGGCGGGCTGAGACAGATGGTCTGAGACAGACGGTCTGAGGCAGACGGTCTGAGACAGAAGGGCTGAGACAGACGGTCTCAGACAGACGGACTGAGACAGGCAGTTTGCGACAGGCGTTCTCAGACAGACGGTCTGAGACAGATGGTCTGAGACAGACGGTCTCAGACAGACGGACTGAGACAGGCGGGCTGAGACAGGCGGGCTGAGACAGGCGGGCTGCGACAGGCGGGCTAAGACAGACGGTCTGAGACAGATGGTCTGAGGCAGACGGTCTCAGACAGACGGTATGAGACAGGCGGGATGAGACAGGCTGGCTGAGACAGTTGGTCTGAGACAGACGGTCTCAGACAGGCGGGCTGAGACAGACGGTCTGAGACAGATGGGCTGAGACGGACGGTCTCAGACAGACGGTCTGAGACAGGCGGTCTGAGTCAGACGGACAGAGACAGATGGCCTGAGACAGATGGTCTGAGACAGACGGTCTGAGGCAGGCGGTCTGAGACAGTTGGTCTGAGACAGACGGCCTCAGACAGACGGACTGAGACAGGCGGCCTGCGACAGGCGGGCTCAGACAGAAGGTCTGAGACAGGCGGGCTGAGACAGGCGGGCTGAGACAGACGGTCTGAGGCAGGCGGGCTGAGACAGGCGGGCTGAGACAGGCGGGCTGAGACAGGCGGGCTGAGACAGGCGGGCTGAGACAGGCGGGCTGCGACAGGCGGGCTAAGACTGACGGTCTGAGACAGATGGCCCGAGACAGATGGTCTGAGACAGACGGTCTGAGGCAGACGGTCTGAGACAGTTGGTCTGAGACAGACGGCCTCAGACAGACGGACTGAGACAGGCGGCCTGCGACAGGCGGGCTCAGACAGACGGTCTGAGACAGGCGGGCTGAGACAGGCGGGCTGAGACAGACGGTCTGAGGCAGGCGGGCTGAGACAGGCGGGCTGAGACCTGCGGGCTGCGACAGGCAGGCTAAGACAGACGGTCTGAGACAGATGGTCTGAGGCAGACGGTCTGAGACAGATGGTCTGAGGCAGACGGTCTCAGACAGACGGTATGAGACAGGCGGGCTGAGGCAGGCGGTCTGAGACGGTTGGTCTGAGATAGACGGACTGAGACAGGCGGGTTGCGATAGGCGTTCTCAGACAGACGGTCTGAGACAGATGGTCTGAGACAGACGGTCTCAGACAGACGGTCTGAGACAGGCGAGCTGAGACAGGCGAGCTGAGACAGGCGAGCTGAGACAGTTGGTATGAGACAGACGGTCTCAGACAGGCGGGCTGAGACAGACGGTCTGAGACAGATGGGCTGAGACAGACGGTCTCAGACAGACGGACTGAAACAGGCGGGCTGAGACAGGCGGGCTGAGACAGACGGTCTGAGGCAGGCGGGCTGAGACAGACGGCCTCAGACAGACTGACTGAGTCAGGCGGCCTGCGACAGGCGGGCTCAGACAGACGGTCTGAGACAGATGGTCTGAGACAGACGGTCTCAGACAGACGGACTGAGACAGGCGGGCTGAGACAGGCGGGCTGAGACAGACGGTCTCAGACAGACGGACTGAGACAGGTGGGCTGCGCCAGACGGGCTCAGACAGACGGACTGAGACAGGCGGGTTGAGACAGGCGGGCTGAGACAGACGGCCTGAGACAGATGGTGTGAGACAGATGGCCTGAGACAGACGGTCTGAGACAGATGGTCTGAGACAGACGGTCTCAGACAGACGGTCTGAGACAGATGGTCTGAGACAGACGGTCTCAGACAGACGGTGTGAGACAGTTGGTCTGAGACAGACGGTCTCAGACAGGCGAGCTGAGACAGACGGTCTGAGACAGATGGGCTGAGACAGACGGTCTCAGACAGACGGACTGAGACAGGCGGGCTCAGACAGGCGGGCTGAGACAGACGGTCTGAGGCAGGCGGGCTGAGACAGGCGGGCTGAGACAGACGGTCTGAGACAGGCGGGCTGAGACAGGCGGGCTGAGACAGTTGGTCAGAGACAGACGGTCTCAGACAGGCGGGCTGAGACAGACGGTCTGAGACAGATGGGCTGAGACAGACGGTCTCGGACAGATGGACTGAGACAGGCGGGCTGAGACAGGCGGGCTGAGACAGGCGGGCTGAGACAGACGGTCTGAGGCAGGCGGGCTCAGACAGGCGGGCTGAGACAGACGGTCTGAGACAGGCGGGCAGAGACAGACGGGATGAGACAGTCGGACAGGGACAGACGGTCTGAGACAGACGGCCTCAGTCAGACGGACTGAGACAGGCGGCCTGCGACAGGCGGGCTCAGACAGACGGTCTGAGACAGATGGTCCGAGACAGACGGCCTCAGACAGACGGTCTGAGACAGGCGGGCTGACACAGGCGGGCTGAGACAGTTGGTCTGAGACAGACGGTCTCAGACAGACGGACTGAGACAGGCGGGTTGAGACAGGCGGGCTGAGACAGACGGTCCGAGACAGACGTTCCGAGACAGACGGTCCGAGACACGCGGCCTGGGACAGACCGTCTGAGACAGATGGACTGAGACAGGCGGGTTGAGACAGGCGGGCTGAGACAGACGGGCTGAGACAGTTGGTCTGGGACAGAGGGTCTCAGACAGACGGACTGAGACAGGCGGGCTGAGACAGGCGAGCTGAGACAGACGGGCTGAGACAGATGGTCTGAGACAGATGGTCTCAGACAGGCGGGCTGAGACAGACGGTCTGAGACAGACGGTCCGAGACAGACGTTCCGAGACAGACGGTCCGAGACACACGGCCTGGGACAGACCGTCTGAGACAGACGGGCAGAGACAGGCGGGCTGAGACAGGCAGGCTGAGACAGTTGGTCTGAGACAGACGGTCTGAGTCAGACGGACAGAGACAGATGGACAGAGACAGGCGGGCTGAGACAGACGGCTAAGGCTGACGGTCTGAGTAGATGGCCTGAGACAGATGGTCCGAGACAGACGGTCTGAGGCAGGCGGGTTGAGACAGTTGGTCTGAGACAGACGGTCTCAGACAGGCGGGCTGAGACAGACGGTCTGAGACAGAAGGGCTGAGACAGACGGTCTCAGACAGACGGACTGAGACAGGCGGGTTGCGACAGGCGTTCTCAGACAGACGGTCTGAGACAGATGGTCTGAGACAGACGGTCTCAGACAGACGGTCTGAGACAGGCGGGTTGACACAGGCGGGCTGAGACAGATGGTCTGAGACAGACGGTCTCAGACAGACGGACTGAGACAGGCGGGCTGAGACAGGCGGGCTGAGACAGACGGTCTGAGACAGATGGGCTGAGACAGACTGTCTCAGACAGACGGACTGAGACAGGCGGGCTGAGACAGGTGGGCTGAGACAGACGGTCTGAGGCAGGCGGGCTGAGACAGGCGGGCTGAGACAGGCGGGCTGCGACAGGCGGGCTAAGACAGACGGTCTGAGACAGATGGTCTGATGCAGACGGTCTGATACAGATGGTCTGAGGCAGACGGTCTCAGACAGACGGTATGAGACAGGCGGGATGAGACAGGCTGGCTGAGACAGACGGTCTGAGACAGATGGGCTGAGACGGACGGTCTCAGGCAGACGGTCTGAGACAGGCGGGCCGTGACAGACGGTCTCAGACAGACGGTCTGAGTCAGACGGACAGAGACAGATGGCCTGAGACAGATGGTCTGAGACAGACGGTCTGAGGCAGGCGGTCTGAGACAGTTGGTCTGAGACAGACGGCCTCAGACAGACGGACTGAGACAGGCGGCCTGCGACAGGCGGGCTCAGACAGAAGGTCTGAGACAGGCGGGCTGAGACAGGCGGGCTGAGACGGACGGTCTGAGGCAGGCGGGCTGAGACAGGCGGGCTGAGACAGGCGGGCTGAGACAGGCGGGCTGCGACAGGCGGGCTAAGACTGACGGTCTGAGACAGATAGCCGAGACAGATGGTCTGAGACAGACGGTCTGAGGCAGACGGTCTGAGACAGTTGGTCTGAGACAGACGGCCTCAGACAGACGGACTGAGACAGGCGGCCTGCGACAGGCGGGCTCAGACAGACGGTCTGAGACAGGCGGGCTGAGACAGGCGGGCTGAGACAGACGGTCTGAGGCAGGCGGGCTGAGACAGGCGGGCTGAGACCTGCGGGCTGCGACAGGCAGGCTAAGACAGACGGTCTGAGACAGATGGTCTGAGGCAGACTGTCTGAGACAGATGGTCTGAGGCAGACGGTCTCAGACAGACGGTATGAGACAGGCGGGCTGAGACAGGCGGTCTGAGACAGTTGGTCTGAGATAGACGGTCTGAGACAGGCGGGTTGCGATAGGCGTTCTCAGACAGACGGTCTGAGACAGATGGTCTGAGACAGACGGTCTCAGACAGACGGTCTGAGACAGGCGAGCTGAGACAGGCGGGCTGAGACAGATGGTATGAGACAGACGGTCTCAGACAGGCGGGCTGAGACAGACGGTCTGAGACAGATGGGCTGAGACAGACGGTCTCAGACAGACGGACTGAAACAGGCGGGCTGAGACAGGCGGGCTGAGACAGACGGTCTGAGGCAGACGGGCTGAGACAGTTGGTCTGAGACAGACGGCCTCAGACAGACGGACTGAGACAGGCGGCCTGCGACAGGCGGGCTCAGACAGACGGTCTGAGACAGGCGCGCTGAGACAGGCGGGCTGAGACAGACGGTCTGAGGCAGGCGGGCTGAGACAGGCGGGCTGAGACCTGCGGGCTGCGACAGGCAGGCTAAGACAGACGGTCTGAGACAGATGGTCTGAGGCAGACGGTCTGAGACAGATGGTCTGAGGCAGACGGTCTAAGACAGACGGTATGAGACAGGCGGGCTGAGACAGGCGGTCTGAGACAGTTGGTCTGAGATAGACGGACTGAGACAGGGGGGTTGCGATAGGCGGGCTCAGACAGACGGTCTGAGACAGATGGTCTGAGACAGACTGTTTCAGACAGACGGACTGAGACAGGCGGGTTGCGACAGGCGTTCTCAGACAGACGGTCTGAGACAGGCGGGCAGAGACAGACGGGATGAGACAGTTGGACAGAGACAGACGGTCTGAGACAGACGGTCTGAGACAGGCGGGCTGAGACAGGCGGGCTGAGACAGTTGGTCTGAGACAGACGGTCTCAGACAGGCGGGCTGAGACAGACGGTCTGAGACAGATGGGCTGAGACAGACGGTCTCGGACAGATGGCCTGAGACAGGCGGGCTGAGACAGGCGGGCTGAGACAGGCGGGCTGAGACAGACGGTCTGAGGCAGGCGGGCTGAGACAGGCGGGCTGAGACAGACGGTCTGAGACAGGCGGGCAGAGACAGACGGGATGAGACAGTTGGACAGGGACAGACGGTCTGAGACAGACGGCCTCAGTCAGACGGACTGAGACAGGTGGGCTGCGCCAGACGGGCTCAGACAGACGGGCTGAGACAGACGGTCCGAGACAGATGGGCTGAGACAGACGGTCTGAGACACGCGGGCTGAGACAGGCGGGCTGAATAAGTTGGTCTGAAACAGGCGGGCTGAGACAGACGGACTGAAACAGGCGGGCTGAGACAGGCGGGCTGAGACAGACGGTCTGAGACAGATGGGCTGAGACAGACGGTCTCGGACAGATGGCCTGAGACAGGCGGGCTGAGACAGGCGGGCTGAGACAGGCGGGCTGAGACAGACGGACTGAGACAGGCGGGTTGCGACAGGCGTTCTCAGACAGACGGTCTGAGACAGGCGGGCAGAGACAGACGGGATGAGACAGTTGGACAGAGACAGACGGTCTGAGACAGACGGTCTGAGACAGGCGGGCTGAGACAGGCGGGCTCAGACAGACGGTCTGAGACAGATGGTCCGAGACAGACGGCCTCAGACAGACGGTCTGAGACAGGCGGGCTGAGACAGACGGTCTGAGTCAGACGGACAGAGACAGATGGACAGAGACAGGCGGGCTAAGACAGACGGCTAAGACTGAAGGCCTGAGACAGATGGCCTGAGACAGATTGTCTGAGACAGACGGTCTCAGACAGGCGGTCTGAGACAGTTGGTCTGAGACAGACGGTCTCAGACAGACGGACTGAGACAGGTGGGCTGCGCCAGACGGGCTCAGACAGACGGGCTGAGACAGACGGTCCGAGACAGATGGGCTGAGACAGACGGTCTGAGACACGCGGGCTGAGACAGGCGGGCTGAATAAGTTGGTCTGAAACAGGCGGGCTGAGACAGACGGACTGAAACAGGCGGGCTGAGACAGGCGGGCTGAGACAGTTGGTCTGAGACAGAGGGTCTCAGACAGACGGACTGAGACAGGCGGGTTGAGACAGGCGGGCTGAGACAGACGGGCTGAGACAGTTGGTCTGGGACAGAGGGTCTCAGACAGACGGACTGAGACAGGCGGGTGCAGACAGGCGGGCTGAGACAGATGGTCTGATGCAGACGGTCTGATACAGATGGTCTGAGGCAGACGGTCTCAGACAGACGGTATGAGACAGGCGGGCTGAGACAGACGGTCTGAGACAGGCGGGCTGAGACAGTTGGTCTGAGACAGACGGTCTCAGACAGACGGACTGAGACAGGCGGGCTGAGACAGGCGGACTGAGACAGGCGGGCTGAGACAGACGGTCTCAGACAGGCGGTCTGAGACAGTTGGTCTGAGACAGACGGTCTCAGACAGACGGGCTGAGACAGGCGGGCTGCGACAGGCGGGCTAAGACAGACGGTCTGAGACACATGGTCTGAGGCAGACGGTCTGAGACACATGGTCTGAGGCAGACGGTCTCAGACAGACGGTATGGGACAGGCGGGCTGAGACAGGCTGGCTGAGACAGTTGGTCTGAGACAGACGGTCTCAGACAGACGGACTGAGACAGGCGGACTGAGACAGGCGGGCTGAGACAGACGGTCTGAGTCAGACGGACAGAGACAGATGGACAGAGACAGGCTGGCTAAGACAGACGGCTAAGACTGACGGCCTGAGACAGATGGCCTGAGACAGATTGTCTGAGACAGACGGTCTCAGACAGGCGGTCTGAGACAGTTGGTCTGAGGCAGACGGTCTCAGACCGACGGACTGAGACAGGCGGGCTGCGACAGGCCGGCTGAGACAGACGGTCTGAGACAGATGGTCTGAGACAGACGGTCTCAGTCAGACGGTCTCAGACAGACGGACTGAGACGGGCGGGCTGAGACAGGCGGGCTGCGACAGACGGTCGGAGACAGACGGGCAGAGACAGACGGGATGAGACAGTTGGACAGAGACAGACGGTCTGAGACAGACGGTCTGAGACTGTCGGGCAGAGACAGGCGGGCTCAGACCGACGGGCTAAGACCGACGGCCTGAGACAGATGGTCTGAGACAGATGGCATGAGACAGACGGTCTGAGACAGACGGTCTGAGACAGGCGGTCTGAGACAGATGGGCAGAGACAGACGGTCTCAGACAGACGGACTGAGACAGGCGGACTGAGACAGACGGGCTGAGACAGACGGGCTGAGACAGTTGGTCTGAGTCAGACGGACAGAGACATATGGACAGAGACAGACAGGCTGACACAGACGGGCTAAGACTGACGGTCTGAGACAGATGGCCTGAGACAGATGGTCTGAGACAGACGGTCTGAGACAGGCGGTCCGATACAGGCGGACTGAGACAGTTGGTCTGAAGCAGACGTTCTCAAACAGACGGACTGAGACAGGCGGGCCTCGACAGGCGGGCTGAGACAGACGGGCTGAGACAGTTGGTCTGAGACAGACGGTCTCAGACGGACGGTCTGAGTCAGACGGACAGAGACATATGGACAGAGACAGACGGGCTGACACAGACGGTCTCAGACAGACGGTCTGTAACACGCGGGCTGAGACGGGCGGGCTGAGAAAGTTGGTCTGAAACAGGCGGGCTGAGACAGACGGACTGAGACAGGCGGGTTGAGACAGGCGGGCTGAGACAGACGGGCTGAGACAGTTGGTCTGGGACAGAGGGTCTCAGACAGACGGTCTCAGACAGACGGACTGAGACAGGCAGACTGAGACAGGCGGGCTGAGACAGACGGTCTGAGTCAGACGGACAGAGACATATGGACAGAGACAGACAGGCTGACACAGACGGGCTAAGACCGACGGCCTGAGACAGATGGTCTGAGACAGATGGCATGAGACAGACGGTCTGAGACACATGGTCTGAGGCAGACGGTCTGAGACAGATGGTCTGAGGCAGACGGTCTCAGACAGACGGTATGAGGCAGGCGGGCTGAGACAGGCTGGCTGAGACAGTTGGTCTGAGACAGACGGTCTCAGACAGACGGACTGAGACAGGCGGACTGAGACAGACGGGCTGAGACAGACGGGCTGAGACAGTTTGTCTGAGTCAGACGGACAGAGACAGACAGGCTGACACAGACGGGCTAAGACTGACGGTCTGAGACAGATGGCCTGAGACAGATGGTCTGAGACAGACGGTCTGAGAAAGGCGGTCCGATACAGGCGGCCTGAGACGTTGGTCTGAAGCAGACGTTCTCAAACAGACGGACTGAGACAGGCGGGCCTCGACAGGCGGGCTGAGACAGACGGGCTGAGACAGTTGGTCTGAGACAGACGGTCTCAGACAGACGGACTGAGACAGGCGGGCTGAGACAGGCGGGCTGCGACAGGCGGGCTAAGACTGACGGTCTGAGACAGATGGCCCGAGACAGATGGTCTGAGACAGACGGTCTGAGGCAGACGGTCTGAGACAGTTGGTCTGAGACAGACGGCCTCAGACAGACGGACTGAGACAGGCGGCCTGCGACAGGCGGCCTGCGACAGGCGGGCTCAGACAGACGGTCTGAGACAGGCGGGCTGAGACAGGCGGGCTGAGACAGACGGTCTGAGGCAGGCGGGCTGAGACAGGCGGGCTGAGACCTGCGGGCTGCGACAGGCAGGCTAAGACAGACGGTCTGAGACAGATGGTCTGAGGCAGACGGTCTGAGACAGATGGTCTGAGGCAGACGGTCTCAGACAGACGGTATGAGACAGGCGGGCTGAGACAGGCGGTCTGAGACAGTTGGTCTGAGATAGACGGTCTGAGACAGGCGGGTTGCGATAGGCGTTCTCAGACAGACGGTCTGAGACAGATGGTCTGAGACAGACGGTCTCAGACAGACGGTCTGAGACAGGCGAGCTGAGACAGGCGGGCTGAGACAGATGGTATGAGACAGACGGTCTCAGACAGGCGGGCTGAGACAGACGGTCTGAGACAGATGGGCTGAGACAGACGGTCTCAGACAGCCGGACTGAAACAGGCGGGCTGAGACAGGCGGGCTGAGACAGACGGTCTGAGGCAGACGGGCTGAGACAGTTGGTCTGAGACAGACGGCCTCAGACAGACGGACTGAGACAGGCGGCCTGCGACAGGCGGGCTCAGACAGACGGTCTGAGACAGGCGCGCTGAGACAGGCGGGCTGAGACAGACGGTCTGAGGCAGGCGGGCTGAGACAGGCGGGCTGAGACCTGCGGGCTGCGACAGGCAGGCCAAGACAGACGGTCTGAGACAGATGGTCTGAGGCAGACGGTCTGAGACAGATGGTCTGAGGCAGACGGTCTAAGACAGACGGTATGAGACAGGCGGGCTGAGACAGGCGGTCTGAGACAGTTGGTCTGAGATAGACGGACTGAGACAGGGGGGTTGCGATAGGCGGGCTCAGACAGACGGTCTGAGACAGATGGTCTGAGACAGACTGTTTCAGACAGACGGACTGAGACAGGCGGGTTGCGACAGGCGTTCTCAGACAGATGGTCTGAGACAGGCGTGCAGAGACAGACGGGATGAGACAGTTGGACAGAGACAGACGGTCTGAGACAGACGGTCTGAGACAGGCGGGCTGAGACAGGCGGGCTGAGACAGTTGGTCTGAGACAGACGGTCTCAGACAGGCGGGCTGAGACAGACGGTCTGAGACAGATGGGCTGAGACAGACGGTCTCGGACAGATGGACTGAGACAGGCGGGCTGAGACAGGCGGGCTGAGACAGGCGGGCTGAGACAGACGGTCTGAGGCAGGCGGGCTGAGACAGGCGGGCTGAGACAGACGGTCTGAGACAGGCGGGCAGAGACAGACGGGATGAGACAGTTGGACAGGGACAGACGGTCTGAGACAGACGGCCTCAGTCAGGCGGACTGAGACAGGCGGCCTGCGACAGGCGGGCTCAGACAGACGGTCTGAGACAGATGGTCCGAGACAGACGGCCTCAGACAGACCGTCTGAGACAGGCGGGCTGAGACAGACGGTCTGAGTCAGACGGACAGAGACAGATGGACAGAGACAGGCGGGCTAAGACAGACGGCTAAGACTGAAGGCCTGAGACAGATGGCCTGAGACAGATTGTCTGAGACAGACGGTCTCAGACAGGCGGTCTGAGACAGTTGGTCTGAGACAGACGGTCTCAGACAGACGGACTGAGACAGGTGGGCTGCGCCAGACGGGCTCAGACAGACGGGCTGAGACAGACGGTCCGAGACAGATGGGCTGAGACAGACGGTCTGAGACACGCGGGCTGAGACAGGCGGGCTGAATAAGTTGGTCTGAAACAGGCGGGCTGAGACAGACGGACTGAAACAGGCGGGCTGAGACAGGCGGGCTGAGACAGTTGGTCTGAGACAGAGGGTCTCAGACAGACGGACTGAGACAGGCGGGTTGAGACAGGCGGGCTGAGACAGACGGGCTGAGACAGTTGGTCTGGGACAGAGGGTCTCAGACAGACGGACTGAGACAGGCGGGTGCAGACAGGCGGGCTGAGACAGATGGTCTGATGCAGACGGTCTGATACAGATGGTCTGAGGCAGACGGTCTCAGACAGACGGTATGAGACAGGCGGGCTGAGACAGACGGTCTGAGACAGGCGGGCTGAGACAGTTGGTCTGAGACAGACGGTCTCAGACAGACGGACTGAGACAGGCGGTCTGAGACAGGCGGACTGAGACAGGCGGGCTGAGACAGGCGGACTGAGACAGGCGGGCTGAGACAGACGGTCTGAGGCAGGCGGGCTGAGACAGGCGGGCTGAGACAGGCGGGCTGCGACTGGCGGGCTAAGACAGACGGTCTGAGACACATGGTCTGAGGCAGACGGTCTGAGACAGATGGTCTGAGGCAGACGGTCTCAGACAGACGGTATGGGACAGGCGGGCTGAGACAGGCTGGCTGAGACAGTTGGTCTGAGACAGACGGTCTCAGACAGACGGACTGAGACAGGCGGACTGAGACAGGCGGGCTGAGACAGACGGTCTGAGTCAGACGGACAGAGACAGATTGTCTGAGACAGACGGTCTCAGACAGGCGGTCTGAGACAGTTGGTCTGAGACAGACGGTCTCAGACAGACGGGCTGAGACAGGCGGGCTGCGACAGGCGGGCTAAGACAGACGGTCTGAGACACATGGTCTGAGGCAGACGGTCTGAGACACATGGTCTGAGGCAGACGGTCTCAGACAGACGGTATGGGACAGGCGGGCTGAGACAGGCTGGCTGAGACAGTTGGTCTTAGACAGACGGTCTCAGACAGACGGACTGAGACAGGCGGACTGAGACAGGCGGGCTGAGACAGACGGTCTGAGTCAGACGGACAGAGACAGATGGACAGAGACAGGCTGGCTAAGACAGACGGCTAAGACTGACGGCCTGAGACAGATGGCCTGAGACAGATTGTCTGAGACAGACGGTCTCAGACAGGCGGTCTGAGACAGTTGGTCTGAGGCAGACGGTCTCAGACCGACGGACTGAGACAGGCGGGCTGCGACAGGCCGGCTGAGACAGACGGTCTGAGACAGATGGTCTGAGACAGACGGTCTCAGTCAGACGGTCTCAGACAGACGGACTGAGACGGGCGGGCTGAGACAGGCGGGCTGCGACAGACGGTCGGAGACAGACGGGCAGAGACAGACGGGATGAGACAGTTGGACAGAGACAGACGGTCTGAGACAGACGGTCTGAGACTGTCGGTCAGAGACAGGCGGGCTCAGACCGACGGGCTAAGACCGACGGCCTGAGACAGATGGTCTGAGACAGATGGCATGAGACAGACCGTCTGAGACAGACGGTCTGAGACAGGCGGTCTGAGACAGATGGGCAGAGACAGACGGTCTCAGACAGACGGACTGAGACAGGCGGACTGAGACAGACGGGCTGAGACAGACGGGCTGAGACAGTTGGTCTGAGTCAGACGGACAGAGACATATGGACAGAGACAGACAGGCTGACACAGACGGGCTAAGACTGACGGTCTGAGACAGATGGCCTGAGACAGATGGTCTGAGACAGACGGTCTGAGACAGGCGGTCCGATACAGGCGGCCTGAGACAGTTGGTCTGAAGCAGACGTTCTCAAACAGACGGACTGAGACAGGCGGGCCTCGACAGGCGGGCTGAGACAGACGGGCTGAGACAGTTGGTCTGAGACAGACGGTCTCAGACGGACGGTCTGAGTCAGACGGACAGAGACATATGGACAGAGACAGACGGGCTGACACAGACGGTCTCAGACAGACGGTCTGTAACACGCGGGCTGAGACGGGCGGGCTGAGAAAGTTGGTCTGAAACAGGCGGGCTGAGACAGACGGACTGAGACAGGCGGGTTGAGACAGGCGGGCTGAGACAGACGGGCTGAGACAGTTGGTCTGGGACAGAGGGTCTCAGACAGACGGTCTCAGACAGACGGACTGAGACAGGCAGACTGAGACAGGCGGGCTGAGACAGACGGTCTGAGTCAGACGGACAGAGACAGATGGACAGAGACAGGCGGGCTAAGACAGACGGCTAAGACTGACGGCCTGAGACAGATGGCCTGAGACAGATTGTCTGAGACAGACGGTCTCAGACAGGCGGACTGAGACAGGCGGGCTGCGACAGGCGGGCTCAGACAGACGGTCTGAGACAGGCGGTCTGAGACAGTTGGTCTGAGACAGATGGTCTGAGACAGATTGTCTGAGACAGACGGTCTCAGACAGGCGGTCTGAGACAGTTGGTCTGAGACAGACGGTCTCAGACAGACGGACTGAGACAGGTGGGCTGCGCCAGACGGGCTCAGACAGACGGGCTGAGACAGACGGTCCGAGACAGATGGGCTGAGACAGACGGTCTGAGACAGGCGGTCTGAGACAGTTGGTCTGAGACAGATGGTCTGAGACAGACGGTCCGAGACAGACGTTCCGAGACAGACGGTCCGAGACACGCGGCCTGGGACAGACCGTCTGAGACAGAAGGTCTGAGACACGCGGGCTGAGACAGGCGGGCTGAATAAGTTGGTCTGAAGCAGGCGGGCTGAGACAGACGGACTGAAACAGGCGGGCTGAGACAGGCGGGCTGAGACAGTTGGTCTGAGACAGAGGGTCTCAGACAGACGGACTGAGACAGGCGGGTTGAGACAGACGGGCTGAGACAGGCGGGCTGAATAAGTTGGTCTGAAACAGGCGGGCTGAGACAGACGGACTGAAACAGGCGGGCTGAGACAGGCGGGCTGAGACAGTTGGTCTGAAGCAGACGTTCTCAAACAGACGGACTGAGACAGGCGGGCCTCGACAGGCGGGCTGAGACAGACGGCCTGAGACAGATGGCCTGAGACAGATGGCCTGAGACAGATGGCCTGAGACAGATGGTCTGAGACAGACGGTCCGAGACAGGCGTTCCGAGACAGACGGTCCGAGACACGCGGCCTGGGACAGACCGTCTGAGACAGGCGGGCTGAGACAGGCCCGGCTGAGACAGTTGGTCTGAGACAGACGGTCTCAGACAGACGGACTGAGACAGGCGGGCTGAGACAGGCGGGCTGAGACAGACGGGCAAAGACCGACGGCCTGAGACAGATGGTCTGAGACAGATGGTTTGATACAGACGGTCTGAGACCGGCGGTCTGATACAGATGTTCTGAGATAGACGGGCTAAGACCGACAGCCTGAGACAGATGGTGTGGGACAGATGGTCTGAGACAGACAGTCTGAGACAGGCGGTCTGAGACAGTTGGTCCTACACAGACGGTCTCAGACCGACGGACTGAGACAGGCGGGCTGCGACAGGCCGGCTGAGACAGACGGTATGAGACAGATGGTCTCAGACAGACGGACTGAGACAGGCGGTCTGAGACAGACGGTCTCAGACAGACGGGCTGAGACAGGCGGGCTGCGACAGGCGGGCTAAGACAGACGGTCTGAGACACATGGTCTGAGGCAGACGGTCTGAGACACATGGTCTGAGGCAGACGGTCTCAGACAGACGGTATGGGACAGGCGGGCTGAGACAGGCTGGCTGAGACAGTTGGTCTTAGACAGACGGTCTCAGACAGACGGACTGAGACAGGCGGACTGAGACAGGCGGGCTGAGACAGACGGTCTGAGTCAGACGGACAGAGACAGATGGACAGAGACAGGCTGGCTAAGACAGACGGCTAAGACTGACGGCCTGAGACAGATGGCCTGAGACAGATTGTCTGAGACAGACGGTCTCAGACAGGCGGTCTGAGACAGTTGGTCTGAGGCAGACGGTCTCAGACCGACGGACTGAGACAGGCGGGCTGCGACAGGCCGGCTGAGACAGACGGTCTGAGACAGATGGTCTGAGACAGACGGTCTCAGTCAGACGGTCTCAGACAGACGGACTGAGACGGGCGGGCTGAGACAGGCGGGCTGCGACAGACGGTCGGAGACAGACGGGCAGAGACAGACGGGATGAGACAGTTGGACAGAGACAGACGGTCTGAGACAGACGGTCTGAGACTGTCGGTCAGAGACAGGCGGGCTCAGACCGACGGGCTAAGACCGACGGCCTGAGACAGATGGTCGGAGACAGATGGCATGAGACAGACCGTCTGAGACAGACGGTCTGAGACAGGCGGTCTGAGACAGATGGGCAGAGACAGACGGTCTCAGACAGACGGACTGAGACAGGCGGACTGAGACAGACGGGCTGAGACAGACGGGCTGAGACAGTTGGTCTGAGTCAGACGGACAGAGACATATGGACAGAGACAGACAGGCTGACACAGACGGGCTAAGACTGACGGTCTGAGACAGATGGCCTGAGACAGATGGTCTGAGACAGACGGTCTGAGACAGGCGGTCCGATACAGGCGGCCTGAGACAGTTGGTCTGAAGCAGACGTTCTCAAACAGACGGACTGAGACAGGCGGGCCTCGACAGGCGGGCTGAGACAGACGGGCTGAGACAGTTGGTCTGAGACAGACGGTCTCAGACGGACGGTCTGAGTCAGACGGACAGAGACATATGGACAGAGACAGACGGGCTGACACAGACGGTCTCAGACAGACGGTCTGTAACACGCGGGCTGAGACGGGCGGGCTGAGAAAGTTGGTCTGAAACAGGCGGGCTGAGACAGACGGACTGAGACAGGCGGGTTGAGACAGGCGGGCTGAGACAGACGGTCTGAGACAGATGGTCTGAGACAGACGGTCTCAGACAGACGGTCTGAGGCACGCGGCCTGAGACAGGCGGGCTGAGACAGTTGGTCTGAGACAGACGGTCTCAGAGAGACGGACTGAGACAGGCGGGCTGTGACAGGCGGGCTGCGACAGGCGGGCTGAGACAGACGGTCTGAGACAGATGGTCTGAGACAGACGGTCTCAGACAGACGGTCTGAGGCAGGCGGGCTGAGACAGGCGGGCTGAGACAGTTGGTCTGAGACAGACGGTCTCAGACAGACGGACTGACACAGGCGGGCTGAGACAGGCGGGCAGAGACAGACGGGATGAGACAGTTGGACAGAGACAGGCGGGCTGCGACAGGCGGGCTAAGACAGACGGTCTGAGACAGATGGTCTCAGACAGACGGACTGAGACAGGCGGGCTGCGACAGGCGGGCTGAGACAGGCGGGCTGAGACAGTTGGTCTGAGACAGACGGTCTCAGACAGACGGGCTGAGACAGGCGGGCCGAGACAGACGGTCTCAGACAGACGGTCTCAGTCAGACGGACAGAGACAGGCGGGCTGCGACAGGCGGGCTGAGACAGGCGGGCTGAGACAGTTGGTCTGAGACAGACGGTCTCAGACAGACGGTCTGAGGCAGGCGGGCTGCGACAGGCGGGCTGAGACAGGCGGGCTGAGACAGTTGGTCTGAGACAGACGGTCTCAGACAGACGGACTGAGACAGGCGGACTGAGACAGACGGGCTGAGACAGACGGGCTGACACAGGCGGGCTGAGACAGGCGGGCAGAGACAGACGGGATGAGACAGTTGGACAGAGACAGGCGGGCTGCGACAGGCGGGCTAAGACAGACGGTCTGAGACAGATGGTCTCAGACAGACGGACTGAGACAGGCGGGCTGCGACAGGCGGGCTGAGACAGGCGGGCTGAGACAGTTGGTCTGAGACAGACGGTCTCAGACAGACGGTCTGAGGCAGGCGGGCTGCGACAGGCGGGCTGAGACAGGCGGGCTGAGACAGTTGGTCTGAGACAGACGGTCTCAGACAGACGGACTGAGACAGGCGGACTGAGACAGACGGGCTGAGACAGACGGGCTGAGACAGTTGGTCTGAGTCAGACGGACAGAGACATATGGACAGAGACAGACAGGCTGACACAGACGGGCTAAGACTGACGGTCTGAGACAGATGGCCTCAGACAGATGGTCTGAGACAGACGGTCTGAGACAGGCGGTCCGAGACAGGCGGCCTGAGACAGTTGGTCTGGAGCAGACGTTCTCAAACAGACGGACTGAGACAGGCGGGCCTCGACAGGCGGGCTGAGACAGACGGGCTGAGACAGTTGGTCTGGGACAGAGGGTCTCAGACAGACGGACTCAGACAGGCGGGTGCAGACAGGCGGACTGAGACAGACGGTCTCAGACAGGCGGGCTGCGACAGGCGTTCTCAGACAGACGGTATGAGACAGATGGTCTGAGACAGACGGACTCAGAGATACGGTCTGAGACAGGCGGGCTGAGACAGGCGGGCTGAGACAGGCGGGCTGAGACAGGCGGGCAGAGACAGACGGGATGAGACAGACGGTCTCAGACAGACGGACTGAGACAGGCGGGCTGAGACAGGCGGGCTGAGACAGTTGGTCTGGGACAGAGGGTCTCAGACAGACGGACTCAGACAGGCGGGTGCAGACAGGCGGACTGAGACAGACGGTCTCAGACAGACGGACTGAGACAGGCGGGCTGCGACAGGCGTTCTCAGACAGACGGTATGAGACAGATGGTCTGAGACAGACGGACTCAGAGATACGGTCTGAGACAGGCGGGCTGAGACAGGCGGGCTGAGACAGGCGGGCAGAGACAGACGGGATGAGACAGACGGTCTCAGACAGACGGACTGAGACAGGCGGGCTGAGACAGGCGGGCTGAGACAGACGGTCTGAGACAGACGGGCAGAGACAGACGGTCTGAGACAGGTGGTGTGAGACAGACGGTATCAGACAGACGGTCTGAGACACGCGGGCTGAGACAGGCGGGCTGAATAAGTTGGTCTGAAACAGGCGGGCTGAGACAGACGGACTGAAACAGGCGGGCTGAGACAGGCGGGCTCAGACAGACGGGCTAAGACCGACGGCCTGAGACAGATGGTCTGAGACAGATGGCATGTGACAGACGGTCTGAGACAGATGGTCTGAGACACACGGCCTGGGATAGACCGTCTGAGACAGACGGGCAGAGACAGGCGGGCTGAGACAGGCAGGCTGAGACAGTTGGTCTGAGACAGACGGTCTGAGTCAGACGGACAGAGACAGATGGACAGAGACAGGCGGGCTGAGACAGACGGCTAAGGCTGACGGTCTGAGACAGATGGTCTGAGACAGATGGTCCGAGACAGACGGTCTGAGGCAGGCGGTCAGAGACAGACGGTCTCAGACAGACGGTCTGAGACAGGCGGGCTGAGACAGACGGTCTGAGACAGATGGGCTGAGACAGACGGTATCAGACAGACGGACTGAGACAGGCGGGCTGAGACAGGCGGGCTGAGACAGTTGGTCTGAGACAGACGGTCTCAGACAGACGGACTGAGACAGGCGGGCTGAGACAGGCGGCTAAGACAGACGGTCTGAGACAGATGGTCTGATGCAGACGGTCTGAGACAGTTGGTCTGAGACAGACGGCCTCAGACAGACGGACTGAGATAGGCGGCCTGCGACAGGCGGGCTCAGACAGACGGTCTGAGACAGGCGGGCTGACACAGGCGGGCTGAGACAGTTGGTCTGAGACAGGTGGTCCGAGACACGCGGCCTGGGACAGACCGTCTGAGACAGACGGGCAGAGACAGGCGGGCTGATACAGGCGGGCTGAGACAGACGGTCTGAGTCAGACGGACAGAGACAGATGGACAGAGACAGGCGGGCTAAGACAGACGGCTAAGACTGACGGCCTGAGACAGATGGCCTGAGACAGATTGTCTGAGACAGACGGTCTCAGACAGGCGGTCTGAGACAGTTGGTCTGAGACAGACGGTCTCAGACAGACGGACTGAGACAGGTGGGCTGCGCCAGACGGGCTCAGACAGACGGGCTGAGACAGACGGTCCGAGACAGATGGGCTGAGACAGACGGTCTGAGACAGGCGGTCTGACACAGTTGGTCTGAGACAGATGGTCTGAGACAGACGGTCCGAGACAGACGGTCCGAGACAGGCGTTCCGAGACAGACGGTCCGAGACACGCGGCCTGGGACAGACCGTCTGAGACAGACGGGCAGAGACAGGCGGTCTGAGACAATCTGGCTGAGACAGTTGGTCTGAGACAGACGGTCTCAGACAGACGGACTGAGACAGGCGGGCTGCGACAGGCGTTCTCAGACAGACGGTATGAGACAGATGGTCTGAGACAGACGGTCTCAGACATACGGTCTGAGACAGGCGGGCTGAGACAGGCCCGGCTGAGACAGTTGGTCTGAGACAGACGGTCTCAGACAGACGGACTGAGACAGGCGGGCTGAGACAGGCGGGCTGAGACAGACGGGCAAAGACCGACGGCCTGAGACAGATGGTCTGAGACAGATGGTTTGATACAGACGGTCTGAGACCGGCGGTCTGATACAGATGTTCTGAGATAGACGGGCTAAGACCGACAGCCTGAGACAGATGGTGTGGGACAGATGGTCTGAGACAGACAGTCTGAGACAGGCGGTCTGAGACAGTTGGTCCTACACAGACGGTCTCAGACCGACGGACTGAGACAGGCGGGCTGCGACAGGCCGGCTGAGACAGACGGTATGAGACAGATGGTCTCAGACAGACGGACTGAGACAGGCGGTCTGAGACAGATGGGCAGAGACAGACGGTCTCAGACAGACGGACTGAGACAGGCGGGCTGAGACAGGCGGGCTGACACAGACGTGATGAGACAGTTGGTCTGAGACAGACGGCCTCAGACAGACGGACTGAGACAGGCGGGCTGAGACAGGCGGGCTGAGACAGGCGGTCTGAGACAGGCGGGCTGAGACAGGCGGGCTGAGACAGACGGTCTGAGGCAGGCGGGCTGAGACAGTTGGTCTGGGACAGAGGGTCTCAGACAGACGGACTCAGACAGGCGGGTGCAGACAGGCGGACTGAGACAGACGGTCTCAGACAGACGGACTGAGACAGGCGGGCTGCGACAGGCGTTCTCAGACAGACGGTATGAGACAGATGGTCTGAGACAGACGGACTCAGAGATACGGTCTGAGACAGGCGGGCTGAGACAGGCGGGCTGAGACAGGCGGGCAGAGACAGACGGGATGAGACAGACGGTCTCAGACAGACGGACTGAGACAGGCGGGCTGAGACAGGCGGGCTGAGACAGTTGGTCTGGGACAGAGGGTCTCAGACAGACGGACTCAGACAGGCGGGTGCAGACAGGCGGACTGAGACAGACGGTCTCAGACAGACGGACTGAGACAGGCGGGCTGCGACAGGCGTTCTCAGACAGACGGTATGAGACAGATGGTCTGAGACAGACGGACTCAGAGATACGGTCTGAGACAGGCGGGCTGAGACAGGCGGGCTGAGACAGGCGGGCAGAGACAGACGGGATGAGACAGACGGTCTCAGACAGACGGACTGAGACAGGCGGGCTGAGACAGGCGGGCTGAGACAGACGGTCTGAGACAGACGGGCAGAGACAGACGGTCTGAGACAGGTGGTGTGAGACAGACGGTATCAGACAGACGGTCTGAGACACGCGGGCTGAGACAGGCGGGCTGAATAAGTTGGTCTGAAACAGGCGGGCTGAGACAGACGGACTGAAACAGGCGGGCTGAGACAGGCGGGCTCAGACAGACGGGCTAAGACCGACGGCCTGAGACAGATGGTCTGAGACAGATGGCATGTGACAGACGGTCTGAGACAGATGGTCTGAGACACACGGCCTGGGACAGACCGTCTGAGACAGACGGGCAGAGACAGGCGGGCTGAGACAGGCAGGCTGAGACAGTTGGTCTGAGACAGACGGTCTGAGTCAGACGGACAGAGACAGATGGACAGAGACAGGCGGGCTGAGACAGACGGCTAAGGCTGACGGTCTGAGACAGATGGTCTGAGACAGATGGTCCGAGACAGACGGTCTGAGGCAGGCGGTCAGAGACAGACGGTCTCAGACAGACGGTCTGAGACAGGCGGGCTGAGACAGACGGTCTGAGACAGATGGGCTGAGACAGACGGTATCAGACAGACGGACTGAGACAGGCGGGCTGAGACAGGCGGGCTGAGACAGTTGGTCTGAGACAGACGGTCTCAGACAGACGGACTGAGACAGGCGGGCTGAGACAGGCGGCTAAGACAGACGGTCTGAGACAGATGGTCTGATGCAGACGGTCTGAGACAGTTGGTCTGAGACAGACGGCCTCAGACAGACGGACTGAGATAGGCGGCCTGCGACAGGCGGGCTCAGACAGACGGTCTGAGACAGGCGGGCTGACACAGGCGGGCTGAGACAGTTGGTCTGAGACAGGTGGTCCGAGACACGCGGCCTGGGACAGACCGTCTGAGACAGACGGGCAGAGACAGGCGGGCTGATACAGGCGGGCTGAGACAGACGGTCTGAGTCAGACGGACAGAGACAGATGGACAGAGACAGGCGGGCTAAGACAGACGGCTAAGACTGACGGCCTGAGACAGATGGCCTGAGACAGATTGTCTGAGACAGACGGTCTCAGACAGGCGGTCTGAGACAGTTGGTCTGAGACAGACGGTCTCAGACAGACGGACTGAGACAGGTGGGCTGCGCCAGACGGGCTCAGACAGACGGGCTGAGACAGACGGTCCGAGACAGATGGGCTGAGACAGACGGTCTGAGACAGGCGGTCTGACACAGTTGGTCTGAGACAGATGGTCTGAGACAGACGGTCCGAGACAGACGGTCCGAGACAGGCGTTCCGAGACAGACGGTCCGAGACACGCGGCCTGGGACAGACCGTCTGAGACAGACGGGCAGAGACAGGCGGTCTGAGACAATCTGGCTGAGACAGTTGGTCTGAGACAGACGGTCTCAGACAGACGGACTGAGACAGGCGGGCTGCGACAGGCGTTCTCAGACAGACGGTATGAGACAGATGGTCTGAGACAGACGGTCTCAGACATACGGTCTGAGACAGGCGGGCTGAGACAGGCCCGGCTGAGACAGTTGGTCTGAGACAGACGGTCTCAGACAGACGGACTGAGACAGGCGGGCTGAGACAGGCGGGCTGAGACAGACGGGCAAAGACCGACGGCCTGAGACAGATGGTCTGAGACAGATGGTTTGATACAGACGGTCTGAGACCGGCGGTCTGATACAGATGTTCTGAGATAGACGGGCTAAGACCGACAGCCTGAGACAGATGGTGTGGGACAGATGGTCTGAGACAGACAGTCTGAGACAGGCGGTCTGAGACAGTTGGTCCTACACAGACGGTCTCAGACCGACGGACTGAGACAGGCGGGCTGCGACAGGCCGGCTGAGACAGACGGTATGAGACAGATGGTCTCAGACAGACGGACTGAGACAGGCGGTCTGAGACAGATGGGCAGAGACAGACGGTCTCAGACAGACGGACTGAGACAGGCGGGCTGAGACAGGCGGGCTGACACAGACGTGATGAGACAGTTGGTCTGAGACAGACGGCCTCAGACAGACGGACTGAGACAGGCGGGCTGAGACAGGCGGGCTGAGACAGGCGGTCTGAGACAGGCGGGCTGAGACAGGCGGGCTGAGACAGACGGTCTGAGGCAGGCGGGCTGAGACAGGCGGGCTGAGACAGGCGGGCTGCGACAGGCGGGCTAAGACAGACGGTCTGAGACACATGGTCTGAGGCAGACGGTCTGAGACAGATGGTCTGAGGCAGACGGTCTCAGACAGACGGTATGAGGCAGGCGGGCTGAGACAGGCTGGCTGAGACAGTTGGTCTGAGACAGACGGTCTCAGACAGACGGACTGAGACAGGCGGACTGAGACAGACGGGCTGAGACAGACGGGCTGAGACAGTTTGTCTGAGTCAGACGGACAGAGACAGACAGGCTGACACAGACGGGCTAAGACTGACGGTCTGAGACAGATGGCCTGAGACAGATGGTCTGAGACAGACGGTCTGAGAAAGGCGGTCCGATACAGGCGGCCTGAGACGTTGGTCTGAAGCAGACGTTCTCAAACAGACGGACTGAGACAGGCGGGCCTCGACAGGCGGGCTGAGACAGACGGGCTGAGACAGTTGGTCTGAGACAGACGGTCTCAGACAGACGGACTGAGACAGGCGGGCTGAGACAGGCGGGCTCAGACAGACGGTCTGAGACAGATGGTCTGATGCAGACGGTCTGAGACAGTTGGTCTGAGACAGGTGGTCCGAGACACGCGGCCTGGGACAGACCGTCTGAGACAGACGGGCAGAGACAGGCGGGCTGAGACAGGCCGGCTGAGACAGTTGGTCTGAGACAGACGGTCTGAGTCAGACGGACAGAGACAGATGGACAGAGACAGGCGGGCTGAGACAGACGGCTAAGGCTGACGGTCTGAGACAGATGGCCTGAGACAGATGGTCTGAGACAGACGGTCTCAGACAGGCGGACTGAGACAGGCGGGCTGCGACAGGCGGGCTCAGACAGACGGTCTGAGACAGGTGGTCTGAGACAGACGGTATCAGACGGACGGTCTGAGACACGCGGGCTGAGACAGGCGGGCTGAATAAGTTGGTCTGAAACAGGCGGGCTGAGACAGACGGGCTGAAACAGGCGGGCTGAGACAGGCGGGCTGAGACAGTTGGTCTGAGACAGAGGGTCTCCGACAGACGGACTGAGACAGGCGGGTTGAGACAGGCGGGCTGAGACAGACGGGCTGAGACAGTTGGTCTGGGACAGAGGGTCCCAGACAGACGGACTGAGACAGGCGGGTTGAGACAGGCGGGCTGAGACAGGCGGGCTGAGACAGTTGGTCTGAGACAGAGGGTCTCCGACAGACGGACTGAGACAGGCGGGCTGAGACAGACGGGCTGAGACAGTTGGTCTGGGACAGAGGGTCTCAGACAGACGGACTGAGACAGGCGGGTGCAGACAGGCGGGCCGAGACAGCCGGTCTGAGTCAGACGGACAGAGACAGATGGACAGAGACAGGCGGACTCAGACAGACGGCTAAGACTGACGGCCTGAGACAGATGGCCTGAGACAGATTGTCTGAGACAGACGGTCTCAGACAGGCGGTCTGACACAGGCGGGCTGAGACAGTTGGTCTGAGACAGGTGGTCCGAGACACGCGGCCTGGGACAGACCGTCTGAGACAGACGGGCAGAGACAGGCGGGCTGAGACAGGCCGGCTGAGACAGTTGGTCTGAGACAGACGGTCTGAGTCAGACGGACAGAGACAGATGGACAGAGACAGGCGGGCTGAGACAGACGGCTAAGGCTGACGGTCTGAGACAGATGGCCTGAGACAGATGGTCTGAGACAGACGGTCTGAGGCAGGCGGTCTGAGACAGTTGGTCTGAGACAGACGGTCTCAGACAGACGGACTGAGACAGGTGAGCTGCGCCAGACGGGCTGAGACAGACGGGCTGAGACAGTTGGTCTGAGACAGACGGTCTCAGACAGGCGGACTGAGACAGGCGGGCTGCGACAGGCGGGCTCAGACAGACGGTCTGAGACAGGTGGTCTGAGACAGACGGTATCAGACGGACGGTCTGAGACACGCGGGCTGAGACAGGCGGGCTGAATAAGTTGGTCTGAAACAGGCGGGCTGAGACAGACGGGCTGAAACAGGCGGGCTGAGACAGGCGGGCTGAGACAGTTGGTCTGAGACAGAGGGTCTCCGACAGACGGACTGAGACAGGCGGGTTGAGACAGGCGGGCTGAGACAGACGGGCTGAGACAGTTGGTCTGGGACAGAGGGTCTCAGACAGACGGACTGAGACAGGCGGGTTGAGACAGGCGGGCTGAGACAGGCGGGCTGAGACAGTTGGTCTGAGACAGAGGGTCTCCGACAGACGGACTGAGACAGGCGGGCTGAGACAGACGGGCTGAGACAGTTGGTCTGGGACAGAGGGTCTCAGACAGACGGACTGAGACAGGCGGGTGCAGACAGGCGGGCTGAGACAGCCGGTCTGAGTCAGACGGACAGAGACAGATGGACAGAGACAGGCGGACTCAGACAGACGGCTAAGACTGACGGCCTGAGACAGATGGCCTGAGACAGATTGTCTGAGACAGACGGTCTCAGACAGGCGGTCTGAGACAGTTGGTCTGAGACAGACGGTATCAGACAGGCGGGCTGAGACAGTTGGCCTGAGACAGACGGTCTCAGACAGACGGACTGAGACATGCGGGCTGCGACAGGCGGGCTCAGACAGACGGTCTGAGACAGGCGGGCTGAGACAGGCGGGCTGAGACAGACGGTCTGAGGCAGGCGGGCTGAGACAGGCGGGCTGAGACAGGCGGGCTGCGACAGGCGGGCTAAGACAGACGGTCTGAGACAGATGGTCTGAGGCAGACGGTCTGAGACAGATGGTCTGAGGCAGACGGTCTCAGACAGACGGTATGAGACAGGCGGGCTGAGACAGGCTGGCTGAGACAGTTGGTCTGAGACAGACGGTCTCAGACAGACGGACTGAGACAGGCGGACTGAGACAGGCGGGCTGAGACAGACGGTCTAGGTCAGACGGACAGAGACAGATGGACAGAGACAGGCGGGCTAAGACAGACGGCTGAGACACATGGCCTGAGACAGATGGTCTGAGACAGACGGTCTGAGGCAGGCGGTCTGAGACAGTTGGTCTGAGACAGACGGCCTCAGACAGACGGACTGAGATAGGCGGCCTGCGACAGGCGGGCTCAGACAGACGGACTGAGACAGGCGGGCTGAGACAGGCGGGCTGAGACAGACGGTCTGAGGCAGGCGGGCTGAGACAGGCGGGCTGAGACAGGCGGGCTGCGACAGGCGGGCTCAGACAGACGGTCTGAGACAGGTGGTCTGAGACAGACGGTATCAGACGGACGGTCTGAGACACGCGGGCTGAGACAGGCGGGCTGAATAAGTTGGTCTGAAACAGGCGGGCTGACACAGACGGGCTGAAACAGGCGGGTTGAGACAGGCGGGCTGAGACAGACGGGCTGAGACAGTTGGTCTGGGACAGAGGGTCTCAGACAGACGGACTGAGACAGGCGGGTGCAGACAGGCGGGCTGAGACAGACGGTCTCAGACAGACGGACTGAGACAGGCGGGCTGCGACAGGCGGGCTCAGACAGACGGTCTGAGACAGGCGGGCTGAGACAGGCGGGCTGAGACAGACGGTCTGAGGCAGGCGGGCTGAGACAGGCGGGCTGAGACAGGCCGGCTGCGACAGGCGGGCTAAGACAGACGGTCTGAGACAGATGGTCTGAGGCAGACGGTCTGAGATAGATGGTCTGAGGCAGACGGTCTCAGACAGACGATATGAGACAGGCGGGCTGAGACAGTTGGTCTGAGACAGACGGTCTCAGACAGGCGGGCTGAGACAGTTGGCCTGAGACAGAGGGTCTCAGACAGACGGACTGAGACAGGCGGGTTGAGACAGGCGGGCTGAGACAGACGGGCTGAGACAGTTGGTCTGGGACAGAGGGTCTCAGACAGGCGGACTGAGACAGGCGGGTGCAGACAGGCGGACTGAGACAGCCGGTCTGAGTCAGACGGACAGAGACAGATGGACAGAGACAGGCGGACTAAGACAGACGGCTAAGACTGACGGCCTGAGACAGATGGCCTGAGACAGATTGTCTGAGACAGACGGTCTCAGACAGGCGGTCTGAGACAGTTGGTCTGAGACAGACGGTCTCAGGCAGGCGGGCTGAGACAGTTGGCCTGAGACAGACGGTCTCAGACAGACGGACTGAGACAGGCGGGCTGCGACAGGCGGGCTCAGACAGACAGTCTGAGACAGGCGGGCTGAGACAGGCGGGCTGAGACAGACGGTCTGAGGCAGGCGGGCTGAGACAGGCGGTCTGAGACAGGCGGGCTGCGACAGGCGGGCTAAGACAGACGGTCTGAGACAGATGGTCTGAGGCAGACGGTCTGAGACAGATGGTCTGAGGCAGACGGTCTCAGACAGACGGTATGAGACAGGCGGGCTGAGACAGGCTGGCTGAGACAGTTGGTCTGAGACAGACGGTCTCAGACAGACGGACTGAGACAGGCGGACTGAGACAGGCGGGCTGAGACAGACGGTCTAGGTCAGACGGACAGAGACAGATGGACAGAGACAGGCGGGCTAAGACAGACGGCTGAGACAGATGGACAGAGACAGGCGGACTAAGACAGACGGCTAAGACTGACGGCCTGAGACAGATGGCCTGAGACAGATGGTCTGAGACAGACGGTCTGAGGCAGGCGGTCTGAGACAGTTGGTCTGAGACAGACGGCCTCAGACAGACGGACTGAGATAGGCGGCCTGCGACAGGCGGGCTCAGACAGACGGACTGAGACAGGCGGGCTGAGACAGGCGGGCTGAGACAGACGGTCTGAGGCAGGCGGGCTGAGACAGGCGGGCTGAGACAGGCGGGCTGCGACAGGCGGGCTAAGACAGACGGTCTGAGACAGATGGTCTGAGGCAGACGGTCTGAGACAGATGGTCTGACGCAGACGGTCTCAGACAGACGGTCTCAGACAGACGGACTAAGACAGGTGGGCTGCGCCAGACGGGCTCAGACAGACGGGCTGAGACAGACGGTCTGAGACAGATGGGCTGAGACAGACGGTCTGAGACAGGCGGTCTGAGACAGTTGGTCTGAGACAGATGGTCTGAGACAGACGGTCCGAGGCAGACGGTCCGAGACAGACGTTCCGAGACAGACGGTCCGAGACACGCGGCCTGGGACAGACCGTCTGAGACAGACGGGCAGAGACAGGCGGGCTGAGGCACGCTGGCTGAGACAGTTGGTCTGAGACAGACGGTCTGAGTCAGACGGACAGAGACAGATGGACAGAGACAGGCGGGCTGAGACAGACGGCTAAGGCTGACGGTCTGAGACAGATGGCCTGAGACAGATGGTCTGAGACAGACGGTCTGAGGCAGGCGGTCTGAGACAGTTGGTCTGAGACAGACGGTCTCAGACAGACGGACTGAGACAGGTGATCTGCGCCAGACGGGCTGAGACAGACGGGCTGAGACAGTTGGTCTGAGACAGACGGTCTCAGACAGACGGACTGAGACAGGCGGGCTGCGACAGGCGGGCTCAGACAGACGGTCTGAGACAGGTGGTCTGAGACAGACGGTATCAGACGGACGGTCTGAGACATGCGGGCTGAGACAGGCGGGCTGAATAAGTTGGTCTGAAACAGGCGGGCTGAGACAGACGGACTGAAACAGGCGGGCTGAGACAGGCGGGCTGAGACAGTTGGTCTGAGACAGAGGGTCTCAGACAGACGGACTGAGACAGGCGGGTTGAGACAGGCGGGCTGAGACAGACGGGCTGAGACAGTTGGTCTGGGACAGAGGGTCTCAGACAGACGGACTGAGACAGGCGGGTGCAGACAGGCGGGCTGAGACAGACGGTCTCAGACAGACGGACTGAGACAGGCGGGCTGCGACAGGCGCGCTCAGACAGACGGTCTGAGACAGGCGGGCTGAGACAGAGGGTCTCAGACAGACGGACTGAGACAGGCGGGTTGAGACAGGCGGGCTGAGACAGACGGGCTGAGACAGACGGTCTGAGGCAGGCGGGCTGAGACAGGCGGGCTGAGACAGGCGGGCTGCGACAGGCGGGCTGAGACAGGCGGGCTGAGACAGGCGGGCTGCGACAGGCGGGCTAAGACAGACGGTCTGAGACAGATGGTCTGAGGCAGACGGTCTGAGACAGATGGTCTGAGGCAGACGGTCTCAGACAGACGGACTGAGACAGGCGGACTGAGACAGGCGGGCTGAGACAGACGGTCTAGGTCAGACGGACAGAGACAGATGGACAGAGACAGATGGACAGAGACAGGCGGGCTAAGACAGGCGGCTAAGACTGACGGCCTGAGACAGATGGCCTGAGACAGATTGTCTGAGACAGACGGTCTCAGACAGGCGGTCTGAGACAGACGGTCTCAGACAGACGGACTGAGACAGGCGGGCTGAGACAGGCGGGCTGAGACAGGCGGGCTGAGACAGGCGGGCTGGGACAGGCGGGCTGCGACAGGCGGGCTGAGACAGACGGTCTGAGTCAGACGGACAGAGACAGATGGACAGAGACAGGCGGGCTAAGACAGATGGCTAAGACTGACGGCCTGAGACAGATGGCCTGAGACAGATTGTCTGAGACAGACGGTCTCAGACAGGCGGTCTGAGACAGTTGGTCTGAGACAGACGGACTGAGACAGGTGGGCTGCGCCAGACGGGCTCAGACAGACGGGCTGAGACAGACGGTCTGAGACAGATGGGCTGAGACAGACGGTCTGAGACAGGCGGTCTGAGACAGTTGGTCTGAGACAGATGGTCTGAGACAGACGGTCCGCGACAGACGGTCCGAGACAGACGTTCCGAGACAGACGGTCCGAGACACGCGGCCTGCGACAGACCGTCTGAGACAGACGGGCAGAGACAGGCGGGCTGAGACAGGCTGGCTGAGACAGTTGGTCTGAGACAGACGGACTGAGACAGGCGGGCTGCGACAGGCGGGCTCAGACAGACGGTCTGCGGCAGGTGGTCTGAGACAGACGGTCTCAGGCACACGGACTGAGACAGGTGAGCTGCGCCAGACGGGCTGAGACAGACGGGCTGAGACAGTTGGTCTGAGACAGACGGTATCAGACAGACGGTCTGAGACACGCGGGCTGAGACAGGCGGCCTGAATAAGTTGGTCTGAAACAGGCGGGCTGAGACAGACGGACTGAAACAGGCGGGCTGAGACCGGCGGGCTGAGACAGGCGGGCTGAGACAGTTGGTCTGAGACAGAGGGTCTCAGACAGACGGACTGAGACAGGCGGGTTGAGACAGGCGGGCTGAGACAGACGGGCTGAGACAGGCGGGCTGAGACAGGCGGGCTGAGACAGGCGGGCTGCGTCAGGCGGGCTAAGACTGACGGTCTGAGACAGATGGCCTGAGACAGATGGTCTGAGACAGACGGTCTGAGGCAGGCGGTCTGAGACAGACGGTCCGAGACACGCGGCCTGCGACAGACCGTCTGAGACAGACGGGCAGAGACAGGCGGGCTGAGACAGGCGGACTGAGACAGGCGGGCTGAGACAGACGGTATGAATCAGACGGACAGAGACAGATGGACAGAGACAGGCGGGCTAAGACAGACGGCTAAGACTGACGGCCTGAGACAGATGGCCTGAGACAGATTGTCTGAGACAGACGGTCTCAGACAGGCGGTCTGAGACAGTTGGTCTGAGACAGACGGTCTCAGACAGACGGATGAGACAGGTGGGCTGCGCCAGACGGGCTCAGACAGACGGGCTGAGACAGACGGTCTGAGACAGATGGGCTGAGACAGACGGTCTGAGACAGGCGGTCTGAGACAGTTGGTCTGAGACAGACGGTCTCAGACAGACGGACTGAGACAGGCGGGCTGAGACAGGCGGGCTGAGACAGGCGGGCTGAGACAGGCGGGCTGCGTCAGGCGGGCTAAGACTGACGGTCTGAGACAGATGGCCTGAGACAGATGGTCTGAGACAGACGGTCTGAGGCAGGCGGTCTGAGACAGACGGTCCGAGACACGCGGCCTGCGACAGACCGTCTGAGACAGACGGGCAGAGACAGGCGGGCTGAGACAGGCTGGCTGAGACAGTTGGTCTGAGACAGACGGTCTGAGTCAGACGGACAGAGACAGATGGACACAGACAGGCGGGCTGAGACAGACGGCTAAGGCTGACGGTCTGAGACAGATGGCCTGAGACAGATGGTCTGAGACAGACGGTCTGAGGCAGGCGGTCTGAGACAGTTGGTCTGAGACAGACGGACTGAGACAGGCGGGCTGCGACAGGCGGGCTCAGACAGACGGTCTGCGACAGGTGGTCTGAGACAGACGGTCTCAGGCACACGGACTGAGACAGGTGAGCTGCGCCAGACGGGCTGAGACAGACGGGCTGAGACAGTTGGTCTGAGACAGACGGTATCAGACAGACGGTCTGAGACACGCGGGCTGAGACAGGCGGCCTGAATAAGTTGGTCTGAAACAGGCGGGCTGAGACAGACGGACTGAAACAGGCGGGCTGAGACCGGCGGGCTGAGACAGGCGGGCTGAGACAGTTGGTCTGAGACAGAGGGTCTCAGACAGACGGACTGAGACAGGCGGACTGAGACAGGCGGGCTGAGACAGACGGTATGAATCAGACGGACAGAGACAGATGGACAGAGACAGGCGGGCTAAGACAGACGGCTAAGACTGACGGCCTGAGACAGATGGCCTGAGACAGATTGTCTGAGACAGACGGTCTCAGACAGGCGGTCTGAGACAGTTGGTCTGAGACAGACGGTCTCAGACAGACGGACTGAGACAGGTGGGCTGCGCCAGACGGGCTCAGACAGACGGGCTGAGACAGACGATCTGAGACAGATGGGCTGAGACAGACGGTCTGAGACAGGCGGTCTGAGACAGTTGGTCTGAGACAGATGGTCTGAGACAGACGGTCCGAGACAGACGGTCCGAGACAGACGTTCCGAGACAGACGGTCTCAGAGAGACGGTCTGAGACAGGCGGGCTGAGACAGGCCCGGCTGAGACAGTTGGTCTGAGACAGACGGTCTCAGACAGACGGACTGAGACAGGCGGGCTGAGACAGGCGGGCTGAGACAGACGGGCTAAGACCGACAGCCTGAGACAGATGGTGTGGGACAGATGGTCTCAGACAGGCGGTCTGAGACAGTTGGTCCTACACAGACGGTCTCAGACCGACGGACTGAGACAGGCGGGCTGCGACAGGCGGGCTCAGACAGACGGTCTGAGACAGGCGGGCTGAGACAGGCGGGCTGAGACAGACGGTCTGAGGCAGGCGGTCTGAGACAGGCGGGCTGAGACAGGCGGGCTGCGACAGGCGGGCTCAGACAGACGGTCTGAGACAGGTGGTCTGAGACAGACGGTATCAGACGGACGGTCTGAGACACGCGGGCTGAGACAGGCGGGCTGAATAAGTTGGTCTGAAACAGGCGGGCTGAGACAGACGGGCTGAAACAGGCGGGCTGAGACAGGCGGGCTGAGACAGTTGGTCTGAGACAGAGGGTCTCCGACAGACGGACTGAGACAGGCGGGTTGAGACAGGCGGGCTGAGACAGACGGGCTGAGACAGTTGGTCTGGGACAGAGGGTCTCAGACAGACGGACTGAGACAGGCGGGTGCAGACAGGCGGGCTGAGACAGACGGTCTCAGACAGACGGACTGAGACAGGCGGGCTGCGACAGGCGGGCTCAGACAGACGGTCTGAGACAGGCGGGCTGAGACAGGCGGGCTGAGACAGACGGTCTGAGGCAGGCGGGCTGAGACAGGCGGGCTGAGACAGGCGGGCTGCGACAGGCGGGCTAAGACAGACGGTCTGAGACAGATGGTCTGAGGCAGACGGTCTGAGATAGATGGTCTGAGGCAGACGGTCTCAGACAGACGGTATGAGACAGGCGGGCTGAGACAGTTGGTCTGAGACAGACGGTCTCAGACAGGCGGGCTGAGACAGTTGGCCTGAGACAGAGGGTCTCAGACAGACGGACTGAGACAGGCGGGTTGAGACAGGCGGGCTGAGACAGACGGGCTGAGACAGTTGGTCTGGGACAGAGGGTCTCAGACAGGCGGACTGAGACAGGCGGGTGCAGACAGGCGGACTGAGACAGCCGGTCTGAGTCAGACGGACAGAGACAGATGGACAGAGACAGGCGGACTAAGACAGACGGCTAAGACTGACGGCCTGAGACAGATGGCCTGAGACAGATTGTCTGAGACAGACGGTCTCAGACAGGCGGTCTGAGACAGTTGGTCTGAGACAGACGGTCTCAGACAGGCGGGCTGAGACAGTTGGCCTGAGACAGACGGTCTCAGACAGACGGACTGAGACAGGCGGGCTGCGACAGGCGGGCTCAGACAGACGGTCTGAGACAGGCGGGCTGAGACAGGCGGGCTGAGACAGACGGTCTGAGGCAGGCGGGCTGAGACAGGCGGGCTGAGACAGGCGGGCTGCGACAGGCGGGCTAAGACAGACGGTCTGAGACAGATGGTCTGAGGCAGACGGTCTGAGACAGATGGTCTGAGGCAGACGGTCTCAGACAGACGGTATGAGACAGGCGGGCTGAGACAGGCTGGCTGAGACAGTTGGTCTGAGACAGACGGTCTCAGACAGACGGACTGAGACAGGCGGACTGAGACAGGCGGGCTGAGACAGACGGTCTAGGTCAGACGGACAGAGACAGATGGACAGAGACAGGCGGGCTAAGACAGACGGCTGAGACAGATGGCCTGAGACAGATGGTCTGAGACAGACGGTCTGAGGCAGGCGGTCTGAGACAGTTGGTCTGAGACAGACGGCCTCAGACAGACGGACTGAGATAGGCGGCCTGCGACAGGCGGGCTCAGACAGACGGACTGAGACAGGCGGGCTGAGACAGGCGGGCTGAGACAGACGGTCTGAGGCAGGCGGGCTGAGACAGGCGGGCTGAGACAGGCGGGCTGCGACAGGCGGGCTAAGACAGACGGTCTGAGACAGATGGTCTGAGGCAGACGGTCTGAGACAGATGGTCTGACGCAGACGGTCTCAGACAGACGGTCTCAGACAGACGGACTGAGACAGGTGGGCTGCGCCAGACGGGCTCAGACAGACGGGCTGAGACAGACGGTCTGAGAACGATGGGCTGAGACAGACGGTCTGAGACAGGCGGTCTGAGACAGTTGGTCTGAGACAGATGGTCTGAGACAGACGGTCCGAGACAGACGGTCCGAGACAGACGTTCCGAGACAGACGGTCCGAGACACGCGGCCTGGGACAGACCGTCTGAGACAGACGGGCAGAGACAGGCGGGCTGAGGCAGGCTGGCTGAGACAGTTGGTCTGAGACAGACGGTCTGAGTCAGACGGACAGAGACAGATGGACAGAGACAGGCGGGCTGAGACAGACGGCTAAGGCTGACGGTCTGAGACAGATGGCCTGAGACAGATGGTCTGAGACAGACGGTCTGAGGCAGGCGGTCTGAGACAGTTGGTCTGAGACAGACGGTCTCAGACAGACGGACTGAGACAGGTGATCTGCGCCAGACGGGCTGAGACAGACGGGCTGAGACAGTTGGTCTGAGACAGACGGTCTCAGACAGACGGACTGAGACAGGCGGGCTGCGACAGGCGGGCTCAGACAGACGGTCTGAGACAGGTGGTCTGAGACAGACGGTATCAGACGGACGGTCTGAGACATGCGGGCTGAGACAGGCGGGCTGAATAAGTTGGTCTGAAGCAGGCGGGCTGAGACAGACGGACTGAAACAGGCGGGCTGAGACAGGCGGGCTGAGACAGTTGGTCTGAGACAGAGGGTCTCAGACAGACGGACTGAGACAGGCGGGTTGAGACAGGCGGGCTGAGACAGACGGGCTGAGACAGTTGGTCTGGGACAGAGGGTCTCAGACAGACGGACTGAGACAGGCGGGTGCAGACAGGCGGGCTGGGACAGACGGTCTCAGACAGACGGACTGAGACAGGCGGGCTGCGACAGGCGGGCTCAGACAGACGGTCTGAGACAGGCGGGCTGAGACAGGCGGGCTGAGACAGGCGGGCTGCGACAGGCGGGCTAAGACAGACGGTCTGAGACAGATGGTCTGAGGCAGACGGTCTGAGACAGATGGTCTGAGGCAGACGGTCTCAGACAGACGGACTGAGACAGGCGGACTGAGACAGGCGGGCTGAGACAGACGGTCTAGGTCAGACGGACAGAGACAGATGGACAGAGACAGATGGGCAGAGACAGGCGGGCTAAGACAGGCGGCTAAGACTGACGGCCTGAGACAGATGGCCTGAGACAGATTGTCTGAGACAGACGGTCTCAGACAGGCGGTCTGAGACAGACGGTCTCAGACAGACGGACTGAGACAGGCGGGCTGAGACAGGCGGGCTGAGACAGGCGGGCTGAGACAGGCGGGCTGGGACAGGCGGGCTGCGACAGGCGGGCTGAGACAGACGGTCTGAGTCAGACGGACAGAGACAGATGGACAGAGACAGGCGGGCTAAGACAGACGGCTAAGACTGACGGCCTGAGACAGATGGCCTGAGACAGATTGTCTGAGACAGACGGTCTCAGACAGGCGGTCTGAGACAGTTGGTCTGAGACAGACGGACTGAGACAGGTGGGCTGCGCCAGACGGGCTCAGACAGACGGGCTGAGACAGACGGTCTGAGACAGATGGGCTGAGACAGACGGTCTGAGACAGGCGGTCTGAGACAGTTGGTCTGAGACAGATGGTCTGAGACAGACGGTCCGAGACAGACGGTCCGAGACAGACGTTCCGAGACAGACGGTCCGAGACACGCGGCCTGCGACAGACCGTCTGAGACAGACGGGCAGAGACAGGCGGGCTGAGACAGGCTGGCTGAGACAGTTGGTCTGAGACAGACGGACTGAGACAGGCGGGCTGCGACAGGCGGGCTCAGACAGACGGTCTGCGACAGGTGGTCTGAGACAGACGGTCTCAGGCACACGGACTGAGACAGGTGAGCTGCGCCAGACGGGCTGAGACAGACGGGCTGAGACAGTTGGTCTGAGACAGACGGTATCAGACAGACGGTCTGAGACACGCGGGCTGAGACAGGCGGCCTGAATAAGTTGGTCTGAAACAGGCGGGCTGAGACAGACGGACTGAAACAGGCGGGCTGAGACCGGCGGGCTGAGACAGGCGGGCTGAGACAGTTGGTCTGAGACAGAGGGTCTCAGACAGACGGACTGAGACAGGCGGGTTGAGACAGGCGGGCTGAGACAGACGGGCTGAGACAGTTGGTCTGGGACAGAGGGTCTCAGACAGACGGACTGAGACAGGTGGGCTGCGCCAGACGGGCTCAGACAGACGGGCTGAGACAGACGGTCTGAGACAGATGGGCTGAGACAGACGGTCTCAGACAGACGGTATGAGACAGGCGGGCTGAGACAGGCTGGCTGAGACAGTTGGTCTGAGACAGACGGTCTCAGACAGACGGACTGAGACAGGCGGACTGAGACAGGCGGGCTGAGACAGACGGTATGAATCAGACGGACAGAGACAGATGGACAGAGACAGGCGGGCTAAGACAGACGGCTAAGACTGACGGCCTGAGACAGATGGCCTGAGACAGATTGTCTGAGACAGACGGTCTCAGACAGGCGGTCTGAGACAGTTGGTCTGAGACAGACGGTCTCAGACAGACGGATGAGACAGGTGGGCTGCGCCAGACGGGCTCAGACAGACGGGCTGAGACAGACGGTCTGAGACAGATGGGCTGAGACAGACGGTCTGAGACAGGCGGTCTGAGACAGTTGGTCTGAGACAGACGGTCTCAGACAGACGGACTGAGACAGGCGGGCTGAGACAGGCGGGCTGAGACAGGCGGGCTGAGACAGGCGGGCTGAGACAGGCGGGCTGAGACAGGCGGGCTGCGTCAGGCGGGCTAAGACTGACGGTCTGAGACAGATGGCCTGAGACAGATGGTCTGAGACAGACGGTCTGAGGCAGGCGGTCTGAGACAGACGGTCCGAGACACGCGGCCTGCGACAGACCGTCTGAGACAGACGGGCAGAGACAGGCGGGCTGAGACAGGCTGGCTGAGACAGTTGGTCTGAGACAGACGGTCTGAGTCAGACGGACAGAGACAGATGGACACAGACAGGCGGGCTGAGACAGACGGCTAAGGCTGACGGTCTGAGACAGATGGCCTGAGACAGATGGTCTGAGACAGACGGTCTGAGGCAGGCGGTCTGAGACAGTTGGTCTGAGACAGACGGACTGAGACAGGCGGGCTGCGACAGGCGGGCTCAGACAGACGGTCTGCGACAGGTGGTCTGAGACAGACGGTCTCAGGCACACGGACTGAGACAGGTGAGCTGCGCCAGACGGGCTGAGACAGACGGGCTGAGACAGTTGGTCTGAGACAGACGGTATCAGACAGACGGTCTGAGACACGCGGGCTGAGACAGGCGGCCTGAATAAGTTGGTCTGAAACAGGCGGGCTGAGACAGACGGACTGAAACAGGCGGGCTGAGACCGGCGGGCTGAGACAGGCGGGCTGAGACAGTTGGTCTGAGACAGAGGGTCTCAGACAGACGGACTGAGACAGGCGGACTGAGACAGGCGGGCTGAGACAGACGGTATGAATCAGACGGACAGAGACAGATGGACAGAGACAGGCGGGCTAAGACAGACGGCTAAGACTGACGGCCTGAGACAGATGGCCTGAGACAGATTGTCTGAGACAGACGGTCTCAGACAGGCGGTCTGAGACAGTTGGTCTGAGACAGACGGTCTCAGACAGACGGATGAGACAGGTGGGCTGCGCCAGACGGGCTCAGACAGACGGGCTGAGACAGACGGTCTGAGACAGATGGGCTGAGACAGACGGTCTGAGACAGGCGGTCTGAGACAGTTGGTCTGAGACAGACGGTCTCAGAAAGACGGACTGAGACAGGCGGGCTGAGACAGGCGGGCTGAGACAGGCGGGCTGAGACAGGCGGGCTGAGACAGGCGGGCTGAGACAGGCGGGCTGCGTCAGGCGGGCTAAGACTGACGGTCTGAGACAGATGGCCTGAGACAGATGGTCTGAGACAGACGGTCTGAGGCAGGCGGTCTGAGACAGTTGGTCTGAGACAGACGGCCTCAGACAGACGGACTGAGATAGGCGGCCTGCGACAGGCGGGCTCAGACAGACGGTCTGAGACAGGCGGGCTGAGACAGGCGGGCTGAGACAGACGGTCTGAGGCAGGCGGGCTGAGACAGGCGGGCTGAGACAGGCGGGCTGCGATAGGCGGGCTAAGACAGACGGTCTGAGACAGATGGTCTAAGGCAGACGGTCTGAGACAGATGGTCTGAGGCAGACGGTCTCAGACAGACGGTATGAGACAGGCGGGCTGAGACAGGCTGGCTGAGACAGTTGGTCTGAGACAGACGGTCTCAGACAGACGGACTGAGACAGGCGGACTGAGACAGACCGGCTGAGACAGACGGTCTGAGTCAGACGGACAGAGACAGATGGACAGAGACAGGCGGGCTAAGACAGACGGCTAAGACTGACGGCCTGAGACAGATGGCCTGAGACAGATTGTCTGAGACAGACGGTCTCAGACAGGCGGTCTGAGACAGTTGGTCTGAGACAGACGGTCTCAGACAGACGGACTGAGACAGGTGGGCTGCGCCAGACGGGCTCAGACAGACGGGCTGAGACAGACGATCTGAGACAGATGGGCTGAGACAGACGGTCTGAGACAGGCGGTCTGAGACAGTTGGTCTGAGACAGATGGTCTGAGACAGACGGTCCGAGACAGACGGTCCGAGACAGACGTTCCGAGACAGACGGTCTCAGAGAGACGGTCTGAGACAGGCGGGCTGAGACAGGCCCGGCTGAGACAGTTGGTCTGAGACAGACGGTCTCAGACAGACGGACTGAGACAGGCGGGCTGAGACAGGCGGGCTGAGACAGACGGGCTAAGACCGACAGCCTGAGACAGATGGTGTGGGACAGATGGTCTCAGACAGGCGGTCTGAGACAGTTGGTCCTACACAGACGGTCTCAGACCGACGGACTGAGACAGGCGGGCTGCGACAGGCCGGCTGAGACAGACGGTCTGAGACAGACGGACTGAGACAGGCGGGCTGAGACAGGCGGGCTGAGACAGTTGGTCTGAGAAAGACGGTCGCAGACAGACGGACTGAGACAGGCGGGCTGAGACAGGCGGGCTCCGACAGACGGTCTGAGACAGACGGGCAGAGGCAGACGGGATGAGACAGTTGGACAGAGACAGACGGTCTGAGACAGACGGTCTGAGACTGTCGGGCAGAGACAGGCGGGCTCAGACAGACGGGCTAAGACCGACGGCCTGAGACAGATGGTCTGAGACAGATGGCATGAGACAGACGGTCTGAGACAGACGGTCTGAGACAGGCGGTCTGAGACAGATGGGCAGAGACAGACGGTCTCAGACAGACGGACTGAGACAGGCGGGCTGAGACAGGCGGGCTGAGACAGACGGTCTGAGGCAGGCGGGCTGAGACAGGCGGGCTGAGACAGACGGTCTGAGATAGATGGTGTGGGACAGATGGTCTGAGACAGACGGTCTGAGACTGGCGGCCTGAGACAGATGGCCTGAGACAGATGGTCTGAGACAGACGGACTGAGACAGGCGGGCTGAGACAGGCGGGCTGAGACAGACGGACTGAGACATATGGACAGAGACAGACGGGCTGAGACAGGCGGGCTGAGACAGACGGTCTGAGACAGACGGGCAGAGACAGACGGGATGAGACAGTTGGACAGAGACAGACGGTCTGAGACAGATGGTCTGAGACAGACGGTCTCAGACAGACGGACTGAGACAGATGGGCTGAGACAGGCGGGCTGAGACAGGCGGGCTGAGACAGACGGACTGAGACAGGCGGGCTGCGAGAGGCGGGCTCAGACAGACGGTCTGAGACAGACGGTCTCAGACAGACGGTCTCAGACAGACGGACAGAGACAGATGGACAGAGACAGGCGGGCTGAGACAGACGGGCTGCGACAGTGGGTCTGAGACAGACGGTCTCAGACAGACGGACTGAGACAGGCGGGCTGAGACAGGCGGGCTGAGACAGACGGTCTGAGTCAGGCGGGCTGAGACAGGCGGGCTGCGACAGTGGGTCTGAGACAGACGGCTAAGACTGACGGTCTGAGACAGATGGCCTGAGACAGATGGTCTGAGACAGACGGACTGAGACAGGCGGGCTGAGACAGGCGGGCTGAGACAGACGGACTGAGACAGGCGGGCTGCGAGAGGCGGGCTCAGACAGACGGTCTGAGACAGACGGTCTCAGACAGACGGTCTGAGATAGGCGGGCTGAGACAGGCGGGCTGAGACAGGCGGGCCTCGACAGGCGGGCTGAGACAGACGGGCTGAGACAGTTGGTCTGAGACAGACGGTCTCAGACAGACGGACTGAGACAGGCGGGCTGCGACAGGCGGGCTCAGACAGACGGTCTGAGACAGATGTTCTGAGACAGGCGGGCCGAGACAGACGGTCTCAGACAGACGGTCTGAGTCAGACGGACAGAGACATATGGACAGAGACAGACGGGCTGAGACAGGCGGGCTGAGACAGACGGTCTGAGACAGACGGGCAGAGACAGACGGGATGAGACAGTTGGACAGAGACAGACGGTCTGAGACAGATGGTCTGAGACAGACGGTCTCAGACAGACGGACTGAGACAGATGGGCTGAGACAGGCGGGCTCAGACAGACGGGCTAAGACCGACGGCCTGAGACAGATGGTCTGAAACAGATGGCATGAGACAGACGGTCTGAGACAGATGGTCTGAGACAGACGGGCTAAGACCGACAGCCTGAGATAGATGGTGTGGGACAGATGGTCTGGGACAGACGGTCTGAGACAGGCGGCCTGAGACAGTTGGTCTGAGACAGACGGACAGAGACATATGGGCAGAGACAGACGGGCTGACACAGACGGTCTCAGACAGACGGTCTGAGACACGCGGGCTGAGACGGGCGGGCTGAGAAAGTTGGTCTGAAACAGGAGGGCTGAGACAGACGGACTGAGACGGGCGGGCTGCGACAGGCGTTCTCAGACAGACGGTCTGAGACAGATGGTCTGAGACAGAAGGTCTCAGACAGACGGTATGAGGCAGGCGGGCTGAGACAGGCGGGCTGAGACAGTTGGTCTGAGACAGACGGTCTCAGACAGACGGACTGAGACAGGCGGGCTGAGACAGGCGGGCTGCGACAGGCGGGCTGAGACAGACGGTCTGAGGCAGGCGGGCTGAGACAGGCGGGCTGAGACAGTTGGTCTGAGACAGACGGTCTCAGACAGACGGACTGACACAGGCGGGCTGAGACAGGCGGGCTGCGACAGACGGTCTGAGACAGACGGACAGAGACATATGGACAGAGACAGACGGGCTGAGACAGGCGGGCTGAGACAGACGGTCTGAGACAGACGGGCAGAGACAGACGGGATGAGACAGTTGGACAGAGACAGACGGTCTGAGACAGATGGTCTGAGACAGACGGTCTCAGACAGACGGACTGAGACAGATGGGCTGAGACAGGCGGGCTCAGACAGACGGGCTAAGACCGACGGCCTGAGACAGATGGTCTGAAACAGATGGCATGAGACAGACGGTCTGAGACAGATGGTCTGAGACAGACGGGCTAAGACCGACAGCCTGAGATAGATGGTGTGGGACAGATGGTCTGGGACAGACGGTCTGAGACAGGCGGCCTGAGACAGTTGGTCTGAGACAGACGGACAGAGACATATGGACAGAGACAGACGGGCTGACACAGACGGTCTCAGACAGACGGTCTGAGACACGCGGGCTGAGACGGGCGGGCTGAGAAAGTTGGTCTGAAACAGGAGGGCTGAGACAGACGGACTGAGACGGGCGGGCTGCGACAGGCGTTCTCAGACAGACGGTCTGAGACAGATGGTCTGAGACAGAAGGTCTCAGACAGACGGTATGAGGCAGGCGGGCTGAGACAGGCGGGCTGAGACAGTTGGTCTGAGACAGACGGTCTCAGACAGACGGACTGAGACAGGCGGGCTGAGACAGGCGGGCTGCGACAGGCGGGCTGAGACAGACGGTCTGAGGCAGGCGGGCTGAGACAGGCGGGCTGAGACAGGCGGGCTGCGACAGACGGTCTGAGACAGACGGTCTGAGACAGATGGTCTCAAACAGACGGTCTGAGACTGTCGGGCAGAGACAGGCGGGCTGAGACTGACGGGCGAAGACCGACGGCCTGAGACAGATGGTCTGAGACAGATGGTTTGAGACAGACGGTCTGAGACCGGCGGTCTGAGACAGATGGTCTGAGACAGACGGGCTAAGACCGACAGCCTGAGATAGATGGTGTGGGACAGATGGTCTGAGACAGACGGTCTGAGACAGGCGGCCTGAGACAGTTGGTCTGAGACAGACGGTCTCAAACAGACGGACTGAGACAGGCGGGCCTCGACAGGCGGGCTGAGACAGACGGGCTGAGACAGTTGGTCTGAGACAGACGGTCTCAGACAGACGGACTGAGACAGGCGGGCTGCGACAGGCGGGCTCAGACAGACGGTCTGAGACAGATGGTCTAGAACAGACGGTCTCAGACAGACGGTCTGAGATAGGCGGGCTGAGACAGTTGGTCTGAGTCAGACGGACAGAGACATATGGACAGAGACAGACAGGCTGACACAGACGGTCTGAGACAGATGGTCTGAGACAGGCAGGCTGAGACAGGCGGGCTGAGACAGGCGGGCTGAGACAGTTGGTCTGAGACAGACGGTCTCAGACAGACGGACTGAGACAGGCGGGCTGAGACAGGCGGGCTGCGACAGGCGGGCTGAGACAGACGGTCTGAGGCAGGCGGGCTGAGACAGGCGGGCTGAGACAGTTGGTCTGAGACAGACGGTCTCAGACAGACGGACTGACACAGGCGGGCTGAGACAGGCGGGCTGCGACAGACGGTCTGAGACAGACGGTCTGAGACAGATGGTCTCAGACAGACGGTCTCAGACGGACGGTCTGAGTCAGACGGACAGAGACATATGGACAGAGACAGACGGGCTGACACAGACGGTCGCAGACAGACGGTCTGAGACACGCGGGCTGAGACGGGCGGGCCGAGAAAGTTGGTCTGAAACAGGCGGGCTGAGACAGACGGACTGAGACAGGAAGGCTGCGACAGGCGTTCTCAGACAGACGGTCTGAGACAGATGGTCTGAGACAGACGGTCTCAGACAGACGGTCTGAGGCAGGCGGGCTGAGACAGGCGGGCTGAGGCAGTTGGTCTGAGACAGACGGTCTCAGACAGACGGACTGAGACAGGCGGGCTGAGACAGGCGGGCTGCGACAGGCGGGCTGCGACAGGCGGGCTCAGACAGACGGTCTGAGACAGATGGTCTGAGACAGACGGGCTGAGACAGACGGTCTGAGGCAGGCGGGCTGAGACAGGCGGTCTGAGACAGTTGGTCTGAGACAGACGGTCTCAGACAGACGGACTGACACAGGCGGGCTGAGACAGGCGGGCTGCGACAGACGGTCTGAGACAGACGGTCTGAGACAGGCGGCCTGAGACAGTTGGTCTGAGACAGACGGTCTCAAACAGACGGACTGAGACAGGCGGGCCTCGACAGGCAGGCTGAGACAGACGGGCTGAGACAGTTGGTCTGAGACAGACGGTCTCAGACAGACGGACTGAGACAGGCGGGCTGCGACAGGCGGGCTCAGACAGACGGTCTGAGACAGATGGTCTGAGACAGACGGGCTGAGACAGACGGGCTGAGACAGTTGGTCTGAGTCAGACGGACAGAGACATATGGACAGAGACAGACAGGCTGACACAGACGGGCTAAGACTGACGGTCTGAGACAGATGGCCTGAGACAGATGGTCTGAGACAGACGGTCTCAGACGGACGGTCTGAGTCAGACGGACAGAGACATATGGACAGAGACAGACGGGCTGACACAGACGGTCGCAGACAGACGGTCTGAGACACGCGGGCTGAGACGGGCGGGCCGAGAAAGTTGGTCTGAAACAGGCGGGCTGAGACAGACGGACTGAGACAGGCGGGCTGCGACAGGCGTTCTCAGACAGACGGTCTGAGACAGATGGTCTGAGACAGACCGTCTCAGACAGACGGTCTGAGGCAGGCGGGCTGAGACAGGCGGGCTGAGGCAGTTGGTCTGAGAATGACGGTCTCAGACAGACGGACTGAGACAGACGGTCTCAGACAGACGGTCTGAGGCAGGCGGGCTGAGACAGGCGGTCTGAGACAGTTGGTCTGAGACAGACGGTCTCAGACAGACGGACTGACACAGGCGGGCTGAGACAGGCGGGCTGCGACAGACGGTCTGAGACAGACGGTCTGAGACAGATGGTCTGAGTCAGACGGACAGAGACATATGGACAGAGACAGACGGGCTGGCACAGACGGTCTGAGACAGATGGTCTGAGACAGGCTGTCTCAGACAGACGGTCTGAGACAGGCGGGCTGAGACAGGCGGGCTGAGACAGGCGGGCTGCGACAGTGGGTCTGAGACACACGGTCTCAGACAGACGGACTGATTCAGGCGGGCTGAGACAGGCGGGCTGAGACAGACGGTCTGAGACAGATGGTCTGAGACAGACGGTCTCAGACAGACGGACTGAGACAGGCGGGCTGAGACAGACGGTCTGAGACAGATGGTCTGAGACAGACGGTCTCAGACAGACGGACTGACACAGGCGGGCTGTGACAGGCGGGCTGCGACAGATGGTCTGAGAGAGACGGTCTGAGACAGATGGTCTGAGACAGACGGTCTCAGACGGACGGTCTGAGTCAGACGGACAGAGACATATGGACAGAGACAGACGGGCTGGCACAGACTGTCTGAGACAGATGGTCTGAGACAGACTGTCTCAGACAGACGGTCTGAGACAGGCGGGCTGAGACAGGCGGGCTGAGACAGGCGGGCTGCGACAGACGGTCTGAGACAGACGGTCTGAGACAGATGGTCTCAGACAGACGGTCTGAGACTGTCGGGCAGTGACAGGCGGGCTGAGACTGACGGGCGAAGACCGACGGCCTGAGACAGATGGTCTGAGACAGATGGTTTGAGACAGGCGGCCTGAGACAGTTGGTCTGAGACAGACGGTCTCAAACAGACGGACTGAGACAGGCGGGCCTCGACAGGCGGGCTGAGACAGACGGGCTGAGACAGTTGGTCTGAGACAGACGGTCTCAGACAGACGGACTGAGACAGGCGGGCTGCGACAGGCGGGCTCAGACAGACGGTCTGAGACAGATGGTCTAGAACAGACGGTCTCAGACAGACGGTCTGAGATAGGCGGGCTGAGACAGTTGGTCTGAGTCAGACGGACAGAGACATATGGACAGAGACAGACAGGCTGACACAGACGGTCTGAGACAGATGGTCTGAGACAGGCAGGCTGAGACAGGCGGGCTGAGACAGGCGGGCTGAGACAGTTGGTCTGAGACAGACGGTCTCAGACAGACGGACTGAGACAGGCGGGCTGAGACAGGCGGGCTGCGACAGGCGGGCTGAGACAGACGGTCTGAGGCAGGCGGGCTGAGACAGGCGGGCTGAGACAGTTGGTCTGAGACAGACGGTCTCAGACAGACGGACTGACACAGGCGGGCTGAGACAGGCGTGCTGCGACAGACGGTCTGAGACAGACGGTCTGAGACAGATGGTCTCAGACAGACGGTCTCAGACGGACGGTCTGAGTCAGACGGACAGAGACATATGGACAGAGACAGACGGGCTGACACAGACGGTCGCAGACAGACGGTCTGAGACACGCGGGCTGAGACGGGCGGGCCGAGAAAGTTGGTCTGAAACAGGCGGGCTGAGACAGACGGACTGAGACAGGCGGGCTGCGACAGGCGTTCTCAGACAGACGGTCTGAGACAGATGGTCTGAGACAGACGGTCTCAGACAGACGGTCTGAGGCAGGCGGGCTGAGACAGGCGGGCTGAGGCAGTTGGTCTGAGACAGACGGTCTCAGACAGACGGACTGAGACAGGCGGGCTGAGACAGGCGGGCTGCGACAGGCGGGCTGAGACAGACGGTCTGAGACAGATGGTCTGAGACAGACGGTCTCAGACAGACGGTCTGAGGCAGGCGGGCTGAGACAGGCGGTCTGAGACAGTTGGTCTGAGACAGACGGTCTCAGACAGACGGACTGACACAGGCGGGCTGAGACAGGCGGGCTGCGACAGACGGTCTGAGACAGACGGTCTGAGACAGGCGGCCTGAGACAGTTGGTCTGAGACAGACGGTCTCAGACACACGGACTGAGACAGGCGGGCTGCGACAGGCGAGCTCAGACAGACGGTCTGAGACAGATGGTCTGAGACAGGCGGGCCGAGACAGACGGTCTCAGACAGACGGTCTGAGTCAGACGGACAGAGACATATGGACAGAGACAGACGGGCTGACACAGACGGTCTGACACAGGCGGGCTGAGACAGGCGGGCTGCGACAGTGGGTCTGAGACAGACGGTCTCAGACAGACGGACTGAGACAGGCGGGCTGAGACAGGCGGGCTGAGACAGACGGTCTGAGACAGACGGGCAGAGACAGACGGGATGAGACAGTTGGACTGAGACAGACGGTCTGAGACAGATGGTCTGAGACAGACGGTCTCAGACAGACGGACTGAGACAGGCGGGCTGAGACAGGCGGTCTCAGACAGACGGGCTAAGACCGACAGCGTGAGACAGATGGTCTGAGACAGATGGCAAGAGACAGACGGTCTGAGACAGATGGTCTGAGACAGACGGGCTAAGACCGACAGCCTGAGATAGATGGTGTGGGACAGATGGTCTGGGACAGACGGTCTGAGACAGGCGGCCTGAGACAGTTGGTCTGAGACAGACGGACAGAGACATATGGACAGAGACAGACGGGCTGACACAGACGGTCTCAGAGAGACGGGCTGAGACACGCGGGCTGAGACGGGCGGGCTGAGAAAGTTGGTCTGAAACAGGCGGGCTGAGACAGACGGACTGAGACGGGCGGGCTGCGACAGGCGTTCTCAGACAGACGGTCTGAGACAGATGGTCTGAGACAGAAGGTCTCAGACAGACGGTCTGAGACTGTCGGGCAGAGACAGGCGGGCTGAGACTGACGGGCGAAGACCGACGGCCTGAGACAGATGGTCTGAGACAGATGGTTTGAGACAGACGGTCTGAGACCGGCGGTCTGAGACAGATGGTCTGAGACAGACGGGCTAAGACCGACAGCCTGAGATAGATGGTGTGGGACAGATGGTCTGAGACAGGCGGTCTGAGACAGTTGGTCTGAGACAGACAGTCTCAGACAGACGGACTGACGCAGGCGGGCTGCGACAGGCGGGCTCAGACGGACGGTCTGAGACAGTTGGTCTGAGACAGACAGTCTCAGACAGACGGACTGAGACAGGCGGGCTGCGACAGGCGGTCTCAGACGGACGGTCTGAGACAGATGGTCTGAGGAAGACGGTCTGAGACAGATGGTCTGAGGCAGACGGTCTCAGACAGACGGACTGAGACAGGCGGGCTGCGACAGGCGGGCTGAGACAGGCGGGCTGAGACAGGCGGAGTGAGACAGGCGGGCTGAGACAGACGGTCTGAGGCAGGCGGGTTGAGACACGCGTGCTGAGACAGGCGGGCTGCGACAGGCGGGCTAAGACAGACGGTCTGCGACAGACGGTCTCAAACAGACGGACTGAGACAGGCGGGCCTCGACAGGCGCGCTGAGACAGACGGGCTGAGACAGTTGGTCTGAGACAGACGGTCTCAGACAGACGGACTGAGACAGGCGGGCCTCGACAGGCGCGCTGAGACAGACGGGCTGAGACAGATGGTCTGAGACAGACGGTCTCAGACAGACGGACTGAGACAGGCGGGCTGCGACAGGCGGGCTCAGACAGACGGTCTGAGACAGATGGTCTGAGACAGACGGTCTCAGACAGACGGTCTGAGACAGGCGGGCTGAGACAGGCGGTTGCGACAGTGGGTCTGAGACAGACGGTCTCAGACAGACGGACTGTGACAGGCGGGCTGAGACAGGCGGGCTGAGACAGACGGTCTGAGACAGACCGGCAGAGACAGACGGGATGAGACAGTTCGACAGAGACAGACGGTCTGAGACAGATGGTCTGAGACAGACGGTCTCAGACAGACGGACTGAGACAGGCGGGCTGAGACAGGCGGGCTCAGACAGACGGGCTAAGACCGACGGGCTGAGACAGATGGTCTGAGTCAGACGGACAGAGACATATGGACAGAGACAGACAGGCTGACACAGACGGGCTAAGACTGACGGACTGAGACAGATGGCCTGAGACAGATGGTCTGAGACAGACGGTCTGAGACAGGCGGTCCGAGACAGGCGGCCTGAGACAGTTGGTCTGAAGCAGACGTTCACAAACAGACGGACTGAGACAGGCGGGCCTCGACAGGAAGGCTGAGACAGACGGGCTGAGACAGTTGGTCTGAGACAGACGGTCTCAGACGGACGGTCTGAGTGCGACGGACAGAGACATATGGACAGAGACAGACGGGCTGACACAGACGGTCTCAGACAGACGGTCTGTGACACGCGGGCTGAGACGGGCGGGCTGAGAAAGTTGGTCTGAAACAGGCGGGCTGAGACAGACGGACTGAGACAGGCGGGCTGCGACAGGCGTTCTCAGACAGACGGTCTGAGACAGATGGTCTGAGACAGACGGTCTCAGAGAGACGGACTGACACAGGCGGGCTGAGACAGGCGGGCTGCGACAGACGGTCTGAGACAGACGGTCTGAGACAGGCGGGCCGAGACAGACGGTCTCAGACAGACGGTCTGAGTCAGACGGACAGAGACATATGGACAGAGACAGACGGGCTGACACAGACGGTCTGACACAGGCGGGCTGAGACAGGCGGGCTGCGACAGTGGGTCTGAGACAGACGGTCTCAGACAGACGGACTGAGACAGGCGGGCTGCGACAGGCGGGCTCAGACAGACGGTCTGAGACAGATGGTCTGAGACAGACGGTCTCAGACAGACGGTCTGAGATAGGCGGGCTGAGACAGTTGGTCTGAGTCAGACGGACAGAGACATATGGACAGAGACAGACAGGCTGACACAGACGGTCTGAGACAGATGGTCTGAGACAGGCAGGCTGAGACAGGCGGGCTGAGACAGACGGTCTGAGACAGATGGTCTGAGACAGACGGGCTGAGACAGACGGGCTGAGACAGTTGGTCTGAGTCAGACGGACAGAGACATATGGACAGAGACAGACAGGCTGACACAGACGGGCTAAGACTGACGGTCTGAGACAGATGGCCTGAGACAGATGGTCTGAGACAGACGGTCTCAGACGGACGGTCTGAGTCAGACGGACAGAGACATATGGACAGAGACAGACGGGCTGACACAGACGGTCGCAGACAGACGGTCTGAGACACGCGGGCTGAGACGGGCGGGCCGAGAAAGTTGGTCTGAAACAGGCGGGCTGAGACAGACGGACTGAGACAGGCGGGCTGCGACAGGCGTTCTCAGACAGACGGTCTGAGACAGATGGTCTGAGACAGACCGTCTCAGACAGACGGTCTGAGGCAGGCGGGCTGAGACAGGCGGGCTGAGGCAGTTGGTCTGAGACTGACGGTCTCAGACAGACGGACTGAGACAGACGGTCTCAGACAGACGGTCTGAGGCAGGCGGGCTGAGACAGGCGGTCTGAGACAGTTGGTCTGAGACAGACGGTCTCAGACAGACGGACTGACAGAGGCGGGCTGAGACAGGCGGGCTGCGACAGACGGTCTGAGACAGACGGTCTGAGACAGATGGTCTGAGTCAGACGGACAGAGACATATGGACAGAGACAGACGGGCTGGCACAGACGGTCTGAGACAGATGGTCTGAGACAGACTGTCTCAGACAGACGGTCTGAGACAGGCGGGCTCAGACAGACGGGCTAAGACCGACGGGCTGAGACAGATGGTCTGAGTCAGACGGACAGAGACATATGGACAGAGACAGACAGGCTGACACAGACGGGCTAAGACTGACGGACTGAGACAGATGGCCTGAGACAGATGGTCTGAGACAGACGGTCTGAGACAGGCGGTCCGAGACAGGCGGCCTGAGACAGTTGGTCTGAAGCAGACGTTCACAAACAGACGGACTGGGACAGGCGGGCCTCGACAGGAAGGCTGAGACAGACGGGCTGAGACAGACGGTCTGAGGCAGGCGGGCTGAGACAGGCGGGCTGAGGCAGTTGGTCTGAGACAGTTGGTCTGAGACAGACGGTCTCAGACAGACGGACTGACACAGGCGGGCTGAGACAGGCGTGCTGCGACAGACGGTCTGAGACAGACGGTCTGAGACAGATGGTCTCAGACAGACGGTCTCAGACGGACGGTCTGAGTCAGACGGACAGAGACATATGGACAGAGACAGACGGGCTGACACAGACGGTCGCAGACAGACGGTCTGAGACACGCGGGCTGAGACGGGCGGGCCGAGAAAGTTGGTCTGAAACAGGCGGGCTGAGACAGACGGACTGAGACAGGCGGGCTGCGACAGGCGTTCTCAGACAGACGGTCTGAGACAGATGGTCTGAGACAGACGGTCTCAGACAGACGGTCTGAGGCAGGCGGGCTGAGACAGGCGGGCTGAGGCAGTTGGTCTGAGACAGACGGTCTCAGACAGACGGACTGAGACAGGCGGGCTGAGACAGGCGGGCTGCGACAGGCGGGCTGAGACAGACGGTCTGAGACAGATGGTCTGAGACAGACGGTCTCAGACAGACGGTCTGAGGCAGGCGGGCTGAGACAGGCGGTCTGAGACAGTTGGTCTGAGACAGACGGTCTCAGACAGACGGACTGACACAGGCGGGCTGAGACAGGCGGGCTGCGACAGACGGTCTGAGACAGACGGTCTGAGACAGGCGGCCTGAGACAGTTGGTCTGAGACAGACGGTCTCAGACACACGGACTGAGACAGGCGGGCTGCGACAGGCGAGCTCAGACAGACGGTCTGAGACAGATGGTCTGAGACTGGCGGGCCGAGACAGACGGTCTCAGACAGACGGTCTGAGTCAGACGGACAGAGACATATGGACAGAGACAGACGGGCTGACACAGACGGTCTGACACAGGCGGGCTGAGACAGGCGGGCTGCGACAGTGGGTCTGAGACAGACGGTCTCAGACAGACGGACTGAGACAGGCGGGCTGAGACAGGCGGGCTGAGACAGACGGTCTGAGACAGACGGGCAGAGACAGACGGGATGAGACAGTTGGACTGAGACAGACGGTCTGAGACAGATGGTCTGAGACAGACGGTCTCAGACAGACGGACTGAGACAGGCGGGCTGAGACAGGCGGTCTCAGACAGACGGGCTAAGACCGACAGCGTGAGACAGATGGTCTGAGACAGATGGCAAGAGACAGACGGTCTGAGACAGATGGTCTGAGACAGACGGGCTAAGACCGACAGCCTGAGATAGATGGTGTGGGACAGATGGTCTGGGACAGACGGTCTGAGACAGGCGGCCTGAGACAGTTGGTCTGAGACAGACGGACAGAGACATATGGACAGAGACAGACGGGCTGACACAGACGGTCTCAGAGAGACGGGCTGAGACACGCGGGCTGAGACGGGCGGGCTGAGAAAGTTGGTCTGAAACAGGCGGGCTGAGACAGACGGACTGAGACGGGCGGGCTGCGACAGGCGTTCTCAGACAGACGGTCTGAGACAGATGGTCTGAGACAGAAGGTCTCAGACAGACGGTCTGAGACTGTCGGGCAGAGACAGGCGGGCTGAGACTGACGGGCGAAGACCGACGGCCTGAGACAGATGGTCTGAGACAGATGGTTTGAGACAGACGGTCTGAGACCGGCGGTCTGAGACAGATGGTCTGAGACAGACGGGCTAAGACCGACAGCCTGAGATAGATGGTGTGGGACAGATGGTCTGAGACAGGCGGTCTGAGACAGTTGGTCTGAGACAGACAGTCTCAGACAGACGGACTGACGCAGGCGGGCTGCGACAGGCGGGCTCAGACGGACGGTCTGAGACAGTTGGTCTGAGACAGACAGTCTCAGACAGACGGACTGAGACAGGCGGGCTGCGACAGGCGGTCTCAGACGGACGGTCTGAGACAGATGGTCTGAGGAAGACGGTCTGAGACAGATGGTCTGAGGCAGACGGTCTCAGACAGACGGACTGAGACAGGCGGGCTGCGACAGGCGGGCTGAGACAGGCGGGCTGAGACAGGCGGAGTGAGACAGGCGGGCTGAGACAGACGGTCTGAGGCAGGCGGGTTGAGACACGCGTGCTGAGACAGGCGGGCTGCGACAGGCGGGCTAAGACAGACGGTCTGCGACAGACGGTCTCAAACAGACGGACTGAGACAGGCGGGCCTCGACAGGCGCGCTGAGACAGACGGGCTGAGACAGTTGGTCTGAGACAGACGGTCTCAGACAGACGGACTGAGACAGGCGGGCCTCGACAGGCGCGCTGAGACAGACGGGCTGAGACAGATGGTCTGAGACAGACGGTCTCAGACAGACGGACTGAGACAGGCGGGCTGCGACAGGCGGGCTCAGACAGACGGTCTGAGACAGATGGTCTGAGACAGACGGTCTCAGACAGACGGTCTGAGACAGGCGGGCTGAGACAGGCGGTTGCGACAGTGGGTCTGAGACAGACGGTCTCAGACAGACGGACTGTGACAGGCGGGCTGAGACAGGCGGGCTGAGACAGACGGTCTGAGACAGACCGGCAGAGACAGACGGGATGAGACAGTTCGACAGAGACAGACGGTCTGAGACAGATGGTCTGAGACAGACGGTCTCAGACAGACGGACTGAGACAGGCGGGCTGAGACAGGCGGGCTCAGACAGACGGGCTAAGACCGACGGGCTGAGACAGATGGTCTGAGTCAGACGGACAGAGACATATGGACAGAGACAGACAGGCTGACACAGACGGGCTAAGACTGACGGACTGAGACAGATGGCCTGAGACAGATGGTCTGAGACAGACGGTCTGAGACAGGCGGTCCGAGACAGGCGGCCTGAGACAGTTGGTCTGAAGCAGACGTTCACAAACAGACGGACTGAGACAGGCGGGCCTCGACAGGAAGGCTGAGACAGACGGGCTGAGACAGTTGGTCTGAGACAGACGGTCTCAGACGGACGGTCTGAGTGCGACGGACAGAGACATATGGACAGAGACAGACGGGCTGACACAGACGGTCTCAGACAGACGGTCTGTGACACGCGGGCTGAGACGGGCGGGCTGAGAAAGTTGGTCTGAAACAGGCGGGCTGAGACAGACGGACTGAGACAGGCGGGCTGCGACAGGCGTTCTCAGACAGACGGTCTGAGACAGATGGTCTGAGACAGACGGTCTCAGAGAGACGGACTGACACAGGCGGGCTGAGACAGGCGGGCTGCGACAGACGGTCTGAGACAGACGGTCTGAGACAGGCGGGCCGAGACAGACGGTCTCAGACAGACGGTCTGAGTCAGACGGACAGAGACATATGGACAGAGACAGACGGGCTGACACAGACGGTCTGACACAGGCGGGCTGAGACAGGCGGGCTGCGACAGTGGGTCTGAGACAGACGGTCTCAGACAGACGGACTGAGACAGGCGGGCTGCGACAGGCGGGCTCAGACAGACGGTCTGAGACAGATGGTCTGAGACAGACGGTCTCAGACAGACGGTCTGAGATAGGCGGGCTGAGACAGTTGGTCTGAGTCAGACGGACAGAGACATATGGACAGAGACAGACAGGCTGACACAGACGGTCTGAGACAGATGGTCTGAGACAGGCAGGCTGAGACAGGCGGGCTGAGACAGACGGTCTGAGACAGATGGTCTGAGACAGACGGGCTGAGACAGACGGGCTGAGACAGTTGGTCTGAGTCAGACGGACAGAGACATATGGACAGAGACAGACAGGCTGACACAGACGGGCTAAGACTGACGGTCTGAGACAGATGGCCTGAGACAGATGGTCTGAGACAGACGGTCTCAGACGGACGGTCTGAGTCAGACGGACAGAGACATATGGACAGAGACAGACGGGCTGACACAGACGGTCGCAGACAGACGGTCTGAGACACGCGGGCTGAGACGGGCGGGCCGAGAAAGTTGGTCTGAAACAGGCGGGCTGAGACAGACGGACTGAGACAGGCGGGCTGCGACAGGCGTTCTCAGACAGACGGTCTGAGACAGATGGTCTGAGACAGACCGTCTCAGACAGACGGTCTGAGGCAGGCGGGCTGAGACAGGCGGGCTGAGGCAGTTGGTCTGAGACTGACGGTCTCAGACAGACGGACTGAGACAGACGGTCTCAGACAGACGGTCTGAGGCAGGCGGGCTGAGACAGGCGGTCTGAGACAGTTGGTCTGAGACAGACGGTCTCAGACAGACGGACTGACAGAGGCGGGCTGAGACAGGCGGGCTGCGACAGACGGTCTGAGACAGACGGTCTGAGACAGATGGTCTGAGTCAGACGGACAGAGACATATGGACAGAGACAGACGGGCTGGCACAGACGGTCTGAGACAGATGGTCTGAGACAGACTGTCTCAGACAGACGGTCTGAGACAGGCGGGCTCAGACAGACGGGCTAAGACCGACGGGCTGAGACAGATGGTCTGAGTCAGACGGACAGAGACATATGGACAGAGACAGACAGGCTGACACAGACGGGCTAAGACTGACGGACTGAGACAGATGGCCTGAGACAGATGGTCTGAGACAGACGGTCTGAGACAGGCGGTCCGAGACAGGCGGCCTGAGACAGTTGGTCTGAAGCAGACGTTCACAAACAGACGGACTGGGACAGGCGGGCCTCGACAGGAAGGCTGAGACAGACGGGCTGAGACAGTTGGTCTGAGACAGACGGTCTCAGACGGACGGTCTGAGTGCGACGGACAGAGACATATGGACAGAGACAGACGGGCTGACACAGACGGTCTCAGACAGACGGTCTGTGACACGCGGGCTGAGACGGGCGGGCTGAGAAAGTTGGTCTGAAACAGGCGGGCTGAGACAGACGGACTGAGACAGGCGGGCTGCGACAGGCGTTCTCAGACAGACGGTCTGAGACAGATGGTCTGAGACAGACGGTCTCAGACAGACGGACTGACACAGGCGGGCTGAGACAGGCGGGCTGCGACAGACGGTCTGAGACAGACGGTCTGAGACAGGCGGGCCGAGACAGACGGTCTCAGACAGACGGTCTGAGTCAGACGGACAGAGACATATGGACAGAGACAGACGGGCTGACACAGACGGTCTGACACAGGCGGGCTGAGACAGGCGGGCTGCGACAGTGGGTCTGAGACAGACGGTCTCAGACAGACGGACTGAGACAGGCGGGCTGCGACAGGCGGGCTCAGACAGACGGTCTGAGACAGATGGTCTGAGACAGACGGGCTGAGACAGACGGGCTGAGACAGTTGGTCTGAGTCAGACGGACAGAGACATATGGACAGAGACAGACAGGCTGACACAGACGGGCTAAGACTGACGGTCTGAGACAGATGGCCTGAGACAGATGGTCTGAGACAGACGGTCTCAGACGGACGGTCTGAGTCAGACGGACAGAGACATATGGACAGAGACAGACGGGCTGACACAGACGGTCGCAGACAGACGGTCTGAGACACGCGGGCTGAGACGGGCGGGCCGAGAAAGTTGGTCTGAAACAGGCGGGCTGAGACAGACGGACTGAGACAGGCGGGCTATGACAGGCGTTCTCAGACAGACGGTCTGAGACAGATGGTCTGAGACAGACCGTCTCAGACAGACGGTCTGAGGCAGGCGGGCTGAGACAGGCGGGCTGAGGCAGTTGGTCTGAGAATGACGGTCTCAGACAGACGGACTGAGACAGACGGTCTCAGACAGACGGTCTGAGGCAGGCGGGCTGAGACAGGCGGTCTGAGACAGTTGGTCTGAGACAGACGGTCTCAGACAGACGGACTGACACAGGCGGGCTGAGACAGGCGGGCTGCGACAGACGGTCTGAGACAGACGGTCTGAGACAGATGGTCTGAGTCAGACGGACAGAGACATATGGACAGAGACAGACGGGCTGGCACAGACGGTCTGAGACAGATGGTCTGAGACAGGCTGTCTCAGACAGACGGTCTGAGACAGGCGGGCTGAGACAGGCGGGCTGAGACAGGCGGGCTGCGACAGTGGGTCTGAGACACACGGTCTCAGACAGACGGACTGATTCAGGCGGGCTGAGACAGGCGGGCTGAGACAGACGGTCTGAGACAGATGGTCTGAGACAGACGGTCTCAGACAGACGGACTGAGACAGGCGGGCTGAGACAGACGGTCTGAGACAGATGGTCTGAGACAGACGGTCTCAGACAGACGGACTGACACAGGCGGGCTGTGACAGGCGGGCTGCGACAGATGGTCTGAGAGAGACGGTCTGAGACAGATGGTCTGAGACAGACGGTCTCAGACGGACGGTCTGAGTCAGACGGACAGAGACATATGGACAGAGACAGACGGGCTGGCACAGACTGTCTGAGACAGATGGTCTGAGACAGACTGTCTCAGACAGACGGTCTGAGACAGGCGGGCTGAGACAGGCGGGCTGAGACAGGCGGGCTGCGACAGACGGTCTGAGACAGACGGTCTGAGACAGATGGTCTCAGACAGACGGTCTGAGACTGTCGGGCAGTGACAGGCGGGCTGAGACTGACGGGCGAAGACCGACGGCCTGAGACAGATGGTCTGAGACAGATGGTTTGAGACAGGCGGCCTGAGACAGTTGGTCTGAGACAGACGGTCTCAAACAGACGGACTGAGACAGGCGGGCCTCGACAGGCGGGCTGAGACAGACGGGCTGAGACAGTTGGTCTGAGACAGACGGTCTCAGACAGACGGACTGAGACAGGCGGGCTGCGACAGGCGGGCTCAGACAGACGGTCTGAGACAGATGGTCTAGAACAGACGGTCTCAGACAGACGGTCTGAGATAGGCGGGCTGAGACAGTTGGTCTGAGTCAGACGGACAGAGACATATGGACAGAGACAGACAGGCTGACACAGACGGTCTGAGACAGATGGTCTGAGACAGGCAGGCTGAGACAGGCGGGCTGAGACAGGCGGGCTGAGACAGTTGGTCTGAGACAGACGGTCTCAGACAGACGGACTGAGACAGGCGGGCTGAGACAGGCGGGCTGCGACAGGCGGGCTGAGACAGACGGTCTGAGGCAGGCGGGCTGAGACAGGCGGGCTGAGACAGTTGGTCTGAGACAGACGGTCTCAGACAGACGGACTGACACAGGCGGGCTGAGACAGGCGTGCTGCGACAGACGGTCTGAGACAGACGGTCTGAGACAGATGGTCTCAGACAGACGGTCTCAGACGGACGGTCTGAGTCAGACGGACAGAGACATATGGACAGAGACAGACGGGCTGACACAGACGGTCGCAGACAGACGGTCTGAGACACGCGGGCTGAGACGGGCGGGCCGAGAAAGTTGGTCTGAAACAGGCGGGCTGAGACAGACGGACTGAGACAGGCGGGCTGCGACAGGCGTTCTCAGACAGACGGTCTGAGACAGATGGTCTGAGACAGACGGTCTCAGACAGACGGTCTGAGGCAGGCGGGCTGAGACAGGCGGGCTGAGGCAGTTGGTCTGAGACAGACGGTCTCAGACAGACGGACTGAGACAGGCGGGCTGAGACAGGCGGGCTGCGACAGGCGGGCTGAGACAGACGGTCTGAGACAGATGGTCTGAGACAGACGGTCTCAGACAGACGGTCTGAGGCAGGCGGGCTGAGACAGGCGGTCTGAGACAGTTGGTCTGAGACAGACGGTCTCAGACAGACGGACTGACACAGGCGGGCTGAGACAGGCGGGCTGCGACAGACGGTCTGAGACAGACGGTCTGAGACAGGCGGCCTGAGACAGTTGGTCTGAGACAGACGGTCTCAGACACACGGACTGAGACAGGCGGGCTGCGACAGGCGGGCTCAGACAGACGGTCTGAGACAGATGGTCTGAGACAGGCGGGCCGAGACAGACGGTCTCAGACAGACGGTCTGAGTCAGACGGACAGAGACATATGGACAGAGACAGACGGGCTGACACAGACGGTCTGACACAGGCGGGCTGAGACAGGCGGGCTGCGACAGTGGGTCTGAGACAGACGGTCTCAGACAGACGGACTGAGACAGGCGGGCTGAGACAGGCGGGCTGAGACAGACGGTCTGAGACAGACGGGCAGAGACAGACGGGATGAGACAGTTGGACTGAGACAGACGGTCTGAGACAGATGGTCTGAGACAGGCTGTCTCAGACAGACGGTCTGAGACAGGCGGGCTGAGACAGGCGGGCTGAGACAGGCGGGCTGCGACAGTGGGTCTGAGACACACGGTCTCAGACAGACGGACTGATTCAGGCGGGCTGAGACAGGCGGGCTGAGACAGACGGTCTGAGACAGATGGTCTGAGACAGACGGTCTCAGACAGACGGACTGAGACAGGCGGGCTGAGACAGACGGTCTGAGACAGATGGTCTGAGACAGACGGTCTCAGACAGACGGACTGACACAGGCGGGCTGTGACAGGCGGGCTGCGACAGATGGTCTGAGAGAGACGGTCTGAGACAGATGGTCTGAGACAGACGGTCTCAGACGGACGGTCTGAGTCAGACGGACAGAGACATATGGACAGAGACAGACGGGCTGGCACAGACTGTCTGAGACAGATGGTCTGAGACAGACTGTCTCAGACAGACGGTCTGAGACAGGCGGGCTGAGACAGGCGGGCTGAGACAGGCGGGCTGCGACAGACGGTCTGAGACAGACGGTCTGAGACAGATGGTCTCAGACAGACGGTCTGAGACTGTCGGGCAGTGACAGGCGGGCTGAGACTGACGGGCGAAGACCGACGGCCTGAGACAGATGGTCTGAGACAGATGGTTTGAGACAGGCGGCCTGAGACAGTTGGTCTGAGACAGACGGTCTCAAACAGACGGACTGAGACAGGCGGGCCTCGACAGGCGGGCTGAGACAGACGGGCTGAGACAGTTGGTCTGAGACAGACGGTCTCAGACAGACGGACTGAGACAGGCGGGCTGCGACAGGCGGGCTCAGACAGACGGTCTGAGACAGATGGTCTAGAACAGACGGTCTCAGACAGACGGTCTGAGATAGGCGGGCTGAGACAGTTGGTCTGAGTCAGACGGACAGAGACATATGGACAGAGACAGACAGGCTGACACAGACGGTCTGAGACAGATGGTCTGAGACAGGCAGGCTGAGACAGGCGGGCTGAGACAGGCGGGCTGAGACAGTTGGTCTGAGACAGACGGTCTCAGACAGACGGACTGAGACAGGCGGGCTGAGACAGGCGGGCTGCGACAGGCGGGCTGAGACAGACGGTCTGAGGCAGGCGGGCTGAGACAGGCGGGCTGAGACAGTTGGTCTGAGACAGACGGTCTCAGACAGACGGACTGACACAGGCGGGCTGAGACAGGCGTGCTGCGACAGACGGTCTGAGACAGACGGTCTGAGACAGATGGTCTCAGACAGACGGTCTCAGACGGACGGTCTGAGTCAGACGGACAGAGACATATGGACAGAGACAGACGGGCTGACACAGACGGTCGCAGACAGACGGTCTGAGACACGCGGGCTGAGACGGGCGGGCCGAGAAAGTTGGTCTGAAACAGGCGGGCTGAGACAGACGGACTGAGACAGGCGGGCTGCGACAGGCGTTCTCAGACAGACGGTCTGAGACAGATGGTCTGAGACAGACGGTCTCAGACAGACGGTCTGAGGCAGGCGGGCTGAGACAGGCGGGCTGAGGCAGTTGGTCTGAGACAGACGGTCTCAGACAGACGGACTGAGACAGGCGGGCTGAGACAGGCGGGCTGCGACAGGCGGGCTGAGACAGACGGTCTGAGACAGATGGTCTGAGACAGACGGTCTCAGACAGACGGTCTGAGGCAGGCGGGCTGAGACAGGCGGTCTGAGACAGTTGGTCTGAGACAGACGGTCTCAGACAGACGGACTGACACAGGCGGGCTGAGACAGGCGGGCTGCGACAGACGGTCTGAGACAGACGGTCTGAGACAGGCGGCCTGAGACAGTTGGTCTGAGACAGACGGTCTCAGACACACGGACTGAGACAGGCGGGCTGCGACAGGCGGGCTCAGACAGACGGTCTGAGACAGATGGTCTGAGACAGGCGGGCCGAGACAGACGGTCTCAGACAGACGGTCTGAGTCAGACGGACAGAGACATATGGACAGAGACAGACGGGCTGACACAGACGGTCTGACACAGGCGGGCTGAGACAGGCGGGCTGCGACAGTGGGTCTGAGACAGACGGTCTCAGACAGACGGACTGAGACAGGCGGGCTGAGACAGGCGGGCTGAGACAGACGGTCTGAGACAGACGGGCAGAGACAGACGGGATGAGACAGTTGGACTGAGACAGACGGTCTGAGACAGATGGTCTGAGACAGACGGTCTCAGACAGACGGACTGAGACAGGCGGGCTGAGACAGGCGGTCTCAGACAGACGGGCTAAGACCGACAGCGTGAGACAGATGGTCTGAGACAGATGGCAAGAGACAGACGGTCTGAGACAGATGGTCTGAGACAGACGGGCTAAGACCGACAGCCTGAGATAGATGGTGTGGGACAGATGGTCTGGGACAGACGGTCTGAGACAGGCGGCCTGAGACAGTTGGTCTGAGACAGACGGTCTCAGACAGACGGACTGAGACAGGCGGGCCTCGACAGGCGCGCTGAGACAGACGGGCTGAGACAGATGGTCTGAGACAGACGGTCTCAGACAGACGGACTGAGACAGGCGGGCTGCGACAGGCGGGCTCAGACAGACGGTCTGAGACAGATGGTCTGAGACAGACGGTCTCAGACAGACGGTCTGAGACAGGCGGGCTGAGACAGGCGGTTGCGACAGTGGGTCTGAGACAGACGGTCTCAGACAGACGGACTGTGACAGGCGGGCTGAGACAGGCGGGCTGAGACAGACGGTCTGAGACAGACCGGCAGAGACAGACGGGATGAGACAGTTCGACAGAGACAGACGGTCTGAGACAGATGGTCTGAGACAGACGGTCTCAGACAGACGGACTGAGACAGGCGGGCTGAGACAGGCGGGCTCAGACAGACGGGCTAAGACCGACGGGCTGAGACAGATGGTCTGAGTCAGACGGACAGAGACATATGGACAGAGACAGACAGGCTGACACAGACGGGCTAAGACTGACGGACTGAGACAGATGGCCTGAGACAGATGGTCTGAGACAGACGGTCTGAGACAGGCGGTCCGAGACAGGCGGCCTGAGACAGTTGGTCTGAAGCAGACGTTCACAAACAGACGGACTGAGACAGGCGGGCCTCGACAGGAAGGCTGAGACAGACGGGCTGAGACAGTTGGTCTGAGACAGACGGTCTCAGACGGACGGTCTGAGTGCGACGGACAGAGACATATGGACAGAGACAGACGGGCTGACACAGACGGTCTCAGACAGACGGTCTGTGACACGCGGGCTGAGACGGGCGGGCTGAGAAAGTTGGTCTGAAACAGGCGGGCTGAGACAGACGGACTGAGACAGGCGGGCTGCGACAGGCGTTCTCAGACAGACGGTCTGAGACAGATGGTCTGAGACAGACGGTCTCAGAGAGACGGACTGACACAGGCGGGCTGAGACAGGCGGGCTGCGACAGACGGTCTGAGACAGACGGTCTGAGACAGGCGGGCCGAGACAGACGGTCTCAGACAGACGGTCTGAGTCAGACGGACAGAGACATATGGACAGAGACAGACGGGCTGACACAGACGGTCTGACACAGGCGGGCTGAGACAGGCGGGCTGCGACAGTGGGTCTGAGACAGACGGTCTCAGACAGACGGACTGAGACAGGCGGGCTGCGACAGGCGGGCTCAGACAGACGGTCTGAGACAGATGGTCTGAGACAGACGGTCTCAGACAGACGGTCTGAGATAGGCGGGCTGAGACAGTTGGTCTGAGTCAGACGGACAGAGACATATGGACAGAGACAGACAGGCTGACACAGACGGTCTGAGACAGATGGTCTGAGACAGGCAGGCTGAGACAGGCGGGCTGAGACAGACGGTCTGAGACAGATGGTCTGAGACAGACGGGCTGAGACAGACGGGCTGAGACAGTTGGTCTGAGTCAGACGGACAGAGACATATGGACAGAGACAGACAGGCTGACACAGACGGGCTAAGACTGACGGTCTGAGACAGATGGCCTGAGACAGATGGTCTGAGACAGACGGTCTCAGACGGACGGTCTGAGTCAGACGGACAGAGACATATGGACAGAGACAGACGGGCTGACACAGACGGTCGCAGACAGACGGTCTGAGACACGCGGGCTGAGACGGGCGGGCCGAGAAAGTTGGTCTGAAACAGGCGGGCTGAGACAGACGGACTGAGACAGGCGGGCTGCGACAGGCGTTCTCAGACAGACGGTCTGAGACAGATGGTCTGAGACAGACCGTCTCAGACAGACGGTCTGAGGCAGGCGGGCTGAGACAGGCGGGCTGAGGCAGTTGGTCTGAGACTGACGGTCTCAGACAGACGGACTGAGACAGACGGTCTCAGACAGACGGTCTGAGGCAGGCGGGCTGAGACAGGCGGTCTGAGACAGTTGGTCTGAGACAGACGGTCTCAGACAGACGGACTGACAGAGGCGGGCTGAGACAGGCGGGCTGCGACAGACGGTCTGAGACAGACGGTCTGAGACAGATGGTCTGAGTCAGACGGACAGAGACATATGGACAGAGACAGACGGGCTGGCACAGACGGTCTGAGACAGATGGTCTGAGACAGACTGTCTCAGACAGACGGTCTGAGACAGGCGGGCTCAGACAGACGGGCTAAGACCGACGGGCTGAGACAGATGGTCTGAGTCAGACGGACAGAGACATATGGACAGAGACAGACAGGCTGACACAGACGGGCTAAGACTGACGGACTGAGACAGATGGCCTGAGACAGATGGTCTGAGACAGACGGTCTGAGACAGGCGGTCCGAGACAGGCGGCCTGAAACAGTTGGTCTGAAGCAGACGTTCACAAACAGACGGACTGGGACAGGCGGGCCTCGACAGGAAGGCTGAGACAGACGGGCTGAGACAGTTGGTCTGAGACAGACGGTCTCAGACGGACGGTCTGAGTGCGACGGACAGAGACATATGGACAGAGACAGACGGGCTGACACAGACGGTCTCAGACAGACGGTCTGTGACACGCGGGCTGAGACGGGCGGGCTGAGAAAGTTGGTCTGAAACAGGCGGGCTGAGACAGACGGACTGAGACAGGCGGGCTGCGACAGGCGTTCTCAGACAGACGGTCTGAGACAGATGGTCTGAGACAGACGGTCTCAGACAGACGGACTGACACAGGCGGGCTGAGACAGGCGGGCTGCGACAGACGGTCTGAGACAGACGGTCTGAGACAGGCGGGCCGAGACAGACGGTCTCAGACAGACGGTCTGAGTCAGACGGACAGAGACATATGGACAGAGACAGACGGGCTGACACAGACGGTCTGACACAGGCGGGCTGAGACAGGCGGGCTGCGACAGTGGGTCTGAGACAGACGGTCTCAGACAGACGGACTGAGACAGGCGGGCTGCGACAGGCGGGCTCAGACAGACGGTCTGAGACAGATGGTCTGAGACAGACGGTCTCAGACAGACGGTCTCAGACAGACGGTCTGAGATAGGCGGGCTGAGACAGTTGGTCTGAGTCAGACGGACAGAGACATATGGACAGAGACAGACAGGCTGACACAGACGGTCTGAGACAGATGGTCTGAGACAGGCAGGCTGAGACAGGCGGGCTGAGACAGACGGTCTGAGACAGATGGTCTGAGACAGACGGGCTGAGACAGACGGGCTGAGACAGTTGGTCTGAGTCAGACGGACAGAGACATATGGACAGAGACAGACAGGCTGACACAGACGGGCTAAGACTGACGGTCTGAGACAGATGGCCTGAGACAGATGGTCTGAGACAGACGGTCTCAGACGGACGGTCTGAGTCAGACGGACAGAGACATATGGACAGAGACAGACGGGCTGACACAGACGGTCGCAGACAGACGGTCTGAGACACGCGGGCTGAGACGGGCGGGCCGAGAAAGTTGGTCTGAAACAGGCGGGCTGAGACAGACGGACTGAGACAGGCGGGCTGCGACAGGCGTTCTCAGACAGACGGTCTGAGACAGATGGTCTGAGACAGACCGTCTCAGACAGACGGTCTGAGGCAGGCGGGCTGAGACAGGCGGGCTGAGGCAGTTGGTCTGAGACTGACGGTCTCAGACAGACGGACTGAGACAGACGGTCTCAGACAGACGGTCTGAGGCAGGCGGGCTGAGACAGGCGGTCTGAGACAGTTGGTCTGAGACAGACGGTCTCAGACAGACGGACTGACACAGGCGGGCTGAGACAGGCGGGCTGCGACAGACGGTCTGAGACAGACGGTCTGAGACAGATGGTCTGAGTCAGACGGACAGAGACATATGGACAGAGACAGACGGGCTGGCACAGACGGTCTGAGACAGATGGTCTGAGACAGACTGTCTCAGACAGACGGTCTGAGACAGGCGGGCTGAGACAGGCGGGCTGAGACAGGCGGGCTGCGACAGTGGGTCTGAGACAGACGGTCTCAGACAGACGGACTGATTCAGGCGGGCTGTGACAGGCGGGCTGCGACAGATGGTCTGAGAGAGACGGTCTGAGACAGATGGTCTGAGACAGACGGTCTCAGACAGACGGTCTGAGACTGTCGGGCTGCGACAGGCGGGCTGAGACAGGCGGGCTGAGACAGGCGGAGTGAGACAGGCGGGCTGAGACAGACGGTCTGAGGCAGGCGGGCTGAGACAGGCGGGCTGAGACAGGCGGGCTGCGACAGGCGGGCTAAGACAGACGGTCTGAGACAGGCGGAGTGAGACAGGCGGGCTGAGACAGACGGTCTGAGGCAGGCGGGCTGAGACAGGCGGGCTGAGACAGACGGGCGAAGACCGACGGCCTGAGACAGATGGTCTGAGACAGATGGTTTGAGACAGATGGTCTGAGACAGACAGTCTCAGACAGACGGACTGACGCAGGCGGGCTGCGACAGGCGGGCTCAGACGGACGGTCTGAGACAGTTGGTCTGAGACAGACAGTCTCAGACAGACGGACTGAGACAGGCGGGCTGCGACAGGCGGTCTCAGACGGACGGTCTGAGACAGATGGTCTGAGGCAGACGGTCTGAGACAGATGGTCTGAGGCAGACGGTCTCAGACAGACGGACTGAGACAGGCGGGCTGCGACAGGCGGGCTGAGACAGGCGGGCTGAGACAGGCGGAGTGAGACAGGCGGGCTGAGACAGACGGTCTGAGGCAGGCGGGCTGAGACAGGCGGGCTGCGACAGGCGGGCTAAGACAGACGGTCTGAGACAGATGGTCTGAGACAGACAGGCTAAGACCGATAGCCTGAGATAGATGGTGTGGGACAGATGGTCTGAGACAGACGGTCTGAGACAGGCGGCCTGAGACAGTTGGTCTGAGACAGACGGTCTCAAACAGACGGACTGAGACAGGCGGGCCTCGACAGGCGCGCTGAGACAGACGGGCTGAGACAGTTGGTCTGAGACAGACGGTCTCAGACAGACGGACTGAGACAGGCGGGCTGCGACAGGCGGGCTCAGACAGACGGTCTGAGACAGATGGTCTGAGACAGACGGTCTCAGACAGACGGTCTGAGATAGGCGGGCTGAGGCAGACGGACTGAGACAGATGGTCTGAGACAGACGGTCTCAGACAGACGGTCTGAGACAGGCGGGCTGAGACAGGCGGTTGCGACAGTGGGTCTGAGACAGACGGTCTCAGACAGACGGACTGTGACAGGCGGGCTGAGACAGGCGGGCTGAGACAGACGGTCTGAGACAGACGGGCAGAGACAGACGGGATGAGACAGTTCGACAGAGACAGACGGTCTGAGACAGATGGTCTGAGACAGACGGTCTCAGACAGACGGACTGAGACAGGCGGGCTGAGACAGGCGGGCTCAGACAGACGGGCTAAGACCGACGGGCTGAGACAGATGGTCTGAGTCAGACAGACAGAGACATATGGACAGAGACAGACAGGCTGACACAGACGGGCTAAGACTGACGGACTGAGACAGATGGCCTGAGACAGACGGTCTGAGACAGACGGTGTGAGACAGACGGTCTGAGAACGACGGAATGATACAGACGGACAGGGACAGACGGTCCGAGACAGACGGTATGAGACAGGCGGTCCGAGACAGGCGGCCTGAGACAGTTGGTCTGAAGCAGACGTTCACAAACAGACGGACTGAGACAGGCGGGCCTCGACAGGAAGGCTGAGACAGACGGGCTGAGACAGTTGGTCTGAGACAGACGGTCTCAGACGGACGGTCTGAGTGCGACGGACAGAGACATATGGACAGAGACAGACGGGCTGACACAGACGGTCTCAGGCAGACGGTCTGTGACACGCGGGCTGAGACGGGCGGGCTGAGAAAGTTGGTCTGAAACAGGCGGGCTGAGACAGACGGACTGAGACAGGCGGGCTGCGACAGTCGTTCTCAGACAGACGGTCTGAGACAGATGGTCTGAGACAGACGGTCTCAGACAGACGGACTGACACAGGCGGGCTGAGACAGGCGGGCTGCGACAGACGGTCTGAGATAGACGGTCTGAGACAGGCGGGCCGAGACAGACGGTCTCAGACAGACGGTCTGAGTCAGACGGACAGAGACATATGGACAGAGACAGACGGGCTGACACAGACGGTCTGACACAGGCGGGCTGAGACAGGCGGGCTGCGACAGTGGGTCTGAGACAGACGGTCTCAGACAGACGGACTGAGACAGGCGGGCTGCGACAGGCGGGCTCAGACAGACGGTCTGAGACAGATGGTCTGAGACAGACGGTCTCAGACAGACGGTCTGAGACTGTCGGGCAGAGACAGATGGTTTGAGACAGACGGTCTGAGACCGGCGGTCTGAGACAGACGGTCTGAGACAGACGGGCTAAGACCGACAGCCTGAGATGGATGGTGTGCGACAGATGGTCTGAGACAGGCGGTCTGAGACAGTTGGTCTGAGACAGACGGTCTCAGACAGACGGTCTGAGACTGTCGGGCTGTGACAGGCGGGCTGAGACAGGCGGGCTGAGACAGGCGGAGTGAGACAGGCGGGCTGAGACAGACGGTCTGAGGCAGGCGGGCTGAGACAGGCGGGCTGAGACAGGCGGGCTGCGACAGGCGGGCTAAGACAGACGGTCTGAGACAGGCGGAGTGAGACAGGCGGGCTGAGACAGGCGGTCTGAGGCAGGCGGGCTGAGACAGGCGGGCTGAGACAGACGGGCGAAGACCGACGGCCTGAGACAGATGGTCTGAGACAGATGGTTTGAGACAGATGGTCTGAGACAGACGGTCTCAGACAGACGGACTGACACAGGCGGGCTGCGACAGACGGTCAGAGGTAGACGGTCTGAGACAGATGGTCTCAGACAGACGGTCTGAGACTGTCGGGCAGAGACAGATGGTTTGAGACAGACGGTCTGAGACCGGCGGTCTGAGACAGACGGTCTGAGACAGACGGGCTAAGACCGACAGCCTGAGATGGATGGTGTGCGACAGATGGTCTGAGACAGGCGGTCTGAGACAGTTGGTCTGAGACAGACAGTCTCAGACAGACGGACTGACGCAGGCGGGCTGCGACAGGCGGGCTCAGACGGACGGTCTGAGACAGACAGTCTCAGACAGACGGACTGAGACAGGCGGGCTGCGACAGGCGGTCTCAGACGGACGGTCTGAGACAGATGGTCTGAGGCAGACGGTCTGAGACAGATGGTCTGAGGCAGACGGTCTCAGACAGACGGACTGAGACAGGCGGGCTGCGACAGGCGGGCTGAGACAGGCGGGCTGAGACAGGCGGAGTGAGACAGGCGGGCTGAGACAGACGGTCTGAGGCAGGCGGGCTGAGACAGGCGGGCTGCGACAGGCGGGCTAAGACAGACGGTCTGAGACAGATGGTCTGAGACAGACAGGCTAAGACCGATAGCCTGAGATAGATGGTGTGGGACAGATGGTCTGAGACAGACGGTCTGAGACAGGCGGCCTGAGACAGTTGGTCTGAAGCAGACGTTCTCAAACAGACGGACTGAGACAGGCGGGCCCCGACAGGCGGGCTGAGACAGACGGGCTGAGACAGTTGGTCTGAGACAGGCTGTCTCAGACAGACGGTCTGAGACAGGCGGGCTGAGACAGGCGGGCTGAGACAGACGGTCTGAGGCAGGCGGGCTGAGACAGGCGGACTGAGACAGGCGGGCTGCGACAGGCGGGCTAAGACAGACGGTCTGAGACAGATGGTCTGAGACAGACAGGCTAAGACCGACAGCCTGAGATAGATGGTGTGGGACAGATGGTCTGAGACAGACGGTCTGAGACAGGCGGCCTGAGACAGTTGGTCTGAGACAGACGGTCTCAGACACACGGACTGAGACAGGCGGGCTGCGACAGGCGGGCTCAGACAGACGGTCTGAGACAGATGGTCTGAGACAGGCGGGCCGAGACAGACGGTCTCAGACAGACGGTCTGAGTCAGACGGACAGAGACATATGGACAGAGACAGACGGGCTGACACAGACGGTCTGACACAGGCGGGCTGAGACAGGCGGGCTGCGACAGTGGGTCTGAGACAGACGGTCTCAGACAGACGGACTGAGACAGACGGTCTCAGACAGACGGTCTGAGGCAGGCGGGCTGAGACAGGCGGTCTGAGACAGTTGGTCTGAGACAGACGGTCTCAGACAGACGGACTGACACAGGCGGGCTGAGACAGGCGGGCTGAGACAGACGGTCTGAGACAGATGGTCTGAGACAGACGGTCTCAGACAGACGGACTGAGACAGGCGGGCTGAGACAGACGGTCTGAGACAGATGGTCTGAGACAGACGGTCTCAGACAGACGGACTGACACAGGCGGGCTGTGACAGGCGGGCTGCGACAGATGGTCTGAGAGAGACGGTCTGAGACAGATGGTCTGAGACAGACGGTCTCAGACAGACGGTCTGAGACTGTCGGGCAGAGACAGGCGGGCTGAGACAGACGGGCGAAGACCGACGGCCTGAGACAGATGGTTTGAGACAGATGGTCTGAGGCAGACGGTCTCAGACAGACGGACTGAGACAGGCGGGCTGCGACAGGCGGGCTGAGACAGGCGGGCTGAGACAGGCGGAGTGAGACAGGCGGGCTGAGACAGACGGTCTGAGGCAGGCGGGCTGAGACAGGCGGGCTGAGACAGGCGGGCTGCGACAGGCGGGCTAAGACAGACGGTCTGAGACAGGCGGAGTGAGACAGGCGGGCTGAGACAGACGGTCTGAGGCAGGCGGGCTGAGACAGGCTGGCTGAGACAGACGGGCGAAGACCGACGGCCTGAGACAGATGGTCTGAGACAGATGGTTTGAGACAGATGGTCTGAGACAGACGGTCTCAGACAGACGGACTGACACAGGCGGGCTGCGACAGACGGTCAGAGGTAGACGGTCTGAGACAGATGGTCTCAGACAGACGGTCTGAGACTGTCGGGCGGAGACAGATGGTTTGAGACAGACGGTCTGAGACCGGCGGTCTGAGACAGACGGTCTGAGACAGACGGGCTAAGACCGACAGCCTGAGATAGATGGTGTGCGACAGATGGTCTGAGACAGGCGGTCTGAGACAGTTGGTCTGAGACAGACAGTCTCAGACAGACGGACTGACGCAGGCGGGCTGCGACAGGCGGGCTCAGACGGACGGTCTGAGACAGTTGGTCTGAGACAGACAGTCTCAGACAAACGGACTGAGACAGGCGGGCTGCGACAGGCGGTCTCAGACGGACGGTCTGAGACAGATGGTCTGAGGCAGACGGTCTGAGACAGATGGTCTGAGGCAGACGGTCTCAGACAGACGGACTGAGACAGGCGGGCTGCGACAGGCGGGCTGAGACAGGCGGGCTGAGACAGGCGGAGTGAGACAGGCGGGCTGAGACAGACGGTCTGAGGCAGGCGGGCTGAGACAGGCGGGCTGCGACAGGCGGGCTAAGACAGACGGTCTGAGACAGATGGTCTGAGACAGACAGGCTAAGACCGATAGCCTGAGATAGATGGTGTGGGACAGATGGTCTGAGACAGACGGTCTGAGACAGGCGGCCTGAGACAGTTGGTCTGAAGCAGACGTTCTCAAACAGACGGACTGAGACAGGCGGGCCCCGACAGGCGGGCTGAGACAGACGGGCTGAGACAGTTGGTCTGAGACAGACTGTCTCAGACAGACGGTCTGAGACAGGCGGGCTGAGACAGGCGGGCTGAGACAGGCGGGCTGCGACAGTGGGTCTGAGACAGACGGTCTCAGACAGACGGACTGAGACAGGCAGGCTGAGACAGGCGGGCTGAGACAGACGGTCTGAGACAGATGGACAGAGACAGACGATCTGAGACAGGCGGCCTGAGACAGTTGGTCTGAGACAGACGGTCTCAGACAGACGGTCTGAGTCAGACGGACAGAGACAGATGGACAGAGACAGGCGGGCTGAGACAGACGGCTAAGACTGACGGTCTGAGACAGATGGCCTGAGACACATGGTCTGAGACAGACGGACTGAGACAGGCGGCCTGCGACAGGCGGGCTCAGACAGACGGTCTGAGACAGGCGGGCTGAGACAGGCGGGCTGAGACAGACGGTCTGAGGCAGGCGGGCTGAGACAGGCGGACTGAGACAGGCGGGCTGCGACAGGCGGGCTAAGACAGACGGTCTGAGACAGATGGTCTGAGACAGACAGGCTAAGACCGACAGCCTGAGATAGATGGTGTGGGACAGATGGTCTGAGACAGACGGTCTGAGACAGGCGGCCTGAGACAGTTGGTCTGAGACAGACGGTCTCTAACAGACGGACTGAGACAGGCGGGCCTCGACAGGCGGGCTGAGACAGACGGGCTGAGACAGTTGGCCTGAGACAGACGGTCTCAGACACACGGACTGAGACAGGCGGGCTGCGACAGGCGGGCTCAGACAGACGGTCTGAGACAGATGGTCTGAGACAGGCGGGCCGAGACAGACAGTCTCAGACAGACGGTCTGAGTCAGACGGACAGAGACAGATGGACAGAGACAGGCGGGCTGAGACAGACGGCTAAGACTGACGGTCTGAGACAGATGGCCTGAGACACATGGTCTGAGACAGACGGACTGAGACAGGCGGCCTGCGACAGGCGGGCTCAGACAGACGGTCTGAGACAGGCGGGCTGAGACAGGCGGGCTGAGACAGACGGTCTGAGGCAGGCGGGCTGAGACAGGCGGACTGAGACAGGCGGGCTGCGACAGGCGGGCTAAGACAGACGGTCTGAGACAGATGGTCTGAGACAGACGGTCTCAGACAGACGGACTGAGACAGGCGGGCTGAGACAGGCGGTCTCAGACAGACGGGCTAAGACCGACAGCCTGAGACAGATGGTCTGAGACAGATGGCATGAGACAGACGGTCTGAGACAGATGGTCTGAGACAGACGGGCTAAGACCGACAGCCTGAGATAGATGGTGTGGGACAGATGGTCTGGGACAGACGGTCTGAGACAGGCGGCCTGAGACAGTTGGTCTGAAACAGGCGGGCTGAGACAGACGGACTGAGACGGGCGGGCTGCGACAGGCGGTCTCAGACGGACGGTCTGAGACAGATGGTCTGAGGAAGACGGTCTGAGACAGATGGTCTGAGGCAGACGGACTCAGACAGACGGACTGAGACAGGCGGGCTGCGACAGGCGGGCTGAGACAGGCGGGCTGAGACAGGCGGAGTGAGACAGGCGGGCTGAGACCGACGGTCTGAGGCAGGCGGGTTGAGACAGGCGTGCTGAGACAGGCGGGCTGCGACAGGCGGGCTAAGACAGACGGTCTGCGACAGATGGTCTGAGACAGACAGGCTAAGACCGACAGCCTGAGATAGATGGTGTGGAACAGATGGTCTGAGACAGACGGTCTGAGACAGGCGGCCTGAGACAGTTGGTCTGAGACAGACGGGCAGAGACAGACGGGATGAGACAGTTGGACTGAGACAGACGGTCTGAGACAGTTGGACTGAGACAGACGGTCTGAGACAGATGGTCTGAGACTGAAGGTCGCAGACAGACGGTCTGAGACTGTCGGGCAGAGACAGGCGGGCTGAGACTGACGAGCGAAGACCGACGGCCTGAGACAGATGGTCTGAGACAGATGGTTTGAGACAGACGGTCTGAGACCGGCGGTCTGAGACAGATGGTCTGAGACAGACGGGCTAAGACCGACAGCCTGAGATAGATGGTGTGGGACAGATGGTCTGAGACAGGCGGTCTGAGACAGTTGGTCTGAGACAGACAGTCTCAGACAGACGGACTGAGACAGGCGGGCTGCGACAGGCGGTCTCAGACGGACGGTCTGAGACAGATGGTCTGAGGAAGACGGTCTGAGACAGATGGTCTGAGGCAGACGGTCTCAGACAGACGGACTGAGACAGGCGGGCTGCGACAGGCGGGCTGAGACAGGCGGGCTGAGACAGGCGGAGTGAGACAGGCGGGCTGAGACCGACGGTCTGAGGCAGGCGGGTTGAGACAGGTGTGCTGAGACAGGCGGGCTGAGACAGGCGGGCTGAGACAGGCGGTCTGAGACAGTTGGTCTGAGACAGACGGTCTCAGACAGACGGACTGACACAGGCGGGCTGAGACAGGCGGGCTGAGACAGACGGTCTGAGACAGATGGTCTGAGACAGACGGTCTCAGACAGACGGACTGAGACAGGCGGGCTGAGACAGACGGTCTGAGACAGATGGTCTGAGACAGACGGTCTCAGACAGACGGACTGACACAGGCGGGCTGTGACAGGCGGGCTGCGACAGATGGTCTGAGAGAGACGGTCTGAGACAGATGGTCTGAGACAGACGGTCTCAGACAGACGGTCTGAGACTGTCGGGCAGAGACAGGCGGGCTGAGACAGACGGGCGAAGACCGACGGCCTGAGACAGATGGTTTGAGACAGATGGTCTGAGGCAGACGGTCTCAGACAGACGGACTGAGACAGGCGGGCTGCGACAGGCGGGCTGAGACAGGCGGGCTGAGACAGGCGGAGTGAGACAGGCGGGCTGAGACAGACGGTCTGAGGCAGGCGGGCTGAGACAGGCGGGCTGCGACAGGCGGGCTAAGACAGACGGTCTGAGACAGGCGGAGTGAGACAGGCGGGCTGAGACAGACGGTCTGAGGCAGGCGGGCTGAGACAGGCTGGCTGAGACAGACGGGCGAAGACCGACGGCCTGAGACAGATGGTCTGAGACAGATGGTTTGAGACAGATGGTCTGAGACAGACGGTCTCAGACAGACGGACTGACACAGGCGGGCTGCGACAGACGGTCAGAGGTAGACGGTCTGAGACAGATGGTCTCAGACAGACGGTCTGAGACTGTCGGGCAGAGACAGATGGTTTGAGACAGACGGTCTGAGACCGGCGGTCTGAGACAGACGGTCTGAGACAGACGGGCTAAGACCGACAGCCTGAGATAGATGGTGTGCGACAGATGGTCTGAGACAGGCGGTCTGAGACAGTTGGTCTGAGACAGACAGTCTCAGACAGACGGACTGACGCAGGCGGGCTGCGACAGGCGGGCTCAGACGGACGGTCTGAGACAGTAGGTCTGAGACAGACAGTCTCAGACAGACGGACTGAGACAGGCGGGCTGCGACAGGCGGTCTCAGACGGACGGTCTGAGACAGATGGTCTGAGGCAGACGGTCTGAGACAGATGGTCTGAGGCAGACGGTCTCAGACAGACGGACTGAGACAGGCGGGCTGCGACAGGCGGGCTGAGACAGGCGGGCTGAGACAGGCGGAGTGAGACAGGCGGGCTGAGACAGACGGTCTGAGGCAGGCGGGCTGAGACAGGCGGGCTGCGACAGGCGGGCTAAGACAGACGGTCTGAGACAGATGGTCTGAGACAGACAGGCTAAGACCGATAGCCTGAGATAGATGGTGTGGGACAGATGGTCTGAGACAGACGGTCTGAGACAGGCGGCCTGAGACAGTTGGTCTGAAGCAGACGTTCTCAAACAGACGGACTGAGACAGGCGGGCCCCGACAGGCGGGCTGAGACAGACGGGCTGAGACAGTTGGTCTGAGACAGACTGTCTCAGACAGACGGTCTGAGACAGGCGGGCTGAGACAGGCGGGCTGAGACAGGCGGGCTGCGACAGTGGGTCTGAGACAGACGGTCTGAGTCAGACGGACAGAGACATATGGACAAAGACAGACGGGCTGGCACAGACGGTCTGAGACAGATGGTCTGAGACAGACTGTCTCAGACAGACGGTCTGAGACAGGCGGGCTGAGACAGGCGGGCTGAGACAGGCGGGCTGCGACAGTGGGTCTGAGACAGACGGTCTCAGACAGACGGACTGAGACAGGCAGGCTGAGACAGGCGGGCTGAGACAGACGGTCTGAGACAGATGGACAGAGACAGACGATCTGAGACAGGCGGCCTGAGACAGTTGGTCTGAGACAGACGGTCTCAGACAGACGGTCTGAGTCAGACGGACAGAGACAGATGGACAGAGACAGGCGGGCTGAGACAGACGGCTAAGACTGACGGTCTGAGACAGATGGCCTGAGACACATGGTCTGAGACAGACGGACTGAGACAGGCGGCCTGCGACAGGCGGGCTCAGACAGACGGTCTGAGACAGGCGGGCTGAGACAGGCGGGCTGAGACAGACGGTCTGAGGCAGGCGGGCTGAGACAGGCGGACTGAGACAGGCGGGCTGCGACAGGCGGGCTAAGACAGACGGTCTGAGACAGATGGTCTGAGACAGACAGGCTAAGACCGACAGCCTGAGATAGATGGTGTGGGACAGATGGTCTGAGACAGACGGTCTGAGACAGGCGGCCTGAGACAGTTGGTCTGAGACAGACGGTCTCTAACAGACGGACTGAGACAGGCGGGCCTCGACAGGCGGGCTGAGACAGACGGGCTGAGACAGTTGGCCTGAGACAGACGGTCTCAGACACACGGACTGAGACAGGCGGGCTGCGACAGGCGGGCTCAGACAGACGGTCTGAGACAGATGGTCTGAGACAGGCGGGCCGAGACAGACAGTCTCAGACAGACGGTCTGAGTCAGACGGACAGAGACAGATGGACAGAGACAGGCGGGCTGAGACAGACGGCTAAGACTGACGGTCTGAGACAGATGGCCTGAGACACATGGTCTGAGACAGACGGACTGAGACAGGCGGCCTGCGACAGGCGGGCTCAGACAGACGGTCTGAGACAGGCGGGCTGAGACAGGCGGGCTGAGACAGACGGTCTGAGGCAGGCGGGCTGAGACAGGCGGACTGAGACAGGCGGGCTGCGACAGGCGGGCTAAGACAGACGGTCTGAGACAGATGGTCTGAGACAGACGGTCTCAGACAGACGGACTGAGACAGGCGGGCTGAGACAGGCGGTCTCAGACAGACGGGCTAAGACCGACAGCCTGAGACAGATGGTCTGAGACAGATGGCATGAGACAGACGGTCTGAGACAGATGGTCTGAGACAGACGGGCTAAGACCGACAGCCTGAGATAGATGGTGTGGGACAGATGGTCTGGGACAGACGGTCTGAGACAGGCGGCCTGAGACAGTTGGTCTGAGACAGACGGACAGAGACATATGGACAGAGACAGACGGGCTGACACAGACGGTCTCAGAGAGACGGGCTGAGACACGCGGTCTGAGACGGGCGGGCTGAGAAAGTTGGTCTGAAACAGGCGGGCTGAGACAGACGGACTGAGACGGGCGGGCTGCGACAGGCGGTCTCAGACGGACGGTCTGAGACAGATGGTCTGAGGAAGACGGTCTGAGACAGATGGTCTGAGGCAGACGGACTCAGACAGACGGACTGAGACAGGCGGGCTGCGACAGGCGGGCTGAGACAGGCGGGCTGAGACAGGCGGAGTGAGACAGGCGGGCTGAGACCGACGGTCTGAGGCAGGCGGGTTGAGACAGGCGTGCTGAGACAGGCGGGCTGCGACAGGCGGGCTAAGACAGACGGTCTGCGACAGATGGTCTGAGACAGACAGGCTAAGACCGACAGCCTGAGATAGATGGTGTGGAACAGATGGTCTGAGACAGACGGTCTGAGACAGGCGGCCTGAGACAGTTGGTCTGAGACAGACGGGCAGAGACAGACGGGATGAGACAGTTGGACTGAGACAGACGGTCTGAGACAGTTGGACTGAGACAGACGGTCTGAGACAGATGGTCTGAGACAGAAGGTCGCAGACAGACGGTCTGAGACTGTCGGGCAGAGACAGGCGGGCTGAGACTGACGGGCGAAGACCGACGGCCTGAGACAGATGGTCTGAGACAGATGGTTTGAGACAGACGGTCTGAGACCGGCGGTCTGAGACAGATGGTCTGAGACAGACGGGCTAAGACCGACAGCCTGAGATAGATGGTGTGGGACAGATGGTCTGAGACAGGCGGTCTGAGACAGTTGGTCTGAGACAGACAGTCTCAGACAGACGGACTGAGACAGGCGGGCTGCGACAGGCGGTCTCAGACGGACGGTCTGAGACAGATGGTCTGAGGAAGACGGTCTGAGACAGATGGTCTGAGGCAGACGGTCTCAGACAGACGGACTGAGACAGGCGGGCTGCGACAGGCGGGCTGAGACAGGCGGGCTGAGACAGGCGGAGTGAGACAGGCGGGCTGAGACCGACGGTCTGAGGCAGGCGGGTTGAGACAGGTGTGCTGAGACAGGCGGGCTGCGACAGGCGGGCTAAGACAGACGGTCTGCGACAGATGGTCTGAGACAGACAGGCTAAGACCGACAGCCTGAGATAGATGGTGTGGGACAGATGGTCTGAGACAGACGGTCTGAGACAGGCGGCCTGAGACAGTTGGTCTGAGACAGACGGTCTCAAACAGACGGACTGAGACAGGCGGGCCTCGACAGGCGCGCTGAGACAGACGGGCTGAGACAGTTGGTCTGAGACAGACGGTCTCAGACAGACGGACTGAGACAGGCGGGCTGCGACAGGCGGGCTCAGACAGACGGTCTGAGACAGATGGTCTGAGACAGACGGTCTCAGACAGACGGTCTGAGATAGGCGGGCTGAGGCAGACGGACTGAGACAGTTGGTCTGATACAGACGGTCTCAGACGGACGGTCTGAGTCAGACGGACAGAGACATATGGACAGAGACAGACGGGCTGACACAGACGGTCTGAGACAGATGGTCTGAGACAGACGGTCTCAAACAGACGGACTGAGACAGGCGGGCCTCGACAGGCGGGCTGAGACAGACGGGCTGAGACAGTTGGTCTGAGACAGACGGTCTCAGACGGACGGTCTGAGTCAGACGGACAGAGACATATGGACAGAGACAGACGGGCTGACACAGACGGTCTCAGACAGACGGTCTGTGACACGCGGGCTGAGACGGGCGGGCTGAGAAAGTTGGTCTGAAACAGGCGGGCTGAGACAGACGGACTGAGACAGGCGGGCTGCGACAGGCGTTCTCAGACAGACGGTCTGAGACAGATGGTCTGAGACAGACGGTCTCAGACAGACGGTCTGAGGCTGGCGGGCTGAGACAGGCGGGCTGAGACAGTTGGTCTGAGACAGACGGTCTCAGACAGACGGACTGAGACAGGCGGGCTGAGACAGGCGGGCTGCGACAGACGGGCTGAGACAGACGGTCTGAGACAGATGGTCTGAGACAGACGGTCTCGGACAGACGGTCTGAGGCAGGCGGGCTGAGACAGGCGGGCTGAGACAGTTGGTCTGAGACAGACGGTCTCAGACAGACGGACTGAGACAGGCGGGCTGCGACAGGCGGGCTCAGACAGACGGGCTGAGACAGTTGGTCTGCTACAGACGGTCTCAGACGGACGGTCTGAGTCAGACGGACAGAGACATATGGACAGAGACGGACGGGCTGACACAGACGGTCTGAGACAGATGGTCTGAGACAGACGGTCTCAGACAGACGGTCTGAGACAGGCGGGCTGAGACAGGCGGTTGCGACAGTGGGTCTGAGACAGACGGTCTCAGACAGACGGACTGAGACAGGCGGGCTGAGACCGGCGGGCTGAGACAGACGGTCTGAGACAGACGGGCAGAGACAGACGGGATGAGACAGTTCGACAGAGACAGACGGTCTGAGACGGATGGTCTGAGACAGACGGTCTCAGACAGACGGACTGAGACAGGCGGGCTGAGACAGGCGGGCTCAGACAGACGGGCTAAGACCGACGGGCTGAGACAGTTGGTCTGAGTCAGACGGACAGAGACATATGGACAGAGACAGACAGGCTGACACAGACGTGCTAAGACTGACGGTCTGAGACAGATGGCCTGAGACAGATGGTCTGAGACAGACGGTCTGAGACAGGCGGTCCGAGACAGGCGGCCTGAGACAGTTGGTCTGAAGCAGACGTTCTCAAACAGACGGACTGAGACAGGCGGGCCTCGACAGGCGGGCTGAGACAGACGGGCTGAGACAGTTGGTCTGAGACAGACGGTCTCAGACGGACGGTCTGAGTCAGACGGACAGAGACATATGGACAGAGACAGACGGGCTGACACAGACGGTCTCAGACAGACGGTCTGTGACACGCGGGCTGAGACGGGCGGGCTGAGAAAGTTGGTCTGAAACAGGCGGGCTGAGACAGACGGACTGAGACAGGCGGGCTGCGACAGGCGTTCTCAGACAGACGGTCAGAGACAGATGGTCTGAGACAGACGGTCTCAGACAGACGGTCTGAGGCAGGCGGGCTGAGACAGGCGGGCTGAGACAGTTGGTCTGAGACAGACGGTCTCAGACAGACGGACTGAGACAGGCGGGCTGAGACAGGCGGGCTGCGACAGGCGGGCTGAGACAGACGGTCTGAGACAGATGGTCTCAGACAGACGGTCTCGGACAGACGGTCTGAGGCAGGCGGGCTGAGACAGGCGGGCTGAGACAGTTGGTCTGAGACAGACGGTCTCAGACAGACGGACTGAGACAGGCGGGCTGCGACAGGCGGGCTCAGACAGACGGGCTGAGACAGTTGGTCTGCTACAGACGGTCTCAGACGGACGGTCTGAGTCAGACGGACAGAGACATATGGACAGAGACAGACGGGCTGACACAGACGGTCTGAGACAGATGGTCTGAGACAGACGGTCTCAGACAGACGGTCTGAAACAGGCGGGCTGAGACAGGCGGTTGCGACAGTGGGTCTGAGACAGACGGTCTCAGACAGACGGACTGAGACAGGCGGGCTGAGACCGGCGGGCCGAGACGGACGGTCTGAGACAGACGGGCAGAGACAGACGGGCAGAGACAGACGGGATGAGACAGTTCGACAGAGACAGACGGTCTGAGACAGATGGTCTGAGACAGACGGTCTCAGACAGACGGACTGAGACAGGCGGGCTGAGACAGGCGGGCTCAGACAGACGGGCTAAGACCGACGGGCTGAGACAGTTGGTCTGAGTCAGACGGACAGAGACATATGGACAGAGACAGACAGGCTGACACAGACGTGTTAAGACTGACGGTCTGAGACAGATGGCCTGAGACAGATGGTCTGAGACAGACGGTCTGAGTCAGACGGACAGAGACATATGGACAGAGACAGGCGGGCTGACACAGACGGTCTCAGACAGACGGTCTGTGACACGCGGGCTGAGACGGGCGGGCTGAGAAAGTTGGTCTGAAACAGGCGGGCTGAGACAGACGGACTGAGACAGGCTGGCTGCGACAGGCGTTCTCAGACAGACGGTCAGAGACAGATGGACTGAGACAGGCGGTCTCAGACAGACGGTCTGAGGCAGGCGGGCTGAGACAGGCGGGCTGAGACAGTTGGTCTGAGACAGACGGTCTCAGACAGACGGACTGAGACAGGCGGGCTGAGACAGGCGGGCTGCGACAGGCGGGCTGAGACAGACGGTCTGAGACAGATGGTCTCAGACAGACGGTCTGAGACTGTCGGGCAGAGACAGGCGGTCTCAGACAGACGGACTGTGACAGGCGGGCTGAGACAGGCGGGCTGCGACAGGCGGGCTGAGACAGACGGTCTGAGACAGATGGTCTGAGACAGACGGTCTCGGACAGACGGTCTGAGGCAGGCGGGCTGAGACAGGCGGGCTGAGACAGTTGGTCTGAGACAGACGGTCTCAGACAGACGGACTGACACAGGCGGGCTGAGACAGGCGGACTGCGACAGACGGTCTGAGACAGACGGTCTGAGACAGATGGTCTCAGACAGACGGTCTGAGACAGATGGTCTCAGACAGACGGTCTGAGACTGTCGGGCAGAGACAGGCGGGCTGAGACAGACGGGCAAAGACCGACGGCCTGAGACAGATGGTCTGAGACAGACGGTCTCAAACAGACGGACTGAGACAGGCGGGCCTCGACAGGCGGGCTGAGACAGACGGGCTGAGACAGATGGTCTGAGACAGACGGTCTCAAACAGACGGACTGAGACAGGCGGGCCTCGACAGGCGGGCTGAGACAGACGGGCTGAGACCGGCGGTCTGAGACAGATGGTCTGAGACAGGCGGGCTGAGACAGGCAGGCTGAGACAGGCGGAGTGAGACAGGCGGGCTGAGACAGACGGTCTGAGTCATACGGACAGAGACATATGGACAGAGACAGACGGGCTGGCACAGACGGTCTGAGACAGACAGGCTAAGACCGACAGCCTGAGATAGATGGTGTGGGACAGATGGTCTGAGACAGACGGTCTGAGACAGGCGGCCTGAGACAGTTGGTCTGAGACAGACGGTCTCAAACAGACGGACTGAGACAGGCGGGCCTCGACAGGCGGGCTGAGACAGACGGGCTGAGACAGTTGGTCTGAGACAGACGGTCTCAGACAGACGGACTGAGACAGGCGGGCTGCGACAGGCGGGCTCAGACAGACGGTCTGAGACAGGCGGGCTGCGACAGGCGTTCTCAGACAGACGGGCTAAGACAGATGGTCTGAGACAGACGGTCTCAGACAGACGGTCTGAGGCAGGCGGGCTGAGACAGGCGGGCTGAGACAGTTGGTCTGAGACAGACGGTCTCAGACAGACGGACTGAGACAGGCGGGCTGAGACAGGCGGGCTGCGACAGGCGGGCTGAGACAGACGGTCTGAGACAGATGGTCTCAGACAGACGGTCTCGGACAGACGGTCTGAGGCAGGCGGGCTGAGACAGGCGGGCTGAGACAGTTGGTCTGAGACAGACGGTCTCAGACAGACGGACTGAGACAGGCGGGCTGCGACAGGCGGGCTCAGACAGACGGGCTGAGACAGTTGGTCTGCTACAGACGGTCTCAGACGGACGGTCTGAGTCAGACGGACAGAGACATATGGACAGAGACAGACGGGCTGACACAGACGGTCTGAGACAGATGGTCTGAGACAGACGGTCTCAGACAGACGGTCTGAAACAGGCGGGCTGAGACAGGCGGTTGCGACAGTGGGTCTGAGACAGACGGTCTCAGACAGACGGACTGAGACAGGCGGGCTGAGACCGGCGGGCCGAGACGGACGGTCTGAGACAGACGGGCAGAGACAGACGGGCAGAGACAGACGGGATGAGACAGTTCGACAGAGACAGACGGTCTGAGACAGATGGTCTGAGACAGACGGTCTCAGACAGACGGACTGAGACAGGCGGGCTGAGACAGGCGGGCTCAGACAGACGGGCTAAGACCGACGGGCTGAGACAGTTGGTCTGAGTCAGACGGACAGAGACATATGGACAGAGACAGACAGGCTGACACAGACGTGTTAAGACTGACGGTCTGAGACAGATGGCCTGAGACAGATGGTCTGAGACAGACGGTCTGAGTCAGACGGACAGAGACATATGGACAGAGACAGGCGGGCTGACACAGACGGTCTCAGACAGACGGTCTGTGACACGCGGGCTGAGACGGGCGGGCTGAGAAAGTTGGTCTGAAACAGGCGGGCTGAGACAGACGGACTGAGACAGGCTGGCTGCGACAGGCGTTCTCAGACAGACGGTCAGAGACAGATGGACTGAGACAGGCGGTCTCAGACAGACGGTCTGAGGCAGGCGGGCTGAGACAGGCGGGCTGAGACAGTTGGTCTGAGACAGACGGTCTCAGACAGACGGACTGAGACAGGCGGGCTGAGACAGGCGGGCTGCGACAGGCGGGCTGAGACAGACGGTCTGAGACAGATGGTCTCAGACAGACGGTCTGAGACTGTCGGGCAGAGACAGGCGGTCTCAGACAGACGGACTGTGACAGGCGGGCTGAGACAGGCGGGCTGCGACAGGCGGGCTGAGACAGACGGTCTGAGACAGATGGTCTGAGACAGACGGTCTCGGACAGACGGTCTGAGGCAGGCGGGCTGAGACAGGCGGGCTGAGACAGTTGGTCTGAGACAGACGGTCTCAGACAGACGGACTGACACAGGCGGGCTGAGACAGGCGGACTGCGACAGACGGTCTGAGACAGACGGTCTGAGACAGATGGTCTCAGACAGACGGTCTGAGACAGATGGTCTCAGACAGACGGTCTGAGACTGTCGGGCAGAGACAGGCGGGCTGAGACAGACGGGCAAAGACCGACGGCCTGAGACAGATGGTCTGAGACAGACGGTCTCAAACAGACGGACTGAGACAGGCGGGCCTCGACAGGCGGGCTGAGACAGACGGGCTGAGACAGATGGTCTGAGACAGACGGTCTCAAACAGACGGACTGAGACAGGCGGGCCTCGACAGGCGGGCTGAGACAGACGGGCTGAGACCGGCGGTCTGAGACAGATGGTCTGAGACAGGCGGGCTGAGACAGGCAGGCTGAGACAGGCGGAGTGAGACAGGCGGGCTGAGACAGACGGTCTGAGTCATACGGACAGAGACATATGGACAGAGACAGACGGGCTGGCACAGACGGTCTGAGACAGACAGGCTAAGACCGACAGCCTGAGATAGATGGTGTGGGACAGATGGTCTGAGACAGACGGTCTGAGACAGGCGGCCTGAGACAGTTGGTCTGAGACAGACGGTCTCAAACAGACGGACTGAGACAGGCGGGCCTCGACAGGCGGGCTGAGACAGACGGGCTGAGACAGTTGGTCTGAGACAGACGGTCTCAGACAGACGGACTGAGACAGGCGGGCTGCGACAGGCGGGCTCAGACAGACGGTCTGAGACAGGCGGGCTGCGACAGGCGTTCTCAGACAGACGGGCTAAGACCGACGGGCTGAGACAGATGGTCTGAGTCAGACGGACAGAGACATATGGACAGAGACAGACGGGCTGACACAGACGGTCTGAGACAGATGGTCTGAGACAGACGGTCTCAGACAGACGGACTGAGACAGGCGGGCTGAGACAGGCGGGCTCAGACAGACGGGCTAAGACCGACGGGCTGAGACAGATGGTCTGAGTCAGACGGACAGAGACATATGGACAGAGACAGACGGGCTGACACAGACGGTCTCAGACAGACGGTCTGTGACACGCGGGCTGAGACGGGCGGGCTGAGAAAGTTGGTCTGAAACAGGCGGGCTGAGACAGACGGACTGAGACAGGCGGGCTGCGACAGGCGTTCTCAGACAGACGGTCTGAGACAGATGGTCTGAGACAGACGGTCTCAGACAGACGGTCTGAGACTGTCGGGCAGAGACAGGCGGGCTGAGACTGACGGGCGAAGACCGACGGCCTGAGACAGATGGTCTGAGACAGATGGTTTGAGACAGACGGTCTGAGACCGGCGGTCTGAGACAGATGGTCTGAGACAGACGGGCTAAGACCGACAGCCTGAGATAGATGGTGTGGGACAGATGGTCTGAGACAGGCGGTCTGAGACAGTTGGTCTGAGACAGACAGTCTCAGACAGACGGACTGACGCAGGCGGGCTGCGACAGGCGGGCTCAGACGGACGGTCTGAGACAGTTGGTCTGAGACAGACAGTCTCAGACAGACGGACTGCGACAGGCGGGCTGCGACAGGCGGTCTCAGACGGACGGTCTGAGACAGTTGGTCTGAGGAAGACGGTCTGAGACAGATGGTCTGAGGCAGACGGTCTCAGACAGACGGACTGAGACAGGCGGGCTGCGACAGGCGGGCTGAGACAGGCGGGCTGAGACAGGCGGGCTGCGACAGGCGGGCTAAGACAGACGGTCTGCGACAGATGGTCTGAGACAGACAGGCTAAGACCGACAGCCTGAGATAGATGGTGTGGGACAGATGGTCTGAGACAGACGGTCTGAGACAGGCGGCCTGAGACAGTTGGTCTGAGACAGACGGTCTCAAACAGACGGACTGAGACAGGCGGGCCTCGACAGGCGCGCTGAGACAGACGGGCTGAGACAGTTGGTCTGAGACAGACGGTCTCAGACAGACGGACTGAGACAGGCGGGCTGCGACAGGCGGGCTCAGACAGACGGTCTGAGACAGATGGTCTGAGACAGACGGTCTCAGACAGACGGTCTGAGACTGTCGGGCAGAGACAGGCGGGCTGAAACAGACGGGCAAAGACCGACGGCCTGAGACAGATGGTCTGAGTCAGACGGACAGAGACATATGGACAGACACAGACGGGCTGGCACAGACGGTCTGAGACAGATGGTCTGAGACAGACTGTCTCAGACAGACGGTCTGAGACAGGCGGGCTGAGACAGGCGGGCTGAGACAGGCGGGCTGCGACAGTGGGTCTGAGACAGACGGTCTCAGACAGACGGACTGAGACAGGCAGGCTGAGACAGGCGGGCTGAGACAGACGGTCTGAGACAGATGGACAGAGACAGACGATCTGAGACAGGCGGCCTGAGACAGTTGGTCTGAGACAGACGGTCTCAGACAGACGGTCTGAGTCAGACGGACAGAGACAGATGGACAGAGACAGGCGGGCTGAGACAGACGGCTAAGACTGACGGTCTGAGACAGATGGCCTGAGACACATGGTCTGAGACAGACGGACTGAGACAGGCGGCCTGCGACAGGCGGGCTCAGACAGACGGTCTGAGACAGGCGGGCTGAGACAGGCGGGCTGAGACAGACGGTCTGAGGCAGGCGGGCTGAGACAGGCGGACTGAGACAGGCGGGCTGCGACAGGCGGGCTAAGACAGACGGTCTGAGACAGATGGTCTGAGACAGACAGGCTAAGACCGACAGCCTGAGATAGATGGTGTGGGACAGATGGTATGAGACAGACGGTCTGAGACAGGCGGCCTGAGACAGTTGGTCTGAGACAGACGGTCTCTAACAGACGGACTGAGTCAGGCGGGCCTCGACAGGCGGGCTGAGACAGACGGGCTGAGACAGTTGGTCTGAGACAGACGGTCTCAGACACACGGACTGAGACAGGCGGGCTGCGACAGGCGGGCTCAGACAGACCGTCTGAGACAGATGGTCTGAGACAGGCGGGCCGAGACAGACGGTCTCAGACAGACGGTCTGAGTCAGACGGACAGAGACATATGGACAGAGACAGACGGGCTGACACAGACGGTCTGAGACAGATGGTCTGAGACAGACGGTCTCAGACAGACGGTCTGAGACAGGCGGGCTGAGACAGGCGGGCTGCGACAGTGGGTCTGAGACAGACGGTCTCAGACAGACGGACTGAGACAGGCGGGCTGAGACAGGCGGGCTGAGACAGACGGTCTGAGACAGACGGGCAGAGACAGACGGGATGAGACAGTTGGACTGAGACAGACGGTCTCAGACAGACGGACTGAGACAGGCGGGCTGAGACAGGCGGTCTCAGACAGACGGGCTAAGACCGACAGCCTGAGACAGATGGTCTGAGACAGATGGCATGAGACAGACGGTCTGAGACAGATGGTCTGAGACAGACGGGCTAAGACCGACAGCCTGAGATAGATGGTGTGGGACAGATGGTCTGGGACAGACGGTCTGAGACAGGCGGCCTGAGACAGTTGGTCTGAGACAGACGGACAGAGACATATGGACAGAGACAGACGGGCTGACACAGACGGTCTCAGAGAGACGGGCTGAGACACGCGGGCTGAGACGGGCGGGCTGAGAAAGTTGGTCTGAAACAGGCGGGCTGAGACAGACGGACTGAGACGGGCGGGCTGCGACAGGCGTTCTCAGACAGACGGTCTGAGACAGATGGTCTGAGACAGAAGGTCTCAGACAGACGGTCTGAGACTGTCGGGCAGAGACAGGCGGGCTGAGACTGACGGGCGAAGACCGACGGCCTGAGACAGATGGTCTGAGACAGATGGTTTGAGACAGACGGTCTGAGACCGGCGGTCTGAGACAGATGGTCTGAGACAGACGGGCTAAGACCGACAGCCTGAGATAGATGGTGTGGGACAGATGGTCTGAGACAGGCGGTCTGAGACAGTTGGTCTGAGACAGACAGTCTCAGACAGACGGACTGACGCAGGCGGGCTGCGACAGGCGGGCTCAGACGGACGGTCTGAGACAGTTGGTCTGAGACAGACAGTCTGAGACAGACGGACTGAGACAGGCGGGCTGCGACAGGCGGTCTCAGACGGACGGTCTGAGACAGATGGTCTGAGGAAGACGGTCTGAGACAGATGGTCTGAGGCAGACGGTCTCAGACAGACGGACTGAGACAGACGGGCTGCGACAGGCGGGCTGAGACAGTTCGACAGAGACAGACGGTCTGAGACAGATGGTCTGAGACAGACGGTCTCAGACAGACGGACTGAGACAGGCGGGCTGAGACAGGCGGGCTCAGACAGACGGGCTAAGACCGACGGGCTGAGACAGTTGGTCTGAGTCAGACGGACAGAGACATATGGACAGAGACAGACAGGCTGACACAGACGTGTTAAGACTGACGGTCTGAGACAGATGGCCTGAGACAGATGGTCTGAGACAGACGGTCTGAGACAGGCGGTCCGAGACAGGCGGCCTGAGACAGTTGGTCTGAAGCAGACGTTCTCAAACAGACGGACTGAGACAGGCGGGCCTCGACAGGCGGGCTGAGACAGACGGGCTAAGACCGACGGGCTGAGACAGACGGTCTCAGACGGACGGTCTGAGTCAGACGGACAGAGACATATGGACAGAGACAGGCGGGCTGACACAGACGGTCTCAGACAGACGGTCTGTGACACGCGGGCTGAGACGGGCGGGCTGAGAAAGTTGGTCTGAAACAGGCGGGCTGAGACAGACGGACTGAGACAGGCTGGCTGCGACAGGCGTTCTCAGACAGACGGTCAGAGACAGATGGACTGAGACAGGCGGTCTCAGACAGACGGTCTGAGGCAGGCGGGCTGAGACAGGCGGGCTGAGACAGTTGGTCTGAGACAGACGGTCTCAGACAGACGGACTGAGACAGGCGGGCTGAGACAGGCGGGCTGCGACAGGCGGGCTGAGACAGACGGTCTGAGACAGATGGTCTCAGACAGACGGTCTGAGACTGTCGGGCAGAGACAGGCGGTCTCAGACAGACGGACTGTGACAGGCGGGCTGAGACAGGCGGGCTGCGACAGGCGGGCTGAGACAGACGGTCTGAGACAGATGGTCTGAGACAGACGGTCTCGGACAGACGGTCTGAGGCAGGCGGGCTGAGACAGGCGGGCTGAGACAGTTGGTCTGAGACAGACGGTCTCAGACAGACGGACTGACACAGGCGGGCTGAGACAGGCGGACTGCGACAGACGGTCTGAGACAGACGGTCTGAGACAGATGGTCTCAGACAGACGGTCTGAGACAGATGGTCTCAGACAGACGGTCTGAGACTGTCGGGCAGAGACAGGCGGGCTGAGACAGACGGGCAAAGACCGACGGCCTGAGACAGATGGTCTGAGACAGACGGTCTCAAACAGACGGACTGAGACAGGCGGGCCTCGACAGGCGGGCTGAGACAGACGGGCTGAGACAGATGGTCTGAGACAGACGGTCTCAAACAGACGGACTGAGACAGGCGGGCCTCGACAGGCGGGCTGAGACAGACGGGCTGAGACCGGCGGTCTGAGACAGATGGTCTGAGACAGGCGGGCTGAGACAGGCAGGCTGAGACAGGCGGAGTGAGACAGGCGGGCTGAGACAGACGGTCTGAGTCATACGGACAGAGACATATGGACAGAGACAGACGGGCTGGCACAGACGGTCTGAGACAGACAGGCTAAGACCGACAGCCTGAGATAGATGGTGTGGGACAGATGGTCTGAGACAGACGGTCTGAGACAGGCGGCCTGAGACAGTTGGTCTGAGACAGACGGTCTCAAACAGACGGACTGAGACAGGCGGGCCTCGACAGGCGGGCTGAGACAGACGGGCTGAGACAGTTGGTCTGAGACAGACGGTCTCAGACAGACGGACTGAGACAGGCGGGCTGCGACAGGCGGGCTCAGACAGACGGTCTGAGACAGGCGGGCTGCGACAGGCGTTCTCAGACAGACGGGCTAAGACCGACGGGCTGAGACAGATGGTCTGAGTCAGACGGACAGAGACATATGGACAGAGACAGACGGGCTGACACAGACGGTCTATGACAGATGGTCTGAGACAGACGGTCTCAGACAGACGGACTGAGACAGGCGGGCTGAGACAGGCGGGCTGAGACAGACGGGCTGAGACAGTTGGTCTGAGACAGACGGTCTCAGACGGACGGTCTGAGTCAGACGGACAGAGACATATGGACAGAGACAGGCGGGCTGACACAGACGGTCTCAGACAGACGGTCTGTGACACGCGGGCTGAGACGGGCGGGCTGAGAAAGTTGGTCTGAAACAGGCGGGCTGAGACAGACGGACTGAGACAGGCTGGCTGCGACAGGCGTTCTCAGACAGACGGTCAGAGACAGATGGACTGAGACAGGCGGTCTCAGACAGACGGTCTGAGGCAGGCGGGCTGAGACAGGCGGGCTGAGACAGTTGGTCTGAGACAGACGGTCTCAGACAGACGGACTGAGACAGGCGGGCTGAGACAGGCGGGCTGCGACAGGCGGGCTGAGACAGACGGTCTGAGACAGATGGTCTCAGACAGACGGTCTGAGACTGTCGGGCAGAGACAGGCGGTCTCAGACAGACGGACTGTGACAGGCGGGCTGAGACAGGCGGGCTGCGACAGGCGGGCTGAGACAGACGGTCTGAGACAGATGGTCTGAGACAGACGGTCTCGGACAGACGGTCTGAGGCAGGCGGGCTGAGACAGGCGGGCTGAGACAGTTGGTCTGAGACAGACGGTCTCAGACAGACGGACTGACACAGGCGGGCTGAGACAGGCGGACTGCGACAGACGGTCTGAGACAGACGGTCTGAGACAGATGGTCTCAGACAGACGGTCTGAGACAGATGGTCTCAGACAGACGGTCTGAGACTGTCGGGCAGAGACAGGCGGGCTGAGACAGACGGGCAAAGACCGACGGCCTGAGACAGATGGTCTGAGACAGATGGTTTGAGACAGACGGTCTGAGACCGGCGGTCTGAGACAGATGGTCTGAGACAGACGGGCTAAGACCGACAGCCTGAGATAGATGGTGTGGGACAGATGGTCTGAGACAGGCGGTCTGAGACAGTTGGTCTGAGACAGACAGTCTCAGACAGACGGACTGACGCAGGCGGGCTGCGACAGGCGGGCTCAGACGGACGGTCTGAGACAGTTGGTCTGAGACAGACAGTCTCAGACAGACGGACTGCGACAGGCGGGCTGCGACAGGCGGTCTCAGACGGACGGTCTGAGACAGTTGGTCTGAGGAAGACGGTCTGAGACAGATGGTCTGAGGCAGACGGTCTCAGACAGACGGACTGAGACAGGCGGGCTGCGACAGGCGGGCTGAGACAGGCGGGCTGAGACAGGCGGGCTGCGACAGGCGGGCTAAGACAGACGGTCTGCGACAGATGGTCTGAGACAGACAGGCTAAGACCGACAGCCTGAGATAGATGGTGTGGGACAGATGGTCTGAGACAGACGGTCTGAGACAGGCGGCCTGAGACAGTTGGTCTGAGACAGACGGTCTCAAACAGACGGACTGAGACAGGCGGGCCTCGACAGGCGCGCTGAGACAGACGGGCTGAGACAGTTGGTCTGAGACAGACGGTCTCAGACAGACGGACTGAGACAGGCGGGCTGCGACAGGCGGGCTCAGACAGACGGTCTGAGACAGATGGTCTGAGACAGACGGTCTCAGACAGACGGTCTGAGACTGTCGGGCAGAGACAGGCGGGCTGAAACAGACGGGCAAAGACCGACGGCCTGAGACAGATGGTCTGAGTCAGACGGACAGAGACATATGGACAGACACAGACGGGCTGGCACAGACGGTCTGAGACAGATGGTCTGAGACAGACTGTCTCAGACAGACGGTCTGAGACAGGCGGGCTGAGACAGGCGGGCTGAGACAGGCGGGCTGCGACAGTGGGTCTGAGACAGACGGTCTCAGACAGACGGACTGAGACAGGCAGGCTGAGACAGGCGGGCTGAGACAGACGGTCTGAGACAGATGGACAGAGACAGACGATCTGAGACAGGCGGCCTGAGACAGTTGGTCTGAGACAGACGGTCTCAGACAGACGGTCTGAGTCAGACGGACAGAGACAGATGGACAGAGACAGGCGGGCTGAGACAGACGGCTAAGACTGACGGTCTGAGACAGATGGCCTGAGACACATGGTCTGAGACAGACGGACTGAGACAGGCGGCCTGCGACAGGCGGGCTCAGACAGACGGTCTGAGACAGGCGGGCTGAGACAGGCGGGCTGAGACAGACGGTCTGAGGCAGGCGGGCTGAGACAGGCGGACTGAGACAGGCGGGCTGCGACAGGCGGGCTAAGACAGACGGTCTGAGACAGATGGTCTGAGACAGACAGGCTAAGACCGACAGCCTGAGATAGATGGTGTGGGACAGATGGTATGAGACAGACGGTCTGAGACAGGCGGCCTGAGACAGTTGGTCTGAGACAGACGGTCTCTAACAGACGGACTGAGTCAGGCGGGCCTCGACAGGCGGGCTGAGACAGACGGGCTGAGACAGTTGGTCTGAGACAGACGGTCTCAGACACACGGACTGAGACAGGCGGGCTGCGACAGGCGGGCTCAGACAGACCGTCTGAGACAGATGGTCTGAGACAGGCGGGCCGAGACAGACGGTCTCAGACAGACGGTCTGAGTCAGACGGACAGAGACATATGGACAGAGACAGACGGGCTGACACAGACGGTCTGAGACAGATGGTCTGAGACAGACGGTCTCAGACAGACGGTCTGAGACAGGCGGGCTGAGACAGGCGGGCTGCGACAGTGGGTCTGAGACAGACGGTCTCAGACAGACGGACTGAGACAGGCGGGCTGAGACAGGCGGGCTGAGACAGACGGTCTGAGACAGACGGGCAGAGACAGACGGGATGAGACAGTTGGACTGAGACAGACGGTCTCAGACAGACGGACTGAGACAGGCGGGCTGAGACAGGCGGTCTCAGACAGACGGGCTAAGACCGACAGCCTGAGACAGATGGTCTGAGACAGATGGCATGAGACAGACGGTCTGAGACAGATGGTCTGAGACAGACGGGCTAAGACCGACAGCCTGAGATAGATGGTGTGGGACAGATGGTCTGGGACAGACGGTCTGAGACAGGCGGCCTGAGACAGTTGGTCTGAGACAGACGGACAGAGACATATGGACAGAGACAGACGGGCTGACACAGACGGTCTCAGAGAGACGGGCTGAGACACGCGGGCTGAGACGGGCGGGCTGAGAAAGTTGGTCTGAAACAGGCGGGCTGAGACAGACGGACTGAGACGGGCGGGCTGCGACAGGCGTTCTCAGACAGACGGTCTGAGACAGATGGTCTGAGACAGAAGGTCTCAGACAGACGGTCTGAGACTGTCGGGCAGAGACAGGCGGGCTGAGACTGACGGGCGAAGACCGACGGCCTGAGACAGATGGTCTGAGACAGATGGTTTGAGACAGACGGTCTGAGACCGGCGGTCTGAGACAGATGGTCTGAGACAGACGGGCTAAGACCGACAGCCTGAGATAGATGGTGTGGGACAGATGGTCTGAGACAGGCGGTCTGAGACAGTTGGTCTGAGACAGACAGTCTCAGACAGACGGACTGACGCAGGCGGGCTGCGACAGGCGGGCTCAGACGGACGGTCTGAGACAGTTGGTCTGAGACAGACAGTCTCAGACAGACGGACTGAGACAGGCGGGCTGCGACAGGCGGTCTCAGACGGACGGTCTGAGACAGATGGTCTGAGGAAGACGGTCTGAGACAGATGGTCTGAGGCAGACGGTCTCAGACAGACGGACTGAGACAGACGGGCTGCGACAGGCGGGCTGAGACAGTTCGACAGAGACAGACGGTCTGAGACAGATGGTCTGAGACAGACGGTCTCAGACAGACGGACTGAGACAGGCGGGCTGAGACAGGCGGGCTCAGACAGACGGGCTAAGACCGACGGGCTGAGACAGTTGGTCTGAGTCAGACGGACAGAGACATATGGACAGAGACAGACAGGCTGACACAGACGTGTTAAGACTGACGGTCTGAGACAGATGGCCTGAGACAGATGGTCTGAGACAGACGGTCTGAGACAGGCGGTCCGAGACAGGCGGCCTGAGACAGTTGGTCTGAAGCAGACGTTCTCAAACAGACGGACTGAGACAGGCGGGCCTCGACAGGCGGGCTGAGACAGACGGGCTAAGACCGACGGGCTGAGACAGACGGTCTCAGACGGACGGTCTGAGTCAGACGGACAGAGACATATGGACAGAGACAGGCGGGCTGACACAGACGGTCTCAGACAGACGGTCTGTGACACGCGGGCTGAGACGGGCGGGCTGAGAAAGTTGGTCTGAAACAGGCGGGCTGAGACAGACGGACTGAGACAGGCTGGCTGCGACAGGCGTTCTCAGACAGACGGTCAGAGACAGATGGACTGAGACAGGCGGTCTCAGACAGACGGTCTGAGGCAGGCGGGCTGAGACAGGCGGGCTGAGACAGTTGGTCTGAGACAGACGGTCTCAGACAGACGGACTGAGACAGGCGGGCTGAGACAGGCGGGCTGCGACAGGCGGGCTGAGACAGACGGTCTGAGACAGATGGTCTCAGACAGACGGTCTGAGACTGTCGGGCAGAGACAGGCGGTCTCAGACAGACGGACTGTGACAGGCGGGCTGAGACAGGCGGGCTGCGACAGGCGGGCTGAGACAGACGGTCTGAGACAGATGGTCTGAGACAGACGGTCTCGGACAGACGGTCTGAGGCAGGCGGGCTGAGACAGGCGGGCTGAGACAGTTGGTCTGAGACAGACGGTCTCAGACAGACGGACTGACACAGGCGGGCTGAGACAGGCGGACTGCGACAGACGGTCTGAGACAGACGGTCTGAGACAGATGGTCTCAGACAGACGGTCTGAGACAGATGGTCTCAGACAGACGGTCTGAGACTGTCGGGCAGAGACAGGCGGGCTGAGACAGACGGGCAAAGACCGACGGCCTGAGACAGATGGTCTGAGACAGACGGTCTCAAACAGACGGACTGAGACAGGCGGGCCTCGACAGGCGGGCTGAGACAGACGGGCTGAGACAGATGGTCTGAGACAGACGGTCTCAAACAGACGGACTGAGACAGGCGGGCCTCGACAGGCGGGCTGAGACAGACGGGCTGAGACCGGCGGTCTGAGACAGATGGTCTGAGACAGGCGGGCTGAGACAGGCAGGCTGAGACAGGCGGAGTGAGACAGGCGGGCTGAGACAGACGGTCTGAGTCATACGGACAGAGACATATGGACAGAGACAGACGGGCTGGCACAGACGGTCTGAGACAGACAGGCTAAGACCGACAGCCTGAGATAGATGGTGTGGGACAGATGGTCTGAGACAGACGGTCTGAGACAGGCGGCCTGAGACAGTTGGTCTGAGACAGACGGTCTCAAACAGACGGACTGAGACAGGCGGGCCTCGACAGGCGGGCTGAGACAGACGGGCTGAGACAGTTGGTCTGAGACAGACGGTCTCAGACAGACGGACTGAGACAGGCGGGCTGCGACAGGCGGGCTCAGACAGACGGTCTGAGACAGGCGGGCTGCGACAGGCGTTCTCAGACAGACGGGCTAAGACCGACGGGCTGAGACAGATGGTCTGAGTCAGACGGACAGAGACATATGGACAGAGACAGACGGGCTGACACAGACGGTCTATGACAGATGGTCTGAGACAGACGGTCTCAGACAGACGGACTGAGACAGGCGGGCTGAGACAGGCGGGCTGAGACAGACGGGCTGAGACAGTTGGTCTGAGACAGACGGTCTCAGACGGACGGTCTGAGTCAGACGGACAGAGACATATGGACAGAGACAGGCGGGCTGACACAGACGGTCTCAGACAGACGGTCTGTGACACGCGGGCTGAGACGGGCGGGCTGAGAAAGTTGGTCTGAAACAGGCGGGCTGAGACAGACGGACTGAGACAGGCTGGCTGCGACAGGCGTTCTCAGACAGACGGTCAGAGACAGATGGACTGAGACAGGCGGTCTCAGACAGACGGTCTGAGGCAGGCGGGCTGAGACAGGCGGGCTGAGACAGTTGGTCTGAGACAGACGGTCTCAGACAGACGGACTGAGACAGGCGGGCTGAGACAGGCGGGCTGCGACAGGCGGGCTGAGACAGACGGTCTGAGACAGATGGTCTCAGACAGACGGTCTGAGACTGTCGGGCAGAGACAGGCGGTCTCAGACAGACGGACTGTGACAGGCGGGCTGAGACAGGCGGGCTGCGACAGGCGGGCTGAGACAGACGGTCTGAGACAGATGGTCTGAGACAGACGGTCTCGGACAGACGGTCTGAGGCAGGCGGGCTGAGACAGGCGGGCTGAGACAGTTGGTCTGAGACAGACGGTCTCAGACAGACGGACTGACACAGGCGGGCTGAGACAGGCGGACTGCGACAGACGGTCTGAGACAGACGGTCTGAGACAGATGGTCTCAGACAGACGGTCTGAGACAGATGGTCTCAGACAGACGGTCTGAGACTGTCGGGCAGAGACAGGCGGGCTGAGACAGACGGGCAAAGACCGACGGCCTGAGACAGATGGTCTGAGACAGACGGTCTCAAACAGACGGACTGAGACAGGCGGGCCTCGACAGGCGGGCTGAGACAGACGGGCTGAGACAGATGGTCTGAGACAGACGGTCTCAAACAGACGGACTGAGACAGGCGGGCCTCGACAGGCGGGCTGAGACAGACGGGCTGAGACCGGCGGTCTGAGACAGATGGTCTGAGACAGGCGGGCTGAGACAGGCAGGCTGAGACAGGCGGAGTGAGACAGGCGGGCTGAGACAGACGGTCTGAGTCATACGGACAGAGACATATGGACAGAGACAGACGGGCTGGCACAGACGGTCTGAGACAGACAGGCTAAGACCGACAGCCTGAGATAGATGGTGTGGGACAGATGGTCTGAGACAGACGGTCTGAGACAGGCGGCCTGAGACAGTTGGTCTGAGACAGACGGTCTCAAACAGACGGACTGAGACAGGCGGGCCTCGACAGGCGGGCTGAGACAGACGGGCTGAGACAGTTGGTCTGAGACAGACGGTCTCAGACAGACGGACTGAGACAGGCGGGCTGCGACAGGCGGGCTCAGACAGACGGTCTGAGACAGGCGGGCTGCGACAGGCGTTCTCAGACAGACGGGCTAAGACCGACGGGCTGAGACAGATGGTCTGAGTCAGACGGACAGAGACATATGGACAGAGACAGACGGGCTGACACAGACGGTCTATGACAGATGGTCTGAGACAGACGGTCTCAGACAGACGGACTGAGACAGGCGGGCTGAGACAGGCGGGCTCAGACAGACGGGCTAAGACCGACGGGCTGAGACAGATGGTCTGAGTCAGACGGACAGAGACATATGGACAGAGACAGACGGGCTGACACAGACGGTCTCAGACAGACGGTCTGTGACACGCGGGCTGAGACGGGCGGGCTGAGAAAGTTGGTCTGAAACAGGCGGGCTGAGACAGACGGACTGAGACAGGCGGGCTGCGACAGGCGTTCTCAGACAGACGGTCTGAGACAGATGGTCTGAGACAGACGGTCTCAGACAGACGGTCTGAGACTGTCGGGCAGAGACAGGCGGGCTGAGACTGACGGGCGAAGACCGACGGCCTGAGACAGATGGTCTGAGACAGATGGTTTGAGACAGACGGTCTGAGACCGGCGGTCTGAGACAGATGGTCTGAGACAGACGGGCTAAGACCGACAGCCTGAGATAGATGGTGTGGGACAGATGGTCTGAGACAGGCGGTCTGAGACAGTTGGTCTGAGACAGACAGTCTCAGACAGACGGACTGACGCAGGCGGGCTGCGACAGGCGGGCTCAGACGGACGGTCTGAGACAGTTGGTCTGAGACAGACAGTCTCAGACAGACGGACTGAGACAGGCGGGCTGCGACAGGCGGTCTCAGACGGACGGTCTGAGACAGTTGGTCTGAGGAAGACGGTCTGAGACAGATGGTCTGAGGCAGACGGTCTCAGACAGACGGACTGAGACAGGCGGGCTGCGACAGGCGGGCTGAGACAGGCGGGCTGAGACAGGCGGGCTGCGACAGGCGGGCTAAGACAGACGGTCTGCGACAGATGGTCTGAGACAGACAGGCTAAGACCGACAGCCTGAGATAGATGGTGTGGGACAGATGGTCTGAGACAGACGGTCTGAGACAGGCGGCCTGAGACAGTTGGTCTGAGACAGACGGTCTCAAACAGACGGACTGAGACAGGCGGGCCTCGACAGGCGCGCTGAGACAGACGGGCTGAGACAGTTGGTCTGAGACAGACGGTCTCAGACAGACGGACTGAGACAGGCGGGCTGCGACAGGCGGGCTCAGACAGACGGTCTGAGACAGATGGTCTGAGACAGACGGTCTCAGACAGACGGTCTGAGACTGTCGGGCAGAGACAGGCGGGCTGAAACAGACGGGCAAAGACCGACGGCCTGAGACAGATGGTCTGAGACAGGCGGGCTGAGACAGGCAGGCTGAGACAGGCGGAGTGAGACAGGCGGGCTGAGACAGACGGTCTGAGTCAGACGGACAGAGACATATGGACAGACACAGACGGGCTGGCACAGACGGTCTGAGACAGATGGTCTGAGACAGACTGTCTCAGACAGACGGTCTGAGACAGGCGGGCTGAGACAGGCGGGCTGAGACAGGCGGGCTGCGACAGTGGGTCTGAGACAGACGGTCTCAGACAGACGGACTGAGACAGGCAGGCTGAGACAGGCGGGCTGAGACAGACGGTCTGAGACAGATGGACAGAGACAGACGATCTGAGACAGGCGGCCTGAGACAGTTGGTCTGAGACAGACGGTCTCAGACAGACGGTCTGAGTCAGACGGACAGAGACAGATGGACAGAGACAGGCGGGCTGAGACAGACGGCTAAGACTGACGGTCTGAGACAGATGGCCTGAGACACATGGTCTGAGACAGACGGACTGAGACAGGCGGCCTGCGACAGGCGGGCTCAGACAGACGGTCTGAGACAGGCGGGCTGAGACAGGCGGGCTGAGACAGACGGTCTGAGGCAGGCGGGCTGAGACAGGCGGACTGAGACAGGCGGGCTGCGACAGGCGGCTAAGACTGACGGTCTGAGACAGATGGCCTGAGACACATGGTCTGAGACAGACGGACTGAGACAGGCGGCCTGCGACAGGCGGGCTCAGACAGACGGTCTGAGACAGGCGGACTGAGACAGGCGGGCTGCGACAGGCGGTCTCAGACGGACGGTCTGAGACAGTTGGTCTGAGGAAGACGGTCTGAGACAGATGGTCTGAGGCAGACGGTCTCAGACAGACGGACTGAGACAGGCGGGCTGCGACAGGCGGGCTGAGACAGGCGGGCTGAGACAGGCGGGCTGCGACAGGCGGGCTAAGACAGACGGTCTGCGACAGATGGTCTGAGACAGACAGGCTAAGACCTACAGCCTGAGATAGATGGTGTGGGACAGATGGTCTGAGACAGACGGTCTGAGACAGGCGGCCTGAGACAGTTGGTCTGAGACAGACGGTCTCAAACAGACGGACTGAGACAGGCGGGCCTCGACAGGCGCGCTGAGACAGACGGGCTGAGACAGTTGGTCTGAGACAGACGGTCTCAGACAGACGGACTGAGACAGGCGGGCTGCGACAGGCGGGCTCAGACAGACGGTCTGAGACAGATGGTCTGAGACAGACGGTCTCAGACAGACGGTCTGAGACTGTCGGGCAGAGACAGGCGGGCTGAAACAGACGGGCAAAGACCGACGGCCTGAGACAGATGGTCTGAGACAGGCGGGCTGAGACAGGCAGGCTGAGACAGGCGGAGTGAGACAGGCGGGCTGAGACAGACGGTCTGAGTCAGACGGACAGAGACATATGGACAGACACAGACGGGCTGGCACAGACGGTCTGAGACAGATGGTCTGAGACAGACTGTCTCAGACAGACGGTCTGAGACAGGCGGGCTGAGACAGGCGGGCTGAGACAGGCGGGCTGCGACAGTGGGTCTGAGACAGACGGTCTCAGACAGACGGACTGAGACAGGCAGGCTGAGACAGGCGGGCTGAGACAGACGGTCTGAGACAGATGGACAGAGACAGACGATCTGAGACAGGCGGCCTGAGACAGTTGGTCTGAGACAGACGGTCTCAGACAGACGGTCTGAGTCAGACGGACAGAGACAGATGGACAGAGACAGGCGGGCTGAGACAGACGGCTAAGACTGACGGTCTGAAACAGATGGCCTGAGACACATGGTCTGAGACAGACGGACTGAGACAGGCGGCCTGCGACAGGCGGGCTCAGACAGACGGTCTGAGACAGGCGGGCTGAGACAGGCGGGCTGAGACAGACGGTCTGAGGCAGGCGGGCTGAGACAGGCGGACTGAGACAGGCGGGCTGCGACAGGCGGGCTAAGACAGACGGTCTGAGACAGATGGTCTGAGACAGACAGGCTAAGACCGACAGCCTGAGATAGATGGTGTGGGACAGATGGTATGAGACAGACGGTCTGAGACAGGCGGCCTGAGACAGTTGGTCTGAGACAGACGGTCTCTAACAGACGGACTGAGACAGGCGGGCCTCGACAGGCGGGCTGAGACAGACGGGCTGAGACAGTTGGTCTGAGACAGACGGTCTCAGACACACGGACTGAGACAGGCGGGCTGCGACAGGCGGGCTCAGACAGACCGTCTGAGACAGATGGTCTGAGACAGGCGGGCCGAGACAGACGGTCTCAGACAGACGGTCTGAGTCAGACGGACAGAGACATATGGACAGAGACAGACGGGCTGACACAGACGGTCTGAGACAGATGGTCTGAGACAGACGGTCTCAGACAGACGGTCTGAGACAGGCGGGCTGAGACAGGCGGGCTGCGACAGTGGGTCTGAGACAGACGGTCTCAGACAGACGGACTGAGACAGGCGGGCTGAGACAGGCGGGCTGATACAGACGGTCTGAGACAGACGGGCAGAGACAGACGGGATGAGACAGTTGGACTGAGACAGACGGTCTGAGACAGATGGTCTGAGACAGACGGTCTCAGACAGACGGACTGAGACAGGCGGGCTGAGACAGGCGGTCTCAGACAGACGGGCTAAGACCGACAGCCTGAGACAGATGGTCTGAGACAGATGGCATGAGACAGACGGTCTGAGACAGATGGTCTGAGACAGACGGGCTAAGACCGACAGCCTGAGATAGATGGTGTGGGACAGATGGTCTGGGACAGACGGTCTGAGACAGGCGGCCTGAGACAGTTGGTCTGAGACAGACGGACAGAGACATATGGACAGAGACAGACGGGCTGACACAGACGGTCTCAGAGAGACGGGCTGAGACACGCGGGCTGAGACGGGCGGGCTGAGAAAGTTGGTCTGAAACAGGCGGGCTGAGACAGACGGACTGAGACGGGCGGGCTGCGACAGGCGTTCTCAGACAGACGGTCTGAGACAGATGGTCTGAGACAGAAGGTCTCAGACAGACGGTCTGAGACTGTCGGGCAGAGACAGGCGGGCTGAGACTGACGGGCGAAGACCGACGGCCTGAGACAGATGGTCTGAGACAGATGGTTTGAGACAGACGGTCTGAGACCGGCGGTCTGAGACAGATGGTCTGAGACAGACGGGCTAAGACCGACAGCCTGAGATAGATGGTGTGGGACAGATGGTCTGAGACAGGCGGTCTGAGACAGTTGGTCTGAGACAGACAGTCTCAGACAGACGGACTGACGCAGGCGGGCTGCGACAGGCGGGCTCAGACGGACGGTCTGAGACAGTTGGTCTGAGACAGACAGTCTCAGACAGACGGACTGAGACAGGCGGGCTGCGACAGGCGGTCTCAGACGGACGGTCTGAGACAGATGGTCTGAGGAAGACGGTCTGAGACAGATGGTCTGAGGCAGACGGTCTCAGACAGACGGACTGAGACAGGCGGGCTGCGACAGGCGGGCTGAGACAGGCGGGCTGAGACAGGCGGAGTGAGACAGGCGGGCTCAGACAGACGGTCTGAGGCAGGCGGGTTGAGACAGGCGTGCTGAGACAGGCGGGCTGCGACAGGCGGGCTAAGACAGACGGTCTGCGACAGATGGTCTGAGACAGACAGGCTAAGACCGACAGCCTGAGATAGATGGTGTGGGACAGATGGTCTGAGACAGACGGTCTGAGACAGGCGGCCTGAGACAGTTGGTCTGAGACAGACGGTCTCAAACAGACGGACTGAGACAGGCGGGCCTCGACAGGCGCGCTGAGACAGACGGGCTGAGACAGTTGGTCTGAGACAGACGGTCTCAGACAGACGGACTGAGACAGGCGGGCTGCGACAGGCGGGCTCAGACAGACGGTCTGAGACAGATGGTCTGAGACAGACGGTCTCAGACAGACGGTCTGAGACTGTCGGGCAGAGACAGGCGGGCTGAGACAGACGGGCAAAGACCGACGGCCTGAGACAGATGGTCTGAGACAGGCGGGCTGAGACAGGCAGGCTGAGACAGGCGGAGTGAGACAGGCGGGCTGAGACAGACGGCTAAGACTGACGGTCTGAGACAGATGGCCTGAGACACATGGTCTGAGACAGACGGACTGAGACAGGCGGCCTGCGACAGGCGGGCTCAGACAGACGGTCTGAGACAGGCGGGCTGAGACAGGCGGGCTGAGACAGACGGTCTGAGGCAGGCGGGCTGAGACAGGCGGACTGAGACAGGCGGGCTGCGACAGGCGGGCTAAGACAGACGGTCTGAGACAGATGGTCTGAGACAGACAGGCTAAGACCGACAGCCTGAGATAGATGGTGTGGGACAGATGGTCTGAGACAGACGGTCTGAGACAGGCGGCCTGAGACAGTTGGTCTGAGACAGACGGTCTCGAACAGACGGACTGAGACAGGCGGGCCTCGACAGGCGGGCTGAGACAGACGGGCTGAGACAGTTGGTCTGAGACAGACGGTCTCAGACACACGGACTGAGACAGGCGGGCTGCGACAGGCGGGCTCAGACAGACGGTCTGAGACAGATGGTCTGAGACAGGCGGGCCGAGACAGACGGTCTCAGACAGACGGTCTGAGTCAGACGGACAGAGACATATGGACAGAGACAGACGGGCTGACAGAGACGGTCTGAGACAGATGGTCTGAGACAGACGGTCTCAGACAGACGGTCTGAGACAGGCGGGCTGAGACAGGCGGGCTGCGACAGTGGGTCTGAGACAGACGGTCTCAGACAGACGGACTGAGACAGGCGGGCTGAGACAGGCGGGCTGAGACAGACGGTCTGAGACAGACGGGCAGAGACAGACGGGATGAGACAGTTGGACTGAGACAGACGGTCTGAGACAGATGGTCTGAGACAGACGGTCTCAGACAGACGGACTGAGACAGGCGGGCTGAGACAGGCGGTCTCAGACAGACGGGCTAAGACCGACAGCCTGAGACAGATGGTCTGAGACAGATGGCATGAGACAGACGGTCTGAGACAGATGGTCTGAGACAGACGGGCTAAGACCGACAGCCTGAGATAGATGGTGTGGGACAGATGGTCTGGGACAGACGGTCTGAGACAGGCGGCCTGAGACAGTTGGTCTGAGACAGACGGACAGAGACATATGGACAGAGACAGACGGGCTGACACAGACGGTCTCAGAGAGACGGGCTGAGACACGCGGGCTGAGACGGGCGGGCTGAGAAAGTTGGTCTGAAACAGGCGGGCTGAGACAGACGGACTGAGACGGGCGGGCTGCGACAGGCGTTCTCAGACAGACGGTCTGAGACAGATGGTCTGAGACAGAAGGTCTCAGACAGACGGTCTGAGACTGTCGGGCAGAGACAGGCGGGCTGAGACTGACGGGCGAAGACCGACGGCCTGAGACAGATGGTCTGAGACAGATGGTTTGAGACAGACGGTCTGAGACCGGCGGTCTGAGACAGATGGTCTGAGACAGACGGGCTAAGACCGACAGCCTGAGATAGATGGTGTGGGACAGATGGTCTGAGACAGGCGGTCTGAGACAGTTGGTCTGAGACAGACAGTCTCAGACAGACGGACTGACGCAGGCGGGCTGCGACAGGCGGGCTCAGACGGACGGTCTGAGACAGTTGGTCTGAGACAGACAGTCTCAGACAGACGGACTGACGCAGGCGGGCTGCGACAGGCGGTCTCAGACGGACGGTCTGAGACAGATGGTCTGAGGAAGACGGTCTGAGACAGATGGTCTGAGGCAGACGGTCTCAGACAGACGGACTGAGACAGGCGGGCTGCGACAGGCGGGCTGAGACAGGCGGGCTGAGACAGGCGGAGTGAGACAGGCGGGCTGAGACAGACGGTCTGAGGCAGGCGGGTTGAGACAGGCGTGCTGAGACAGGCGGGCTGCGACAGGCGGGCTAAGACAGACGGTCTGCGACAGATGGTCTGAGACAGACAGGCTAAGACCGACAGCCTGAGATAGATGGTGTGGGACAGATGGTCTGAGACAGACGGTCTGAGACAGGCGGCCTGAGACAGTTGGTCTGAGACAGACGGTCTCAAACAGACGGACTGAGACAGGCGGGCCTCGACAGGCGCGCTGAGACAGACGGGCTGAGACAGTTGGTCTGAGACAGACGGTCTCAGACAGACGGACTGAGACAGGCGGGCTGCGACAGGCGGGCTCAGACAGACGGTCTGAGACAGATGGTCTGAGACAGACGGTCTCAGACAGACGGTCTGAGACTGTCGGGCAGAGACAGGCGGGCTGAGACAGACGGGCAAAGACCGACGGCCTGAGACAGATGGTCTGAGACAGGCGGGCTGAGACAGGCAGGCTGAGACAGGCGGAGTGAGACAGGCGGGCTGAGACAGACGGTCTGAGTCAGACGGACAGAGACATATGGACAGACACAGACGGGCTGGCACAGACGGTCTGAGACAGATGGTCTGAGACAGACTGTCTCAGACAGACGGTCTGAGACAGGCGGGCTGAGACAGGCGGGCTGAGACAGGCGGGCTGCGACAGTGGGTCTGAGACAGACGGTCTCAGACAGACGGACTGAGACAGGCAGGCTGAGACAGGCGGGCTGAGACAGACGGTCTGAGACAGATGGACAGAGACAGACGATCTGAGACAGGCGGCCTGAGACAGTTGGTCTGAGACAGACGGTCTCAGACAGACGGTCTGAGTCAGACGGACAGAGACAGATGGACAGAGACAGGCGGGCTGAGACAGACGGCTAAGACTGACGGTCTGAGACAGATGGCCTGAGACACATGGTCTGAGACAGACGGACTGAGACAGGCGGCCTGCGACAGGCGGGCTCAGACAGACGGTCTGAGACAGGCGGGCTGAGACAGGCGGGCTGAGACAGACGGTCTGAGGCAGGCGGGCTGAGACAGGCGGACTGAGACAGGCGGGCTGCGACAGGCGGGCTAAGACAGACGGTCTGAGACAGATGGTCTGAGACAGACAGGCTAAGACCGACAGCCTGAGATAGATGGTGTGGGACAGATGGTCTGAGACAGACGGTCTGAGACAGGCGGCCTGAGACAGTTGGTCTGAGACAGACGGTCTCTAACAGACGGACTGAGACAGGCGGGCCTCGACAGGCGGGCTGAGACAGACGGGCTGAGACAGTTGGTCTGAGACAGACGGTCTCAGACACACGGACTGAGACAGGCGGGCTGCGACAGGCGGGCTCAGACAGACGGTCTGAGACAGATGGTCTGAGACAGGCGGGCCGAGACAGACGGTCTCAGACAGACGGTCTGAGTCAGACGGACAGAGACATATGGACAGAGACAGACGGGCTGACAGAGACGGTCTGAGACAGATGGTCTGAGACAGACGGTCTCAGACAGACGGTCTGAGACAGGCGGGCTGAGACAGGCGGGCTGCGACAGTGGGTCTGAGACAGACGGTCTCAGACAGACGGACTGAGACAGGCGGGCTGAGACAGGCGGGCTGAGACAGACGGTCTGAGACAGACGGGCAGAGACAGACGGGATGAGACAGTTGGACTGAGACAGACGGTCTGAGACAGATGGTCTGAGACAGACGGTCTCAGACAGACGGACTGAGACAGGCGGGCTGAGACAGGCGGTCTCAGACAGACGGGCTAAGACCGACAGCCTGAGACAGATGGTCTGAGACAGATGGCATGAGACAGACGGTCTGAGACAGATGGTCTGAGACAGACGGGCTAAGACCGACAGCCTGAGATAGATGGTGTGGTACAGATGGTCTGGGACAGACGGTCTGAGACAGGCGGCCTGAGACAGTTGGTCTGAGACAGACGGACAGAGACATATGGACAGAGACAGACGGGCTGACACAGACGGTCTCAGAGAGACGGGCTGAGACACGCGGGCTGAGACGGGCGGGCTGAGAAAGTTGGTCTGAAACAGGCGGGCTGAGACAGACGGACTGAGACGGGCGGGCTGCGACAGGCGTTCTCAGACAGACGGTCTGAGACAGGCGGGCTGCGACAGGCGGGCTGAGACAGGCGGGCTGAGACAGGCGGAGTGAGACAGGCGGGCTGAGACACACGGTCTGAGGCAGGCGGGTTGAGACAGGCGTGCTGAGACAGGCGGGCTGCGACAGGCGGGCTAAGACAGACGGTCTGCGACAGATGGTCTGAGACAGACAGGCTAAGACCGACAGCCTGAGATAGATGGTGTGGGACAGATGGTCTGAGACAGACGGTCTGAGACAGGCGGCCTGAGACAGTTGGTCTGAGACAGACGGTCTCAAACAGACGGACTGAGACAGGAGGGCCTCGACAGGCGCGCTGAGACAGACGGGCTGAGACAGTTGGTCTGAGACAGACGGTCTCAGACAGACGGACTGAGACAGGCGGGCTGCGACAGGCGGGCTCAGACAGACGGTCTGAGACAGATGGTCTGAGACAGACGGTCTCAGACAGACGGTCTGAGATAGGCGGGCTGAGGCAGACGGACTGAGACAGTTGGTCTGATACAGACGGTCTCAGACGGACGGTCTGAGTCAGACGGACAGAGACATATGGACAGAGACAGACGGGCTGACACAGACGGGCTGAGACAGTTGGTCTGAGACAGACGGTCTCAGACGGACGGTCTGAGTCAGACGGACAGAGACATATGGACAGAGACAGACGGGCTGACACAAACGGTCTCAGACAGACGGTCTGTGACACGCGGGCTGAGACGGGCGGGCTGAGAAAGTTCGTCTGAAACAGGCGGGCTGATACAGACGGACTGAGACAGGCGGGCTGCGACAGGCGTTCTCAGACAGACGGTCTGAGACAGATGGTCTGAGACAGACGGTCTCAGACAGACGGTCTGAGGCTGGCGGGCTGAGACAGGCGGGCTGAGACAGTTGGTCTGAGACAGACGGTCTCAGACAGACGGACTGAGACAGGCGGGCTGAGACAGGCGGGCTGCGACAGACGGGCTGAGACAGACGGTCTGAGACAGATGGTCTGAGACAGACGGTCTCGGACAGACGGTCTGAGGCAGGCGGGCTGAGACAGGCGGGCTGAGACAGTTGGTCTGAGACAGACGGTCTCAGACAGACGGACTGAGACAGGCGGGCTGCGACAGGCGGGCTCAGACAGACGGGCTGAGACAGTTGGTCTGCTACAGACGGTCTCAGACGGACGGTCTGAGTCAGACGGACAGAGACATATGGACAGAGACAGACGGGCTGACACAGACGGTCTGAGACAGATGGTCTGAGACAGACGGTCTCAGACAGACGGTCTGAGACAGGCGGGCTGAGACAGGCGGTTGCGACAGTGGGTCTGAGACAGACGGTCTCAGACAGACGGACTGAGACAGGCGGGCTGAGACCAGCGGGCTGAGACAGACGGTCTGAGACAGACGGGCAGAGACAGACGGGATGAGACAGTTCGACAGAGACAGACGGCCTGAGACAGATGGTCTGAGACAGACGGTCTGAGACAGGCGGTCCGAGACAGGCGGCCTGAGACAGTTGGTCTGAAGCAGACGTTCTCAAACAGACGGACTGAGACAGGCGGGCCTCGACAGGCGGGCTGAGACAGACGGGCTGAGACAGTTGGTCTGAGACAGACGGTCTCAGACGGACGGTCTGAGTCAGACGGACAGAGACATATGGACAGAGACAGACGGGCTGACACAGACGGTCTCAGACAGACGGTCTGTGACACGCGGGCTGAGACGGGCGGGCTGAGAAAGTTGGTCTGAAACAGGCGGGCTGAGACAGACGGACTGAGACAGGCGGGCTGCGACAGGCGTTCTCAGACAGACGGTCTGAGACAGATGGTCTGAGACAGACGGTCTCAGACAGACGGTCTGAGGCAGGCGGGCTGAGACAGGCGGGCTGAGACAGTTGGTCTGAGACAGACGGTCTCAGACAGACGGACTGAGACAGGCGGGCTGAGACAGGCGGGCTGCGACAGGCGGGCTGAGACAGACGGTCTGAGACAGATGGTCTCAGACAGACGGTCTGAGACTGTCGGGCAGAGACAGGCGGTCTCAGACAGACGGACTGAGACAGGCGGGCTGAGACAGGCGGGCTGCGACAGGCGGGCTGAGACAGACGGTCTGAGACAGATGGTCTGAGACAGACGGTCTCGGACAGACGGTCTGAGGCAGGCGGGCTGAGACAGGCGGGCTGAGACAGTTGGTCTGAGACAGACGGTCTCAGACAGACGGACTGACACAGGCGGGCTGAGACAGGCGGACTGCGACAGACGGTCTGAGACAGACGGTCTGAGACAGATGGTCTCAGACAGACGGTCTGAGACAGATGGTCTCAGACAGACGGTCTGAGACTGTCGGGCAGAGACAGGCGGGCTGAGACAGACGGGCAAAGACCGACGGCCTGAGACAGATGGTCTGAGACAGACGGTCTCAAACAGACGGACTGAGACAGGCGGGCTGAGACAGACGGGCTGAGACAGTTGGTCTGAGACAGACGGTCTCAAACAGACGGACTGAGACAGGCGGGCCTCGACAGGCGGGCTGAGACAGACGGGCTGAGACCGGCGGTCTGAGACAGATGGTCTGAGACAGGCGGGCTGAGACAGGCAGGCTGACACAGGCGGAGTGAGACAGGCGGGCTGAGACAGACGGTCTGAGTCATACGGACAGAGACATATGGACAGAGACAGACGGGCTGGCACAGACGGTCTGAGACAGACAGGCTAAGACCGACAGCCTGAGATAGATGGTGTGGGACAGATGGTCTGAGACAGACGGTCTGAGACAGGCGGCCTGAGACTGTTGGTCTGAGACAGACGGTCTCAAACAGACGGACTGAGACAGGCGGGCCTCGACAGGCGGGCTCAGACAGACGGTCTGAGACAGGCGGGCTGAGACAGGCGGTTGCGACAGTGGGTCTTAGACAGACGGTCTCAGACAGACGGACTGAGACAGGCGGGCCTCGACAGGCGGGCTGAGACAGATGGTCTGAGACAGACGGTCTCAGACAGACGGTCTGAGATAGGCGGGCTGAGGCAGACGGGCTGAGAAAGTTCGTCTGAAACAGGCGGGCTGATACAGACGGACTGAGACAGGCGGGCTGCGACAGGCGTTCTCAGACAGACGGTCTGAGACAGATGGTCTGAGACAGACGGTCTCAGACAGACGGTCTGAGGCTGGCGGGCTGAGACAGATGGTCTGAGACAGACGGGCAGAGGCAGGCTGGAAGAGACAGTTGGACAGAGACAGACGATCTGAAGCAGACGGTCTGAGGCAGACGGACTGAGACAGGCGGGCTGAGACAGGCGGGCTGAGACAGACGGGCTAAGACTGACGGTCTGAGACAGATGGCCTGAGACAGACGGGGTGAGACAGTTGGACAGAGACAGACGGTGTGAAGCAGACGGTCTGAGACAGACGGATTGAGACAGGCGGACTGAGACAGGCGTTCTGCGACAGGCGGGCTAAGACAGACGGTCTGAGACAGATGGTCTGAGACAGACGGTCTCAGACAGATGGTCTGAGACAGGCGGGCTGAGACAGGCGGGCTGAGACAGGCGGGCTGAGACAGATGGTCTGAGACAGACGGACTGAGACAGGCGGGCTGCGACAGGCGGGCTAAGACAGACGGTCTGAGACAGATGGTCTGAGACAGACGGTCTCAGACAGACGCTCTGAGACAGGCGGGCTGAGACAGATGGTCTGAGACAGACGGGCAGAGGCAGGCTGGAAGAGACAGTTGGACAGAGACAGACGATCTGAAGCAGACGGTCTGAGGCAGACGGACTGAGACAGGCGGGCTGAGACAGGCGGGCTGAGACAGACGGGCTAAGACTGACGGTCTGAGACAGATGGCCTGAGACAGATGGTCCGAGACAGACGGTCTCAGACAGACGGACTGAGACAGGCGAGCTGAGACAGGCGGGCTGAGACAGGCGGGCTGAGACAGAGGGGCAGAGAAAGACGGGATAAGACAGTTGGACAGAGACAGACGGTCTGAGACAGACGGTCTGAGACAGACGGTCTGAGACAGACGGTCTGAGACTGACGGACTGAGACGGGCGGGCTGAGACAGTTGGTCTGAGACAGACGGTCTGAGACAGACCGACTGAGACAGGCGGTCTGAGACAGACGGTCTGAGACAGGCGGACTGAGACAGGCGGGCTGCGACAGGCGGGCTAAGACAGACGGTCTGAGACAGATGGTCTGAGACAGACGGTCTGAGACAGATGGTCTGAGACAGCTTGGGCAGAGGCAGACGGTCTGAGACTGACGGGCTAAGACCGACAGCCTGAGATAGATGGTGTGGGACAGATGGTCTGAGGTAGACGGTCTGCGAAAGGCGGCCTGAGACAGTTGGTCTGAGACAGACGGACCCAGACAGACGGTCTCAGACAGGCGGGCTGAGACAGATGGTCTGAGACAGACGGTCTCAGACAGACGCTCTGAGACAGGCGGGCTGAGACAGGCGGGCTGAGACAGTTGGTCTGAGACAGGCGGGCTGCGACAGTGGGTCTGAGACAGACGGTCTCAGTCAGACGGACTGAGACAGACGGTCTGAGACTGACGGACAGAGACAGGCGGGCTCAGACAGACGGGCTAAGACCGACGGCCTGAGATAGATGGTCTGAGACAGATGGCATGAGCCAGACGGTCTGAGACAGACGGTCTGAGACAGATGGTCTGAGACAGCTTGGGCAGAGGCAGACGGTATGAGACAGACGGGCTAAGGCCGACAGCCTGAGATAGATGGTGTGGGACAGATGGTCTGAGACAGACGGTCTGAGACAGGCGGCCTGAGACAGTTGGTCTGAGACAGACGGTCTCAAACAGACGGACTGAGACAGGCGGGCCTCGACAGGCGGGATGAGACAGACGGGCTGAGAAAGTTGGTCTGAGACAGACGGTCTCCGACAGACGGACTGAGACAGGCGGGCTGCGACAGGCGGGCTAGGACAGACGGTCTGATACAGATGGTCTGAGACTGACGGTCTCAGACAGACGGTCTGAGACAGGCGGGTTGAGACAGGCGGGCTGAGACAGTTGGTCTGAGACAGACGGACTGAGACGGGCGGGCTGAGACAGATGGCCTGGGACAGACGGTCTGAGACAGGCGGTCTGAGACAGAGGGGCAGAGACAGGCGGGCTGAGACAGGCGGGCTGAGACAGGCGGGGTGAGACAGACGGTCTCAGACAGACGGTCTGAGTCAGACGGACAGAGACAGATGGACAGAGACAGGCGGGCTGAGACAGACGGGCTAAGACCGACGGCCTGGGACAGATGGTCTGAGACAGACGGTCTGAGACAGGCGGTCCGAGACAGACGGTCTCAGACAGACGGGCAGAGAAAGACGGGATAAGACAGTTGGACAGAGACAGGCGGGCTGAGACAGACGGTCTAAGACTGACGGTCTGAGACAGACGGACTGAGACAGGCGGGCTGCGACAGGCGGGCTAAGACAGACGGTCTGAGACAGATGGTCTGAGACAGACGGTCTAAGACTGACGGTCTGAGACAGATGGCCTGGGACAGACGGTCTGAGACAGGCGGTCTGAGACAGAGGGGCAGAGACAGGCGGGCTGAGACAGGCGGGCTGAGACAGGCGGGCTGAGACAGTTGGTCTGAGACAGACGGTCTCAGACAGACGGACTGAGACAGGCGGGCTGCGACAGGCGGGCTAGGACAGACGGTCTGATACAGATGGTCTGAGACTGACGGTCTCAGACAGACGGTCTGAGACAGGCGGGTTGAGACAGGCGGGCTGAGACAGTTGGTCTGAGACAGACGGACTGAGACGGGCGGGCTGAGACAGAGGGGCTAAGACTGACGGTCTGAGACAGATGGACTGAGACAGATGGTCTGAGACACACGGTCTCAGACAGACGGACTGAGACAGGCGGGCTGAGACAGGCGGGCTGAGACAGGCGGGCTGAGACAGATGGTCTGAGACAGACGGGCAGAGGCAGGCGGGATGAGACAGTTGGACAGAGACGGACGGTCTGAGACAGACGGTCTGAGACTGACGGGCAGAGACAGGCGGGCTCAGACAGACGGGCTAAGACCGACGGCCTGGGACAGATGGTCTGAGACAGATGGCATGAGACAGACGGTCTGAGACCGGCGGTCAGAGACAGATGGTCTGAGAAAGACGGGCTAAGACCGACAGCCTGAGATAGATGGTGTGGGACAGATGGTCTGAGACAGGCGGGCTGCGACAGGCGGGCTAAGACAGACGGTCTGAGACAGATGGTCTGAGACAGACGGTCTCAGACAGACGCTCTGAGACAGGCGGGCTGAGACAGATGGTCTGAGACAGACGGTCTCAGACAGACGGTCTGAGACAGGCGGGCTGAGGCAGGCGGGCTAAGACAGACGGGCTAAGACAGACGGACAGAGACAGATGGACAGAGACAGGCGGGCTGAGACAGAGGGGCAAAGACTGACGGTCTGAGACAGGCGGGCTGAGACAGGCGGGCTAAGACAGACGGGCTAAGACCGACGGCCTGAGACAGATGGTGTGAGACACATGGCATGAGACAGACGGTCTGAGACCGGCGGTCTGAGAACGGCGGTCTGAGACAGATGGTCTGAGACAGACGGTCTGAGACAGACGGACTGAGACAGGCGGACTGGGACAGGCGGGCTGCGTCAGGCGGGCTAAGGCAGACGGTCTGAGACAGATGATATGAGACAGACCGACTGAGACAGGCGGTCTGAGACAGACGGACTGAGACAGGCGGACTGAGACAGGCGGGCTGCGACAGGCGGGCTAGGACAGACGGTCGGAGACAGATGGTCTGAGACAGCTTGGCCAGAGGCAGACGGTCTGAGACTGACGGGCAAAGACAGGCGGGCTCAGACAGACGGGCTAAGACCGACGGCCCGAGACAGATGGCATGAGACAGACGGTCTGAGACCGGCGGTCTGAGACAGATGGACTGAGACAGACGGGCTAAGACCGACAGCCTGAGATAGATGGTGTGGGACAGATGGTCTGAGATAGACGGTCTGCGACAGGCGGCCTGAGACAGTTGGTCTGAGACAGACGGTCTCAGACAGAAGGACTGAGACAGGCGGGCTGCGACAGGCGGGCTAAGACAGACGGTCTGAGACAAATGGTCTGAGACAGACGGACCCAGACTGACGGTCTCAGACAGGCGGGCTGAGACAGTTGGTTTGAGACAGAAGGTCTCAGACAGACGGACTGACACAGGCGGACTGAGACAGGCGGGCTGCGACAGGCGGGCTAAGACAGACGGTCTGAGACAGATGGTCTGAGACAGCGTGGGCAGAGGCAGACGGTCTGACACTGACGGGCAAAGACAGGCGGGCTGCGACAGGCGGGCTGAGACAGGTGGGCTGCGACAGATGGTCTGAGACAGACGGACTGAGACAGGCGGGCTGCGACAGGCGAGCTAAGACAGACGGTCTGGTACAGACGGTCTCAGACAGACGGTCTGAGACAGACGGGCTAAGACCGACAGCCTGAGATTGATTGTGTGGGACAGATGCTCTGAGACAGATGGGCTGAGACAGACGGTCTGAGACAGATGGTCTGAGACAGACGGGCTAAGACCGACAGCCTGAGATAGATGGAGTGGGACAAATGGTCTGAGACAGACGGTCTGCGACAGGCGGTCTGAGACAGTTGGTCTGAGACAGACGGTCTCAGACAGACGGACTGAGACAGGCGGGCTGCGACAGGCGGTCTGAGACAGGTGGGCTGCGACAGATGGTCTGAGACAGACGGACTGAGACAGGCGGGCTGCGACAGGCGAGCTAAGACAGACGGTCTGATACAGACGGTCTCAGACAGACGGTCTGAGACAGGCCGACTGAGACAGGCGGGCTGAGACAGGCGGGCTGAGGCAGGCGGGCAGAGACAGACGGTCTGAGACAGACGGACAGAGACAGACGGGATGAGATAGTTGGACAGAGACAGACGATCTGAAGCAGACGGCCTGAGACAGATGGCCTGAGACAGATGGCATGAGACAGACGGTCTGAGACAGATGGTCTGAGACAGACGGACTGAGACAGACGGACTGAGACAGGCGGGCTGAGACAGGCGGGCTAAGACAGACGGTCTGAGACAAATGGTCTGAGACAGACGGACCCAGACAGACGGTCTCAGACAGGCGGGCTGAGACAGTTGGTTTGAGACAGAAGGTCTCAGTCAGACGGACTGAGACAGGCGGACTGAGACAGCCGGGCTGCGACAGGCGGGCTAAGACAGACGGTCTGAGACAGATGGTCTGAGACAGACGGTCTCAGACAGACGATCTGAGACCGGCTGGCTGAGACACGCGGGCTGAGACAGATGGCCTAAGACAGACGGACTGAGACAGGCGGGCTGCGACAGGCGGGCTAAGACAGACGGCCTGAGACGGATGGTCTGAGACAGACGGGCAGAGACAGGCGGGCTCAGACAGACGGGCTAAGACCGACGGCCTGAGACAGATGGTCTGAGACAGACGGTCTCAGACAGTTGGTCTCAGACCGACGGTCTCAGACAGACGAACTGAGACAGGCGGGCTGAGACAGGCGGGCAGAGACAGACGGTCTGAGACAGACGGACAGAGACAGACGGGATGAGACAGTTGGACAGAGACAGACGATCTGAAGCAGACGGCATGAGACAGATGGCCTGAGACAGATGGCATGAGACAGACGGTCTGAGACAGATGGTCTGAGACAGACGGACTGAGACAGACGGACTGAGACAGGCGGGCTGAGACAGGCGGGCTAAGACAGACGGTCTGAGACAAATGGTCTGAGACAGACGGACCCAGACTGACGGTCTCAGACAGGCGGGCTGAGACAGTTGGTTTGAGACAGAAGGTCTCAGACAGACGGACTGACACAGGCGGACTGAGACAGGCGGGCTGCGACAGGCGGGCTAAGACAGACGGTCTGAGACAGATGGTCTGAGACAGCGTGGGCAGAGGCAGACGGTCTGACACTGACGGGCAAAGACAGGCGGGCTGCGACAGGCGGGCTGAGACAGGTGGGCTGCGACAGATGGTCTGAGACAGACGGACTGAGACAGGCGGGCTGCGACAGGCGAGCTAAGACAGACGGTCTGGTACAGACGGTCTCAGACAGACGGTCTGAGACAGACGGGCTAAGACCGACAGCCTGAGATTGATTGTGTGGGACAGATGCTCTGAGACAGATGGGCTGAGACAGACGGTCTGAGACAGATGGTCTGAGACAGACGGGCTAAGACCGACAGCCTGAGATAGATGGAGTGGGACAAATGGTCTGAGACAGACGGTCTGCGACAGGCGGTCTGAGACAGTTGGTCTGAGACAGACGGTCTCAGACAGACGGACTGAGACAGGCGGGCTGCGACAGGCGGTCTGAGACAGGTGGGCTGCGACAGATGGTCTGAGACAGACGGACTGAGACAGGCGGGCTGCGACAGGCGAGCTAAGACAGACGGTCTGATACAGACGGTCTCAGACAGACGGTCTGAGACAGGCCGACTGAGACAGGCGGGCTGAGACAGGCGGGCTGAGGCAGGCGGGCAGAGACAGACGGTCTGAGACAGACGGACAGAGACAGACGGGATGAGATAGTTGGACAGAGACAGACGATCTGAAGCAGACGGCCTGAGACAGATGGCCTGAGACAGATGGCATGAGACAGACGGTCTGAGACAGATGGTCTGAGACAGACGGACTGAGACAGACGGACTGAGACAGGCGGGCTGAGACAGGCGGGCTAAGACAGACGGTCTGAGACAAATGGTCTGAGACAGACGGACCCAGACAGACGGTCTCAGACAGGCGGGCTGAGACAGTTGGTTTGAGACAGAAGGTCTCAGTCAGACGGACTGAGACAGGCGGACTGAGACAGCCGGGCTGCGACAGGCGGGCTAAGACAGACGGTCTGAGACAGATGGTCTGAGACAGACGGTCTCAGACAGACGATCTGAGACCGGCTGGCTGAGACACGCGGGCTGAGACAGATGGCCTAAGACAGACGGACTGAGACAGGCGGGCTGCGACAGGCGGGCTAAGACAGACGGCCTGAGACGGATGGTCTGAGACAGACGGGCAGAGACAGGCGGGCTCAGACAGACGGGCTAAGACCGACGGCCTGAGACAGATGGTCTGAGACAGACGGTCTCAGACAGTTGGTCTCAGACCGACGGTCTCAGACAGACGAACTGAGACAGGCGGGCTGAGACAGGCGGGCAGAGACAGACGGTCTGAGACAGACGGACAGAGACAGACGGGATGAGACAGTTGGACAGAGACAGACGATCTGAAGCAGACGGCATGAGACAGATGGCCTGAGACAGATGGCATGAGACAGACGGTCTGAGACAGATGGTCTGAGACAGACGGACTGAGACAGGCGGGATGAGACAGTTGGACAGAGACAGACGGTCTGAGACAGACGGTCTGAGACTGACGGGCAGAGACAGGCGGGCTCAGACAGACGGGCTAAGACCGACGGCCTGAGACAGATGGTCTGAGACAGACGGTCTCAGACAGTTGGTCTCAGACCGACGGTCTCAGACAGACGAACTGAGACAGGCGGGCTGAGACAGGCGGGCAGAGACAGACGGTCTGAGACAGACGGACAGAGACAGACGGGATGAGACAGTTGGACAGAGACAGACGATCTGAAGCAGACGGCATGAGACAGATGGCCTGAGACAGATGGCATGAGACAGACGGTCTGAGACAGATGGTCTGAGACAGACGGACTGAGACAGACGGACTGAGACAGGCGGGCTGAGACAGGCGGGCTAAGACAGACGGTCTGAGACAAATGGTCTGAGACAGACGGACCCAGACAGACGGTCTCAGACAGGCGGGCTGAGACAGTTGGTTTGAGACAGAAGGTCTCAGACAGACGGACTGAGACAGGCGGACTGAGACAGCCGGGCTGCGACAGGCGGGCTAAGACAGACGGTCTGAGACAGATGGTCTGAGACAGACGGTCTCAGACAGACGGTCTGAGACCGGCTGGCTGAGACACGCGGGCTGAGACAGATGACCTAAGACAGACGGACTGAGACAGGCGGGCTGCGACAGGCGGGCTAAGACAGACGGCCTGAGACAGATGGTCGGAGACAGACGGTCTCATACAAACGGTCTGAGACAGGCGGGCTGAGACAGGCGGGCTGAGACAGACGGTCTCATACAGATGGTCTGATACAGACGGTCTCCGACAGACGGTCTGAGACAGGCCGACTGAGACAGGCGGGCTGAGACAGGCGGGCTGAGACAGATGGTCTGAGACAGACGGGCAGAGGCAGGCGGGATGAGACAGTTGGACAGAGACAGACGGTCTGAGACAGACGGTCTGAGACTGACGGGCAGAGACAGGCGGGCTCAGACAGACGGGCTAAGACCGACGGCCTGAGACAGATGGTCTGAGACAGACGGTCTCAGACAGTTGGTCTCAGACCGACGGTCTCAGACAGACGAACTGAGACAGGCGGGCTGAGACAGGCGGGCAGAGACAGACGGTCTGAGACAGACGGACAGAGACAGACGGGATGAGACAGTTGGACAGAGACAGACGATCTGAAGCAGACGGCATGAGACAGATGGCCTGAGACAGATGGCATGAGACAGACGGTCTGAGACAGATGGTCTGAGACAGACGGACTGAGACAGACGGACTGAGACAGGCGGGCTGAGACAGGCGGGCTAAGACAGACGGTCTGAGACAAATGGTCTGAGACAGACGGACCCAGACAGACGGTCTCAGACAGGCGGGCTGAGACAGTTGGTTTGAGACAGAAGGTCTCAGACAGACGGACTGAGACAGGCGGACTGAGACAGCCGGGCTGCGACAGGCGGGCTAAGACAGACGGTCTGAGACAGATGGTCTGAGACAGACGGTCTCAGACAGACGGTCTGAGACCGGCTGGCTGAGACACGCGGGCTGAGACAGATGGCCTAAGACAGACGGACTGAGACAGGCGGGCTGCGACAGGCGGGCTAAGACAGACGGCCTGAGACAGATGGTCGGAGACAGACGGTCTCATACAAACGGTCTGAGACAGGCGGGCTGAGACAGGCGGGCTGAGACAGTTGGTCTGAGACAGACGGTCTGAGACAGACGTACTGAGACAGGCGGACTGAGACAGGCGGGCAGCGATAGGCGGGCTAAGACAGACGGCCTGAGACAGATGGTCTGAGACAGACGGGCTGAGGCAGGCGGGCTAAGAGAGACGGGCTAAGACAGACGGCCTGAGACATATGGTCTGAGACGGACGGCCTGAGACAGGCGGGCTGCGACAGGCGGGCTAATACAGACGGTCTGAGACAGATGGTCTGAGACAGACGGTCTCAGACAGACGCTCTGAGACAGGCGGGCTGAGACAGATGGTCTGAGACAGACGGTCTCAGACAGACGGTCTGAGACAGGCGGGCTAAGACCGATAGCCTGAGATAGATGGTTTGGGACAGATGCTCTGAGACAGACGGTCTGCGACAGGCGGCATGAGACAGTTGGTCTGAGACAGGCGGGCTCAGACAGACGGGCTAAGACCGACGGCCCGATACAGATGGTGTGACACACATGGCACGAGACAGACGGTCTGCGACAGGCGGCCTGAGACAGTTGGTCTGAGACAGACGGTCTCAGACAGACGGACTGAGACAGGCGGGCTGCGACAGGCGGGCTAAGACAGACGGTCTTATACAGATGGTCCGATACAGACGGTCTCAGACAGACGGTCTGAGACAGGCGGGCTGAGACAGGCGGGCTGAGACAGTTGGTCTGAGACAGACGTTCTGAGACAGACGGACTGAGACAGGCGGGCTGGGACAGGCGGGCTGAGACAGGCGGGCTGAGACAGACGGTCTGAGACAGATGGGCTGAGACAGACGGTCTGAGACAGATGGTCTGAGACAGACGGGCTAAGACCGACAGCCTGAGATAGATGGAGTGGGACAAATGGTCTGAGACAGACGGTCTGCGACAGGCGGCCTGAGACAGTTGGTCTCAGACAGACGGTCTCAGACAGACGGACTGAGACAGGCGGGCTGCGACAGGCGGGCTGAGACAGGTGGGCTGCGACAGATGGTCTGAGACAGACGGACTGAGACAGGCGGGCTGCGACAGGCGGGCTGCGACTGGCGAGCTAAGACAGACGGTCTGATACAGACGGTCTCAGACAGAATGTCTGAGACAGGCCGACTGAGACAGGCGGGCTGAGACAGGCGGGCTGAGACAGGCGGGCAGAGACAGACGGTCTGAGACAGATGGGCTGAGACAGACGGTCTGAGACAGACGGGATGAGACAGTTGGACAGAGACAGACGGTCTGAGACAGACGGTCTGAGACTGACGGTCTCAGACAGACGGTCTGAGACAGGCGGGCTAAGACCGACAGCCTGAGATAGATGGTGTGGGACAGATGCTCTGAGACAGATGGTCTGCGACAGGCGGCCTGAGACAGTTGGTCTGAGACAGACGGTCTCAGACAGACGGACTGAGACAGGCGGGCTGCGACAGGCGGGCTACGACAGATGGTCTGATACAGTCGGTCTCAGACAGATGGTGTGAGACAGACGGGCTAAGACAGACGGTCTGAGACAGGCGGGCTGAGACAGGCGGGCTGAGACAGTTGGTCTGGGACAGACGGTCTGAGACAGACGGACTGAGACAGACGGGATGAGACAGTTGGACAGAGACAGACGGTCTGAGACAGACGGTCTGAGACTGACGGGCAGAGACAGCCGGGCAGAGACAGAGGTTCTGAAACAGACGGACAGAGACAGACGGGATGAGACAGTTGGACAGAGACAGACGATCTGAAGCAGACGGCCTGAGACAGATGGCATGAGACAGACGGTCTGAGACAGATGGTCTGAGACAGACGGGCTAAGACAGACGGTCTGAGACAGGCGGGCTGAGACAGGCGGGCTGAGACAGTTGGTCTGAGACAGACGGTCTGAGACAGACGGACTGAGACAGACGGACTGAGACAGGCGGGCTGAGACAGGCTAGCTAAGACAGACGGGCTGAGAGAGGTGGTCTGAGACAGACGGACTGAGACAGGCGGGGTACGACAGGCGGGCTAAGACAGACGGTCTGATACAGATGGTCTGAGACAGACGGTCTGAGACAGACGGACTGAGACAGGCGGACTGAGACAGGCGGGCTGCGACAGGCGGGCTGAGACAGATGGTCTGAGACAGTTGGACAGAGACAGACGGTCTAAAGCAGACGGTCTGAGACTGACGGGCAAAGACAGGCGGGCTCAGACAGACGGGCTAAGACCGACGGCCTGAGATAGATGGTGTGGGACAAATGGTCTGAGACAGACGGTCTGCGACAGGCGGGATGAGACAGTTGGACAGAGACAGACGATCTGAAGCAGACGGCCTTAGACAGATGGCCTGAGACAGATGGCATGAGACAGACGGTCTGAGACAGATGGTCTGAGACAGACGGGCTAAGACAGACGGTCTGAGACAGGCGGGCTGAGACAGGCGGGCTGAGACAGATGGGCTGAGACTGGCGGGCTGAGACACGTGGTCTGAGACAGACGGACTGAGACAGGCGGGGTACGACAGGCGGGCTAAGACAGACGGTCTGATACAGATGGTCTGAGACAGACGGTCTGAGACAGACGGACTGAGACAGGCGGACTGAGACAGGCGGGCTGCGACAGGCGGGCTAAGACAGACGGTCTGAGACAGATGATCTGAGACAGACGGTCTCAGACAGATGGTCTGAGACAGGCGGGCTGAGACAGGCGGGTTGAGACAGGCGGGCTGAGACAGATGGTCTGAGACAGACGGGCAGAGGCAGGCGGGATGAGACAGTTGGACAGAGACAGACGGTCTGAGACAGACGGTCTGAGACTGACGGGCAGAGACAGGCGGGCTCAGACAGACGGGCTAAGACCGACGGCCTGAGACAGATGGTCTGAGACAGATGGCATGAGACAGACGGTCTGAGACCGGCGGTCAGAGACCGATGGTCTGAGACAGGCGGGCTGAGACAGGCGGGCAGAGACAGAGGTTCTGAAACAGACGGACAGAGACAGACGGGATGAGACAGTTGGACAGAGACAGACGATCTGAAGCAGACGGCCTGAGACAGATGGCATGAGACAGACGGTCTGAGACAGATGGTCTGAGACAGACGGGCTAAGACAGACGGTCTGAGACAGGCGGGCTGAGACAGGCGGGCTGAGACAGTTGGTCTGAGACAGACGGTCTGAGACAGACGGACTGAGACAGACGGACTGAGACAGGCGGGCTGAGACAGGCTAGCTAAGACAGACGGGCTGAGAGAGGTGGTCTGAGACAGACGGACTGAGACAGGCGGGGTACGACAGGCGGGCTAAGACAGACGGTCTGATACAGATGGTCTGAGACAGACGGTCTGAGACAGACGGACTGAGACAGGCGGACTGAGACAGGCGGGCTGCGACAGGCGGACTGAGACAGACGGACTGAGACAGGCGGGCTGAGACAGGCTAGCTAAGACAGACGGGCTGAGAGAGGTGGTCTGAGACAGACGGACTGAGACAGGCGGGGTACGACAGGCGGGCTAAGACAGACGGTCTGATACAGATGGTCTGAGACAGACGGTCTGAGACAGACGGACTGAGACAGGCGGACTGAGACAGGCGGGCTGCGACAGGCGGGCTGAGACAGATGGTCTGAGACAGTTGGACAGAGACAGACGGTCTAAAGCAGACGGTCTGAGACTGACGGGCAAAGACAGGCGGGCTCAGACAGACGGGCGAAGACCGACGGCCTGAGATAGATGGTGTGGGACAAATGGTCTGAGACAGACGGTCTGCGACAGGCGGGATGAGACAGTTGGACAGAGACAGACGATCTGAAGCAGACGGCCTTAGACAGATGGCCTGAGACAGATGGCATGAGACAGACGGTCTGAGACAGATGGTCTGAGACAGACGGGCTAAGACAGACGGTCTGAGACAGGCGGGCTGAGACAGGCGGGCTGAGACAGATGGGCTGAGACTGGCGGGCTGAGACACGTGGTCTGAGACAGACGGACTGAGACAGGCGGGGTACGACAGGCGGGCTAAGACAGACGGTCTGATACAGATGGTCTGAGACAGACGGTCTGAGACAGACGGACTGAGACAGGCGGACTGAGACAGGCGGGCTGCGACAGGCGGGCTAAGACAGACGGTCTGAGACAGATGATCTGAGACGGACGGTCTCAGACAGATGGTCTGAGACAGGCGGGCTGAGACAGGCGGGTTGAGACAGGCGGGCTGAGACAGATGGTCTGAGACAGACGGGCAGAGGCAGGCGGGATGAGACAGTTGGACAGAGACAGACGGTCTGAGACAGACGGTCTGAGACTGACGGGCAAAGACAGGCGGGCTCAGACAGACGGGCTAAGACCGACGGCCTGAGACAGATGGTGTGAGACACATGGCACGAGACAGACGGTCTGAGACCGGCGGTCTGAGACAGATGGTCTGAGACAGACGGGCTATGACCGACAGCCTGAGATAGATGGTGTGGGACAGATGCTCTGAGACAGACGGTCTGCGACAGGCGGCCTGAGACAGTTGGTCTGAGACAGACGGTCTCAGACAGACGGACTGAGACAGGCGGGCTGCGACAGGCGGGCTAAGACAGGCGGTCTGATACAGACGGACAGAGACAGACGGGATGAGACAGTTGGACAGAGACAGACGATCTGAAGCAGACGGCCTGAGACAGATGGCCTGAGACAGATGGCATGAGACAGACGGTCTGAGACAGATGGTCTGAGACAGACGGGCTAAGACAGACGGTCTGAGACAGGCGGGCTGAGACAGGCGGGCTGAGGCAGATGGTCTGAGACTGGCGGGCTGAGACACGTGGTCTGAGACAGACGGACTGAGACAGGCGGGGTACGACAGGCGGGCTAAGACGGACGTTCTGATACAGATGGTCTGAGACAGACGGTCTGAGACAGATGGTCTGAGACAGACGGACTGAGACAGACGGACTGAGACAGACGGACTGAGACAGACGGACTGAGACAGGCGTGCTGCGACAGGCGGGCTAATCCAGACGGTCTGAGACAGATGATCTGAGACAGACGGTCTCAGACAGATGGTCTGAGACAGGCGGGCTGAGACAGACGGTCTGAGACAGATGGTCTGAGACAGACGGTCTGAGACAGACGGACTGAGACAGACGGACTGAGACAGGCGGGCTGAGACAGGCGGGCTAAGACAGACGGTCTGAGACAGATGGGCTGAGACAGACGGTCTGAGACAGATGGTCTGAGACAGACGGACTGAGACAGACGGACTGAGACAGGCGTGCTGCGACAGGCGGGCTAAGCCAGACGGTCTGAGACAGATGATCTGAGACAGACGGTCTCAGACAGATGGTCTGAGACAGGCGGGCTGAGACAGGCGGGTTGAGACAGGCGGGCTGAGACAGATGGTCTGAGACAGACGGGCAGAGGCAGGCGGGATGTGACAGTTGGACAGAGACAGACGGTCTGAGACAGACGGTCTGAGACTGACAGGCAGAGACAGGCGGGCTCAGACAGACGGGCTAAGACCGACAGCCTGAGATAGATGGTGTGGGACAGATGGCATGAGACAGACGGTCTGAGACCGGCGGTCAGAGACCGATGGTCTGAGACAGGCGGGCAGAGACAGACGGTCTGAAACAGACGGACAGAGACAGACGGGATGAGACAGTTGGACAGAGACAGACGATCTGAAGCAGACGGCCTGAGACAGATGGCCTGAGACAGATGGCATGAGACAGACGGTCTGAGACAGATGGTCTGAGACAGACGGGCTAAGACAGACGGCCTGAGACAGATGGTCTGAGACAGACGGTCTCAGACAGACGGTTTGAGTCAGACGCACAGAGACAGATGGACAGAGACAGGCGGGCTGAGACAGAGGGGCTAAGACTGACGGTCTGAGACAGGCGGGCTGAGACAGGAGGGCTAAGACAGACGGGCTAAGACAGACGGTCTGAGTCAGACGGACAGAGACAGATGGACAGAGACAGGCGGGCTGAGACAGGCGGGCTGAGACAGGCGGGCTGAGACAGATGGTCTGAGACAGTTGGACAGAGACAGACGGTCTGAAGCAGAAGGTCTGACACTGACGGGCAAAGACAGGCGGGCTCAGACAGACGGGCTAAGACCGACGGCCTGAGACAGATGCTGTGAGACACATGGCATGAGACAGACGGTCTGAGACCGGCGGTCTGAGACAGATGGTCTGAGACAGACGGGCTAAGACCGACAGCCTGAGATAGATGGTGTGGGACAGATGCTCTGAGACAGACGGTCTGCGACAGGCGGCCTGAGACAGTTGGTCTGAGACAGACGGTCTCAGACAGACGGACTGAGACAGGCCGACTGAGACAGGCGGGCTGAGACAGACGGTCTGAGACAGACGGACAGAGACAGACGCGATGAGACAGTTGGACAGAGACAGACGATCTGAAGCAGACGGCCTGAGACAGATGGCCTGAGACAGATGGCATGAGACAGACGGTCTGAGACAGATGGTCTGAGACAGACGGACTGAGACAGACGGCCTGAGACAGGCGGGCTGAGACAGGCGGGCTGAGACAGTTGGTCTGAGACAGACGGTCTCAGACAGACGGACTGAGACAGGCGGGCTGCGACAGGCGGGCTAAGACAGACGGTCTGATACAGATGGTCTGATACAGACGGTCTCAGACGGACGGTCTGAGACAGGCGGGCTGAGACAGGCGGGCTCAGACAGTTGGTCTGAGACAGACGGACTGAGACAGGCGGGGTACGACAGGCGGGCTAAGACAGACGGTCTGATACAGATGGTCTGAGACAGACGGACTGAGACAGGCGGACTGAGACAGGCGGGCTGCGACAGGCGGGCTAAGACAAACGGTCTGAGACAGATGATCTGAGACAGACGGTCTCAGACAGATGGTCTGAGACAGGCGGGCTGAGACAGGCGGGTTGAGACAGGCGGGCTGAGACAGATGATCTGAGACAGACGGGCAGAGGCAGGCGGGATGTGACAGTTGGACAGAGACAGACGGTCTGAGACAGACGGTCTGAGACTGACGAGCAGAGACAGGCGGGCTGAGACAGGCGGGCTGAGACAGTTGGTCTGAGACAGACGGTCTGAGACAGACGGACTGAGACAGGCGGGCTGAGACAGGCGGGCTGAGACAGGCGGGCTGAGACAGACGGTCTGAGACAGATGGGCTGAAACAGACGGTCTCAGACAGTTGGTCTGAGACGACGGTCTCAGACAGACGTACTGAGACAGGCGGGCTGAGACAGGCGGGCTGAGACAGTTGGTCTGAGACAGACGGTCTGAGACAGACGGACTGAGACAGACGGACTGAGTTGGCGGGCTGAGACAGGCGGGCGAAGACAGACGGTCTGAGACTGGCGGGCTGAGACAGGTGGTCTGAGACAGACGGACTGAGACAGGCGGACTGAGACAGGCGGGCTAAGACAAACGGTCTGATACAGACGGTCTGAGACAGATGATCTGAGACAGACGGTCTCAGACAGATGGTCTGAGACAGGCGGGCTGAGACAGGCGGGATGCGACAGGCGGGCTGAGACAGATGGTCTGAGACAGACGGGCAGAGGCAGGCGGGATGTGACAGTTGGACAGAGACAGACGGTCTGAGACAGACGGTCTGAGACTGACGGGCAGAGACAGGCGGGCTCAGACAGACGGGCTAAGACCGACGGCCTCAGACAGATGGTCTGAGACAGACGGACTAAGACCGACAGCCTGAGATAGATGGTGTGGGACAAATGGTCTGAGACAGACGGTCTGCGACAGGCGGCCTGAGACAGTTGGTCTGAGACAGTTGGTCTGAGACAGACGGTCTCAGACAGACGGACTGAGACAGGCGGGCTGCGACAGGCGGGCTGAGACAGGTGGGCTGCGACAGATGGTCTGAGACAGGCGGACTGAGACAGGCGGGCAGAGACAGACGGTCTGAAACAGACGGACAGAGACAGACGGGATGAGACAGTTGGACAGAGACAGACGATCTGAAGCAGACGGCCTGAGACAGATGGCATGAGACAGACGGTCTGAGACAGATGGTCTGATACAGATGGTCTGAGACAGACGGTCTGAGACAGACGGACTGAGACAGGCGGACTTAGACAGTTGGTCTGAGACAGACGGTCTCAGACAGACGGACTGAGACAGGCGGGCTGCGACAGGCGGGCTGAGACAGGTGAGCTGCGACAGATGGTCTGAGACAGGCGGACTGAGACAGGCGGGCTGCGACAGGCGGGCTGCGACAGGCGGGCTAAGACAGACGGTCTGATACAGATGGTCTGATACAGACGGTCTCAGACAGACGGTCTGAGACAGGCCGACTGAGACAGGCGGGCTGAGACAGGCGCGCTGAGACAGGCGGGCTGAGACAGACGGTCTGAGACAGATGGGCTGAGACAGACGGTCTCAGACAGATGGTCTGAGACAGGCGGGATGAGACAGGCGGGTTGAGACAGGCGGGCTGAGACAGATGGTCTGAGACAGACGGGCAGAGGCAGGCGGGATGTGACAGTTGGACAGAGACAGACGGTCTGAGACAGACGGTCTGAGACTGGCGGGCTGAGACAGGTGGTCTGAGACAGACGGACTGAGACAGGCGGACTGAGACAGGCGGGCTAAGACAGACGGTCTGATACAGACGGTCTGAGACAGATGATCTGAGACAGACGGTCTCAGACAGATGGTCTGAGACAGGCGGGCTGAGACAGGCGGGATGAGACAGGCGGGCTGAGACAGATGGTCTGAGACAGACGGGCAGAGGCAGGCGGGATGTGACAGTTGGACAGAGACAGACGGTCTGAGACTGACGGGCAGAGACAGGCGGGCTCAGACAGACGGGCTAAGACCGACGGCCTCAGACAGATGGTCTGAGACAGACGGACTAAGACCGACAGCCTGAGATAGATGGTGTGGGACAAATGGTCTGAGACAGACGGTCTGCGACAGGCGGCCTGAGACAGTTGGTCTGAGACAGACGGACTGAGACAGGCGGGGTACGACAGGCGGGCTAAGACAGACTGTCTGATACAGATGGTCTGAGACAGACGGACTGAGACAGGCGGACTGAGACAGGCGGGCTGCGACAGGCGGGCTAAGACAGACGGTCTGAGACAGATGATCTGAGACAGACGGTCTCAGACAGATGGTCTGAGACAGGCGGGCTGAGACAGGCGGGTTGAGACAGGCGGGCTGAGACAGATGATCTGAGACAGACGGGCAGAGGCAGGCGGGATGTGACAGTTGGACAGAGACAGACGGTCTGAGACAGACGGTCTGAGACTGACGGGCTGATACAGGCGGGCTGAGACAGGCGGGCTGAGACAGTTGGTCTGAGACAGACGGTCTGAGACAGACGGACTGAGACAGGCGGGCTGAGACAGGCGGGCTGATACAGGCGGGCTGAGACAGACGGTCTGAGACAGATGGGCTGAAACAGACGGTCTCAGACAGTTGGTCTGAGACCGACGGTCTCAGACAGACGTACTGAGACAGGCGGGCTGAGACAGTTGGTCTGAGACAGACGGTCTGAGACAGACGGACTGAGACAGACGGACTGAGTTGGCGGGCTGAGACAGGCGGGCGAAGACAGACGGTCTGAGACTGGCGGGCTGAGACAGGTGGTCTGAGACAGACGGACTGAGACAGGCGGACTGAGACAGGCGGGCTAAGACAGACGGTCTGATACAGACGGTCTGAGACAGATGATCTGAGACAGACGGTCTCAGACAGATGGTCTGAGACAGGCGGGCTGAGACAGGCGGGATGAGACAGGCGGGCTGAGACAGATGGTCTGAGACAGACGGGCAGAGGCAGGCGGGATGTGACAGTTGGACAGAGACAGACGGTCTGAGACAGACGGTCTGAGACTGACGGGCAGAGACAGGCGGGCTCAGACAGACGGGCTAAGACCGACGGCCTCAGACAGATGGTCTGAGACAGACGGACTAAGACCGACAGCCTGAGATAGATGGTGTGGGACAAATGGTCTGAGACAGACGGTCTGGGACGGGCGGCCTGAGACAGTTGGTCTGAGACAGACGGTCTCAGACAGACGGACTGAGACAGGCGGGCTGCGACAGGCGGGCTGAGACAGGTGGGCTGCGACAGATGGTCTGAGACAGGCGGACTGAGACAGGCGGGCAGAGACAGACGGTCTGAAACAGACGGACAGAGACAGACGGGATGAGACAGTTGGACAGAGACAGACGATCTGAAGCAGACGGCCTGAGACAGATGGCATGAGACAGACGGAATGAGACAGATGGTCTGATACAGATGGTCTGAGACAGACGATCTGAGACAGACGGACTGAGACAGGCGGACTGAGACAGTTGGTCAGAGACAGACGGTCTCAGACAGACGGACTGAGACAGGCGGGCTGCGACAGGCGGGCTGAGACAGGTGAGCTGCGACAGATGGTCTGAGACAGGCGGACTGAGACAGGCGGGCTGCGACAGGCGGGCTGCGACAGGCGGGCTAAGACAGACGGTCTGATACAGATGCTCTGATACAGACGGTCTCAGACAGACGGTCTGAGACAGGCCGACTGAGACAGGCGGGCTGAGACAGGCGCGCTGAGACAGGTGGGCTGAGACAGACGGTCTGAGACAGATGGGCTGAGACAGACGGTCTCAGACAGTTGGTCTGAGACCGACGGTCTCAGACAGACGTACTGAGACAGGCGGGCTGAGACAGGCGGGCAGAGACAGACGGTCTGAGACAGACGGACAGAGACAGACGGGATGAGACAGTTGGACAGAGACAGACGATCTGAAGCAGACGGCCTGAGACAGATGGCCTGAGACAGATGGCATGAGACAGACGGTCTGAGACAGATGGTCTGAGACAGACGGACTGAGACAGACGGACTGAGACAGGCGGGCTGAGACAGGCGGGCTAAGACAGACGGTCTGAGACAGATGGGCTGAGACAGACGGTCTGAGACAGATGGGCTGAGACTGGCGGGCTGGGACAGGTGGTCTGAGATAGACGGACTGAGACAGGCGGGGTACGACAGGCGGGCTAAGACAGACGGTCTGATACAGATGGTCTGAGACAGACGGTCTGAGACAGACGGACTGAGACAGGCGGACTGGGACAGGCGGGCTGCGACAGGCGGGCTAAGACAGACGGTCTGAGACAGATGATCTGAGACAGACGGTCTCAGACAGACGGTCTGAGACAGGCGGACTGAGACCGGCGGACTGAGACAGGCGGGCTGCGACAGGCGGGCTGAGACAGATGGTCTGAGACAGTTGGACAGAGACAGACGGTCTGAAGCAGAGGGTCTGACACAGACGGTCTGAGACAGGCGGGCTGAGACAGGCGGGCTGAGACAGTTGGTCTGAGACAGACGGTCTCAGACAGACGGACTGACACAGGCGGGCTGCGACAGGCGGGCTAAGACAGACGGTCTGATACAGATGGTCTGATACAGACGGTCTCAGACGGACGGTCTGAGACAGGCGGGCTGAGACAGGCGGGCTGAGACAGGCGGGCTAAGACAGACGGTCTGAGACAGATGATCTGAGACAGACGGTCTCAGACAGATGGTATGAGACAGGCGGGCTGAGACAGGCGGGTTGAGACAGGCGGGCTGAGACAGATGGTCTGAGACAGACGGGCAGAGGCAGGCGGGATGTGACAGTTGGACAGAGACAGACGGTCTGAGACAGACGGTCTGAGACTGACGGGCAGAGACAGGCGGGCTGAGACAGGCGGGCTGAGACAGTTGGTCTGAGACAGACGGTCTGAGACAGACGGACTGAGACAGGCGGGCTGAGACAGGCGGGCTGAGACAGGCGGGCTGAGACAGACGGTCTGAGACAGATGGGCTGAGACAGACGGTCACAGACAGTTGGTCTGAGACCGACGGTCTCAGACAGACGTACTGAGATAGGCGGGCTGAGACAGGCGGGCTGAGACAGTTGGTCTGAGACAGACGGTCTGAGACAGACGGAGTGAGACAGACGGACTGAGTTGGCGGGCTGAGACAGGCGGGCTAAGACAGACGGTCTGAGACTGGCGGGCTGAGACAGGTGGTCTGAGACAGACGGACTGAGTCAGGCGGACTGAGACAGGCGGGCTAAGACAGACGGTCTGATACAGACGGTCTGAGACAGATGATCTGAGACAGCTGGTCTGAGACAGGCGGGCTGAGACAGGCGGGATCAGACAGGCGGGCTGAGACAGATGGTCTGAGACAGACGGGCAGAGGCAGGCGGGATGTGACAGTTGGACAGAGACAGACGGTCTGAGACAGACGGTCTGAGACTGACGGGCAGAGACAGGCGGGCTCAGACAGACGGGCTAAGACCGACGGCCTCAGACAGATGGTCTGAGACAGACGGACTAAGACCGACAGCCTGAGATAGATGGTGTGGGACAAATGGTCTGAGACAGACGGTCTGCAACAGGCGGCCTGAGACAGTTGGTCTGAGACAGACGGTCTCAGACAGACGGACTGAGACAGGCGGGCTGCGACAGGCGGGCTGAGACAGGTGGGCTGCGACAGATGGTCTGAGACAGGCGGACTGAGACAGGCGGGCAGAGACAGACGGTCTGAAACAGACGGACAGAGACAGACGGGATGAGACAGTTGGACAGAGACAGACGATCTGAAGCAGACGGCCTGAGACAGATGGCATGAGACAGACGGTCTGAGACAGATGGTCTGATACAGATGGTCTGGGACAGACGGTCTGAGACAGACGGACTGAGACAGGCGGACTGAGACAGTTGGTCTGAGACAGACGGTCTCAGACAGACGGACTGAGACAGGCGGGCTGCGACAGGCGGGCTGAGACAGGTGGGCTGCGACAGATGGTCTGAGACAGGCGGACTGAGACAGGCGGGCTGCGACAGGCGGGCTGCGACAGGCGGGCTGCGACAGGCGGGCTAAGACAGACGGTCTGATACAGATGGTCTGATACAGACGGTCTCAGACAGACGGTCTGAGACAGGCCGACTGAGACAGGCGGGCTGAGACAGGCGCGCTGAGACAGGCGGGCTGAGACAGACGGTCTGAGACAGATGGGCTGAGACAGACGGTCTCAGACAGTTGGTCTGAGACCGACGGTCTCAGACAGACGTACTGAGACAGGCGGGCTGAGACAGGCGGGCAGAGACAGACGGTCTGAGACAGACGGACAGAGACAGACGGGATGAGACAGTTGGACAGAGACAGACGATCTGAAGCAGACGGCCTGAGACAGATGGCCTGAGACAGATGGCATGAGACAGACGGTCTGAGACAGATGGTCTGAGACAGACGGACTGAGACAGACGGACTGAGACAGGCGGGCTGCGACAGGCGGGCTAAGACAGACGGTCTGAGACAGATGGGCTGAGACAGACGGTCTGAGACAGATGGGCTGAGCCTGGCGGGCTGGGACAGGTGGTCTGAGATAGACGGACTGAGACAGGCGGGGTACGACAGGCGGGCTAAGACAGACGGTCTGATACAGATGGTCTGAGACAGACGGTCTGAGACAGACGGACTTAGACAGGCGGACTGGGACAGGCGGGCTGCGACAGGCGGGCTAAGACAGACGGTCTGAGACAGTTGGACAGAGACAGACGGTCTGAAGCAGACGGTCTGAGACAGACGGTCTGAGACAGGCGGGCTGAGACAGGCGGGCTGAGACAGTTGGTCTGAGACAGACGGTCTCAGACAGACGGACTGAGACAGGCGGGCTGCGACAGGCGGGCTAAGACAGACGGTCTGATACAGATGGTCTGATACAGGCGGTCTCAGACGGACGGTCTGAGACAGGCGGGCTGAGACAGGCGGGCTGAGACAGTTGGTCTGAGACTGACGGACTGAGACAGGCGGGGTACGACAGGCGGGCTAAGACAGACGGTCTGATACAGATGGTCTGAGACAGACGGTCTGAGACAGACGGACTGAGACAGGCGGACTGAGACAGGCGGGCTAAGACAGACGGTCTGATACAGACGGTCTGAGACAGATGATCTGAGACAGACGGTCTCAGACAGATGGTCTGAGACAGGCGGGCTGAGACAGGCGGGATGAGACAGGCGGGCTGAGACAGATGGTCTGAGACAGACGGGCAGAGGCAGGCGGGATGTGACAGTTGGACAGAGACAGACGGTCTGAGACTGACGGGCAGAGACAGGCGGGCTCAGACAGACGGGCTAAGACCGACGGCCTCAGACAGATGGTCTGAGACAGACGGACTAAGACCGACAGCCTGAGATAGATGGTGTGGGACATATGGTCTGAGACAGACGGTCTGCGACAGGCGGCCTGAGACAGTTGGTCTGAGACAGACGGTCTCAGACAGACGGACTGAGACAGGCGGGCTGCGACAGGCGGGCTGAGACAGGTGGGCTGCGACAGATGGTCTGAGACAGGCGGACTGAGACAGGCGGGCAGAGACAGACGGTCTGAAACAGACGGACAGAGACAGACGGGATGAGACAGTTGGACAGAGACAGACGATCTGAAGCAGACGGCCTGAGACAGATGGCATGAGACAGACGGTCTGAGACAGATGGTCTGATACAGATGGTCTGAGACAGACGGTCTGAGACAGACGGTCTGAGGCAGACGGTCTGAGACAGGCGGACTGAGACAGGCGGGCTGCGACAGGCGGGCTGCGACAGGCGGGCTGCGACAGGCGGGCTAAGACAGACGGTCTGATACAGATGGTCTGATACAGACGGTCTCAGACAGACGGTCTGAGACAGGCCGACTGAGACAGGCGGGCTGAGACAGGCGCGCTGAGACAGGCGGGCTGAGACAGACGGTATGAGACAGATGGGCTGAGACAGACGGTCTCAGACAGACGTACTGAGACAGGCGGGCTGAGACAGGCGGGCTGAGACAGACGGTCTGAGACAGATGGGCTGAGACAGACGGTCTCAGACAGTTGGTCTGAGACCGACGTTCTCAGACAGACGTACTGAGACAGACGTACTGAGACAGGCGGGCTGAGACTGGCGGGCAGAGACAGACGGTCTGAGACAGACGGACAGAGACAGACGGACTGCGACAGGCGGGCTAAGACAGACGGTCTGATACAGATGGTCTGATACAGACGGTCTCAGACAGACGGTCTGTGACAGGCCGACTGAGACAGGCGGGCTGAGACAGGCGGGCTGAGACAGGCGGGCTAAGACAGACGGCCTGAGACAGATGGTCTGAGACAGACGGTCTGCGACAGGCGGCAGAGACAGTTGGTCTGAGACAGACGGTCTCAGACAGACGGACTGAGACAGGCGGGCTGCGACAGGCGGGCTGAGACAGGTGGGCTGCGACAGATGGTCTGAGACAGGCGGACTGAGACAGGCGCACTGAGACAGGCGGGCTAAGACAGACGGTCTGATACAGACGGTCTGAGACAGATGATCTGAGACAGACGGTCTCAGACAGATGGTCTGAGACAGGCGGGCTGAGACAGATGGTCTGAGACAGACGGGCAGAGGCAGGCGGGATGTGACAGTTGGACAGAGACTGACGGTCTGAGACTGACGGGCAGAGACAGGCGGGCTCAGACAGACGGGCTAAGACCGACGGCCTCAGACAGATGGTCTGAGACAGACGGACTAAGACCGACAGCCTGAGATAGATGGTGTGGGACAAATGGTCTGAGACAGGCGGGCTGAGACAGGCGGACTGAGACAGGCGGGCAGAGACAGACGGTCTGAAACAGACGGACAGAGACAGACGGGATGAGACAGTTGGACAGAGACAGACGATCTGAAGCAGACGGCCTGAGACAGATGGCATGAGACAGACGGTCTGAGACAGATGGTCTGATACAGATGGTCTGAGACAGACGGTCTGAGACAGACGGTCTGAGACAGGCGGACTGAGACAGGCGGGCTGCGACAGGCGGGCTGCGACAGGCGGGCTAAGACAGACGGTCTGATACAGATGGTCTGATACAGACGGTCTCAGACAGACGGTCTGAGACAGGCCGACTGAGACAGGCGGGCTGAGACAGGCGCGCTGAGACAGGCGGGCTGAGACAGACGGTCTGAGACAGATGGGCTGAGACAGACGGTCTCAGACAGACGTACTGAGACAGGCGGGCTGAGACAGGCGGGCTGAGACAGACGGACTGAGACAGGCGGACTGAGACAGGCGGGCTAAGACAGACGGTCTGATACAGACGGTCTGAGACAGATGATCTGAGACAGACGGTCTCAGACAGATGGTCTGAGACAGGCGGGCTGAGACAGGCGGGATGAGACAGGCGGGCTGAGACAGATGGTCTGAGACAGACGGGCAGAGGCAGGCGGGATGTGACAGTTGGACAGAGACAGACGGTCTGAGACAGATGGGCTGAGACAGACGATCTGAAGCAGACGGCCTGAGACAGATGGCATGAGACAGACGGTCTGAGACAGATGGTCTGATACAGATGGTCTGAGACAGACGGTCTGAGACAGACGGTCTGAGACAGGCGGACTGAGACAGGCGGGCTGCGACAGGCGGGCTGCGACAGGCGGGCTAAGACAGACGGTCTGATACAGATGTTCTGATACAGACGGTCTCAGACAGACGGTCTGAGACAGGCCGACTGAGACAGGCGGGCTGAGACAGGCGCGCTGAGACAGGCGGGCTGAGACAGACGGTCTGAGACAGATGGGCTGAGACAGACGGTCTCAGACAGACGTACTGAGACAGGCGGGCTGAGACAGGCGGGCTGAGACAGACGGACTGAGACAGGCGGTCTGAGACAGGCGGACTGAGACAGGCGGGCTGCGACAGGCGGGCTGCGACAGGCGGGCTAAGACAGACGGTCTGATACAGATGGTCTGATACAGACGGTCTCAGACAGACGGTCTGAGACAGGCCGACTGAGACAGGCGGGCTGAGACAGGCGCGCTGAGACAGGCGGGCTGAGACAGACGGTATGAGACAGATGGGCTGAGACAGACGGTCTCAGACAGACGTACTGAGACAGGCGGGCTGAGACAGGCGGGCTGAGACAGACGGTCTGAGACAGATGGGCTGAGACAGACGGTCTCAGACAGTTGGTCTGAGACCGACGTTCTCAGACAGACGTACTGAGACAGACGTACTGAGACAGGCGGGCTGAGACTGGCGGGCAGAGACAGACGGTCTGAGACAGACGGACAGAGACAGACGGACTGCGACAGGCGGGCTAAGACAGACGGTCTGATACAGATGGTCTGATACAGACGGTCTCAGACAGACGGTCTGTGACAGGCCGACTGAGACAGGCGGGCTGAGACAGGCGGGCTGAGACAGGCGGGCTAAGACAGACGGCCTGAGACAGATGGTCTGAGACAGACGGTCTGCGACAGGCGGCAGAGACAGTTGGTCTGAGACAGACGGTCTCAGACAGACGGACTGAGACAGGCGGGCTGCGACAGGCGGGCTGAGACAGGTGGGCTGCGACAGATGGTCTGAGACAGGCGGACTGAGACAGGCGCACTGAGACAGGCGGGCTAAGACAGACGGTCTGATACAGACGGTCTGAGACAGATGATCTGAGACAGACGGTCTCAGACAGATGGTCTGAGACAGGCGGGCTGAGACAGATGGTCTGAGACAGACGGGCAGAGGCAGGCGGGATGTGACAGTTGGACAGAGACTGACGGTCTGAGACTGACGGGCAGAGACAGGCGGGCTCAGACAGACGGGCTAAGACCGACGGCCTCAGACAGATGGTCTGAGACAGACGGACTAAGACCGACAGCCTGAGATAGATGGTGTGGGACAAATGGTCTGAGACAGGCGGGCTGAGACAGGCGGACTGAGACAGGCGGGCAGAGACAGACGGTCTGAAACAGACGGACAGAGACAGACGGGATGAGACAGTTGGACAGAGACAGACGATCTGAAGCAGACGGCCTGAGACAGATGGCATGAGACAGACGGTCTGAGACAGATGGTCTGATACAGATGGTCTGAGACAGACGGTCTGAGACAGACGGTCTGAGACAGGCGGACTGAGACAGGCGGGCTGCGACAGGCGGGCTGCGACAGGCGGGCTAAGACAGACGGTCTGATACAGATGGTCTGATACAGACGGTCTCAGACAGACGGTCTGAGACAGGCCGACTGAGACAGGCGGGCTGAGACAGGCGCGCTGAGACAGGCGGGCTGAGACAGACGGTCTGAGACAGATGGGCTGAGACAGACGGTCTCAGACAGACGTACTGAGACAGGCGGGCTGAGACAGGCGGGCTGAGACAGACGGACTGAGACAGGCGGACTGAGACAGGCGGGCTAAGACAGACGGTCTGATACAGACGGTCTGAGACAGATGATCTGAGACAGACGGTCTCAGACAGATGGTCTGAGACAGGCGGGCTGAGACAGGCGGGATGAGACAGGCGGGCTGAGACAGATGGTCTGAGACAGACGGGCAGAGGCAGGCGGGATGTGACAGTTGGACAGAGACAGACGGTCTGAGACAGATGGGCTGAGACAGACGATCTGAAGCAGACGGCCTGAGACAGATGGCATGAGACAGACGGTCTGAGACAGATGGTCTGATACAGATGGTCTGAGACAGACGGTCTGAGACAGACGGTCTGAGACAGGCGGACTGAGACAGGCGGGCTGCGACAGGCGGGCTGCGACAGGCGGGCTAAGACAGACGGTCTGATACAGATGTTCTGATACAGACGGTCTCAGACAGACGGTCTGAGACAGGCCGACTGAGACAGGCGGGCTGAGACAGGCGCGCTGAGACAGGCGGGCTGAGACAGACGGTCTGAGACAGATGGGCTGAGACAGACGGTCTCAGACAGACGTACTGAGACAGGCGGGCTGAGACAGGCGGGCTGAGACAGACGGACTGAGACAGGCGGACTGAGACAGGCGGGCTAAGACAGACGGTCTGATACAGACGGTCTGAGACAGATGATCTGAGACAGACGGTCTCAGACAGATGGTCTGAGCCAGGCGGGCTGAGACAGGCGGGATGAGACAGGCGGGCTGAGACAGATGGTCTGAGACAGACGGGCAGAGGCAGGCGGGATGTGACAGTTGGACAGAGACAGACGGTCTGAGACAGATGGGCTGAGACAGACGGTCTGAGACAGATGGGCTGAGACTGGCGGGCTGGGACAGGTGGTCTGAGATAGACGGACTGAGACAGGCGGGGTACGACAGGCGGGCTAAGACAGACGGTCTGATACAGATGGTCTGAGACAGACGGACTGAGACAGGCGGACTGGGACAGGCGGGCTGCGACAGGCGGGCTAAGACAGACGGTCTGAGACAGATGATCTGAGACAGACGGTCTCAGACAGACGGTCTGAGACAGGCGGACTGAGACAGGCGGACTGAGACAGGCGGGCTGCGACAGGCGGGCTAAGACAGATGGTCTGAGACAGTTGGACAGAGACAGACGGTCTGAAGCAGACGGTCTGAGACAGACGGTCTGAGACAGGCGGGCTGAGACAGGCGGGCTGAGACAGTTGGTCTGAGACAGACGGTCTCAGACAGACGGACTGAGACAGGCGGGCTGCGACAGGCGGGCTAAGACAGACGGTCTGATACAGATGGTCTGATACAGGCGGTCTCAGACGGACGGTCTGAGACAGGCGGGCTGAGACAGGCGGGCTGAGACAGGCGGGCTGAGACAGACGGGCTGAGACAGATGGTCTGAGACAGATGGCATGAGACAGACGGTCTGAGACCGGCGGTCAGAGACCGATGGTCTGAGACAGGCGGGCTGAGACAGGCGGGCAGAGACAGACGGTCTGAAACTGACGGACAGAGACAGACGGGATGAGACAGTTGGACAGAGACAGACGATCTGAAGCAGACGGCCTGAGACAGATGGCCTGAGACAGATGGCATGAGACAGACGGTCTGAGACAGATGGTCTGAGACAGGCGGGCTAAGACAGACGGTCTGAGACAGGCGGGCTGAGACAGGCGGGCTGAGACAGTTGGTCTGAGACAGACGGTCTGAGACAGACGGACTGAGACAGACGGACTGAGACAGGCGGGCTGAGACAGGCTAGCTAAGACAGACGGGCTGAGACAGGTGGTCTGAGACAGACGGACTGAGACAGGCGGGGTACGACAGGCGGGCTAAGACAGACGGTCTGATACAGATGGTCTGAGACAGACGGTCTGAGACAGACGGACTGAGACAGGCGGACTGGGACTGGCGGGCTGCGACAGGCGGGCTAAGACAGACGGTCTGAGACAGATGATCTGAGACAGACGGTCTCAGACAGATGGTCTGAGACAGGCGGGCTGAGACAGGCGGGTTGAGATAGGCGGGCTGAGACAGATGGTCTGAGACAGACGGGCAGACGCAGGCGGGATGTGACAGTTGGACAGAGACAGACGGTCTGAGACAGACGGTCTGAGACTGACGGGCAGAGACAGGCGGGCTGAGACAGGCGGGCTGAGACAGTTGGTCTGAGGCAGACGGTCTGAGACAGACGGACTGAGACAGGCGGGCTGAGACAGGCGGGCTGAGACAGGCGGGCTGAGACAGACGGTCTGAGACAGACGGACAGAGACAGACGGGATGAGACAGTTGGACAGAGACAGACGATCTGAAGCAGACGGCCTTAGACAGATGGCCTGAGACAGATGGCATGAGACAGACGGTCTGAGACAGATGGTCTGAGACAGACGGGCTAAGACAGACGGTCTGAGACAGGCGGGCTGAGACAGATGGTCTGAGACAGACGGGCAGAGGCAGGCGGGATGTGACAGTTGGACAGAGACAGACGGTCTGAGACAGATGGCCTGAGACTGACCGGCAGAGACAGGCGGGCTCAGACAGACGGGCTAAGACCGACGGCCTGAGACAGATGGTCTGAGACAGATGGCATGAGACAGACGGTCTGAGACCGGCGGTCAGAGACAGATGGTCTGAGGCAGACGTGCTACGACCGACAGCCTGAGATAGATGGTGTGGGACAAATGGTCTGAGACAGACGGTCTGCGACAGGCGGGATGAGACAGTTGGACAGAGACAGACGATCTGAAGCAGACGGCCTTAGACAGATGGCCTGAGACAGATGGCATGAGACAGACGGTCTGAGACAGATGGTCTGAGACAGACGGGCTAAGACAGACGGTCTGAGACAGGCGGGCTGAGACAGGCGGGCTGAGACAGATGGGCTGAGACTGGCGGGCTGAGACACGTGGTCTGAGACAGACGGACTGAGACAGGCGGGGTACGACAGGCGGGCTAAGACAGACGGTCTGATACAGATGGTCTGAGACAGACGGTCTGAGACAGACGGACTGAGACAGGCGGACTGAGACAGGCGGGCTGCGACAGGCGGGCTAAGACAGACGGTCTGAGACAGATGATCTGAGACAGACGGTCTCAGACAGATGGTCTGAGACAGGCGGGCTGAGACAGGCGGGTTGAGACAGGCGGGCTGAGACAGATGGTCTGAGACAGACGGGCAGAGGCAGGCGGGATGAGACAGTTGGACAGAGACAGACGGTCTGAGACAGACGGTCTGAGACTGACGGGCAGAGACAGGCGGGCTCAGACAGACGGGCTAAGACCGACGGCCTGAGACAGATGGTCTGAGACAGATGGCATGAGACAGACGGTCTGAGACCGGCGGTCAGAGACCGATGGTCTGAGACAGGCGGGCTGAGACAGGCGGGCAGAGACAGAGGTTCTGAAACAGACGTACAGAGACAGACGATCTGAAGCAGACGGCCTGAGACAGATGGCATGAGACAGACGGTCTGAGACAGATGGTCTGAGACAGACGGGCTAAGACAGACGGTCTGAGACAGGCGGGCTGAGACAGGCGGGCTGAGACAGTTGGTCTGAGACAGACGGTCTGAGCCAGACGGACTGAGACAGACGGACTGAGACAGGCGGGCTGAGACAGGCTAGCTAAGACAGACGGGCTGAGAGAGGTGGTCTGAGACAGACGGACTGAGACAGGCGGGGTACGACAGGCGGGCTAAGACAGACGGTCTGATACAGATGGTCTGAGACAGACAGTCTGAGACAGACGGACTGAGACAGGCGGACTGAGACAGGCGGGCTGCGACAGGCGGGATGAGACAGATGGTCTGAGACAGTTGGACAGAGACAGACGGTCTAAAGCAGACGGTCTGAGACTGACGGGCAAAGACAGGCGGGCTCAGACAGACGGGCTAAGACCGACGGCCTGAGACAGATGGTGTGAGACACATGGCACGAGACAGACGGTCTGAGACCGGCGGTCTGAGACAGATGGTCTGAGACAGACGGGCTATGACCGACAGCCTGAGATAGATGGTGTGGGACAGATGCTCTGAGACAGACGGTCTGCGACAGGCGGCCTGAGACAGTTGGTCTGAGACAGACGGTCTCAGACAGACGGACTGAGACAGGCGGGCTGCGACAGGCGGGCTAAGACAGGCGGTCTGATACAGACGGACAGAGACAGACGGGATGAGACAGTTGCACAGAGACAGACGACCTGAAGCAGACGGCCTGAGACAGATGGCCTGAGACAGATGGCATGAGACAGACGGTCTGAGACAGATGGTCTGATACAGACGGACTGAGACAGACGGACTGAGACAGGCGGGCTGAGACAGGCGGGTTAAGACAGACGGTCTGAGACAGATGGGCTGAGACAGACGTACTGAGACAGGCGGGCTGAGACAGGCGGGCACAGACAGACGGTCTGAGATAGACGGACAGAGACAGACGGGATGAGACAGTTGGACAGAGACAGACGATCTGAAGCAGACGGCCTGAGACTGATGGCCTGAGACAGATGGCATGAGACAGACGGTCTGAGACAGATGGTCTGAGACAGACGGACTGAGACAGACGGACTGAGACAGGCGGGCTGAGACAGGCGGGCTAAGACAGACGGTCTGAGACAGATGGGCTGAGACAGACGGTCTGAGACAGATGGGCTGAGACTGGCGGGCTGAGACAGGTGGTCTGAGACAGACGGACTGAGACAGGCGGGGTACGACAGGCGGGCTGAGACAGTTTGTCTGAGGCAGACGGTCTGAGACAGACGGACTGAGACAGGCGGGCTGAGACAGGCGGGCTGAGACAGGCGGGCTGAGACAGACGGTCTGAGACAGATGGTCTGAGACAGACGGTCTGAGACAGACGGGCAAAGACAGGCGGGCTCAGACAGACGGGCTAAGACCGACGGCCTGAGACAGATGGTGTGAGACACATGGCACGAGACAGACGGTCTGAGACCGGCGGTCTGAGACAGATGGTCTGAGACAGACGGGCTAAGACCGACAGCCTGAGATAGATGGTGTGGGACTGATGCTCTGAGACAGACGGTCTGCGACAGGCGGCCTGAGACAGTTGGTCTGAGACAGACGGTCTCAGACAGACGGACAGAGACAGGCGGGCTGCGACAGGCGGGATAAGACAGGCGGTCTGATACAGACGGCAGAGACAGACGGGATGAGACAGTTGGACAGAGACAGACGATCTGAAGCAGACGGCCTGAGACAGATGGCCTGAGACAGATGGCATGAGACAGACGGTCTGAGACAGATGGTCTGAGACAGACGGGCTAAGACAGACGGTCTGAGACAGGCGGGCTGAGACAGGCGGGCTGAGACAGATGGTCTGAGACTGGCGGGCTGAGACACGTGGTCTGAGACAGACGGACTGAGACAGGCGGGGTACGACAGGCGGGCTAAGACGGACGTTCTGATACAGATGGTCTGAGACAGACGGTCTGAGACAGATGGTCTGAGACAGACGGACTGAGACAGACGGACTGAGACAGACGGACTGAGACAGACGGACTGAGACAGGCGTGCTGCGACAGGCGGGCTAATCCAGACGGTCTGAGACAGATGATCTGAGACAGACGGTCTCAGACAGATGGTCTGAGACAGGCGGGCTGAGTCAGACGGTCTGAGACAGATGGTCTGAGACAGACGGTCTGAGACAGACGGACTGAGACAGACGGACTGAGACAGGCGGGCTGAGACAGGCGGGCTAAGACAGACGGTCTGAGACAGATGGGCTGAGACAGACGGTCTGAGACAGATGGTCTGAGACAGACGGACTGAGACAGACGGACTGAGACAGGCGTGCTGCGACAGGCGGGCTAAGCCAGACGGTCTGAGACAGATGATCTGAGACAGACGGTCTCAGACAGATGGTCTGAGACAGGCGGGCTGAGACAGGCGGGTTGAGACAGGCGGGCTGAGACAGATGGTCTGAGACAGACGGGCAGAGGCAGGCGGGATGTGACAGTTGGACAGAGACAGACGGTCTGAGACAGACGGTCTGAGACTGACAGGCAGAGACAGGCGGGCTCAGACAGACGGGCTAAGACCGACAGCCTGAGATAGATGGTGTGGGACAGATGGCATGAGACAGACGGTCTGAGACCGGCGGTCAGAGACCGATGGTCTGAGACAGGCGGGCAGAGACAGACGGTCTGAAACAGACGGACAGAGACAGACGGGATGAGACAGTTGGACAGAGACAGACGATCTGAAGCAGACGGCCTGAGACAGATGGCCTGAGACAGATGGCATGAGACAGACGGTCTGAGACAGATGGTCTGAGACAGACGGGCTAAGACAGACGGCCTGAGACAGATGGTCTGAGACAGACGGTCTCAGACAGACGGTTTGAGTCAGACGCACAGAGACAGATGGACAGAGACAGGCGGGCTGAGACAGAGGGGCTAAGACTGACGGTCTGAGACAGGCGGGCTGAGACAGGCGGGCTAAGACAGACGGGCTAAGACAGACGGCCTGAGACAGATGGTCTGAGACAGACGGTCTCAGACAGACGGTCTGAGTCAGACGGACAGAGACAGATGGACAGAGACAGGCGGGCTGAGACAGGCGGGCTGAGACAGATGGTCTGAGACAGTTGGACAGAGACAGACGGTCTGAAGCAGAAGGTCTGAGACTGACGGGCAAAGACAGGCGGGCTCAGACAGACGGGCTAAGACCGACGGCCTGAGACAGATGCTGTGAGACACATGGCATGAGACAGACGGTCTGAGACCGGCGGTCTGAGACAGATGGTCTGAGACAGACGGGCTAAGACCGACAGCCTGAGATAGATGGTGTGGGACAGATGCTCTGAGACAGACGGTCTGCGACAGGCGGCCTGAGACAGTTGGTCTGAGACAGACGGTCTCAGACACACGGACTGGGACAGGCCGACTGAGACAGGCGGGCTGAGACAGGCGGGCTGAGACAGACGGTCTGAGACAGATGGTCTGAGACCGACGGTCTCAGACAGACGGTCTGAGTCAGACGGACAGAGACAGATGGATAGAGACAGGCGGGCTGAGACAGAGGGGCTAAGACTGACGGTCTGAGTCAGATGGACTCAGACAGATGGCATGAGACAGACGGTCTGAGACAGATGGTCTGAGACAGACGGACTGAGACAGACGGACTGAGACAGGCGGGCTGAGACAGGCGGGCTAAGACAGACGGTCTGAGACAGATGGGCTGAGACAGACGGTCTGAGACAGATGGTCTGAGACAGACGGTCTCAGACAGACGGACTGGGACAGGCGGGCTGAGACAGGCGGGCAGAGACAGACGGTCTGAGACAGACGGACAGAGACAGACGGGATGAGACAGTTGGACAGAGACAGACGATCTGAAGCAGACGGCCTGAGACAGATGGCCTGAGACAGATGGCATGAGACAGACGGTCTGAGACAGATGGTCTGAGACAGACGGACTGAGACAGACGGACTGAGACAGGCGGGCTGAGACAGGCGGGCTAAGACAGACGGTCTGAGACAGATGGGCTGAGACAGACGGTCTGAGACAGATGGGCTGAGACTGGCGGGCTGGGACAGGTGGTCTGAGATAGACGGACTGAGGCAGGCGGGGTACGACAGGCGGGCTAAGACAGACGGTCTGATACAGATGGTCTGAGACAGACGGTCTGAGACAGACGGACTGAGACAGGCGGACTGGGACAGGCGGGCTGCGACAGGCGGGCTAAGACAGACGGTCTGAGACAGATGATCTGAGACAGACGGTCTCAGACAGACGGTCTGAGACAGGCGGACTGAGACAGGCGGACTGAGACAGGCGGGCTGCGACAGGCGGGCTGAGACAGATGGTCTGAGACAGTTGGACAGAGACAGACGGTCTGAAGCAGACGGTCTGAGACAGACGGTCTGAGACAGGCGGGCTGAGACAGGCGGGCTGAGACAGTTGGTCTGAGACAGACGGTCTCAGACAGACGGACTGAGACAGGCGGGCTGCGACAGGCGGGCTAAGACAGACGGTCTGATACAGATGGTCTGATACAGACGGTCTCAGACGGACGGTCTGAGACAGGCGGGCTGAGACAGGCGGGCTGAGACAGTTGGTCTGAGACAGACGGACTGAGACAGGCGGGGTACGACAGGCGGGCTAAGACAGACGGTCTGATACAGATGGTCTGAGACAGACGGTCTGAGACAGACGGACTGAGACAGGCGGACTGAGACAGGCGGGCTGCGACAGGCGGGCTAAGACAGACGGTCTGAGACAGATGATCTGAGACAGACGGTCTCAGACAGATGGTCTGAGACAGGCGGGCTGAGACAGGCGGGTTGAGACAGGCGGGCTGAGACAGATGGTCTGAGACAGACGGGCAGAGGCAGGCGGGATGTGACAGTTGGACAGAGACAGACGGTCTGAGACAGACGGTCTGAGACTGACGGGCAGAGACAGGCGGGCTGAGACAGGCGGGCTGAGACAGTTGGTCTGAGACAGACGGTCTGAGACAGACGGACTGAGACAGGCGGGCTGAGACAGGCGGGCTGAGACAGGCGGGCTGAGACAGACGGTCTGAGACAGATGGGCTGAGACAGACGGTCTCAGACAGACGTACTGAGATAGGCGGGCTGAGACAGGCGGGCTGAGACAGTTGGTCCGAGACAGACGGTCTGAGACAGACGGACTGAGACAGACGGACTGAGTTGGCGGGCTGAGACAGGCGGGCTAAGACAGACGGTCTGAGACTGGCGGGCTGAGACAGGTGGTCTGAGACAGACGGACTGAGACAGGCGGACTGAGACAGGCGGGCTAAGACAGACGGTCTGATACAGACGGTCTGAGACAGATGATCTGAGACAGACGGTCTCAGACAGCTGGTCTGAGACAGGCGGGCTGAGACAGGCGGGATGAGACAGGCGGGCTGAGACAGATGGTCTGAGACAGACGGGCAGAGGCAGGCGGGATGTGACAGTTGGACAGAGACAGACGGTCTGAGACAGACGGTCTGAGACTGACGGGCAGAGACAGGCGGGCTCAGACAGACGGGCTAAGACCGACGGCCTCAGACAGATGGTCTGAGACAGACGGACTAAGACCGACAGCCTGAGATAGATGGTGTGGGACAAATGGTGTGAGACAGACGGTCTGCAACAGGCGGCCTGAGACAGTTGGTCTGAGACAGACGGTCTCAGACAGACGGACTGAGACAGGCGGGCTGCGACAGGCGGGCTGAGACAGGTGGGCTGCGACAGATGGTCTGAGACAGGCGGACTGAGACAGGCGGGCAGAAACAGACGGTCTGAAACAGACGGTCTGAAACAGACGGACAGAGACAGACGGGATGAGACAGTTGGACAGAGACAGACGATCTGAAGCAGACGGCCTGAGACAGATGGCATGAGACAGACGGCCTGAGACAGATGGTCTGATACAGATGGTCTGGGACAGACGGTCTGAGACAGACGGACTGAGACAGGCGGACTGAGACAGTTGGTCTGAGACAGACGGTCTCAGACAGACGGACTGAGACAGGCGGGCTGCGACAGGCGGGCTGAGACAGGTGGGCTGCGACAGATGGTCTGAGACAGGCGGACTGAGACAGGCGGGCTGCGACAGGCGGGCTGCGACAGGCGGGCTAAGACAGACGGTCTGATACAGATGGTCTGATACAGACGGTCTCAGACAGACAGTCTGAGACAGGCCGACTGAGACAGGCGGACTGAGACAGGCGGGCTGCGACAGGCGGGCCGAGACAGATGGTCTGAGACAGTTGGACAGAGACAGACGGTCTGAAGCAGACGGTCTGAGACAGACGGTCTGAGACAGGCGGGCTGAGACAGGCGGGCTGAGACAGTTGGTCTGAGACAGACGGTCTCAGACAGACGGACTGAGACAGGCGGGCTGCGACAGGCGGGCTAAGACAGACGGTCTGATACAGATGGTCTGATACAGGCGGTCTCAGACGGACGGTCTGAGACAGGCGGGCTGAGACAGGCGGGCTGAGACAGTTGGTCTGAGACTGACGGACTGAGACAGGCGGGGTACGACAGGCGGGCAAAGACAGACGGTCTGATACAGATGGTCTGAGACAGACGGTCTGAGACAGACGGACTGAGACAGGCGGACTGAGACAGGCGGGCTGCGACAGGCGGGCTAAGACAGACGGTCTGAGACAGATGATCTGAGACAGACGGTCTCAGACAGATGGTCTGAGACAGGCGGGCTGAGACAGGCGGGTTGAGACAGGCGGGCTGAGACAGATGGTCTGAGACAGGCGGGCAGAGGCAGGCGGGATGTGACAGTTGGACAGAGACAGACGGTCTGAGACAGACGGTCTGAGACTGGCGGGCTGAGACAGGTGGTCTGAGACAGACGGACTGAGACAGGCGGACTGAGACAGGCGGGCTAAAACAGACGGTCTGATACAGACGGTCTGAGACAGATGATCTGAGACAGACGGTCTCAGACAGATGGTCTGAGACAGGCGGACTGAGACAGGCGGGCTGCGACAGGCGGGCTGCGACAGGCGGGCTAAGACAGACGGTCTGATACAGATGGTCTGATACAGACGGTCTCAGACAGACGGTCTGAGACAGGCCGACTGAGACAGGCGGGCTGAGACAGGCGCGCTGAGACAGGCGGGCTGAGACAGACGGTCTGAGACAGATGGGCTGAGACAGACGGTCTCAGACAGACGTACTGAGACAGGCGGGCTGAGACAGGCGGGCTGAGACAGACGGTCTGAGACAGATGGGCTGAGACAGACGGTCTCAGACAGTTGGTCTGAGACCGACGGTCTCAGACAGACGTACTGAGACAGACGTACTGAGACAGGCGGGCTGAGACAGGCGGGCAGAGACAGACGGTCTGAGACAGACGGACAGAGACAGACGGACTGCGACAGGCGGGCTAAGACAGACGGTCTGATACAGATGGTCTGATACAGACGGTCTCAGACAGACGGTCTGTGACAGGCCGACTGAGACAGGCGGGCTGAGACAGGCGGGCTGAGACAGGCGGGCTAAGACAGACGGCCTGAGACAGATGGTCTGAGACAGACGGTCTGCGACAGGCGGCAGAGACAGTTGGTCTGACACAGACGGTCTCAGACAGACGGACTGAGACAGGCGGGCTGCGACAGGCGGGCTGAGACAGGTGGGCTGCGACAGATGGTCTGAGACAGGCGGACTGAGACAGGCGGACTGAGACAGGCGGGCTAAGACAGACGGTCTGATACAGACGGTCTGAGACAGATGATCTGAGACAGACGGTCTCAGACAGATGGTCTGAGACAGGCGGGCTGAGACAGGCGGGATGAGACAGGCGGGCTGAGACAGATGGTCTGAGACAGACGGGCAGAGGCAGGCGGGATGTGACAGTTGGACAGAGACAGACGGTCTGAGACTGACGGGCAGAGACAGGCGGGCTCAGACAGACGGGCTAAGACCGACGGCCTCAGACAGATGGTCTGAGACAGACGGACTAAGACCGACAGCCTGAGATAGATGGTGTGGGACAAATGGTCTGAGACAGACGGTCTGCGACAGGCGGCCTGAGACAGTTGGTCTGAGACAGACGGTCTCAGACAGACGGACTGAGACAGGCGGGCTGCGACAGGCGGGCTGAGACAGGTGGGCTGCGACAGATGGTCTGAGACAGGCGGACTGAGACAGGCGGGCAGAGACAGACGGTCTGAAACAGACGGACAGAGATAGACGGGATGAGACAGTTGGACAGAGACAGACGATCTGAAGCAGACGGCCTGAGACAGATGGCATGAGACAGACGGTCTGAGACAGATGATCTGAGACAGACGGTCTCAGACAGATGGTCTGAGACAGGCGGGCTGAGACAGGCGGGATGAGACAGGCGGGCTGAGACAGATGGTCTGAGACAGACGGGCAGAGGCAGGCGGGATGTGACAGTTGGACAGAGACAGACGGTCTGAGACAGATGGGCTGAGACAGACGGTCTGAGACAGATGGGCTGAGACTGGCGGGCTGGGACAGGTGGTCTGAGATAGACGGACTGAGACAGGCGGGGTACGACAGGCGGGCTAAGACAGACGGTCTGATACAGATGGTCTGAGACAGACGGTCTGAGACAGACGGACTGAGACAGGCGGACTGGGACAGGCGGGCTGCGACAGGCGGGCTAAGACAGACGGTCTGAGACAGATGATCTGAGACAGACGGTCTCAGACAGACGGTCTGAGACAGGCGGACTGAGACAGGCGGACTCAGACAGGCGGGCTGCGTCAGGCGGGCTGAGACAGATGGTCTGAGACAGTTGGACAGAGACAGACGGTCTGAAGCAGACGGTCTGAGACAGACGGTCTGAGACAGGCGGGCTGAGACAGGCGGGCTGAGACAGTTGGTCTGAGACAGACGGTCTCAGACAGACGGACTGACACAGGCGGGCTGCGACAGGCGGGCTAAGACAGACGGTCTGATACAGATGGTCTGTTACAGGCGGTCTCAGACGGACGGTCTGAGACAGGCGGGCTGAGACAGGCGGGCTGAGACAGTTGGTCTGAGACTGACGGACTGAGACAGGCGGGGTACGACAGGCGGGCTAAGACAGACGGTCTGATACAGGTGGTCTGAGACAGACGGTCTGAGACAGACGGACTGAGACAGGCGGACTGAGACAGGCGGGCTGCGACAGGCGGGCTAAGACAGACGGTCTGAGACAGATGATCTGAGACAGACGGTCTCAGACAGATGGTCTGAGACAGGCGGGCTGAGACAGACGGTCTGAGACAGATGGGCTGAGACAGACGGTCTCAGACAGACGTACTGAGACAGGCGGGCTGAGACAGGCGGGCTGAGACAGACGGACTGAGACAGGCGGACTGAGACAGGCGGGCTAAGACAGACGGTCTGATACAGACGGTCTGAGACAGATGATCTGAGACAGACGGTCTCAGACTGATGGTCTGAGACAGGCGGGCTGAGACAGGCGGGATGAGACAGGCGGGCTGAGACAGATGGTCTGAGACAGACGGGCAGAGGCAGGCGGGATGTGACAGTTGGACAGAGACAGACGGTCTGAGACTGACGGGCAGAGACAGGCGGGCTCAGACAGACGGGCTAAGACCGACGGCCTCAGACAGATGGTCTGAGACAGACGGACTAAGACCGACAGCCTGAGATAGATGGTGTGGGACAAATGGTCTGAGACAGACGGTCTGCGACAGGCGGCCTGAGACAGTTGGTCTGAGACAGACGGTCTCAGACAGACGGAATGAGACAGGCGGGCTGCGACAGGCGGGATGAGACAGGCGGGCTGAGACAGATGGTCTGAGACAGACGGGCAGAGGCAGGCGGGATGTGACAGTTGGACAGAGACAGACGGTCTGAAACTGACGGGCAGAGACAGGCGGGCTCAGACAGACGGGCTAAGACCGACGGCCTCAGACTGATGGTCTGAGACAGACGGACTAAGACCGACAGCCTGAGATAGATGGTGTGGGACAAATGGTCTGAGACAGACGGTCTGCGACAGGCGGCCTGAGACAGTTGGTCTGAGACAGACGGTCTCAGACAGACGGACTGAGACAGGCGGGCTGCGACAGGCGGGCTGAGACAGGTGGGCTGCGACAGATGGTCTGAGACAGGCGGACTGAGACAGATGGGCTGAGACAGACGGTCTGAAACAGCCGGACAGAGACAGACGGGATGAGACAGTTGGACAGAGACAGACGATCTGAAGCAGACGGCCTGAGACAGATGGCATGAGACAGACGGTCTGAGACAGATGGTCTGATACAGATGGTCTGAGACAGACGGTCTGAGACAGACGGTCTGAGACAGGCGGACTGAGACAGGCGGGCTGCGACAGGCGGGCTGCGACAGGCGGGCTAAGACAGACGGTCTGATACAGATGGTCTGATACAGACGGTCTCAGACAGACGGTCTGAGACAGGGCGACTGAGACAGGCGGGCTGAGACAGGCGCGCTGAGACAGGCGGGCTGAGACAGACGGTCTGAGACAGATGGGCTGAGACAGACGGTCTCAGACAGACGTACTGAGACAGGCGGGCTGAGACAGGCGGGCTGAGACAGACGGACTGAGACAGGCGGACTGAGACAGGCGGGCTAAGACAGACGGTCTGATACAGACGGTCTGAGACAGATGATCTGAGACAGACGGTCTCAGACTGATGGTCTGAGACAGGCGGGCTGAGACAGGCGGGATGAGACAGGCGGGCTGAGACAGATGGTCTGAGACAGACGGGCAGAGGCAGGCGGGATGTGACAGTTGGACAGAGACAGACGGTCTGAGACTGACGGGCAGAGACAGGCGGGCTCAGACAGACGGGCTAAGACCGACGGCCTCAGACAGATGGTCTGAGACAGACGGACTAAGACCGACAGCCTGAGATAGATGGTGTGGGACAAATGGTCTGAGACAGACGGTCTGCGACAGGCGGCCTCAGACAGTTGGTCTGAGACAGACGGTCTCAGACAGACGGACTGAGACAGGCGGGCTGCGACAGGCGGGCTGAGACAGGTGGGCTGCGACAGATGGTCTGAGACAGGCGGACTGAGACAGGCGGGCAGAGACAGACGGTCTGAAACAGACGGACAGAGACAGACGGGATGAGACAGTTGGACAGAGACAGACGATCTGAAGCAGACGGCCTGAGACAGATGGCATGAGACAGACGGTCTGAGACAGATGGTCTGATACAGATGGTCTGAGACAGACGGTCTGAGACAGACGGTCTGAGACAGACGGTCTGAGACAGGCGGACTGAGACAGGCGGGCTGCGACAGGCGGGCTGCGACAGGCGGGCTAAGACAGACGGTCTGATACAGGTGGTCTGATACAGACGGTCTCAGACAGACGGTCTGAGACAGGCCGACTGAGACAGGCGGGCTGAGACAGGCGCGCTGAGACAGGCGGGCTGAGACAGACGGTCTGAGACAGATGGCCTGAGACAGATGGTCTGAGACAGACGGTCTGCGACAGGCGGCAGAGACAGTTGGTCTGAGACAGACGGTCTCAGACAGACGGACTGAGACAGGCGGGCTGCGACAGGCGGGCTGAGACAGGTGGGCTGCGACAGATGGTCTGAGACAGGCGGACTGAGACAGGCGGGCTGCGACAGGCGGGCTGCGACAGGCGGGCTAAGACAGACGGTCTGATACAGATGGTCTGATACAGACGGTCTCAGACAGACGGTCTGAGACAGGCCGACTGAGACAGGCGGGCTGAGACAGGCGGGCTGAGACAGACGGGCAGAGACAGACGGTCTGAGACAGACGGACAGAGACAGACGGTCTGAGACAGATGATCTGAGACAGACGGTCTCAGACAGATGGTCTGAGACAGGCGGGCTGAGACAGGCGGGTTGAGACAGGCGGGCTTAGACAGATGGTCTGAGACAGACGGGCAGAGGCAGGCGGGATGAGACAGTTGCACAGAGACAGACGGTCTGAGACAGACGGTCTGAGACTGACGGGCAGAGACAGGCGGGCTCAGACAGACGGGCTAAGACCGACGGCCTGAGACAGATGGTCTGAGACAGACGGTCTCAGACAGACGTACTGAGACAGGCGGGCTGAGACAGGCGGGCTGAGACAGGCGGGCTGAGACAGACGGTCTGAGACAGATGGGCTGAGACAGACGGTCTCAGACAGTTGGTATGAGACAGACGGTCTCAGACAGACGTACCGAGACAGGCGGACTGAGACAGGCGGGCTGAGACAGGCGGGCTGAGACAGACGGTCTCAGACAGACGGACTGAGTCAGACGGACAGAGACAGATGGATAGAGACAGGCGGGCTGAGACAGAGGGGCTAAGACTGACGGTCTGAGACAGATGGACTGAGACAGGCGGGGTACGACAGGCGGGCTGAGACAGTTTGTCTGAGGCAGTTGGACAGAGACAGACGGTCTGAAGCAGACGGTCTGAGACAGACGGTCTGAGACAGGCGGGCTGAGACAGGCGGGCTGAGACAGTTGGTCTGAGACAGACGGTCTCAGACAGACGGACTGAGACAGGCGGGCTGCGACAGGCGGGCTAAGACAGACGGTCTGATACAGATGGTCTGATACAGGCGGTCTCAGACGGACGGTCTGAGACAGGCGGGCTGAGACAGGCGGGCTGAGACAGGCGGGCTGAGACAGACGGGCTGAGACAGATGGTCTGAGACAGATGGCATGAGACAGACGGTCTGAGACCGGCGGTCAGAGACCGATGGTCTGAGACAGGCGGGCTGAGACAGGCGGGCAGAGACAGACGGTCTGAAACTGACGGACAGAGACAGACGGGATGAGACAGTTGGACAGAGACAGACGATCTGAAGCAGACGGCCTGAGACAGATGGCCTGAGACAGATGGCATGAGACAGACGGTCTGAGACAGATGGTCTGAGACAGGCGGGCTAAGACAGACGGTCTGAGACAGGCGGGCTGAGACAGGCGGGCTGAGACAGTTGGTCTGAGACAGACGGTCTGAGACAGACGGACTGAGACAGACGGACTGAGACAGGCGGGCTGAGACAGGCTAGCTAAGACAGACGGGCTGAGACAGGTGGTCTGAGACAGACGGACTGAGACAGGCGGGGTACGACAGGCGGGCTAAGACAGACGGTCTGATACAGATGGTCTGAGACAGACGGTCTGAGACAGACGGACTGAGACAGGCGGACTGGGACTGGCGGGCTGCGACAGGCGGGCTAAGACAGACGGTCTGAGACAGATGATCTGAGACAGACGGTCTCAGACAGATGGTCTGAGACAGGCGGGCTGAGACAGGCGGGTTGAGACAGGCGGGCTGAGACAGATGGTCTGAGACAGACGGGCAGACGCAGGCGGGATGTGACAGTTGGACAGAGACAGACGGTCTGAGACAGACGGTCTGAGACTGACGGGCAGAGACAGGCGGGCTGAGACAGGCGGGCTGAGACAGTTGGTCTGAGGCAGACGGTCTGAGACAGACGGACTGAGACAGGCGGGCTGAGACAGGCGGGCTGAGACAGGCGGGCTGAGACAGACGGTCTGAGACAGACGGACAGAGACAGACGGGATGAGACAGTTGGACAGAGACAGACGATCTGAAGCAGACGGCCTTAGACAGATGGCCTGAGACAGATGGCATGAGACAGACGGTCTGAGACAGATGGTCTGAGACAGACGGGCTAAGACAGACGGTCTGAGACAGGCGGGCTGAGACAGATGGTCTGAGACAGACGGGCAGAGGCAGGCGGGATGTGACAGTTGGACAGAGACAGACGGTCTGAGACAGATGGCCTGAGACTGACCGGCAGAGACAGGCGGGCTCAGACAGACGGGCTAAGACCGACGGCCTGAGACAGATGGTCTGAGACAGATGGCATGAGACAGACGGTCTGAGACCGGCGGTCAGAGACAGATGGTCTGAGGCAGACGTGCTACGACCGACAGCCTGAGATAGATGGTGTGGGACAAATGGTCTGAGACAGACGGTCTGCGACAGGCGGGATGAGACAGTTGGACAGAGACAGACGATCTGAAGCAGACGGCCTTAGACAGATGGCCTGAGACAGATGGCATGAGACAGACGGTCTGAGACAGATGGTCTGAGACAGACGGGCTAAGACAGACGGTCTGAGACAGGCGGGCTGAGACAGGCGGGCTGAGACAGATGGGCTGAGACTGGCGGGCTGAGACACGTGGTCTGAGACAGACGGACTGAGACAGGCGGGGTACGACAGGCGGGCTAAGACAGACGGTCTGATACAGATGGTCTGAGACAGACGGTCTGAGACAGACGGACTGAGACAGGCGGACTGAGACAGGCGGGCTGCGACAGGCGGGCTAAGACAGACGGTCTGAGACAGATGATCTGAGACAGACGGTCTCAGACAGATGGTCTGAGACAGGCGGGCTGAGACAGGCGGGTTGAGACAGGCGGGCTGAGACAGATGGTCTGAGACAGACGGGCAGAGGCAGGCGGGATGAGACAGTTGGACAGAGACAGACGGTCTGAGACAGACGGTCTGAGACTGACGGGCAGAGACAGGCGGGCTCAGACAGACGGGCTAAGACCGACGGCCTGAGACAGATGGTCTGAGACAGATGGCATGAGACAGACGGTCTGAGACCGGCGGTCTGAGACAGACGGTCTGAGACAGGCGGGCTGAGACAGGCGGGCTGAGACAGTTGGTCTGAGACAGACGGTCTCAGACAGACGGACTGAGACAGGCGGGCTGCGACAGGCGGGCTAAGACAGACGGTCTGATACAGATGGTCTGATACAGGCGGTCTCAGACGGACGGTCTGAGACAGGCGGGCTGAGACAGGCGGGCTGAGACAGGCGGGCTGAGACAGACGGGCTGAGACAGATGGTCTGAGACAGATGGCATGAGACAGACGGTCTGAGACCGGCGGTCAGAGACCGATGGTCTGAGACAGGCGGGCTGAGACAGGCGGGCAGAGACAGACGGTCTGAAACTGACGGACAGAGACAGACGGGATGAGACAGTTGGACAGAGACAGACGATCTGAAGCAGACGGCCTGAGACAGATGGCCTGAGACAGATGGCATGAGACAGACGGTCTGAGACAGATGGTCTGAGACAGGCGGGCTAAGACAGACGGTCTGAGACAGGCGGGCTGAGACAGGCGGGCTGAGACAGTTGGTCTGAGACAGACGGTCTGAGACAGACGGACTGAGACAGACGGACTGAGACAGGCGGGCTGAGACAGGCTAGCTAAGACAGACGGGCTGAGACAGGCTAGCTAAGACAGACGGGCTGAGACAGGTGGTCTGAGACAGATGGACTGAGACAGGCGGGGTACGACAGGCGGGCTAAGACAGACGGTCTGATACAGATGGTCTAAGACAGACGGTCTGAGACAGACGGACTGAGACAGGCGGACTGGGACTGGCGGGCTGCGACAGGCGGGCTAAGACAGACGGTCTGAGACAGATGATCTGAGACAGACGGTCTCAGACAGATGGTCTGAGACAGGCGGGCTGAGACAGGCGGGTTGAGACAGGCGGGCTGAGACAGATGGTCTGAGACAGACGGGCAGACGCAGGCGGGATGTGACAGTTGGACAGAGACAGACGGTCTGAGACAGACGGTCTGAGACTGACGGGCAGAGACAGGCGGGCTGAGACAGGCGGGCTGAGACAGTTGGTCTGAGGCAGACGGTCTGAGACAGACGGACTGAGACAGGCGGGCTGAGACAGGCGGGCTGAGACAGGCGGGCTGAGACAGACGGTCTGAGACAGACGGACAGAGACAGACGGGATGAGACAGTTGGACAGAGACAGACGATCTGAAGCAGACGGCCTTAGACAGATGGCCTGAGACAGATGGCATGAGACAGACGGTCTGAGACAGATGGTCTGAGACAGACGGGCTAAGACAGACGGTCTGAGACAGGCGGGCTGAGACAGATGGTCTGAGACAGACGGGCAGAGGCAGGCGGGATGTGACAGTTGGACAGAGACAGACGGTCTGAGACAGATGGCCTGAGACTGACCGGCAGAGACAGGCGGGCTCAGACAGACGGGCTAAGACCGACGGCCTGAGACAGATGGTCTGAGACAGATGGCATGAGACAGACGGTCTGAGACCGGCGGTCAGAGACAGATGGTCTGAGGCAGACGTGCTACGACCGACAGCCTGAGATAGATGGTGTGGGACAAATGGTCTGAGACAGACGGTCTGCGACAGGCGGGATGAGACAGTTGGACAGAGACAGACGATCTGAAGCAGACGGCCTTAGACAGATGGCCTGAGACAGATGGCATGAGACAGACGGTCTGAGACAGATGGTCTGAGACAGACGGGCTAAGACAGACGGTCTGAGACAGGCGGGCTGAGACAGGCGGGCTGAGACAGATGGGCTGAGACTGGCGGGCTGAGACACGTGGTCTGAGACAGACGGACTGAGACAGGCGGGGTACGACAGGCGGGCTAAGACAGACGGTCTGATACAGATGGTCTGAGACAGACGGTCTGAGACAGACGGACTGAGACAGGCGGACTGAGACAGGCGGGCTGCGACAGGCGGGCTAAGACAGACGGTCTGAGACAGATGATCTGAGACAGACGGTCTCAGACAGATGGTCTGAGACAGGCGGGCTGAGACAGGCGGGTTGAGACAGGCGGGCTGAGACAGATGGTCTGAGACAGACGGGCAGAGGCAGGCGGGATGAGACAGTTGGACAGAGACAGACGGTCTGAGACAGACGGTCTGAGACTGACGGGCAGAGACAGGCGGGCTCAGACAGACGGGCTAAGACCGACGGCCTGAGACAGATGGTCTGAGACAGATGGCATGAGACAGACGGTCTGAGACCGGCGGTCAGAGACCGATGGTCTGAGACAGGCGGGCTGAGACAGGCGGGCAGAGACAGAGGTTCTGAAACAGACGTACAGAGACAGACGATCTGAAGCAGACGGCCTGAGACAGATAGCATGAGACAGACGGTCTGAGACAGATGGTCTGAGACAGACGGGCTAAGACAGACGGTCTGAGACAGGCGGGCTGAGACAGGCGGGCTGAGACAGTTGGTCTGAGACAGACGGTCTGAGCCAGACGGACTGAGACAGACGGACTGAGACAGGCGGGCTGAGACAGGCTAGCTAAGACAGACGGGCTGAGAGAGGTGGTCTGAGACAGACGGACTGAGACAGGCGGGGTACGACAGGCGGGCTAAGACAGACGGTCTGATACAGATGGTCTGAGACAGACAGTCTGAGACAGACGGACTGAGACAGGCGGACTGAGACAGGCGGGCTGCGACAGGCGGGATGAGACAGATGGTCTGAGACAGTTGGACAGAGACAGACGGTCTAAAGCAGACGGTCTGAGACTGACGGGCAAAGACAGGCGGGCTCAGACAGACGGGCTAAGACCGACGGCCTGAGACAGATGGTGTGAGACACATGGCACGAGACAGACGGTCTGAGACCGGCGGTCTGAGACAGATGGTCTGAGACAGACGGGCTATGACCGACAGCCTGAGATAGATGGTGTGGGACAGATGCTCTGAGACAGACGGTCTGCGACAGGCGGCCTGAGACAGTTGGTCTGAGACAGACGGTCTCAGACAGACGGACTGAGACAGGCGGGCTGCGACAGGCGGGCTAAGACAGGCGGTCTGATACAGACGGACAGAGACAGACGGGATGAGACAGTTGGACAGAGACAGACGACCTGAAGCAGACGGCCTGAGACAGATGGCCTGAGACAGATGGCATGAGACAGACGGTCTGAGACAGATGGTCTGATACAGACGGACTGAGACAGACGGACTGAGACAGGCGGGCTGAGACAGGCGGGTTAAGACAGACGGTCTGAGACAGATGGGCTGAGACAGACGTACTGAGACAGGCGGGCTGAGACAGGCGGGCACAGACAGACGGTCTGAGACAGACGGACAGAGACAGACGGGATGAGACAGTTGGACAGAGACAGACGATCTGAAGCAGACGGCCTGAGACTGATGGCCTGAGACAGATGGCATGAGACAGACGGTCTGAGACAGATGGTCTGAGACAGACGGACTGAGACAGACGGACTGAGACAGGCGGGCTGAGACAGGCGCGCTAAGACAGACGGTCTGAGACAGATGGGCTGAGACAGACGGTCTGAGACAGATGGGCTGAGACTGGCGGGCTGAGACAGGTGGTCTGAGACAGACGGACTGAGACAGGCGGGGTACGACAGGCGGGCTGAGACAGTTTGTCTGAGGCAGACGGTCTGAGACAGACGGACTGAGACAGGCGGGCTGAGACAGGCGGGCTGAGACAGGCGGGCTGAGACAGACGGTCTGAGACAGATGGTCTGAGACAGACGGTCTGAGACAGACGGGCAAAGACAGGCGGGCTCAGACAGACGGGCTAAGACCGACGGCCTGAGACAGATGGTGTGAGACACATGGCACGAGACAGACGGTCTGAGACCGGCGGTCTGAGACAGATGGTCTGAGACAGACGGGCTAAGACCGACAGCCTGAGATAGATGGTGTGGGACTGATGCTCTGAGACAGACGGTCTGCGACAGGCGGCCTGAGACAGTTGGTCTGAGACAGACGGTCTCAGACAGACGGACAGAGACAGGCGGGCTGCGACAGGCGGGATAAGACAGGCGGTCTGATACAGACGGCAGAGACAGACGGGATGAGACAGTTGGACAGAGACAGACGATCTGAAGCAGACGGCCTGAGACAGATGGCCTGAGACAGATGGCATGAGACAGACGGTCTGAGACAGATGGTCTGAGACAGACGGGCTAAGACAGACGGTCTGAGACAGGCGGGCTGAGACAGGCGGGCTGAGACAGATGGTCTGAGACTGGCGGGCTGAGACACGTGGTCTGAGACAGACGGACTGAGACAGGCGGGGTACGACAGGCGGGCTAAGACGGACGTTCTGATACAGATGGTCTGAGACAGACGGTCTGAGACAGATGGTCTGAGACAGACGGACTGAGACAGACGGACTGAGACAGACGGACTGAGACAGACGGACTGAGACAGGCGTGCTGCGACAGGCGGGCTAATCCAGACGGTCTGAGACAGATGATCTGAGACAGACGGTCTCAGACAGATGGTCTGAGACAGGCGGGCTGAGACAGACGGTCTGAGACAGATGGTCTGAGACAGACGGTCTGAGACAGACGGACTGAGACAGACGGACTGAGACAGGCGGGCTGAGACAGGCGGGCTAAGACAGACGGTCTGAGACAGATGGGCTGAGACAGACGGTCTGAGACAGATGGTCTGAGACAGACGGACTGAGACAGACGGACTGAGACAGGCGTGCTGCGACAGGCGGGCTAAGCCAGACGGTCTGAGACAGATGATCTGAGACAGACGGTCTCAGACAGATGGTCTGAGACAGGCGGGCTGAGACAGGCGGGTTGAGACAGGCGGGCTGAGACAGATGGTCTGAGAGAGACGGGCAGAGGCAGGCGGGATGTGACAGTTGGACAGAGACAGACGGTCTGAGACAGACGGTCTGAGACTGACAGGCAGATACAGGCGGGCTCAGACAGACGGGCTAAGACCGACAGCCTGAGATAGATGGTGTGGGACAGATGGCATGAGACAGACGGTCTGAGACCGGCGGTCAGAGACCGATGGTCTGAGACAGACGGGCTAAGACAGACGGCCTGAGACAGATGGTCTGAGACAGACGGTCTCAGACAGACGGTTTGAGTCAGACGCACAGAGACAGATGGACAGAGACAGGCGGGCTGAGACAGAGGGGCTAAGACTGACGGTCTGAGACAGGCGGGCTGAGACAGGCGGGCTAAGACAGACGGGCTAAGACAGACGGCCTGAGACAGATGGTCTGAGACAGACGGTCTCAGACAGACGGTCTGAGTCAGACGGACAGAGACAGATGGACAGAGACAGGCGGGCTGAGACAGGCGGGCTGAGACAGATGGTCTGAGACAGTTGGACAGAGACAGACGGTCTGAAGCAGAAGGTCTGAGACTGACGGGCAAAGACAGGCGGGCTCAGACAGACGGGCTAAGACCGACGGCCTGAGACAGATGCTGTGAGACACATGGCATGAGACAGACGGTCTGAGACCGGCGGTCTGAGACAGATGGTCTGAGACAGACGGGCTAAGACCGACAGCCTGAGATAGATGGTGTGGGACAGATGCTCTGAGACAGACGGTCTGCGACAGGCGGCCTGAGACAGTTGGTCTGAGACAGACGGTCTCAGACAGACGGACTGGGACAGGCCGACTGAGACAGGCGGGCTGAGACAGGCGGGCTGAGACAGGCGGGCTGAGACAGACGGTCTGAGACAGATGGTCTGAGACCGACGGTCTCAGACAGACGTACTGGGACAGGCGGGCTGAGACAGGCGGGCAGAGACAGACGGTCTGAGACAGACGGACAGAGACAGACGGGATGAGACAGTTGGACAGAGACAGACGATCTGAAGCAGACGGCCTGAGACAGATGGCCTGAGACAGATGGCATGAGACAGACGGTCTGAGACAGATGGTCTGAGACAGACGGACTGAGACAGACGGACTGAGACAGCGGGCTGAGACAGGCGGGGTACGACAGGCGGGCTAAGACAGACGGTCTGATACAGATGGTCTGAGACACACGGTCTGAGGCAGACGGACTGAGACAGGCGGGCAGTGACAGGCGGGCTCAGACAGACGGGCTAAGACAAACGGGCTAAGACCGACGGTCTGAGACAGATGGTCTGAGACAGATGGCATGAGACAGACGGTCTGAGACCGGCGGTCAGAGACAGATGGTCTGAGACAGATGGTCTGAGACAGACGGGCAGAGGCAGGCGGGATGAGACAGTTGGACAGAGACAGACGGTCTGAGACAGACGGTCTGAGACTGACGGGCAGAGACAGGCGGGCTCAGACAGACGGGCTAAGACCGACGGCCTGATACAGATGATCTGAAACAGACGGTCTCAGACAGATGGTCTGAGACAGGCGGGCTGAGACAGGCGGGTTGAGACAGGCGGGCTGAGACAGATGGTCTGAGACAGACGGGCAGAGGCAGGCGGGATGAGATAGTTGGACAGAGACAGACGGTCTGAGACAGACGGTCTGAGACTGACGGGCAGAGACAGGCGGGCTGAGACAGGCGGGCTGAGACAGTTGGTCTGAGACAGACGGACTGAGACAGGCGGGCTGAGACAGGCGGGCTGAGACAGGCGGGCTGAGACAGACGGTCTGAGACAGATGGGCTGAGACAGACGGTCTCAGACAGTTGGTCTGAGACTGACGGTCTCAGACAGACGTACTGAGACAGGCGGGCTGAGACAGGCGGGCTGAGACAGTTGGTCTGAGACAGACGGTCTGAGACAGACGGACTGAGACAGACGGACTGAGTTGGCGGGCTGAGACAGGCGGGCGAAGACAGACGGTCTGAGACTGGCGGGCTGAGACAGGTGGTCTGAGACAGACGGACTGAGACAGGCGGACTGAGACAGGCGGGCTAAGACAGACGGTCTGATACAGACGGTCTGAGACAGATGATCTGAGACAGACGGTCTCAGACAGATGGTCTGAGACAGGCGGGCTGAGACAGGCGGGATGAGACAGGCGGGCTGAGACAGATGGTCTGAGACAGACGGGCAGAGGCAGGCGGGATGTGACAGTTGGACAGAGACAGACGGTCTGAGACTGACGGGCAGAGACAGGCGGGCTCAGACAGACGGGCTAAGACCGACGGCCTCAGACAGATGGTCTGAGACAGATGGTCTGAGACAGACGGGCTAAGACAGACGGCCTGAGACAGATGGTCTGAGACAGACGGTCTCAGACAGACGGTCTGAGTCAGACGGACAGAGACAGATGGATAGAGACAGGCGGGCTGAGACAGAGGGGCTAAGACTGACGGTCTGAGTCAGATGGACTCAGACAGATGGTCTGAGACACACGGTCTCAGACAGACGGACTGAGACAGGCGGGCTGAGACAGGCGGGCTGAGACAGATTGTCTGAGACAGACGGGCAGAGGCAGGCGGGATGAGACAGTTGGACAGAGACGGACGGTCTGAGACTGACGGGCAGAGACAGGCGGGCTCAGACAAACGGGCTAAGACCGACGGTCTGAGACAGATGGTCTGAGACAGATGGCATGAGACAGACGGCCTGCGACAGGCGGGCTAAGACAGACGGTCTGATACAGATGGTCTGATACAGACGGTCTCAGACAGACGGTCTGAGACAGGCGGGCTGAGACAGGCGGGCTGAGACAGTTGGTCTGAGACAGACGGTCTCAGACAGACGGACTGAGACAGGCGGGCTGCGACAGGCGGGCTAAGACAGACGGTCTGATACAGATGGTCTGATACAGACGGTCTCAGACAGACGGTCTGAGACAGGCGGGCTGAGACAGGCGGGCTGAGACAGTTGGTCTGAGACAGACGGTCTCAGACAGGCGGGCTGAGACAGGCGGGATGAGACAGGCGGGCTGAGACAGATAGTCTGAGACAGACGGGCAGAGGCAGGCGGGATGTGACAGTTGGACAGAGACAGACGGTCTGAGACAGACGGTCTGAGACTGACGGGCAGAGACAGGCGGGCTCAGACAGACGGGCTAAGACCGACGGCCTCAGACAGATGGTCTGAGACAGACGGACTAAGACCGACAGCCTGAGATAGATGGTGTGGGACAAATGGTCTGAGACAGACGGTCTGCGACAGGCGGCCTGAGACAGTTGGTCTGAGACAGTTGGTCTGAGACAGACGGTCTCAGACAGACGGACTGAGACAGGCGGGCTGCGACAGGCGGGCTGAGACAGGTGGGCTGCGACAGATGGTCTGAGACAGGCGGACTGAGACAGGCTGGCAGAGACAGACGGTCTGAAACAGACGGACAGAGACAGACGGGATGAGACAGTTGGACAGAGACAGACGATCTGAAGCAGACGGCCTGAGACAGATGGCATGAGACAGACGGTCTGAGACAGATGGTCTGATACAGATGGTCTGAGACAGACGGTCTGAGACAGACGGACTGAGACTGGCGGACTGAGACAGTTGGTCTGAGACAGACGGTCTCAGACAGACGGACTGAGACAGGTGGGCTGCGACAGGCGGGCTCAGACAGGTGAGCTGCGACAGATGGTCTGAGACAGGCGGACTGAGACAGGCGGGCTGCGACAGGCGGGCTGCGACAGGCGGGCTAAGACAGACGGTCTGATACAGATGGTCTGATACAGACGGTCTCAGACAGACGATCTGAGACAGGCCGACTGAGACAGGCGGGCTGAGACAGGCGCGCTGAGACAGGCGGGCTGAGACAGACGGTCTGAGACAGATGGGCTGAGACAGACGGTCTCAGACAGATGGTCTGAGACAGGCGGGCTGAGACAGGCGGGTTGAGACAGGCGGGCTGAGACAGATGGTCTGAGACAGACGGGCAGAGGCAGGCGGGATGTGACAGTTGGACAGAGACAGACGGTCTGAGACAGACGGTCTGAGACTGGCGGGCTGAGACAGGTGGTCTGAGACAGACGGACTGAGACAGGCGGACTGAGACAGGCGGGCTAAGACAGACGGTCTGATACAGACGGTCTGAGACAGATGATCTGAGACAGACGGTCTCAGACAGATGGTCTGAGACAGGCGGGCTGAGACAGGCGGGATGAGACAGGCGGGCTGAGACAGATGGTCTGAGACAGACGGGCAGAGGCAGGCGGGATGTGACAGTTGGACAGAGACAGACGGTCTGAGACTGACGGGCAGAGACAGGCGGGCTCAGACAGACGGGCTAAGACCGACGGCCTCAGACAGATGGTCTGAGACAGACGGACTAAGACCGACAGCCTGAGATAGATGGTGTGGGACAAATGGTCTGAGACAGACGGTCTGCGACAGGCGGCCTGAGACAGTTGGTCTGAGACAGACGGACTGAGACAGGCGGGGTACGACAGGCGGGCTAAGACAGACGGTCTGATACAGATGGTCTGAGACAGACGGACTGAGACAGGCGGACTGAGACAGGCGGGCTGCGACAGGCGGGCTAAGACAGACGGTCTGAGACAGATGATCTGAGACAGACGGTCTCAGACAGATGGTCTGAGACAGGCGGGCTGAGACAGGCGGGTTGAGACAGGCGGGCTGAGACAGATGATCTGAGACAGACGGGCAGAGGCAGGCGGGATGTGACAGTTGGACAGAGACAGACGGTCTGAGACAGACGGTCTGAGACTGACGGGCAGAGACAGGCGGGCTGAGACAGGCGGGCTGAGACAGTTGGTCTGAGACAGACGGTCTGAGACAGACGGACTGAGACAGGCGGGCTGAGACAGGCGGGCTGAGACAGGCGGGCTGAGACAGACGGTCTGAGACAGATGGGCTGAAACAGACGGTCTCAGACAGTTGGTCTGAGACCGACGGTCTCAGACAGACGTACTGAGACAGGCGGGCTGAGACAGGCGGGCTGAGACAGTTGGTCTGAGACAGACGGTCTGAGACAGACGGTCTGAGACAGACGGACTGAGACAGACGGACTGAGTTGGCGGGCTGAGACAGGCGGGCGAAGACAGACGGTCTGAGACTGGCGGGCTGAGACAGGTAGTCTGAGACAGACGGACTGAGACAGGCGGACTGAGACAGGCGGGCTAAGACAGACGGTCTGATACAGACGGTCTGAGACAGATGATCTGAGACAGACGGTCTCAGACAGATGGTCTGAGACAGGCGGGCTGAGACAGGCGGGATGAGACAGGCGGGCTGAGACAGATGGTCTGAGACAGACGGGCAGAGGCAGGCGGGATGTGACAGTTGGACAGAGACAGACGGTCTGAGACAGACGGTCTGAGACTGACGGGCAGAGACAGGCGGGCTCAGACAGAGAGGCTAAGACCGACGGCCTCAGACAGATGGTCTGAGACAGACGGACTAAGACCGACAGCCTGAGATAGATGGTGTGGGACAAATGGTCTGAGACAGACGGTCTGCGACAGGCGGCCTGAGACAGTTGGTCTGAGACAGTTGGTCTGAGACAGACGGTCTCAGACAGACGGACTGAGACAGGCGGGCTGCGACAGGCGGGCTGAGACAGGTGGGCTGCGACAGATGGTCTGAGACAGGCGGACTGAGACAGGCGGGCAGAGACAGACGGTCTGAAACAGACCGACAGAGACAGACGGGATGAGACAGTTGGACAGAGACAGACGATCTGAAGCAGACGGCCTGAGACAGATGGCATGAGACAGACGGTCTGAGACAGATGGTCTGATACAGATGGTCTGAGACAGACGGTCTGAGACAGACGGACTGAGACAGGCGGACTGAGACAGTTGGTCTGAGACAGACGGTCTCAGACAGACGGACTGAGACAGGCGGGCTGCGACAGGCGGGCTGAGACAGGTGAGCTGCGACAGATGGTCTGAGACAGGCGGACTGAGACAGGCGGGCTGCGACAGGCGGGCTGCGACAGGCGGACTAAGACAGACGGTCTGATACAGATGGTCTGATACAGACGGTCTCAGACAGACGGTCTGAGACAGGCCGACTGAGACAGGCGGGCTAAGACAGGCGCGCTGAGACAGGCGGGCTGAGACAGACGGTCTGATACAGATGGGCTGAGACAGACGGTCTCAGACAGTTGGTCTGAGACCGACGGTCTCAGACGGACGTACTGAGACAGGCGGGCTGAGACAGGCGGGCAGAGACAGACGGTCTGAGACAGACGGTCTGAGACAGACGGTCTGAGACAGACGGTCTGAGACAGACGGACTGAGACAGGCGGGCTGAGACAGGCGGGCTGAGACAGTTGGTCTGAGACAGACGGTCTGAGACAGACGGACTGAGACAGACGGACTGAGTTGGCGGGCTGAGACAGGCGGGCGAAGACAGACGGTCTGAGACTGGCGGGCTGAGACAGGTGGTCTGAGACAGACGGACTGAGACAGGCGGACTGAGACAGGCGGGCTAAGACAGACGGTCTGATACAGACGGTCTGAGACAGATGATCTGAGACAGACGGTCTCAGACAGATGGTCTGAGACAGGCGGGCTGAGACAGGCGGGATGAGACAGGCGGGCTGAGACAGATGGTCTGAGACAGACGGGCAGAGGCAGGCGGGATGTGACAGTTGGACAGAGACAGACGGTCTGAGACAGACGGTCTGAGACTGACGGGCAGAGACAGGCGGGCTCAGACAGACGGCCTAAGACCGACGGCCTCAGACAGATGGTCTGAGACAGACGGACTAAGACCGACAGCCTGAGATAGATGGTGTGGGACAAATGGTCTGAGACAGACGGTCTGCGACAGGCGGCCTGAGACAGTTGGTCTGAGACAGTTGGTCTGAGACAGACGGTCTCAGACAGACGGACTGAGACAGGCGGGCTGCGACAGGCGGGCTGAGACAGGTGGGCTGCGGCAGATGGTCTGAGACAGGCGGACTGAGACAGGCGGGCAGAGACAGACGGTCTGAAACAGACGGACAGAGACAGACGGGATGAGACAGTTGGACAGAGACAGACGATCTGAAGCAGACGGCCTGAGACAGATGGCATGAGACAGACGGTCTGAGACAGATGGTCTGATACAGATGGTCTGAGACAGACGGTCTGAGACATACGGACTGAAACAGGCGGACTGAGACAGTTGGTCTGAGACAGACGGTCTCAGACAGACGGACTGAGACAGGCGTGCTGCGACAGGCGGGCTGAGACAGGTGAGCTGCGACAGATGGTCTGAGACAGGCGGACTGAGACAGGCGGGCTGCGACAGGCGGGCTGCGACAGGCGGGCTAAGACAGACGGTCTGATACAGATGGTCTGATACAGACGGTCTCAGACAGACGGTCTGAGACAGGCCGACTGAGACAGGCGGGCTGAGACAGGCGCGCTGAGACAGGCGGGCTGAGACAGACGGTCTGAGACAGATGGGCTGAGACAGACGGTCTCAGACAGTTGGTCTGAGACCGACGGTCTCAGACAGACGTACTGAGACAGGCGGGCTGAGACAGGCGGGCAGAGACAGACGGTCTGAGACAGACGGACAGAGACAGACGGGATGAGACAGTTGGACAGAGACAGACGATCTGAAGCAGACGGCCTGAGACAGACGGACTGAGACAGACGGACTGAGTTGGCGGGCTGAGACAGGCGGGCGAAGACAGACGGTCTGAGACTGGCGGGCTGAAACAGGTGGTCTGAGACAGACGTACTGAGACAGGCGGGCTGAGACAGGCGGGCAGAGACAGACGGTCTGAGACAGACGGTCTGATACAGATGGTCTGAGACAGACGGACTGAGACAGGCGGACTGAGACAGGCGGGCTGCGACTGGCGGGCTAAGACAGACGGTCTGAGACAGACGGTCTGAGACAGATGGTCTGAGACAGACGGACTGAGACAGACGGACTGAGACAGGCGGGTTGAGACAGGCGGGCTGAGACAGATGATCTGAGACAGACGGGCAGAGGCAGGCGGGATGTGACAGTTGGACAGAGACAGACGGTCTGAGACAGACGGTCTGAGACTGACGGGCAGAGACAGGCGGGCTGAGACAGGCGGGCTGAGACAGTTGGTCTGAGACTGACGGTCTGAGACAGACGGACTGAGACAGGCGGGCTGAGACAGGCGGGCTGAGACAGGCGGGCTGAGACAGACGGTCTGAGACAGATGGGCTGAAACAGACGGTCTCAGACAGTTGGTCTGAGACCGACGGTCTCAGACAGACGTACTGAGACAGGCGGGCTGAGACAGGCGGGCTGAGACAGTTGGTCTGAGACAGACGGTCTGAGACAGACGGACTGAGACAGACGGACTGAGTTGGCGGGCTGAGACAGGCGGGCGAAGACAGACGGTCTGAGACTGGCGGGCTGAGACAGGTGGTCTGAGACAGACGGACTGAGACAGGCGGACTGAGACAGGCGGGCTAAGACAGACGGTCTGATACAGACGGTCTGAGACAGATGATCTGAGACAGACGGTCTCAGACAGATGGTCTGAGACAGGCGGGCTGAGACAGGCGGGATGAGACAGGCGGGCTGAGACAGATGGTCTGAGACAGACGGGCAGAGGCAGGCGGGATGTGACAGTTGGACAGAGACAGACGGTCTGAGACAGACGGTCTGAGACTGACGGGCAGAGACAGGCGGGCTCAGACAGACGGGCTAAGACCGACGGCCTCAGACAGATGGTCTGAGACAGACGGTCTGCGACAGGCGGCCTGAGACAGTTGGTCTGAGACAGTTGGTCTGAGACAGACGGTCTCAGACAGACGGACTGAGACAGGCGGGCTGCGACAGGCGGCCTGAGACAGTTGGTCTGAGACAGTTGGTCTGAGACAGGCGGACTGAGACAGGCGGGCAGAGACAGACGGTCTGAAACAGACGGACAGAGACAGACGGGATGAGACAGTTGGACAGAGACAGACGATCTGAAGCAGACGGCCTGAGACAGATGGCATGAGACAGACGGTCTGAGACAGATGGTCTGATACAGATGGTCTGAGACAGACGGTCTGAGACAGACGGACTGAGACAGGCGGACTGAGACAGTTGGTCTGAGACAGACGGTCTCAGACAGACGGACTGAGACAGGCGGGCTGCGACAGGCGGGCTGAGACAGGTGAGCTGCGACAGATGGTCTGAGACAGGCGGACTGAGACAGGCGGGCTGCGACAGGCGGGCTGCGACAGGCGGGCTAAGACAGACGGTCTGATACAGATGGTCTGATACAGACGGTCTCAGACAGACGGTCTGAGACAGGCCGACTGAGACAGGCGGGCTGAGACAGGCGCGCTGAGACAGGCGGGCTGAGACAGACGGTCTGAGACAGATGGGCTGAGACAGACGGTCTCAGACAGTTGGTCTGAGACCGACGGTCTCAGACAGACGTACTGAGACAGGCGGGCTGAGACAGGCGGGCAGAGACAGACGGTCTGAGACAGACGGACAGAGACAGACGGGATGAGACAGTTGGACAGAGACAGACGATCTGAAGCAGACGGCCTGAGACAGATGGCCTGAGACAGATGGCATGAGACAGACGGTCTGAGACAGATGGTCTGAGACAGACGGACTGAGACAGACGGACTGAGACAGGCGGGCTGAGACAGGCGGGCTAAGACAGACGGTCTGAGACAGATGGGCTGAGACAGACGGTCTGAGACAGATGGGCTGAGACTGGCGGGCTGGGACAGGTGGTCTGAGATAGACGGACTGAGGCAGGCGGGGTACGACAGGCGGGCTAAGACAGACGGTCTGATACAGATGGTCTGAGACAGACGGTCTGAGACAGACGGACTGAGACAGGCGGACTGGGACAGGCGGGCTGCGACAGGCGGGCTGAGACAGGTGAGCTGCGACAGATGGTCTGAGACAGGCGGACTGAGACAGGCGGGCTGCGACAGGCGGGCTGCGACAGGCGGGCTAAGACAGACGGTCTGATACAGATGGTCTGATACAGACGGTCTCAGACAGGCGGTCTGAGACAGGCCGACTGAGACAGGCGGGCTGAGACAGGCGCGCTGAGACAGGCGGGCTGAGACAGACGGTCTGAGACAGATGGGCTGAGACAGACGGTCTCAGACAGTTGGTCTGAGACCGACGGTCTCAGACAGACGTACTGAGACAGGCGGGCTGAGACAGGCGGGCAGAGACAGACGGTCTGAGACAGACGGACAGAGACAGACGGGATGAGACAGTTGGACAGAGACAGACGATCTGAAGCAGACGGCCTGAGACAGATGGCCTGAGACAGATGGCATGAGACAGACGGTCTGAGACAGATGGTCTGAGACAGACGGACTGAGACAGACGGACTGAGACAGGCGGGCTGAGACAGGCGGGCTAAGACAGACGGTCTGAGACAGATGGGCTGAGACAGACGGTCTGAGACAGATGGGCTGAGACTGGCGGGCTGGGACAGGTGGTCTGAGATAGACGGACTGAGGCAGGCGGGGTACGACAGGCGGGCTAAGACAGACGGTCTGATACAGATGGTCTGAGACAGACGGTCTGAGACAGACGGACTGAGACAGGCGGACTGGGACAGGCGGGCTGCGACAGGCGGGCTAAGACAGACGGTCTGAGACAGATGATCTGAGACAGACGGTCTCAGACAGACGGTCTGAGACAGGCGGACTGAGACAGGCGGACTGAGACAGGCGGGCTGCGACAGGCGGGCTGAGACAGATGGTCTGAGACAGTTGGACAGAGACAGACGGTCTGAAGCAGACGGTCTGAGACAGACGGTCTGAGACAGGCGGGCTGAGACAGGCGGGCTGAGACAGTTGGTCTGAGACAGACGGTCTCAGACAGACGGACTGAGACAGGCGGGCTGCGACAGGCGGGCTAAGACAGACGGTCTGATACAGATGGTCTGATACAGACGGTCTCAGACGGACGGTCTGAGACAGGCGGGCTGAGACAGGCGGGCTGAGACAGTTGGTCTGAGACAGACGGACTGAGACAGGCGGGGTACGACAGGCGGGCTAAGACAGACGGTCTGATACAGATGGTCTGAGACAGACGGTCTGAGACAGACGGACTGAGACAGGCGGACTGAGACAGGCGGGCTGCGACAGGCGGGCTAGGACAGACGGTCTGAGACAGATGATCTGAGACAGACGGTCTCAGACAGATGGTCTGAGACAGGCGGGCTGAGACAGGCGGGTTGAGACAGGCGGGCTGAGACAGATGGTCTGAGACAGACGGGCAGAGGCAGGCGGGATGTGACAGTTGGACAGAGACAGACGGTCTGAGACAGACGGTCTGAGACTGACGGGCAGAGACAGGCGGGCTGAGACAGGCGGGCTGAGACAGTTGGTCTGAGACAGACGGTCTGAGACAGACGGACTGAGACAGGCGGGCTGAGACAGGCGGGCTGAGACAGGCGGGCTGAGACAGACGGTCTGAGACAGATGGGCTGAGACAGACGGTCTCAGACAGACGTACTGAGATAGGCGGGCTGAGACAGGCGGGCTGAGACAGTTGGTCTGAGACAAACGGTCTGAGACAGACGGACTGAGACAGACGGACTGAGTTGGCGGGCTGAGACAGGCGGGCTAAGACAGACGGTCTGAGACTGGCGGGCTGAGACAGGTGGTCTGAGACAGACGGACTGAGACAGGCGGACTGAGACAGGCGGGCTAAGACAGACGGTCTGATACAGACGGTCTGAGACAGATGATCTGAGACAGACGGTCTCAGACAGCTGGTCTGAGACAGGCGGGCTGAGACAGGCGGGATGAGACAGGCGGGCTGAGACAGATGGTCTGAGACAGACGGGCAGAGGCAGGCGGGATGTGACAGTTGGACAGAGACAGACGGTCTGAGACAGACGGTCTGAGACTGACGGGCAGAGACAGGCGGGCTCAGACAGACGGGCTAAGACCGACGGCCTCAGACAGATGGTCTGAGACAGACGGACTAAGACCGACAGCCTGAGATAGATGGTGTGGGACAAATGGTGTGAGACAGACGGTCTGCAACAGGCGGCCTGAGACAGTTGGTCTGAGACAGACGGTCTCAGACAGACGGACTGAGACAGGCGGGCTGCGACAGGAGGGCTGAGACAGGTGGGCTGCGACAGATGGTCTGAGACAGGCGGACTGAGACAGGCGGGCAGAAACAGACGGTCTGAAACAGACGGTCTGAAACAGACGGACAGAGACAGACGGGATGAGACAGTTGGACAGAGACAGACGATCTGAAGCAGACGGCCTGAGACAGATGGCATGAGACAGACGGCCTGAGACAGATGGTCTGATACAGATGGTCTGGGACAGACGGTCTGAGACAGACGGACTGAGACAGGCGGACTGAGACAGTTGGTCTGAGACAGACGGTCTCAGACAGACGGACTGAGACAGGCGGGCTGCGACAGGCGGGCTGAGACAGGTGGGCTGCGACAGATGGTCTGAGACAGGCGGACTGAGACAGGCGGGCTGCGACAGGCGGGCTGCGACAGGCGGGCTAAGACAGACGGTCTGATACAGATGGTCTGATACAGACGGTCTCAGACAGACAGTCTGAGACAGGCCGACTGAGACAGGCGGACTGAGACAGGCGGGCTGCGACAGGCGGGCCGAGACAGATGGTCTGAGACAGTTGGACAGAGACAGACGGTCTGAAGCAGACGGTCTGAGACAGACGGTCTGAGACAGGCGGGCTGAGACAGGCGGGCTGAGACAGTTGGTCTGAGACAGACGGTCTCAGACAGACGGACTGAGACAGGCGGGCTGCGACAGGCGGGCTAAGACAGACGGTCTGATACAGATGGTCTGATACAGGCGGTCTCAGACGGACGGTCTGAGACAGGCGGGCTGAGACAGGCGGGCTGAGACAGTTGGTCTGAGACTGACGGACTGAGACAGGCGGGGTACGACAGGCGGGCAAAGACAGACGGTCTGATACAGATGGTCTGAGACAGACGGTCTGAGACAGACGGACTGAGACAGGCGGACTGAGACAGGCGGGCTGCGACAGGCGGGCTAAGACAGACGGTCTGAGACAGATGATCTGAGACAGACGGTCTCAGACAGATGGTCTGAGACAGGCGGGCTGAGACAGGCGGGTTGAGACAGGCGGGCTGAGACAGATGGTCTGAGACAGGCGGGCAGAGGCAGGCGGGATGTGACAGTTGGACAGAGACAGACGGTCTGAGACAGACGGTCTGAGACTGGCGGGCTGAGACAGGTGGTCTGAGACAGACGGACTGAGACAGGCGGACTGAGACAGGCGGGCTAAGACAGACGGTCTGATACAGACGGTCTGAGACAGATGATCTGAGACAGACGGTCTCAGACAGATGGTCTGAGACAGGCGGACTGAGACAGGCGGGCTGCGACAGGCGGGCTGCGACAGGCGGGCTAAGACAGACGGTCTGATACAGATGGTCTGATACAGACGGTCTCAGACAGACGGTCTGAGACAGGCCGACTGAGACAGGCGGGCTGAGACAGGCGCGCTGAGACAGGCGGGCTGAGACAGACGGTCTGAGACAGATGGGCTGAGACAGACGGTCTCAGACAGACGTACTGAAACAGGCGGGCTGAGACAGGCGGGCTGAGACAGACGGTCTGAGACAGATGGGCTGAGACAGACGGTCTCAGACAGTTGGTCTGAGACCGACGGTCTCAGATAGACGTACTGAGACAGACGTACTGAGACAGGCGGGCTGAGACAGGCGGGCAGAGACAGACGGTCTGAGACAGACGGACAGAGACAGACGGACTGCGACAGGCGGGCTAAGACAGACGGTCTGATACAGATGGTCTGATACAGACGGTCTCAGACAGACGGTCTGTGACAGGCCGACTGAGACAGGCGGGCTGAGACAGGCGGGCTGAGACAGGCGGGCTAAGACAGACGGCCTGAGACAGATGGTCTGAGACAGACGGTCTGCGACAGGCGGCAGAGACAGTTGGTCTGACACAGACGGTCTCAGACAGACGGACTGAGACAGGCGGGCTGCGACAGGCGGGCTGAGACAGGTGGGCTGCGACAGATGGTCTGAGACAGGCGGACTGAGACAGGCGGACTGAGACAGGCGGGCTAAGACAGACGGTCTGATACAGACGGTCTGAGACAGATGATCTGAGACAGACGGTCTCAGACAGATGGTCTGAGACAGGCGGGCTGAGACAGGCGGGATGAGACAGGCGGGCTGAGACAGATGGTCTGAGACAGACGGGCAGAGGCAGGCGGGATGTGACAGTTGGACAGAGACAGACGGTCTGAGACTGACGGGCAGAGACAGGCGGGCTCAGACAGACGGGCTAAGACCGACGGCCTCAGACAGATGGTCTGAGACAGACGGACTAAGACCGACAGCCTGAGATAGATGGTGTGGGACAAATGGTCTGAGACAGACGGTCTGCGACAGGCGGCCTGAGACAGTTGGTCTGAGACAGACGGTCTCAGACAGACGGACTGAGACAGGCGGGCTGCGACAGGCGGGCTGAGACAGGTGGGCTGCGACAGATGGTCTGAGACAGGCGGACTGAGACAGGCGGGCAGAGACAGACGGTCTGAAACAGACGGACAGAGACAGACGGGATGAGACAGTTGGACAGAGACAGACGATCTGAAGCAGACGGCCTGAGACAGATGGCATGAGACAGACGGTCTGAGACAGATGATCTGAGACAGACGGTCTCAGACAGATGGTCTGAGACAGGCGGGCTGAGACAGGCGGGATGAGACAGGCGGGCTGAGACAGATGGTCTGAGACAGACGGGCAGAGGCAGGCGGGATGTGACAGTTGGACAGAGACAGACGGTCTGAGACAGATGGGCTGAGACAGACGGTCTGAGACAGATGGGCTGAGACTGGCGGGCTGGGACAGGTGGTCTGAGATAGACGGACTGAGACAGGCGGGGTACGACAGGCGGGCTAAGACAGACGGTCTGATACAGATGGTCTGAGACAGACGGTCTGAGACAGACGGACTGAGACAGGCGGACTGGGACAGGCGGGCTGCGACAGGCGGGCTAAGACAGACGGTCTGAGACAGATGATCTGAGACAGACGGTCTCAGACAGACGGTCTGAGACAGGCGGACTGAGACAGGCGGACTCAGACAGGCGGGCTGCGTCAGGCGGGCTGAGACAGATGGTCTGAGACAGTTGGACAGAGACAGACGGTCTGAAGCAGACGGTCTGAGACAGACGGTCTGAGACAGGCGGGCTGAGACAGGCGGGCTGAGACAGTTGGTCTGAGACAGACGGTCTCAGACAGACGGACTGACACAGGCGGGCTGCGACAGGCGGGCTAAGACAGACGGTCTGATACAGATGGTCTGTTACAGGCGGTCTCAGACGGACGGTCTGAGACAGGCGGGCTGAGACAGGCGGGCTGAGACAGTTGGTCTGAGACTGACGGACTGAGACAGGCGGGGTACGACAGGCGGGCTAAGACAGACGGTCTGATACAGGTGGTCTGAGACAGACGGTCTGAGACAGACGGACTGAGACAGGCGGACTGAGACAGGCGGGCTGCGACAGGCGGGCTAAGACAGACGGTCTGAGACAGATGATCTGAGACAGACGGTCTCAGACAGATGGTCTGAGACAGGCGGGCTGAGACAGGCGGGTTGAGACAGGCGGGCTGAGACAGATGGTCTGAGACAGACGGGCAGAGGCAGGCGGGATGTGACAGTTGGACAGAGACAGACGGTCTGAGACAGACGGTCTGAGACTGGCGGGCTGAGACAGGTGGTCTGAGACAGACGGACTGAGACAGATGGTCTGAGACAGACGGGCAGAGGCAGGCGGGATGTGACAGTTGGACAGAGACAGACGGTCTGAGACTGACGGGCAGAGACAGGCGGGCTCAGACAGACGGGCTAAGACCGACGGCCTCAGACAGATGGTCTGAGACAGACGGACTAAGACCGACAGCCTGAGATAGATGGTGTGGGACAAATGGTCTGAGACAGACGGTCTGCGACAGGCGGCCTGAGACAGTTGGTCTGAGACAGACGGTCTCAGCCAGACGGACTGAGACAGGCGGGCTGCGACAGGCGGGCTGAGACAGGTGGGCTGCGACAGATGGTCTGAGACAGGCGGACTGAGACAGGCGGGCAGAGACAGACGGTCTGAAACAGACGGACAGAGACAGACGGGATGAGACAGTTGGACAGAGACAGACGATCTGAAGCAGACGGCCTGAGACAGATGGCATGAGACAGACGGTCTGAGACAGATGGTCTGATACAGATGGTCTGAGACAGACGTTCTGAGACAGACGGTCTGAGACAGGCGGACTGAGACAGGCGGGCTGCGACAGGCGGGCTGCGACAGGCGGGCTAAGACAGACGGTCTGATACAGATGGTCTGATACAGACGGTCTCAGACAGACGGTCTGAGACAGGCCGACTGAGACAGGCGGGCTGAGACAGGCGCGCTGAGACAGGCGGGCTGAGACAGACGGTCTGAGACAGATGGGCTGAGACAGACGGTCTCAGACAGACGTACTGAGACAGGCGGGCTGAGACAGGCGGGCTGAGACAGACGGTCTGAGACAGATGGGTTGAGACAGACGGTCTCAGACAGACGTACTGAGACAGACGTACTGAGACAGGCGGGCTGAGACAGGCGGGCAGAGACAGACGGTCTGAGACAGACGGACAGAGACAGACGGACTGCGACAGGCGGGCTAAGACAGACGGTCTGATACAGATGGTCTGATACAGACGGTCTCAGACAGACGGTCTGTGACAGGCCGACTGAGACAGGCGGGCTGAGACAGGCGGGCTGAGACAGGCGGGCTAAGACAGACGGCCTGAGACAGATGGTCTGAGACAGACGGTCTGCGACAGGCGGCAGAGACAGTTGGTCTGAGACAGACGGTCTCAGACAGACGGACTGAGACAGGCGGGCTGCGACAGGCGGGCTGAGACAGGTGGGCTGCGACAGATGGTCTGAGACAGGCGGACTGAGACAGGCGGACTGAGACAGGCGGGCTAAGACAGACGGTCTGATACAGACGGTCTGCGACAGATGATCTGAGACAGACGGTCTCAGACAGATGGTCTGAGACAGGCGGGCTGAGACAGGCGGGATGAGACAGGCGGGCTGAGACAGATGGTCTGAGACAGACGGGCAGAGGCAGGCGGGATGTGACAGTTGGACAGAGACAGACGGTCTGAAACTGACGGGCAGAGACAGGCGGGCTCAGACAGACGGGCTAAGACCGACGGCCTCAGACAGATGGTCTGAGACAGACGGACTAAGACCGACAGCCTGAGATAGATGGTGTGGGACAAATGGTCTGAGACAGACGGTCTGCGACAGGCGGCCTGAGGCAGTTGGTCTGAGACAGACGGTCTCAGACAGACGGACTGAGACAGGCGGGCTGCGACAGGCGGGCTGAGACAGGTGGGCTGCGACAGATGGTCTGAGACAGGCGGACTGAGACAGGCGGGCTGAGACAGGCGGTCTGAAACAGCCGGACAGAGACAGACGGGATGAGACAGTTGGACAGAGACAGACGATCTGAAGCAGACGGCCTGAGACAGATGGCATGAGACAGACGGTCTGAGACAGATGGTCTGATACAGATGGTCTGAGACAGACGGTCTGAGACAGACGGTCTGAGACAGGCGGACTGAGACAGGCGGGCTGCGACAGGCGGGCTGCGACAGGCGGGCTAAGACAGACGGTCTGATACAGATGGTCTGATACAGACGGTCTCAGACAGACGGTCTGAGACAGGCCGACTGAGACAGGCGGGCTGAGACAGGCGCGCTGAGACAGGCGGGCTGAGACAGACGGTCTGAGACAGATGGGCTGAGACAGACGGTCTCAGACAGACGTACTGAGACAGGCGGGCTGAGACAGGCGGGCTGAGACAGACGGACTGAGACAGGCGGACTGAGACAGGCGGGCTAAGACAGACGGTCTGATACAGACGGTCTGAGACAGATGATCTGAGACAGACGGTCTCAGACTGATGGTCTGAGACAGGCGGGCTGAGACAGGCGGGATGAGACAGGCGGGCTGAGACAGATGGTCTGAGACAGACGGGCAGAGGCAGGCGGGATGTGACAGTTGGACAGAGACAGACGGTCTGAGACTGACGGGCAGAGACAGGCGGGCTCAGACAGACGGGCTAAGACCGACGGCCTCAGACAGATGGTCTGAGACAGACGGACTAAGACCGACAGCCTGAGATAGATGGTGTGGGACAAATGGTCTGAGACAGACGGTCTGCGACAGGCGGCCTGAGACAGTTGGTCTGAGACAGACGGTCTCAGACAGACGGAATGAGACAGGCGGGCTGCGACAGGCGGGATGAGACAGGCGGGCTGAGACAGATGGTCTGAGACAGACGGGCAGAGGCAGGCGGGATGTGACAGTTGGACAGAGACAGACGGTCTGAAACTGACGGGCAGAGACAGGCGGGCTCAGACAGACGGGCTAAGACCGACGGCCTCAGACTGATGGTCTGAGACAGACGGACTAAGACCGACAGCCTGAGATAGATGGTGTGGGACAAATGGTCTGAGACAGACGGTCTGCGACAGGCGGCCTGAGACAGTTGGTCTGAGACAGACGGTCTCAGACAGACGGACTGAGACAGGCGGGCTGCGACAGGCGGGCTGAGACAGGTGGGCTGCGACAGATGGTCTGAGACAGGCGGACTGAGACAGGCGGGCTGAGACAGACGGTCTGAAACAGCCGGACAGAGACAGACGGGATGAGACAGTTGGACAGAGACAGACGATCTGAAGCAGACGGCCTGAGACAGATGGCATGAGACAGACGGTCTGAGACAGATGGTCTGATACAGATGGTCTGAGACAGACGGTCTGAGACAGACGGTCTGAGACAGGCGGACTGAGACAGGCGGGCTGCGACAGGCGGGCTGCGACAGGCGGGCTAAGACAGACGGTCTGATACAGATGGTCTGATACAGACGGTCTCAGACAGACGGTCTGAGACAGGGCGACTGAGACAGGCGGGCTGAGACAGGCGCGCTGAGACAGGCGGGCTGAGACAGACGGTCTGAGACAGATGGGCTGAGACAGACGGTCTCAGACAGACGTACTGAGACAGGCGGGCTGAGACAGGCGGGCTGAGACAGACGGACTGAGACAGGCGGACTGAGACAGGCGGGCTAAGACAGACGGTCTGATACAGACGGTCTGAGACAGATGATCTGAGACAGACGGTCTCAGACTGATGGTCTGAGACAGGCGGGCTGAGACAGGCGGGATGAGACAGGCGGGCTGAGACAGATGGTCTGAGACAGACGGGCAGAGGCAGGCGGGATGTGACAGTTGGACAGAGACAGACGGTCTGAGACTGACGGGCAGAGACAGGCGGGCTCAGACAGACGGGCTAAGACCGACGGCCTCAGACAGATGGTCTGAGACAGACGGACTAAGACCGACAGCCTGAGATAGATGGTGTGGGACAAATGGTCTGAGACAGACGGTCTGCGACAGGCGGCCTCAGACAGTTGGTCTGAGACAGACGGTCTCAGACAGACGGACTGAGACAGGCGGGCTGCGACAGGCGGGCTGAGACAGGTGGGCTGCGACAGATGGTCTGAGACAGGCGGACTGAGACAGGCGGGCAGAGACAGACGGTCTGAAACAGACGGACAGAGACAGACGGGATGAGACAGTTGGACAGAGACAGACGATCTGAAGCAGACGGCCTGAGACAGATGGCATGAGACAGACGGTCTGAGACAGATGGTCTGATACAGATGGTCTGAGACAGACGGTCTGAGACAGACGGTCTGAGACAGACGGTCTGAGACAGGCGGACTGAGACAGGCGGGCTGCGACAGGCGGGCTGCGACAGGCGGGCTAAGACAGACGGTCTGATACAGGTGGTCTGATACAGACGGTCTCAGACAGACGGTCTGAGACAGGCCGACTGAGACAGGCGGGCTGAGACAGGCGCGCTGAGACAGGCGGGCTGAGACAGACGGTCTGAGACAGATGGGCTGAGACAGACGGTCTCAGACAGGCGGGCTGAGACAGGCGGGCTGAGACAGTTGGTCTGAGACAGACGGTCTGAGACAGACGGACTGAGACAGGCGGGCTGAGACAGGCGGGCTGAGACAGGCGGGCTGAGACAGACGGTCTGAGACAGATGGGCTGAGACAGACGGTCTCAGACAGTTGGTCTGAGACCGACGGTCTCAGACAGACGTACTGAGACAGGCGGGCTGAGACAGGCGGGCAGAGACAGACGGTCTGAGACAGACGGACAGAGACAGACGGGATGAGACAGTTGGACAGAGACAGACGATCTGAAGCAGACGGCCTTAGACAGATGGACTGAGACAGATGGCATGAGACAGACGGTCTGAGACAGATGGTCTGAGACAGACGGGCTAAGACAGACGGTCTGAGACAGGCGGGCTGAGACAGGCGGGCTGAGACAGATGGGCTGAGACAGACGGTCTGAGACAGATGGGCTGAGACAGGCGGGCTGAGACAGGCGGGCTGAGACAGGCGGGCTGAGACAGGTGGTCTGAGACAGTTGGACAGAGACAGACGGTCTGAATCAGACGGTCTGAGACTGACGGGCAAAGACAGGCGGGCTCAGACAGACGGGCTAAGACCGACGGCCTGAGACAGATGGTGTGAGACACATGGCATGAGACAGACGGTCTGAGACAGATGGTCTGAGACAGACGGGCTAAGACCGACAGCCTGAGATAGATAGTGTGGGACAGATGCTCTGAGACAGACGGTCTGCGACAGGCGGCCTGAGACAGTTGGTCTGAGACAGACGGTCTCAGACAGACGGACTGAGACAGGCGGGCTGCGACAGGCGGGCTAAGACAGACGGTCTGATACAGATGGTCTGATACAGACGGTCTCAGACAGACGGTCTGAGACAGGCCGACTGAGACAGGCGGGCTGAGACAGGCGGGCTGAGACAGACGGTCTGAGACAGATGGGCTGAGACAGACGGTCTCAGACAGTTGGTCTGAGACCGACGGTCTCAGACAGACGTACTGAGACAGGCGGGCTGAGACAGGCGGGCAGAGACAGACGGTCTGAGACAGACGGACAGAGACAGACGGACTGCGACAGGCGGGCTAAGACAGACGGTCTGATACAGATGGTCTGATACAGACGGTCTCAGACAGACGGTCTGAGACAGGCCGACTGAGACAGGCGGGCTGAGACAGCGGGCTGAGACAGGCGGGCTAAGACAGACGGCCTGAGACAGATGGTCTGAGACAGACGGTCTGCGACAGGCGGCAGAGACAGTTGGTCTGAGACAGACGGTCTCAGACAGACGGACTGAGACAGGCGGGCTGCGACAGGCGGGCTGAGACAGGTGGGCTGCGACAGATGGTCTGAGACAGGCGGACTGAGACAGGCGGGCTGCGACAGGCGGGCTGCGACAGGCGGGCTAAGACAGACGGTCTGATACAGATGGTCTGATACAGACGGTCTCAGACAGACGGTCTGAGACAGGCCGACTGAGACAGGCGGGCTGAGACAGGCGGGCTGAGACAGACGGGCAGAGACAGACGGTCTGAGACAGACGGACAGAGACAGACGGGATGAGACAGTTGGACAGAGACAGACGATCTGAAGCAGATGGCCTGAGACAGATGGCCTGAGACAGATGGTCTGAGACAGACGGACTGAGACAGACGGACTGAGACAGACGGGCTGAGACAGGCGGGCTGAGACAGACGGTCTGAGACAGATGGGCTGAGACAGACGGTCTGAGACAGATGGGCTGAGACTGGCGGGCTGAGACAGGTGGTCTGAGACAGGCGGACTGGGACAGGCGGGCTGCGACAGGCGGGCTAAGACAGACGGTCTGAGACAGATGATCTGAGACAGACGGTCTCAGACAGATGGTCTGAGACAGGCGGGCTGAGACAGGCGGGTTGAGACAGGCGGGCTTAGACAGATGGTCTGAGACAGACGGGCAGAGGCAGGCGGGATGAGACAGTTGCACAGAGACAGACGGTCTGAGACAGACGGTCTGAGACTGACGGGCAGAGACAGGCGGGCTCAGACAGACGGGCTAAGACCGACGGCCTGAGACAGACGGTCTGAGACAGACGGTCTCAGACAGACGTACTGAGACAGGCGGGCTGAGACAGGCGGGCTGAGACAGACGGTCTGAGACAGATGGGCTGAGACAGACGGTCTCAGACAGTTGGTATGAGACAGACGGTCTCAGACAGACGTACCGAGACAGGCCTACTGAGACAGGCGGGCTGAGACAGGCGGGCTGAGACAGACGGTCTCAGACAGACGGACTGAGTCAGACGGACAGAGACAGATGGATAGAGACAGGCGGGCTGAGACAGAGGGGCTAAGACTGACGGTCTGAGACAGATGGACTGAGACAGATGGTCTGAGACACACGGTCTCAGACAGACGGACTGAGACAGGCGGGCTGAGACAGGCGGGCTGAGACAGGCGGGCTGAGACAGATGGTCTGAGACAGACGGGCAGAGGCAGGCGGGATGAGACAGTTGGACAGAGACGGACGGTCTGAGACTGACGGGCAGAGACAGGCGGGCTCAGACAGACGGGCTAAGACCGACGGCCTGAGACAGATGGTCTGAGACAGATGGCATGAGACAGACGGTCTGAGACCGGCGGTCAGAGACAGATGGTCTGAGACAGACGGGCTAAGACCGACAGCCTGAGATAGATGGTGTGGGACAGATGGCATGAGACAGACGGTCTGAGACCGGCGGTCAGAGACCGATGGTCTGAGACAGGCGGGCTGAGACAGGCGGGCAGAGACAGACGGTCTGAAACAGACGGACAGAGACAGACGGGATGAGACAGTTGGACAGAGACAGACGATCTGAAGCAGACGGCCTGAGACAGATGGCCTGAGACAGATGGCATGAGACAGACGGTCTGAGACAGATGGTCTGAGACAGACGGGCTAAGACAGACGGTCTGAGACAGGCGGGCTGAGACAGGCGGGCTGAGACAGTTGATCTGATACAGACGGTCTCAGACAGTTGGTATGAGACAGACGGTCTCAGACAGACGTACCGAGACAGGCGGACTGAGACAGGCGGGCTGAGACAGGCGGGCTGAGACAGACGGTCTCAGACAGACGGACTGAGTCAGACGGACAGAGACAGATGGATAGAGACAGGCGGGCTGAGACAGAGGGGCTAAGACTGACGGTCTGAGACAGACGGTCTGATACAGATGGTCTGATACAGACGGTCTCAGACAGACGGTCTGAGACAGGCCGACTGAGACAGGCGGGCTGAGACAGGCGGGCTGAGACAGACGGGCAGAGACAGACGGTCTGAGACAGACGGACAGAGACAGACGGGATGAGACAGTTGGACAGAGACAGACGATCTGAAGCAGATGGCCTGAGACAGATGGCCTGAGACAGATGGCATGAGACAGACGGTCTGAGACAGATGGTCTGAGACAGACGGACTGAGACAGACGGACTGAGACAGGCGGGCTGAGACAGGCGGGCTGAGACAGACGGTCTGAGACAGATGGGCTGAGACAGGCGGTCTGAGACAGATGGGCTGAGACTGGCGGTCTGAGACAGGTGGTCTGAGACAGGCGGACTGGGACAGGCGGGCTGCGACAGGCGGGCTAAGACAGACGGTCTGAGACAGATGATCTGAGACAGACGGTCTCAGACAGATGGTCTGAGACAGGCGGGCTGAGACAGGCGGGTTGAGACAAGCGGGCTTAGACAGATGGTCTGAGACAGACGGGCAGAGGCAGGCGGGATGAGACAGTTGCACAGAGACAGACGGTCTGAGACAGACGGTCTGAGACTGACGGGCAGAGACAGGCGGGCTCAGACAGACGGGCTAAGACCGACGGCCTGAGACAGATGGTCTGAGACAGACGGTCTCAGACAGACGTACTGAGACAGGCGGGCTGAGACAGGCGGGCTGAGACAGACGGTCTGAGACAGATGGGCTGAGACAGACGGTCTCAGACAGTTGGTATGAGACAGACGGTCTCAGACAGACGTACCGAGACAGGCGGACTGAGACAGGCGGGCTGAGACAGGCGGGCTGAGACAGACGGTCTCAGACAGACGGACTGAGTCAGACGGACAGAGACAGATGGATAGAGACAGGCGGGCTGAGACAGAGGGGCTAAGACTGACGGTCTGAGACAGATGGACTGAGACAGATGGTCTGAGACACACGGTCTCAGACAGACGGACTGAGACAGGCGGGCTGAGACAGGCGGGCTGAGACAGGCGGGCTGAGACAGATGGTCTGAGACAGACGGGCAGAGGCAGGCGGGATGAGACAGACGGTCTGAGACAGGCCGACTGAGACAGGCGGGCTGAGACAGGCGGGCTGAGACAGGCGGGCTGAGACAGACGGTCTGAGACAGATGGGCTGAGACAGACGGTCTCAGACAGTTGGTCTGAGACCGACGGTCTCAGACAGACGTACTGAGACAGGCGGGCTGAGACAGGCGGGTTGAGACAAGCGGGCTTAGACAGATGGTCTGAGACAGGCGGGCAGAGGCAGGCGGGATGAGACAGTTGCACAGAGACAGACGGTCTGAGACAGACGGTCTGAGACTGACGGGCAGAGACAGGCGGGCTCAGACAGACGGGCTAAGACCGACGGCCTGAGACAGATGGTCTGAGACAGACGGTCTCAGACAGACGTACTGAGACAGGCGGGCTGAGACAGACGGTCTGAGACAGATGGGCTGAGACAGACGGTCTCAGACAGTTGGTATGAGACAGACGGTCTCAGACAGACGTACCGAGACAGGCGGACTGAGACAGGCGGGCTGAGACAGGCGGGCTGAGACAGACGGTCTCAGACAGACGGACTGAGTCAGACGGACAGAGACAGATGGATAGAGACAGGCGGGCTGAGACAGAGGGGCTAAGACTGACGGTCTGAGACAGATGGACTGAGACAGATGGTCTGAGACACACGGTCTCAGACAGACGGACTGAGACAGGCGGGCTGAGACAGGCGGGCTGAGACAGGCGGGCTGAGACAGATGGTCTGAGACAGACGGGCAGAGGCAGGCGGGATGAGACAGTTGGACAGAGACGGACGGTCTGAGACTGACGGGCAGAGACCGACAGCCTGAGATAGATGGTGTGGGACAGATGGCATGAGACAGACGGTCTGAGACCGGCGGTCAGAGACCGATGGTCTGAGACAGGCGGGCTGAGAGAGGCGGGCAGAGACAGACGGTCTGAAACAGACGGACAGAGACAGACGGGATGAGACAGTTGGACAGAGACAGACGATCTGAAGCAGACGGCCTGAGACAGATGGCCTGAGACAGATGGCATGAGACAGACGGTCTGAGACAGATGGTCTGAGACAGACGGGCTAAGACAGACGGTCTGAGACAGGCGGGCTGAGACAGGCGGGCTGAGACAGTTGATCTGATACAGACGGTCTCAGACAGTTGGTATGAGACAGACGGTCTCAGACAGACGTACCGAGACAGGCGGACTGAGACAGGCGGGCTGAGACAGGCGGGCTGAGACAGGCGGGCTGAGACAGGTGGTCTGAGACAGTTGGACAGAGACAGACGGTCTGAATCAGACGGTCTGAGACTGACGGGCAAAGACAGGCGTGCTCAGACAGACGGGCTAAGACCGACGGCCTGAGACAGATGGTGTGAGACACATGGCATGAGACAGACGGTCTGAGACAGATGGTCTGAGACAGACGGGCTAAGACCGACAGCCTGAGATAGATAGTGTGGGACAGATGCTCTGAGACAGACGGTCTGCGACAGGCGGCCTGAGACAGTTGGTCTGAGACAGACGGTCTCAGACAGACGGACTGAGACAGGCGGGCTGCGACAGGCGGGCTAAGACAGACGGTCTGATACAGATGGTCTGATACAGACGGTCTCAGACAGACGGTCTGAGACAGGCCGACTGAGACAGGCGGGCTGAGACAGGCGGGCTGAGACAGACGGTCTGAGACAGATGGGCTGAGACAGACGGTCTCAGACAGTTGGTCTGAGACCGACGGTCTCAGACAGACGTACTGAGACAGGCGGGCTGAGACAGGCGGGCAGAGACAGACGGTCTGAGACAGACGGACAGAGACAGACGGACTGCGACAGGCGGGCTAAGACAGACGGTCTGATACAGATGGTCTGATACAGACGGTCTCAGACAGACGGTCTGAGACAGGCCGACTGAGACAGGCGGGCTGAGACAGCGGGCTGAGACAGGCGGGCTAAGACAGACGGCCTGAGACAGATGGTCTGAGACAGACGGTCTGCGACAGGCGGCAGAGACAGTTGGTCTGAGACAGACGGTCTCAGACAGACGGACTGAGACAGGCGGGCTGCGACAGGCGGGCTGAGACAGGTGGGCTGCGACAGATGGTCTGAGACAGGCGGACTGAGACAGGCGGGCTGCGACAGGCGGGCTAAGACAGACGGTCTGATACAGATGGTCTGATACAGACGGTCTCAGACAGACGGTCTGAGACAGGCCGACTGAGACAGGCGGGCTGAGACAGGCGGGCTGAGACAGACGGGCAGAGACAGACGGTCTGAGACAGACGGACAGAGACAGACGGGATGAGACAGTTGGACAGAGACAGACGATCTGAAGCAGATGGCCTGAGACAGATGGCCTGAGACAGATGGTCTGAGACAGACGGACTGAGACAGACGGACTGAGACAGACGGGCTGAGACAGGCGGGCTGAGACAGACGGTCTGAGACAGATGGGCTGAGACAGACGGTCTGAGACAGATGGGCTGAGACTGGCGGGCTGAGACAGGTGGTCTGAGACAGGCGGACTGGGACAGGCGGGCTGCGACAGGCGGGCTAAGACAGACGGTCTGAGACAGATGATCTGAGACAGACGGTCTCAGACAGATGGTCTGAGACAGGCGGGCTGAGACAGGCGGGTTGAGACAGGCGGGCTTAGACAGATGGTCTGAGACAGACGGGCAGAGGCAGGCGGGATGAGACAGTTGCACAGAGACAGACGGTCTGAGACAGACGGTCTGAGACTGACGGGCAGAGACAGGCGGGCTCAGACAGACGGGCTAAGACCGACGGCCTGAGACAGACGGTCTGAGACAGACGGTCTCAGACAGACGTACTGAGACAGGCGGGCTGAGACAGGCGGGCTGAGACAGACGGTCTGAGACAGATGGGCTGAGACAGACGGTCTCAGACAGTTGGTATGAGACAGACGGTCTCAGACAGACGTACCGAGACAGGCCTACTGAGACAGGCGGGCTGAGACAGACGGTCTCAGACAGACGGACTGAGTCAGACGGACAGAGACAGATGGATAGAGACAGGCGGGCTGAGACAGAGGGGCTAAGACTGACGGTCTGAGACAGATGGACTGAGACAGATGGTCTGAGACACACGGTCTCAGACAGACGGACTGAGACAGGCGGGCTGAGACAGGCGGGCTGAGACAGGCGGGCTGAGACAGATGGTCTGAGACAGACGGGCAGAGGCAGGCGGGATGAGACAGTTGGACAGAGACGGACGGTCTGAGACTGACGGGCAGAGACAGGCGGGCTCAGACAGACGGGCTAAGACCGACGGCCTGAGACAGATGGTCTGAGACAGACGGTCTCAGACAGACGTACTGAGACAGGCGGGCTGAGACAGGCGGGCTGAGACAGACGGTCTGAGACAGATGGGCTGAGACAGACGGTCTCAGACAGTTGGTATGAGACAGACGGTCTCAGACAGACGTACCGAGACAGGCGGACTGAGACAGGCGGGCTGAGACAGGCGGGCTGAGACAGACGGTCTCAGACAGACGGACTGAGTCAGACGGACAGAGACAGATGGATAGAGACAGGCGGGCTGAGACAGAGGGGCTAAGACTGACGGTCTGAGACAGATGGACTGAGACAGATGGTCTGAGACTCACGGTCTCAGACAGACGGACTGAGACAGGCGGGCTGAGACAGGCGGGCTGAGACAGGCGGGCTGAGACAGATGGTCTGAGATCGACGGGCAGAGGCAGGCGGGATGAGACAGACGGTCTGAGACAGGCCGACTGAGACAGGCGGGCTGAGACAGGCGGGCTGAGACAGGCGGGCTGAGACAGACGGTCTGAGACAGATGGGCTGAGACAGACGGTCTCAGACAGTTGGTCTGAGACCGACGGTCTCAGACAGACGTACTGAGACAGGCGGGCTGAGACAGGCGGGTTGAGACAAGCGGGCTTAGACAGATGGTCTGAGACAGGCGGGCAGAGGCAGGCGGGATGAGACAGTTGCACAGAGACAGACGGTCTGAGACAGACGGTCTGAGACTGACGGGCAGAGACAGGCGGGCTCAGACAGACGGGCTAAGACCGACGGCCTGAGACAGATGGTCTGAGACAGACGGTCTCAGACAGACGTACTGAGACAGGCGGGCTGAGACAGGCGGGCTGAGACAGACGGTCTGAGACAGATGGGCTGAGACAGACGGTCTCAGACAGTTGGTATGAGACAGACGGTCTCAGACAGACGTACCGAGACAGGCGGACTGAGACAGGCGGGCTGAGACAGGCGGGCTGAGACAGACGGTCTCAGACAGACGGACTGAGTCAGACGGACAGAGACAGATGGATAGAGACAGGCGGGCTGAGACAGAGGGGCTAAGACTGACGGTCTGAGACAGATGGACTGAGACAGATGGTCTGAGACACACGGTCTCAGACAGACGGACTGAGACAGGCGGGCTGAGACAGGCGGGCTGAGACAGGCGGGCTGAGACAGATGGTCTGAGACAGACGGGCAGAGGCAGGCGGGATGAGACAGTTGGACAGAGACGGACGGTCTGAGACTGACGGGCAGAGACCGACAGCCTGAGATAGATGGTGTGGGACAGATGGCATGAGACAGACGGTCTGAGACCGGCGGTCAGAGACCGATGGTCTGAGACAGGCGGGCTGAGAGAGGCGGGCAGAGACAGACGGTCTGAAACAGACGGACAGAGACAGACGGGATGAGACAGTTGGACAGAGACAGACGATCTGAAGCAGACGGCCTGAGACAGATGGCCTGAGACAGATGGCATGAGACAGACGGTCTGAGACAGATGGTCTGAGACAGACGGGCTAAGACAGACGGTCTGAGACAGGCGGGCTGAGACAGGCGGGTTGAGACAAGCGGGCTTAGACAGATGGTCTGAGACAGGCGGGCAGAGGCAGGCGGGATGAGACAGTTGCACAGAGACAGACGGTCTGAGACAGACGGTCTGAGACTGACGGGCAGAGACAGGCGGGCTCAGACAGACGGGCTAAGACCGACGGCCTGAGACAGATGGTCTGAGACAGACGGTCTCAGACAGACGTACTGAGACAGGCGGGCTGAGACAGGCGGGCTGAGACAGACGGTCTGAGACAGATGGGCTGAGACAGACGGTCTCAGACAGTTGGTATGAGACAGACGGTCTCAGACAGACGTACCGAGACAGGCGGACTGAGACAGGCGGGCTGAGACAGGCGGGCTGAGACAGACGGTCTCAGACAGACGGACTGAGTCAGACGGACAGAGACAGATGGATAGAGACAGGCGGGCTGAGACAGAGGGGCTAAGACTGACGGTCTGAGACAGATGGACTGAGACAGATGGTCTGAGACACACGGTCTCAGACAGACGGACTGAGACAGGCGGGCTGAGACAGGCGGGCTGAGACAGGCGGGCTGAGACAGATGGTCTGAGACAGACGGGCAGAGGCAGGCGGGATGAGACAGTTGGACAGAGACGGACGGTCTGAGACTGACGGGCAGAGACCGACAGCCTGAGATAGATGGTGTGGGACAGATGGCATGAGACAGACGGTCTGAAACAGACGGACAGAGACAGACGGGATGAGACAGTTGGACAGAGACAGACGATCTGAAGCAGACGGCCTGAGACAGATGGCCTGAGACAGATGGCATGAGACAGACGGTCTGAGACAGATGGTCTGAGACAGACGGGCTAAGACAGACGGTCTGAGACAGGCGGGCTGAGACAGGCGGGCTGAGACAGTTGATCTGATACAGACGGTCTCAGACAGTTGGTATGAGACAGACGGTCTCAGACAGACGTACCGAGACAGGCGGACTGAGACAGGCGGGCTGAGACAGGCGGGCTGAGACAGGCGGGCTGAGACAGGTGGTCTGAGACAGTTGGACAGAGACAGACGGTCTGAATCAGACGGTCTGAGACTGACGGGCAAAGACAGGCGTGCTCAGACAGACGGGCTAAGACCGACGGCCTGAGACAGATGGTGTGAGACACATGGCATGAGACAGACGGTCTGAGACAGATGGTCTGAGACAGACGGGCTAAGACCGACAGCCTGAGATAGATAGTGTGGGACAGATGCTCTGAGACAGACGGTCTGCGACAGGCGGCCTGAGACAGTTGGTCTGAGACAGACGGTCTCAGACAGACGGACTGAGACAGGCGGGCTGCGACAGGCGGGCTAAGACAGACGGTCTGATACAGATGGTCTGATACAGACGGTCGCAGACAGACGGTCTGAGACAGGCCGACTGAGACAGGCGGGCTGAGACAGGCGGGCTGAGACAGGCGGGCTGAGACAGACGGTCTGAGACAGATGGGCTGAGACAGACGGTCTCAGACAGTTGGTCTGAGACCGACGGTCTCAGACAGACGTACTGAGACAGGCGGGCTGAGACAGGCGGGCAGAGACAGACGGTCTGAGACAGACGGACAGAGACAGACGGACTGCGACAGGCGGGCTAAGACAGACGGTCTGATACAGATGGTCTGATACAGACGGTCTCAGACAGACGGTCCGAGACATGCCGACTGAGACAGGCGGGCTGAGACAGGCGGGCTGAGACAGGCGGGCTAAGACAGACGGCCTGAGACAGATGGTCTGAGACAGACGGTCTGCGACAGGCGGCAGAGACAGTTGGTCTGAGACAGACGGTCTCAGACAGACGGACTGAGACAGGCGGGCTGCGACAGGCGGGCTGAGACAGGTGGGCTGCGACAGATGGTCTGAGACAGGCGGACTGAGACAGGCGGGCTGAGACAGGCGGGCTGAGACCGACGGTCTGAGACAGACGTACTGAGACAGGCGGGCTGAGACAGGCGGGCAGAGACAGACGGTCTGAGACAGACGGACAGAGACAGACGGGATGAGACAGTTGGACAGAGACAGACGGTCTGAGACAGACGGACAGAGACAGACGGGATGAGACAGTTGGACAGAGACAGACGATCTGAAGCAGATGGCCTGAGACAGATGGCCTGAGACAGATGGCATGAGACAGACGGTCTGAGACAGATGGTCTGAGACAGACGGACTGAGACAGACGGACTGAGACAGGCGGGCTGAGACAGACGGTCTGAGACAGATGGGCTGAGACTGGCGGGCTGAGACAGGTGGTCTGAGACAGGCGGACTGGGACAGGCGGGCTGCGACAGGCGGGCTAAGACAGACGGTCTGAGACAGATGATCTGAGACAGACGGTCTCAGACAGATGGTCTGAGACAGGCGGGCTGAGACAGGCGGGTTGAGACAGGCGGGCTTAGACAGATGGTCTGAGACAGACGGGCAGAGGCAGGCGGGATGAGACAGTTGCACAGAGACAGACGGTCTGAGACAGACGGTCTGAGACTGACGGGCAGAGACAGGCGGGCTCAGACAGACGGGCTAAGACCGACGGCCTGAGACAGATGGTCTGAGACAGACGGTCTCAGACAGATGTACTGAGACAGGCGGGCTGAGACAGACGGGATGAGACAGTTGGACAGAGACAGACGATCTGAAGCAGATGGCCTGAGACAGATGGCCTGAGACAGATGGCATGAGACAGACGGTCTGAGACAGATGGTCTGAGACAGACGGACTGAGACAGACGGACTGAGACAGGCGGGCTGAGACAGACGGTCTGAGACAGATGGGCTGAGACTGGCGGGCTGAGACAGGTGGTCTGAGACAGGCGGACTGGGACAGGCGGGCTGCGACAGGCGGGCTAAGACGGACGGTCTGAGACAGATGATCTGAGACAGACGGTCTCAGACAGATGGTCTGAGACAGGCGGGCTGAGACAGGCGGGTTGAGACAGGCGGGCTTAGACAGATGGTCTGAGACAGACGGGCAGAGGCAGGCGGGATGAGACAGTTGCACAGAGACAGACGGTCTGAGACAGACGGTCTGAGACTGACGGGCAGAGACAGGCGGGCTGAGACAGACGGTCTGAGACAGATGGGCTGAGACAGACGGTCTCAGACAGTTGGTATGAGACAGACGGTCTCAGACAGACGTACCGAGACAGGCGGACAGAGACAGGCGGGCTGAGACAGGCGGGCTGTGACTTGCGGGCTGAGATAGATGGTCTGAGACAGATTGGCTGAGACAGACGGTCTCAGACTGTTGGTATGAGACAGACGGTCTCAGACAGACGTACTGAGACAGGCGGGCTGGGACAGACGGTCCGAGACCGGCGGTCTGAGACAGATGGTCTGAGACAGACGGGCTAAGACCGACAGCCTGAGATAGATGGTGTGGGACAGATGGTCTGAGACAGACGGTCTGAGACAGGCGGCCTGAGACAGTTGGTCTGAGACAGACGGTCTCAGACAGGCGGACTGAGACAGGCGGGTTGCGACAGGCGGGCTAAGACAGACGGTCTGAGACAGATGGGCTGAGACAGACGGTCTCAGATAGACGGTCTGAGACAGGCGGGCTGAGACAGGCGGGCTGAGACTGACGGGCAAAGACAGGCGGGCTCAGACAGACGGGCTAAGATCGACGGCCTGAGAAAGATGGTCTGAGTCACATGGCATGAGACAGACGGTCTGAGACAGATGGTCTCAGATAGACGGTCTGAGACAGGCCGGCTGAGATAGGCGGGCTGAGACAGTTGGTCTGAGACAGACGGTCTGAGACAGACGGACTGAGACAGCCGGGCTGAGACAGGCGGGCTGAGACAGGCGGGCTGAGACAGATGGTCTGAGACAGATGGGCTGAGACAGACGGTCTCAGACAGTTGGTATGAGACAGACGGTCTCAGACAGACGTACTGAGACAGGCGGGCTGGGACAGACTGTCCGAGACCGGCGGTCTGAGACAGATGGTCTGAGACAGACGGGCTAAGACCGACAGCCTGAGATAGATGGTGTGGGACAGATGGTCTGAGACAGACGGTCTGAGACAGGCGGCCTGAGACAGTTGGTCTGAGACAGACGGTCTCAGACAGACGGACTGAGACAGGCGGGTTGCGACAGGCGGGCTAAGACAGACGGTCTGAGACAGATGGGCTGAGACAGACGGTCTCAGATAGACGGTCTGAGACAGGCGGGCTGAGACAGGCGGGCTGAGACAGGTGGTCTGAGACAGACGGTCTGAGACAGGCGGGCTGCGACAGGCGGGCTAAGACAGACGGTCTGATACAGATGGTCTGAGACAGACGGTCTCATACAGACGGTCTGAGACAGACGGTCCGAGACAGACGTTCCGAGACAGACGGTCCGAGACAGACGGCCTGGGACAGACCGTCTGAGACAGACGGGCAGAGACAGGCGGGCTGAGACAGACGGTCCGAGACGGATGGTCTGAGACAGGCGGGCTGAGACAGGCGGGCTGAGACAGTTGGTGTGAGACAGACGGTCTGAGACAGACGGACTGAGACAGACGGACTGAGACAGGCGGGCTGAGACAGGCGGGCAGAGGCAGACGGTCTGAGACAGACAAACAGAGACAGACGGGATGAGACAGTTGGACAGAGACAGACGGTTTGAAGCAGACGGTCTGAGACAGACGGACTGAGCCAGGCGGACTGAGACAGGCGGGCTGAGACAGACGGTCTGAGACAGACGGGCATAGAAAGACGGGATAAGACAGTTGGACAGAGACAGACGGTCTGAGACAGGCGGTCTGAGACTGACTGGCAGAGACAGGCGGGCTCAAACAGACGGGCTAAGACCGACGGCCTGAGACAGATGGTCTGAGACTGATGGCATGAGACAGACGGTCCGAGACAGACGGGCACAGAAAGACGGGATAAGACAGTTGGACAGAGACAGACGGTCTGAGACAGGCGGTCTGAGACTGACTGGCAGAGACAGGCGGGCTCAAACAGACGGGCTAAGACCGACGGCCTGAGACAGATGGTCTGATACTGATAGCATGAGACAGACGGTCTGAGACCGGCGGTCTGAGACATTCGGTCTCAGACCGACGGCCTGAGACAGATGGTCTGATACTGATAGCATGAGACAGACGGTCTGAGACAGACGGACTGAGACAGGCGGACTGAGACAGGCGTTCTGCGACAGGCGGGCTAAGACAGACGGTCTGAGACAGATGGTCTGAGACAGACGGTCTCAGACAGACGGTCTCAGACAGACGTACTGAGACAGGCGGGCTGAGACAGGCGGGCTGAGACAGACGGACTGAGACAGGCGGACTGAGACAGGCGGGCTAAGACAGACGGTCTGATACAGATGGTCTGATACAGACGGTCTCAGACAGACGGTCTGAGACAGGCCGACTGAGACAGGCGGGCTGAGACAGGCGCGCTGAGACAGGCGGGCTGAGACAGACGGTCTGAGACAGATGGGCTGAGACAGACGGTCTCAGACAGACGTACTGAGACAGGCGGGCTGAGACAGACGGTCTGAGACAGATGGGCTGAGACAGACGGTCTCAGACAGTTGGTCTGAGACCGACGGTCTCAGACAGACGTACTGAGACAGGCGGGCTGAGACAGGCGGGCAGAGACAGACGGTCTGAGACAGACGGACAGAGACAGACGGACTGCGACAGGCGGGCTAAGACAGACGGTCTGATACAGATGGTCTGATACAGACGGTCTCAGACAGACGGTCTGTGACAGGCCGACTGAGACAGGCGGGCTGAGACAGGCGGGCTGAGACAGGCGGGCTAAGACAGACGGCCTGAGATAGATGGTCTGAGACAGACGGTCTGCGACAGGCGGCAGAGACAGTTGGTCTGAGACAGACGGGCAGAGGCAGGCGGGATGAGACAGTTGGACAGAGACGGACGGTCTGAGACTGACGGGCAGAGACAGACGGTCTGAGACAGACGGACAGAGACAGACGGTCTGAGACAGATGATCTGAGACAGACGGTCTCAGACAGATGGTCTGAGACAGGCGGGTTGAGACAGGCGGGCTTAGACAGATGGTCTGAGACAGACGGGCAGAGGCAGGCGGGATGAGACAGTTGCACAGAGACAGACGGTCTGAGACAGACGGTCTGAGACTGACGGGCAGAGACAGGCGGGCTCAGACAGACGGGCTAAGACCGACGGCCTGAGACAGATGGTCTGAGACAGACGGTCTCAGACAGACGTACTGAGACAGGCGGGCTGAGACAGGCGGGCTGAGACAGACGGTCTGAGACAGATGGGCTGAGACAGACGGTCTCAGACAGTTGGTATGAGACAGACGGTCTCAGACAGACGTACCGAGACAGGCGGACTGAGACAGGCGGGCTGAGACAGGCGGGCTGAGACAGACGGTCTCAGACAGACGGACTGAGTCAGACGGACAGAGACATATGGATAGAGACAGGCGGGCTGAGACAGAGGGGCTAAGACTGACGGTCTGAGACAGATGGACTGAGACAGCTGGTCTGAGACACACGGTCTCAGACAGACGGACTGAGACAGGCGGGCTGAGACAGGCGGGCTGAGACAGGCGGGCTGAGACAATCGGGCTGAGACAGATGGTCTGAGACAGACGGGCAGAGGCAGGCGGGATGAGACAGTTGGACAGAGACGGACGGTCTGAGACTGACGGGCAGAGACAGGCGGGCTCAGACAGACGGGCTAAGACCGACGGCCTGAGACAGATGGTCTGAGACAGATGGCATGAGACAGACGGTCTGAGACCGGCGGTCAGAGACAGATGGTCTGAGACAGACGGGCTAAGACCGACAGCCTGAGATAGATGGTGTGAGACACATGGCACGAGCCAGACGGTCTGAGACCGGCGGTCTGAGACAGATGGTCTGAGACAGACGGGCTAAGACCGACAGCCTGAGATAGATGGTGTGGGACAGATGATCTGAGACAGACGGTCTGCGACAGGCGGGCTAAGACAGACGGTCTGAGACAGGCGGGCTGAGACAGGCGGGCTGAGACAGTTGATCTGATACAGACGGTCTCAGACAGTTGGTATGAGACAGACGGTCTCAGACAGACGTACCGAGACAGGCGGACTGAGACAGGCGGGCTGAGACAGGCGGGCTGAGACAGACGGTCTCAGACAGACGGACTGAGTCAGACGGACAGAGACAGATGGATAGAGACAGGCGGGCTGAGACAGAGGGGCTAAGACTGACGGTCTGAGACAGATGGACTGAGACAGATGGTCTGAGACACACGGTCTCAGACAGACGGACTGAGACAGGCGGGCTGAGACAGGCGGGCTGAGACAGGCGGGCTGAGACAGGCGGGCTGAGACAGATGGTCTGAGACAGACGGGCAGAGGCAGGCGGGATGAGACAGTTGGACAGAGACGGACGGTCTGAGACTGACGGGCAGAGACAGGCGGGCTCAGACAGACGGGCTAAGACCGACGGCCTGAGACAGATGGTCTGAGACAGATGGCATGAGACAGACGGTCTGAGACCGGCGGTCAGAGACAGATGGTCTGAGACAGACGGGCTAAGACCGACAGCCTGAGATAGATGGTGTGGGACAGATGGCATGAGACAGACGGTCTGAGACCGGCGGTCAGAGACCGATGGTCTGAGACAGGCGGGCTGAGACAGGCGGGCAGAGACAGACGGTCTGAAACAGACGGACAGAGACAGGCGGGCTGCGACAGGCGGGCTGAGACAGATGGTCTGAGACAGTTGGACAGAGACAGACGGTCTGAAGCAGACGGTCTGTGACTGACGGGCAAAGACAGACGGGCTCAGACAGACGGGCTAAGACCGACGGCCTGAGACAGATGGTGTGAGACACATGGCACGAGACAGACGGTCTGAGACCGGCGGTCTGAGACAGATGGTCTGAGACAGACGGGATAAGACCGACAGCCTGAGATATATGGTGTGGGACAGATGATCTGAGACAGACGGTCTGCGACAGGCGGGCTAAGACAGACGGTCTGATATAGATGGTCTGATACAGACGGTCTCAGACAGACGGTCTGAGACAGGCGGGGTGAGACAGTTGGTCTGAGACAGACGGTCTCAGACAGACGGACTGAGACAGGCGGGCTGCGACAGGCGGGCTAAGACAGACGGTCTGATACAGATGGTCTGATACAGACGGTCTCAGACGGACGGTCTGAGACAGGCGGGCTGAGACAGGCGGGCTGAGACAGTTGGTCTGAGACAGACGGTCTGAGACAGACGGACTGAGACAGGCGGGCTGAGACAGGCGGGCTGAGACAGGCGGGCTGAGACAGACGGTCTGAGACAGATGGGCTGAGACAGACGGTCTCAGACAGTTGGTCTGAGACCGACGGTCTCAGACAGACGTACTGAGACAGGCGGGCTGAGACAGGCGGGCAGAGACAGACGGTCTGAGACAGACGGACAGAGACAGACGGGATGAGACAGTTGGACAGAGACAGACGATCTGAAGCAGACGGCCTTAGACAGATGGACTGAGACAGATGGCATGAGACAGACGGTCTGAGACAGATGGTCTGAGACAGACGGGCTAAGACAGACGGTCTGAGACAGGCGGGCTGAGACAGGCGGGCTGAGACAGATGGGCTGAGACAGACGGTCTGAGACAGATGGGCTGAGACAGACGGTCTCAGACAGACGGACTGAGACAGGCGGGCTGCGACAGGCGGGCTAAGACAGACGGTCTGATACAGATGGTCTGATACAGACGGTCTCAGACAGACGGTCTGAGACAGGCCGACTGAGACAGGCGGGCTGAGACAGGCGGGCTGAGACAGGCGGGCTGAGACAGATGGGCTGAGACAGACGGACTGAGACAGGCGGGCTGAGACAGGCGGGCTGAGACAGGCGGGCTGAGACAGGTGGTCTGAGACAGTTGGACAGAGACAGACGGTCTGAATCAGACGGTCTGAGACTGACGGGCAAAGACAGGCGGGCTCAGACAGACGGGCTAAGACCGACGGCCTGAGACAGATGGTGTGAGACACATGGCATGAGACAGACGGTCTGAGACAGATGGTCTGAGACAGACGGGCTAAGACCGACAGCCTGAGATAGATAGTGTGGGACAGATGCTCTGAGACAGACGGTCTGCGACAGGCGGCCTGAGACAGTTGGTCTGAGACAGACGGTCTCAGACAGACGGACTGAGACAGGCGGGCTGCGACAGGCGGGCTAAGACAGACGGTCTGATACAGATGGTCTGATACAGACGGTCTCAGACAGACGGTCTGAGACAGGCCGACTGAGACAGGCGGGCTGAGACAGGCGGGCTGAGACAGGCGGGCTGAGACAGACGGTCTGAGACAGATGGGCTGAGACAGACGGTCTCAGACAGTTGGTCTGAGACCGACGGTCTCAGACAGACGTACTGAGACAGGCGGGCTGAGACAGGCGGGCAGAGACAGACGGTCTGAGACAGACGGACAGAGACAGACGGACTGCGACAGGCGGGCTAAGACAGACGGTCTGATACAGATGGTCTGATACAGACGGTCTCAGACAGACGGTCTGAGACAGGCCGACTGAGACAGGCGGGCTGAGACAGCGGGCTGAGACAGGCGGGCTAAGACAGACGGCCTGAGACAGATGGTCTGAGACAGACGGTCTGCGACAGGCGGCAGAGACAGTTGGTCTGAGACAGACGGTCTCAGACAGACGGACTGAGACAGGCGGGCTGCGACAGGCGGGCTGAGACAGGTGGGCTGCGACAGATGGTCTGAGACAGGCGGACTGAGACAGGCGGGCTGCGACAGGCGGGCTGCGACAGGCGGGCTAAGACAGACGGTCTGATACAGATGGTCTGATACAGACGGTCTCAGACAGACGGTCTGAGACAGGCCGACTGAGACAGGCGGGCTGAGACAGGCGGGCTGAGACAGACGGGCAGAGACAGACGGTCTGAGACAGACGGACAGAGACAGACGGGATGAGACAGTTGGACAGAGACAGACGATCTGAAGCAGATGGCCTGAGACAGATGGCCTGAGACAGATGGTCTGAGACAGACGGACTGAGACAGACGGACTGAGACAGACGGGCTGAGACAGGCGGGCTGAGACAGACGGTCTGAGACAGATGGGCTGAGACAGACGGTCTGAGACAGGTGGGCTGAGACTGGCGGGCTGAGACAGGTGGTCTGAGACAGGCGGACTGGGACAGGCGGGCTAAGACAGACGGTCTGAGACAGATGATCTGAGACAGACGGTCTCAGACAGATGGTCTGAGACAGGCGGGCTGAGACAGGCGGGTTGAGACAGGCGGGCTTAGACAGATGGTCTGAGACAGACGGGCAGAGGCAGGCGGGATGAGACAGTTGCACAGAGACAGACGGTCTGAGACAGACGGTCTGAGACTGACGGGCAGAGACAGGCGGGCTCAGACAGACGGGCTAAGACCGACGGCCTGAGACAGATGGTCTGAGACAGACGGTCTCAGGCAGACGTACTGAGACAGGCGGGCTGAGACAGGCGGGCTGAGACAGACGGTCTGAGACAGATGGGCTGAGACAGACGGTCTCAGACAGTTGGTATGAGACAGACGGTCTCAGACAGACGTACCGAGACAGGCCTACTGAGACAGGCGGGCTGAGACAGGCGGGCTGAGACAGACGGTCTCAGACAGACGGACTGAGTCAGACGGACAGAGACAGATGGATAGAGACAGGCGGGCTGAGACAGAGGGGCTAAGACTGACGGTCTGAGACAGATGGACTGAGACAGATGGTCTGAGACACACGGTCTCAGACAGACGGACTGAGACAGGCGGGCTGAGACAGGCGGGCTGAGACAGGCGGGCTGAGACAGATGGTCTGAGACAGACGGGCAGAGGCAGGCGGGATGAGACAGTTGGACAGAGACGGACGGTCTGAGACTGACGGGCAGAGACAGGCGGGCTCAGACAGACGGGCTAAGACCGACGGCCTGAGACAGATGGTCTGAGACAGATGGCATGAGACAGACGGTCTGAGACCGGCGGTCAGAGACAGATGGTCTGAGACAGACGGGCTAAGACCGACAGCCTGAGATAGATGGTGTGGGACAGATGGCATGAGACAGACGGTCTGAGACCGGCGGTCAGAGACCGATGGTCTGAGACAGGCGGGCTGAGACAGGCGGGCAGAGACAGACGGTCTGAAACAGACGGACAGAGACAGACGGGATGAGACAGTTGGACAGAGACAGACGATCTGAAGCAGACGGCCTGAGACAGATGGCCTGAGACAGATGGCATGAGACAGACGGTCTGAGACAGATGGTCTGAGACAGACGGGCTAAGACAGACGGTCTGAGACAGGCGGGCTGAGACAGGCGGGCTGAGACAGTTGATCTGATACAGACGGTCTCAGACAGTTGGTATGAGACAGACGGTCTCAGACAGACGTACCGAGACAGGCGGACTGAGACAGGCGGGCTGAGACAGGCGGGCTGAGACAGACGGTCTCAGACAGACGGACTGAGTCAGACGGACAGAGACAGATGGATAGAGACAGGCGGGCTGAGACAGAGGGGCTAAGACTGACGGTCTGAGACAGACGGTCTGATACAGATGGTCTGATACAGACGGTCTCAGACAGACGGTCTGAGACAGGCCGACTGAGACAGGCGGGCTGAGACAGGCGGGCTGAGACAGACGGGCAGAGACAGACGGTCTGAGACAGACGGACAGAGACAGACGGGATGAGACAGTTGGACAGAGACAGACGATCTGAAGCAGATGGCCTGAGACAGATGGCCTGAGACAGATGGCATGAGACAGACGGTCTGAGACAGATGGTCTGAGACAGACGGACTGAGACAGACGGACTGAGACAGGCGGGCTGAGACAGGCGGGCTGAGACAGACGGTCTGAGACAGATGGGCTGAGACAGACGGTCTGAGACAGATGGGCTGAGACTGGCGGTCTGAGACAGGTGGTCTGAGACAGGCGGACTGGGACAGGCGGGCTGCGACAGGCGGGCTAAGACAGACGGTCTGAGACAGATGATCTGAGACAGACGGTCTCAGACAGATGGTCTGAGACAGGCGGGCTGAGACAGGCGGGTTGAGACAGGCGGGCTTAGAGAGATGGTCTGAGACAGACGGGCAGAGGCAGGCGGGATGAGACAGTTGCACAGAGACAGACGGTCTGAGACAGACGGTCTGAGACTGACGGGCAGAGACAGGCGGGCTCAGACAGACGGGCTAAGACCGACGGCCTGAGACAGATGGTCTGAGACAGACGGTCTCAGACAGACGTACTGAGACAGGCGGGCTGAGACAGGCGGGCTGAGACAGACGGTCTGAGACAGATGGGCTGAGACAGACGGTCTCAGACAGTTGGTATGAGACAGACGGTCTCAGACAGACGTACCGAGACAGGCGGACTGAGACAGGCGGGCTGAGACAGGCGGGCTGAGACAGACGGTCTCAGACAGACGGACTGAGTCAGACGGACAGAGACAGATGGATAGAGACAGGCGGGCTGAGACAGAGGGGCTAAGACTGACGGTCTGAGACAGATGGACTGAGACAGATGGTCTGAGACACACGGTCTCAGACAGACGGACTGAGACAGGCGGGCTGAGACAGGCGGGCTGAGACAGGCGGGCTGAGACAGATGGTCTGAGACAGACGGGCAGAGGCAGGCGGGATGAGACAGTTGGACAGAGACGGACGGTCTGAGACTGACGGGCAGAGACCGACAGCCTGAGATAGATGGTGTGGGACAGATGGCATGAGACAGACGGTCTGAGACCGGCGGTCAGAGACCGATGGTCTGAGACAGGCGGGCTGAGACAGGCGGGCAGAGACAGACGGTCTGAAACAGACGGACAGAGACAGACGGGATGAGACAGTTGGACAGAGACAGACGATCTGAAGCAGACGGCCTGAGACAGATGGCCTGAGACAGATGGCATGAGACAGACGGTCTGAGACAGATGGTCTGAGACAGACGGGCTAAGACCGACAGCCTGAGATAGATGGTGTGGGACAGATGGTCTGAGACAGACGGTCTGAGACAGGCGGCCTGAGACAGTTGGTCTGAGACAGACGGTCTCAGACAGGCGGACTGAGACAGGCGGGTTGCGACAGGCGGGCTAAGACAGACGGTCTGAGACAGATGGGCTGAGACAGACGGTCTCAGATAGACGGTCTGAGACAGGCGGGCTGAGACAGGCGGGCTGAGACTGACGGGCAAAGACAGGCGGGCTCAGACAGACGGGCTAAGATCGACGGCCTGAGAAAGATGGTCTGAGTCACATGGCATGAGACAGACGGTCTGAGACAGATGGTCTCAGATAGACGGTCTGAGACAGGCCGGCTGAGATAGGCGGGCTGAGACAGTTGGTCTGAGACAGACGGTCTGAGACAGACGGACTGAGACAGCCGGGCTGAGACAGGCGGGCTGAGACAGGCGGGCTGAGACAGATGGTCTGAGACAGATGGGCTGAGACAGACGGTCTCAGACAGTTGGTATGAGACAGACGGTCTCAGACAGACGTACTGAGACAGGCGGGCTGGGACAGACTGTCCGAGACCGGCGGTCTGAGACAGATGGTCTGAGACAGACGGGCTAAGACCGACAGCCTGAGATAGATGGTGTGGGACAGATGGTCTGAGACAGACGGTCTGAGACAGGCGGCCTGAGACAGTTGGTCTGAGACAGACGGTCTCAGACAGACGGACTGAGACAGGCGGGTTGCGACAGGCGGGCTAAGACAGACGGTCTGAGACAGATGGGCTGAGACAGACGGTCTCAGATAGACGGTCTGAGACAGGCGGGCTGAGACAGGCGGGCTGAGACAGGTGGTCTGAGACAGACGGTCTGAGACAGGCGGGCTGCGACAGGCGGGCTAAGACAGACGGTCTGATACAGATGGTCTGAGACAGACGGTCTCATACAGACGGTCTGAGACAGACGGTCCGAGACAGACGTTCCGAGACAGACGGTCCGAGACAGACGGCCTGGGACAGACCGTCTGAGACAGACGGGCAGAGACAGGCGGGCTGAGACAGAAGGTCCGAGACGGACGGTCTGAGACAGGCGGGCTGAGACAGGCGGGCTGAGACAGTTGGTGTGAGACAGACGGTCTGAGACAGACGGACTGAGACAGACGGACTGAGACAGGCGGGCTGAGACAGGCGGGCAGAGGCAGACGGTCTGAGACAGACAAACAGAGACAGACGGGATGAGACAGTTGGACAGAGACAGACGGTTTGAAGCAGACGGTCTGAGACAGACGGACTGAGCCAGGCGGACTGAGACAGGCGGGCTGAGACAGACGGTCTGAGACAGACGGGCATAGAAAGACGGGATAAGACAGTTGGACAGAGACAGACGGTCTGAGACAGGCGGTCTGAGACTGACTGGCAGAGACAGGCGGGCTCAAACAGACGGGCTAAGACCGACGGCCTGAGACAGATGGTCTGAGACTGATGGCATGAGACAGACGGTCCGAGACAGACGGGCACAGAAAGACGGGATAAGACAGTTGGACAGAGACAGACGGTCTGAGACAGGCGGTCTGAGACTGACTGGCAGAGACAGGCGGGCTCAAACAGACGGGCTAAGACCGACGGCCTGAGACAGATGGTCTGATACTGATAGCATGAGACAGACGGTCTGAGACCGGCGGTCTGAGACATTCGGTCTCAGACAGACGGACTGAGACAGATGGTCTGAGACAGACGGTCTGAGACAGACGGACTGAGACAGGCGGACTGAGACAGGCGTTCTGCGACAGGCGGGCTAAGACAGACGGTCTGAGACAGATGGTCTGAGACAGACGGTCTCAGACAGATGGTCTGAGACAGGCGGGCTGAGACAGGCGGGCTGAGACAGGCGGGCTGAGACAGGCGGGCTGGGACAGATGGTCTGAGACAGACGGACTGAGACAGGCGGGCTGCGACAGGCGGGCTAAGACAGACGGTCTGAGACAGATGGTCTGAGACAGACGGTCTCAGACAGACGCTCTGAGACAGGCGGGCTGAGACAGATAGTCTGAGACAGACGGGCTAAGACCGACGGCCTGAGACAGACGGTCTGCGACAGGCGGCCTGAGACAGTTGGTATGAGACAGACGGTCTCAGACACACGGTCTGAGACAGGCGGGCTATAACAGGCGGGGTGAGACAGGTGGTCTGAGACAGACGGACTGAGACAGGCGGGCTGCGACAGGCGGGCTAAGACAGACGGTCTGAGACAGACGGTCTGAGACAGACGGACTGAGACAAGCGGACTGAGACAGGCGGGCTGAGACAGGCGGGCAGAGACAGACGGTCTGAGACAGACGGGCAGAGGCAGGCGGGAAGAGACAGTTGGACAGAGACAGACGATCTGAAGCAGATGGTCTGAGACAGACGGACTGAGACAGGCGGGCTAAGACAGGCGGGCTGAGACAGACGTTCTGAGACTGACGGGCAAAGACAGGCGGGCTCAGACAGACGGGCTAAGACCGACGGCCTGAGACAGATGGTCTGAGTCACATGGCATGAGACAGACGGTCTGAGACAGATGGTCTCAGATAGACGGTCTGAGACAGGCCGGCTGAGATAGGCGGGCTGAGACAGTTGGTCTGAGACAGACGGTCTGAGACAGACGGACTGAGACAGGCGGGCTGAGACAGGCGGGCTGAGACAGGCGGGCTGAGACAGATGGTCTGAGACAGATGGGCTGAGACAGACGGTCTCATACAGACGGTCTGAGACACGCGGGCTGAGACAGGCGGGCTGAGACAGATGGTCTGAGACAGATGGGCTGAGACAGACGGTCTCAGACAGTTGGTATGAGACAGACGGTCTCAGACACGTACTGAGCCAGGCGGGCTGGGACAGACGGTCCGAGACCGGCGGTCTGAGACAGATGGTCTGAGACAGACGGGCTAAGACCGACAGCCTGAGATAGATGGTGTGGAAGAGATGGTCTGAGACAGACGGTCTGAGACAGGCGGGCTGAGACAGGCGGACTGAGACAGATGGTCTGAGACAGACGGGCAGAGAAAGACGGGATAATACAGTTGGACAGAGACAGACGGTATGAGACACGCGGTCTGAGACTGACTGGCAGAGACAGGCGGGCTCAAACAGACGGGCTAAGACCGACGGCCTGAGACAGATGGTCTGAGACTGATGGCATGAGACAGACGGTCTGAGACCGGCGGTCTGAGACAGATGGTCTCAGACAGACGGGCTAAGACCGACAGCCTGAGATAGATGGTGTGGGACAGATGGTCTGAGACAGACGGTCTGAGACAGGCGGCCTGAGACAGATGGTCTGAGACAGACGGGCTAAGACCGACAGCCTGAGGTAGATGGTTTGGGACAGATGGTCTGAGACAGACGGTCTGAGACAGGCGGCCTGAGACAGTTGGTCTGAGACAGACGGTCTCAGACAGACGGACTGAGACAGGCGGGTTGCGACAGGCGGGCTAAGACAGGCGGACTGAGACAGACGGGCTGCGACAGGCGGGCTAAGACAGACGGTCTGATACAGATGGGCTGAGACAGACGGTCTGAGACAGACGGCCTGAGACAGGCGGACTGAGACAGGCGTTCTGCGACAGGCGGGCTAAGACAGACGGTCTGAGACAGATGGTCTGAGACAGACGGTCTCAGACAGATGGTCTGAGACAGGCGGGCTGAGACAGGCGGGCTGAGACAGGCGGGCTAACACAGACGGTCTGACACAGATGGTCTGAGACAGACGGTCTCAGACAGACGGTCTGAGACAGGCGGGCTGAGACAGGCGGGCTGAGACAGTTGGTCTGAGACAGACGAACTGAGACAGGCGGACTGAGACAGGCGGGCTGCGACAGGCGGGCTAAGACAGACGGCCTGAGACAGATGATCTGAGACAGACGGTCTCGGACAGACGGTCTGAGTCAGAAGGACAGAGACAGATGGACAGAGACAGGCGGGCTGAGACAGAGGAGCTAAGACTGACGGTCTGAGACAGATGGCCTGAGACAGACGGTCCCAGACAGACGGTCTCAGACAGGCGGGCTGAGACAGGCGGGCTGAGACAGATGGTCTGAGACTGACGGGCAGAGGCAGGCGGGATGGGAAAGTTGGACAGAGATGGACGGTCTGTGACAGACGGTCTGAGACTGACGGCAGAGACAGGCGGGCTCAGACAGACGGGCTAAGACCGACGGCCTGAGACAGATGGTCTGAGACAGTTGGACAGAGACAGACGGTCTGAAGCAGACGGTCTGAGACTGACGGGCAAAGACAGGCGGGCTCAGACAGACGGGCTAAGACCGACGGCCTGAGACAGATGGTCTGAGACAGACGGTCTGCGACAGACGGACTGACACAGACGGACTGAGACAGGCGGGCTGAGACAGGCGGCCTGAGACAGTTGGTCTGAGACAGACGGGCTGCGACAGGCGGGCTAAGACAGACGGTCTGAGACAGATGGGCTGAGACAGACGGTCTCAGTCAGACGGTCTGAGACAGGCGGGCTGAGACAGGCGGGCTGAGACAGGCGGGCTATGACAGGCGGGGTGAGACAGGTGGTCTGAGACAGACGGACTGAGACAGGCGGGCTGCGACAGGCGGGCTAAGACAGACGGCCTGAGACAGTCGGTCTGAGACAGACGGACTGAGACAGTTGGTCTGAGACAGACGGTCTCAGACAGACGGACTGAGACAGACAGTCTGAGACAGATGGTCTGAGACAGACGGTCTGAGACAGGCGGCCTGAGACAGATGGTCTGAGACAGACGGACTGAGACAGACGGACTGAGACAGGCGGGCTGAGACAGGCGGGCAGAGACAGACGGTCTGAGACAGACGGACAGAGACAGACGGGATGAGACAGGCGGGCAGAGACAGACGGTCTGAGACAGACGGACTGAGACAGGCGGATTGAGACAGGCGGGCTGAGACAGGCGGGCTGAGACAGATGGTCTGAGACAGATGGTCTGAGACAGACGGGCTAAGACCGACAGCCTGAGACAGACGGTCTGCGACAGGCGGCCTGAGACAGTTGGTATGAGACAGGCGGTCTCAGACACACGGTCTGAGACAGGCGGGCTATGACAGGCGGGGTGAGACAGGTAGTCTGAGACAGACGGACTGAGACAGGCGGACTGAGACAGGCGGGCTGAGACAGGCGGGCAGAGACAGGCGGGCTAAGACCGACGGCCTGAGACAGATGGTCTGAGACAGATGGTCTGAGACAGACGGGCTAACACCGACAGCCTGAGATAGATGGTGTGGGACAGATGGTCTGAGACAGGCGGCCTGAGACAGTTGGTCTGAGACAGACGGGCTGCGACAGGCGGGCTAAGACAGACGGTCTGAGACAGATGGGCTGAGACAGACGGTCTCAGACAGACGGTCTGAGACAGGCGGGCTGAGACAGGCGGGCTGAGACAGGCGGGCTGAGACAGGCGGGCTGAGACAGTTGGTCTGAGACAGACGGTCTGAGACAGACGGTCTGAGACAGACGGACAGAGACAGACGGGATGAGACAGTTGGACAGAGACAGACAGTCTGAAGCAGACGGTCTGAGACAGACTGACTGAGATAGGCGGGCTGAGACAGGCGGCCTGAGACTGACTGGCAGAGACAGGCGGGCTCAGACAGACGGGCTAAGACCGACGGACTGAGACAGATGGCCTGAGACAGATGGTCTGAGACAGACGGTCTGAGACAGACGGACTGAGACAGACGGACTGAGACAGGCGGGCTGAGACAGGCGGGCAGAGACAGACGGTCTGAGACAGACGGGCTAACACCGACAGCCTGAGATAGATGGTGTGGGACAGATGGTCTTAGACAGACGGTCTGAGACAGGCGGGCTGAGACAGGCGGGCTGAGACAGTTGGTCTGAGACAGACGGTCTGAGACAGACGGTCTGAGACAGACGGACAGAGACAGACGGGATGAGACAGTTGGACAGAGACAGACAGTCTGAAGCAGACGGTCTGAGACAGACTGACTGAGATAGGCGGGCTGAGACAGGCGGCCTGAGACTGACTGGCAGAGACAGGCGGGCTCAGACAGACGGGCTAAGACCGACGGACTGAGACAGACGGACTGAGACAGGCGGGCTGAGACAGGCGGGCAGAGACAGACGGTCTGAGACAGACGGGCTAACACCGACAGCCTGAGATAGATGGTGTGGGACAGATGGTCTTAGACAGACGGTCTGAGACAGGCGGCCTGAGACAGTTGGTCTGAGACCGACGGTCTCAGACAGACGTACTGAGACAGGCGGGCTGAGACAGGCGGGCAGAGACAGACGGTCTGAGACAGACGGACAGAGACAGACGGACTGAGACAAGCGGACTGGGACAGGCGGGCTGCGACAGGCGGGCTAAGACAGACGGTCTGAGACAGATGATCTGAGACAGACGGTCTCAGACAGATGGTCTGAGACAGGCGGGCTGAGACAGGCGGGCTGGGACAGACGGTCCGAGACCGGCGGTCTGAGACAGATGGTCTGAGACAGACGGGCTAAGACCGACAGCCTGAGATAGATGGTGTGGGACAGATGGTCTGAGACAGACGGTCTGAGACAGGCGGCCTGAGACAGTTGGTCTGAGACAGACGGTCTCAGACAGACGGACTGAGACAGGCGGGTTGCGACAGGCGGGCTAAGACAGACGGTCTGAGACAGATGGGCTGAGACAGACGGTCTCAGATAGACGGCCTGAGACAGGCGGGCTGAGACAGGCGGGCTGAGACTGACGGGCAAAGACAGGCGGGCTCAGACAGACGGGCGAAGATCGACGGCCTGAGAAAGATGGTCTGAGTCACATGGCATGAGACAGACGGTCTGAGACAGATGGTCTCAGATAGACGGTCTGAGACAGGCCGGCTGAGATAGGCGGGCTGAGACAGTTGGTCTGAGACAGACGGTCTGAGACAGACGGACTGAGACAGCCGGGCTGAGACAGGCGGGCTGAGACAGACGGTCTCAGACAGACGGTCTGAGACAGGCGGGCTGAGACAGGCGGGCTGAGACAGGCGGGCTATGACAGGCGGGGTGAGACAGGTGGTCTGAGACAGACGGACTGAGACAGGCGGATTGAGACAGGCGGGCTGAGACAGGCGGGCTGAGACAGGCGGGCTGAGACAGATGGTCTGAGACAGATGGTCTGAGACAGACGGGCTAAGACCGACAGCCTGAGACAGACGGTCTGCGACAGGCGGCCTGAGACAGTTGGTATGAGACAGGCGGTCTCAGACACACGGTCTGAGACAGGCGGGCTATGACAGGCGGGGTGAGACAGGTAGTCTGAGACAGACGGACTGAGACAGGCGGACTGAGACAGGCGGGCTGAGACAGGCGGGCAGAGACAGGCGGGCTAAGACCGACGGCCTGAGACAGATGGTCTGAGACAGATGGTCTGAGACAGACGGGCTAACACCGACAGCCTGAGATAGATGGTGTGGGACAGATGGTCTGAGACAGGCGGCCTGAGACAGTTGGTCTGAGACAGACGGGCTGCGACAGGCGGGCTAAGACAGACGGTCTGAGACAGATGGGCTGAGACAGACGGTCTCAGACAGACGGTCTGAGACAGGCGGGCTGAGACAGGCGGGCTGAGACAGGCGGGCTATGACAGGCGGGGTGAGACAGGTGGTCTGAGACAGACGGACTGAGACAGGCGGGCTGCGACAGGCGGGCTAAGACAGACGGTCTGATACAGATGGTGTGATACAGACGGTCTCAGACAGACGGTCTGAGACAGGCGGGCTGAGACAGGCGGGCTGAGACAGTTGGTCTGAGACAGACGGTCTGAGACAGACGGTCTGAGACAGACGGACAGAGACAGACGGGATGAGACAGTTGGACAGAGACAGACAGTCTGAAGCAGACGGTCTGAGACAGACTGACTGAGATAGGCGGGCTGAGACAGGCGGCCTGAGACTGACTGGCAGAGACAGGCGGGCTCAGACAGACGGGCTAAGACCGACGGACTGAGACAGATGGCCTGAGACAGATGGTCTGAGACAGACGGTCTGAGACAGACGGACTGAGACAGACGGACTGAGACAGGCGGGCTGAGACAGGCGGGCAGACACAGACGGTCTGAGACAGACGGGCTAACACCGACAGCCTGAGATAGATGGTGTGGGACAGATGGTCTTAGACAGACGGTCTGAGACAGGCGGGCTGAGACAGGCGGGCTGAGACAGTTGGTCTGAGACAGACGGTCTGAGACAGACGGTCTGAGACAGACGGACAGAGACAGACGGGATGAGACAGTTGGACAGAGACAGACAGTCTGAAGCAGACGGTCTGAGACAGACTGACTGAGATAGGCGGGCTGAGACAGGCGGCCTGAGACTGACTGGCAGAGACAGGCGGGCTCAGACAGACGGGCTAAGACAGACGGACTGAGACAGACGGACTGAGACAGGCGGGCTGAGACAGGCGGGCAGAGACAGACGGTCTGAGACAGACGGGCTAACACCGACAGCCTGAGATAGATGGTGTGGGACAGATGGTCTTAGACAGACGGTCTGAGACAGGCGGCCTGAGACAGTTGGTCTGAGACCGACGGTCTCAGACAGACGTACTGAGACAGGCGGGCTGAGACAGGCGGGCAGAGACAGACGGTCTGAGACAGACGGACAGAGACAGACGGACTGAGACAAGCGGACTGGGACAGGCGGGCTGCGACAGGCGGGCTAAGACAGACGGTCTGAGACAGATGATCTGAGACAGACGGTCTCAGACAGATGGTCTGAGACAGGCGGGCTGAGACAGGCGGGCTGGGACAGACGGTCCGAGACCGGCGGTCTGAGACAGATGGTCTGAGACAGACGGGCTAAGACCGACAGCCTGAGATAGATGGTGTGGGACAGATGGTCTGAGACAGACGGTCTGAGACAGGCGGCCTGAGACAGTTGGTCTGAGACAGACGGTCTCAGACAGACGGACTGAGACAGGCGGGTTGCGACAGGCGGGCTAAGACAGACGGTCTGAGACAGATGGGCTGAGACAGACGGTCTCAGATAGACGGCCTGAGACAGGCGGGCTGAGACAGGCGGGCTGAGACTGACGGGCAAAGACAGGCGGGCTCAGACAGACGGGCGAAGATCGACGGCCTGAGAAAGATGGTCTGAGTCACATGGCATGAGACAGACGGTCTGAGACAGATGGTCTCAGATAGACGGTCTGAGACAGGCCGGCTGAGATAGGCGGGCTGAGACAGTTGGTCTGAGACAGACGGTCTGAGACAGACGGACTGAGACAGCCGGGCTGAGACAGGCGGGCTGAGACAGGCGGGCTGAGACAGATGGTCTGAGACAGATGGGCTGAGACAGACGGTCTCAGATAGACGGTCTGAGACAGGCGGTCTGAGACAGACGGTCTGAGACAGGCGGGCTGCGACAGGCGGGCTAAGACAGACGGTCTGATACAGATGGTCTGAGACAGACGGTCTCATACAGACGGTCTGAGACAGACGGTCCGAGACAGACGGTCCGAGACAGACGTTCCGAGACAGACGGTCCGAGACAGACGGCCTGGGACAGACCGTCTGAGACAGACGGGCAGAGACAGGCGGGCTGAGACAGACGGTCCGAGACGGACGGTCTGAGACAGGCGGGCTGAGACAGGCGGGCTGCGACAGGCGGGCTAAGACAGACGGTCTGAGGCAGATGGTCTGAGACAGACGGTCTGAGACAGACGGACTGAGACAGACGGACTGAGACAGGCGGGCTGAGACAGGCGGGCAGAGGCAGACGGTCTGAGACAGACAAACAGAGACAGACGGGATGAGACAGTTGGACAGAGACAGACGGTTTGAAGCAAACGGTCTGAGACAGACGGACTGAGCCAGGCGGACTGAGACAGGCGGGCTGAGACAGACCGTCTGAGACAGACGGGCAGAGAAAGACGGCATAAGACAGTTGGACAGAGACAGACGGTCTGAGACAGGCGGTCTGAGACTGACTGGCAGAGACAGGCGGGCTCAAACAGACGGGCTAAGACCGACGGCCTGAGACAGATGGTCTGAGACTGATGGCATGAGACAGACGGTCCGAGACAGACGGGCAGAGAAAGACGGGATAAGACAGTTGGACAGAGACAGACGGTCTGAGACAGGCGGTCTGAGACTGACTGGCAGAGACAGGCGGGCTCAAACAGACGGGCTAAGACCGACGGCCTGAGACAGATGGTCTGAGACTGATAGCATGAGACAGACGGACTGAGACAGGCGGGTTGCGACAGGCGGGCTAAGACAGGCGGACTGAGACAGGCGGGCTGAGACAGGCGGGCTAAGACAGACGGTCTGATACAGATGGTCTGAGACAGACGGTCTGAGACAGACGGACTGAGACAGGCGGACTGAGACAGGCGTTCTGCGACAGGCGGGCTAAGACAGACGGTCTGAGACAGATGGTCTGAGACAGACGGTCTCAGACAGATGGTCTGAGACAGGCGGGCTGAGACAGGCGGGCTGAGACAGGCGGGCTGAGACAGGCGGGCTGAGACAGATGGTCTGAGACAGACGGACTGAGACAGGCGGGCTGCGACAGGCGGGCTAAGACAGACGGTCTGAGGCAGATGGTCTGAGACAGACGGTCTCAGACAGACGCTCTGAGACAGGCGGGCTGAGACAGATAGTCTGAGACAGACGGGCTAAGACCGACAGCCTGAGACAGACGGTCTGCGACAGGCGGCCTGAGACAGTTGGTATGAGACAGACGGTCTCAGACACACGGTCTGAGACAGGCGGGCTATAACAGGCGGGGTGAGACAGGTGGTCTGAGACAGACGGACTGAGACAGGCGGGCTGCGACAGGCGGGCTAAGACAGACGGTCTGAGACAGACGGTCTCAGACAGACGGTCTCAGACAGACGGTCTGAGACAGGCGGGCTGAGACAGGCGGGCTGAGACAGTTGGTCTGAGACAGACGGTCTGAGACAGACGGACTGAGACAAGCGGACTGAGACAGGCGGGCTGAGACAGGCGGGCAGAGACAGACGGTCTGAGACAGACGGGCAGAGGCAGGCGGGAAGAGACAGTTGGACAGAGACAGACGATCTGAAGCAGATGGTCTGAGACAGACGGACTGAGACAGGCGGGCTAAGACAGGCGGGCTGAGACAGACGTTCTGAGACTGACGGGCAAAGACAGGCGGGCTCAGACAGACGGGCTAAGACCGACGGCCTGAGACAGATGGTCTGAGACAGACGGTCTCAGACAGACGGTCTGAGTCAGAAGGACAGAGACAGATGGACAGAGACAGGCGGGCTGAGACAGAGGGGCTAAGACTGACGGTCTGAGACAGATGGCCTGAGACAGACGGTCCCAGACAGACGGTCTCAGACAGGCGGGCTGAGACAGGCGGGCTGAGACAGATGGTCTGAGACTGACGGGCAGAGGCAGGCGGGATGGGAAAGTTGGACAGAGATGGACGGTCTGTGACAGACGGTCTGAGACTGACGGGCAGAGACAGGCGGGCTCAGACAGACGGGCTAAGACCGACGGCCTGAGACAGATGGTCTGAGTCAGTTGGACAGAGACAGACGGTCTGAAGCAGACGGTCTGAGACTGACCGGCAAAGACAGGCGGGCTCAGACAGACGGGCTAAGACCGACGGCCTGAGACAGATGGTCTGAGACACATGGCATGAGACAGACGGTCTGAGACAGACGGTCTGAGACAGACGGACTGAGACAGACGGACTGAGACAGGCGGGCTGAGACAGGCGGGCAGAGACAGACGGTCTGAGACAGACGGACAGAGACAGACGGGATGAGACAGATGGACAGAGACAGACGGTCTGAAGCAGACGGTCTGAGACAGACGGCCTGAGACTGACGGGCAGAGACAGGCGGGCTCAGACAGACGGGCTAAGACCGACGGCCTGAGACAGATGGTCTGAGACAGTAGGTCTGAGACAGACGGGCTAACACCGACAGCCTGAGATAGATGGTGTGGGACAAATGGTCTGAAGCAGACGGTCTGAGACAGACCGCCTGAGACTGACGGGCAGAGACAGGCGGGCTCAGACAGACGGGCTAAGACCGACGGCCTGAGACAGATGGTCTGAGACAGACGGGCTAACACCGACAGCCTGAGATAGATGGTGTGGGACAGATGGTCTGAGACAGGCGGCCTGAGACAGTTGGTCTGAGACAGACGGGCTGCGACAGGCGGGCTAAGACAGACGGTCTGAGACAGATGGGCTGAGACAGACGGTCTCAGACAGACGGTCTGAGACAGGCGGGCTGAGACAGGCGGGCTGAGACAGGCGGGCTATGACTGGCGGGGTGAGACAGGTGGTCTGAGACAGACGGACTGAGACAGGCGGGCTGCGACAGGCGGGCTAAGACAGACGGTCTGAGACAGTCGGTCTGAGACAGACGGACTGAGACAGTTGGTCTGAGACAGACGGTCTCAGACAGACGGACTGAGACAGACGGTCTGAGACAGATGGTCTGAGACAGACGGTCTGAGACAGGCGGCCTGAGACAGATGGTCTGAGACAGACGGACTGAGACAGACGTACTGAGACAGGCGGGCTGAGACAGGCGGGCAGAGACAGACGGTCTGAGACAGACGGACAGAGACAGACGGGATGAGACAGGCGGGCAGAGACAGACGGTCTGAGACAGACGGACTGAGACAGGCGGATTGAGACAGGCGGATTGAGACAGGCGGGCTGAGACAGGCGGGCTGAGACAGATGGTCTGAGACAGATGGGCTGAGACAGACGGTCTCAGACAGACGGTCTGAGACACGCGGGCTGAGACAGGCGGGCTGAGACAGGTGGTCTGAGACAGATGGTCTAAGACAGACGGGCTAAGACCGACAGCCTGAGACAGACGGTCTGCGACAGGCGGCCTGAGACAGTTGGTATGAGACAGGCGGTCTCAGACACACGGTCTGAGACAGGCGGGCTATGACAGGCGGGGTGAGACAGGTGGTCTGAGACAGACGGACTGTGACAGGCGGACTGAGACAGGCGGGCTGAGACAGGCGGGCAGAGACAGACGGTCTGAGACAGACGGGCAGAGGCAGGCGGGAAGAGACAGTTGGACAGAGACAGACGATCTGAGGCAGACGGTCTGAGACAGACGGACTGAGACAGGCGGGCTAAGACAGGCGGGCTGAGACAGACGGTCTGAGACTGACGGGCAAAGACAGGCGGGCTCAGACAGACGGGCTAAGACCGACGGCCTGAGACAGATGGTCTGAGTCACATGGCATGAGACAGACGGTCTGAGACAGATGGTCTCAGATAGACGGTCTGAGACAGGCCGGCTGAGATAGGCGGGCTGAGACAGTTGGTCTGAGACAGACGGTCTGAGACAGACGGACTGAGGCAGGCGGGCTGAGACAGGCGGGCTGAGACAGGCGGGGTGAGACAGGTGGTCTGAGACAGACGGACTGAGACAGGCGGGCTGCGACAGGCGGGCTAAGACAGACGGCCTGAGACAGTCGGTCTGAGACAGACGGACTGAGACAGTTGGTCTGAGACAGACGGTCTCAGACAGACGGACTGAGACAGACAGTCTGAGACAGATGGTCTGAGACAGACGGTCTGAGACAGGCGGCCTGAGACAGATGGTCTGAGACAGACGGACTGAGACAGACGGACTGAGACAGGCGGGCTGAGACAGGCGGGCAGAGACAGACGGTCTGAGACAGACGGACAGAGACAGACGGGATGAGACAGGCGGGCAGAGACAGACGGTCTGAGACAGACGGACTGAGACAGGCGGATTGAGACAGGCGGGCTGAGACAGGCGGGCTGAGACAGATGGTCTGAGACAGATGGTCTGAGACAGACGGGCTAAGACCGACAGCCTGAGACAGACGGTCTGCGACAGGCGGCCTGAGACAGTTGGTATGAGACAGGCGGTCTCAGACACACGGTCTGAGACAGGCGGGCTATGACAGGCGGGGTGAGACAGGTAGTCTGAGACAGACGGACTGAGACAGGCGGACTGAGACAGGCGGGCTGAGACAGGCGGGCAGAGACAGGCGGGCTCAGACAGACGGGCTAAGACCGACGGCCTGAGACTGACGGGCAGAGACATTGCGGGCTCAGACAGACGGGCTAAGACCGACGGCCTGAGACAGATGGTCTGAGACAGATGGTCTGAGACAGACGGGCTAACACCGACAGCCTGAGATAGATGGTGTGGGACAGATGGTCTGAGACAGGCGGCCTGAGGCAGTTGGTCTGAGACTGACGGGCAGAGGCAGGCGGGATGGGAAAGTTGGACAGAGACAGACAGTCTGAAGCAGACAGTCTGAGACAGACTGACTGAGATAGGCGGGCTGAGACAGGCGGCCTGAGACTGACTGGCAGAGACAGGCGGGCTCAGACAGACGGGCTAAGACCGACGGACTGAGACAGATGGCCTGAGACAGATGGTCTGAGACAGACGGTCTGAGACAGACGGACTGAGACAGACGGACTGAGACAGGCGGGCTGAGACAGGCGGGCAGAGACAGACGGTCTGAGACAGATGGTCTGAGACAGATGGGCTGAGACAGACGGTCTCAGACAGTTGGTATGAGACAGACGGACTGAGACAGGCGGGCTGAGACAGGCGGGCAGAGACAGACGGTCTGAGACAGATGGTCTGAGACAGATGGGCTGAGACAGACGGTCTCAGACAGTTGGTATGAGACAGACGGTCTCAGACAGACGTACTGAGACAGGCGGGCTGGGACAGACGGTCCGAGACCGGCGGTCTGAGACAGATGGTCTGAGACAGACGGGCTAAGACCGACAGACTGAGATAGATGGTGTGGGACAGATGGTCTGAGACAGACGGTCTGAGACAGGCGGGCTGAGACAGACGGCCTGAGACAGATGGTCTGAGACAGACGGTCTCAGACAGACGGTCTGAGTCAGAAGGACAGAGACAGATGGACAGAGACAGGCGGGCTGAGACAGAGGGGCTAAGACTGACGGTCTGAGACAGATGGCCTGAGACAGACGGTCCCAGACAGACGGTCTCAGACAGGCGGGCTGAGACAGGCGGGCTGAGACAGATGGTCTGAGACTGACGGGCAGAGGCAGGCGGGATGGGAAAGTTGGACAGAGATGGACGGTCTGTGACAGACGGTCTGAGACTGACGGGCAGAGACAGGCGGGCTCAGACAGACGGGCTAAGACCGACGGACTGAGACAGATGGCCTGAGACAGATGGTCTGAGACAGACGGTCTGAGACAGACGGACTGAGACAGACGGACTGAGACAGGCGGGCTGAGACAGGCGGGCAGAGACAGACGGTCTGAGACAGACGGGCTAACACCGACAGCCTGAGATAGATGGTGTGGGACAGGCGGCTTGAGACAGTTGGCCTGAGACAGACGGTGTCAGACAGACGGACTGAGACAGGCGGGCTGCGACAGGCGGGCTAAGACAGACGGTCTGATACAGATGGTGTGATACAGACGGTCTCAGACAGACGGTCTGAGACAGGCGGACTGAGACAGGCGGGCTGAGACAGTTGGTCTGAGACAGACGGTCTGAGACAGACGGTCTGAGACAGACGGACAGAGACAGACGGGATGAGACAGTTGGACAGAGACAGACAGTCTGAAGCAGACGGTCTGAGACAGACTGACTGAGATAGGCGGGCTGAGACAGGCGGCCTGAGACTGACTGGCAGAGACAGGCGGGCTCAGACAGACGGGCTAAGACCGACGGACTGAGACAGATGGCCTGAGACAGATGGTCTGAGACAGACGGTCTGAGACAGACGGACTGAGACAGACGGACTGAGACAGGCGGGCTGAGACAGGCGGGCAGAGACAGACGGTCTGAGACAGACGGACTAACACCGACAGCCTGAGATAGATGGTGTGGGACAGATGGTCTTAGACAGACGGTCTGAGACAGGCGGCCTGAGACAGTTGGTCTGAGACCGACGGTCTCAGACAGACGTACTGAGACAGGCGGGCTGAGACAGGCGGGCAGAGACAGGCGGGCAGAGACAGACGGTCTGAGACAGACGGACTGAGACAGACGGACTGAGACAAGCGGACTGGGACAGGCGGGCTGCGACAGGCGGCCTAAGACAGACGGTCTGAGACAGATGATCTGAGACAGACGGTCTCAGACAGATGGTCTGAGACAGGCGGGCTGAGACAGGCGGGCTGTGACAGACGGTCCGAGACCGGCGGTCTGAGACAGATGGTCTGAGACAGACGGGCTAAGACCGACAGCCTGAGATAGATGGTGTGGGACAGATGGTCTGAGACAGACGGTCTGAGACAGGCGGCCTGAGACAGTTGGTCTGAGACAGACGGTCTCAGACAGACGGACTGAGACAGGCGGGTTGCGACAGGCGGGCTAAGACAGACGGTCTGAGACAGATGGGCTGAGACAGACGGTCTCAGATAGACGGTCTGAGACAGGCGGGCTGAGACAGGCGGGCTGAGACTGACGGGCAAAGACAGGCGGGCTCAGACAGACGGGCTAAGATCGACGGCCTGAGAAAGATGGTCTGAGTCACATGGCATGAGACAGACGGTCTGAGACAGATGGTCTCAGATAGACGGTCTGAGACAGGCCGGCTGAGATAGGCGGGCTGAGACAGTTGGTCTGAGACAGACGGGCTAAGACCGACAGCCTGAGACAGACGGTCTGCGACAGGCGGCCTGAGACAGTTGGTATGAGACAGGCGGTCTCAGACACACGGTCTGAGACAGGCGGGCTATGACAGGCGGGGTGAGACAGGTGGTCTGAGACAGACGGACTGAGACAGGCGGACTGAGACAGGCGGGCTGAGACAGGCGGGCAGAGACAGACGGTCTGAGACAGACGGGCAGAGGCAGGCGGCCTGAGACAGGCGGGCTGCGACAGGCGGGCTAAGACAGACGGCCTGAGACAGATGGTCTGAGACAGACGGTCTCAGACAGACGGTCTGAGTCAGAAGGACAGAGACAGATGGACAGAGACAGGCGGGCTGAGACAGAGGGGCTAAGACTGACGGTCTGAGACAGATGGCCTGAGACAGACTGTCCCAGACAGACGGTCTCAGACAGGCGGCTGAGACAGGCGGGCTGAGACAGATGGTCTGAGACTGACGGGCAGAGGCAGGCGGGATGGGAAAGTTGGACAGAGATGGACGGTCTGTGACAGACGGTCTGAGACTGACGGGCAGAGACAGGCGGGCTCAGACAGACGGGCTAAGACCGACGGCCTGAGACAGATGGTCTGAGACAGTTGGACAGAGACAGACGGTCTGAAGCAGACGGTCTGAGACTGACGGGCAAAGACAGGCGGGCTCAGACAGACGGGCTAAGACCGACGGCCTGAGACAGATGGTCTGAGACACATGGCATGAGACAGACGGTCTGAGACAGATGGTCTGAGACAGACGGGCTAAGACCGACAGCCTGAGATAGATGGTGTGGGACAGATGCTCTGAGACAGACGGTCTGCGACAGGCGGCCTGAGACAGTTGGCCTGAGACAGACGGTCTGAGACAGATGATCTGAGACAGACGGTCTCAGACAGATGGTCTGAGACAGGCGGGCTGAGACAGGCGGGCTGTGACAGACGGTCCGAGACCGGCGGTCTGAGACAGATGGTCTGAGACAGACAGGCTAAGACCGACAGCCTGAGATAGATGGTGTGGGACAGATGGTCTGAGACAGACGGTCTGAGACAGGCGGCCTGAGACAGTTGGTCTGAGACAGACGGTCTCAGACAGACGGACTGAGACAGGCGGGTTGCGACAGGCGGGCTAAGACAGACGGTCTGAGACAGATGGGCTGAGACAGACGGTCTCAGATAGACGTACTGAGACAGGCGGGCTGAGACAGGCGGGCAGAGACAGGCGGGCAGAGACAGACGGTCTGAGACAGACGGACTGAGACAGACGGACTGAGACAAGCGGACTGGGACAGGCGGGCTGCGACAGGCGGCCTAAGACAGACGGTCTGAGACAGATGATCTGAGACAGATGGTCTGAGACAGACGGTCTGCGACAGACGGACTGAGACAGACGGACTGAGACAGGCGGGCTGAGACAGGCGGGCAGAGACAGGCGGGCAGAAACAGACGGTCTGAGACAGACGGACAGAGACAGACTGGATAAGACAGTTGGACAGAGACAGACGGTCTGAGACTGACGGGCAGAGACAGGCGGGCTCAGACAGACGGGCTAAGACCGACGGCCTGAGACAGATGGTCTGAGACTGATGGCATGAGACAGACGGTCTGAGACCGGCGGTCTGAGACAGATGGTCTGAGACAGACGGGCTAAGACCGACAGCCTGAGATAGATGGTGTGGGACAGATGGTCTGAGACAGACGGTCTGAGACAGGCGGCCTGAGACAGACGGTCAGAGACTGACGGGCAGAGACAGGCGGGCTCAGACAGACAGGCTAAGACCGGCGGCCTGAGACAGATGGTCTGAGACAGACGGACTGAGACAGACGGACTGAGACAGATGGTCTGAGACAGACGGACTGAGACAGACGGACTGAGACAGACGGACAGAGACTGACGGGCAGAGACAGGCGAGCTCAGACAGACGGGCTAAGACCGACGGCCTGAGACAGATGGTCTGAGACAGATGGTCTGAGACAGACGGGCTAACACCGACAGCCTGAGATAGATGGTGTGGGACAAATGGTCTGAAGCAGACGGTCTGAGACAGACGGCCTGAGACTGACGGACAGAGACAGGCGGGCTCAGACAGACGGGCTAAGACCGACGGCCTGAGACAGATGGTCTGTGACAGATGGTCTGAGACAGACGGGCTAACACCGACAGCCTGAGATAGATGGTGTGGGACAGATGGTCTGAGACAGGCGGCCTGAGACAGTTGGTCTGAGACAGACGGGCTGCGACAGGCGGGCTAAGACAGACGGTCTGAGACAGATGGGCTGAGACAGACGGTCTCAGACAGACGGTCTGAGACAGGCGGGCTGAGACAGGCGGGCTGAGACAGGCGGGCTATGACTGGCGGGGTGAGACAGGTGGTCTGAGACAGACGGACTGAGACAGGCGGGCTGCGACAGGCGGGCTAAGACAGACGGTCTGAGACAGTCGGTCTGAGACAGACGGACTGAGACAGTTGGTCTGAGACAGACGGTCTCAGACAGACGGACTGAGACAGACGGTCTGAGACAGATGGTCTGAGACAGACGGTCTGAGACAGGCGGCCTGAGACAGATGGTCTGAGACAGACGGACTGAGACAGACGGACTGAGACAGGCGGACTGAGACAGGCGGGCTGAGACAGGCGGGCAGAGACAGACGGTCTGAGACAGACGGACTGAGACAGGCGGGCTAAGACAGGCGGGCTGAGACAGACGGTCTGAGACTGACGGGCAAAGACAGGCGGGCTCAGACAGACGGGCTAAGACCGACGGCCTGAGACAGATGGTCTGAGACAGTTGGACAGAGACAGACGGTCTGAAGCAGACGGTCTGAGACTGACGGGCAAAGACAGGCGGGCTCAGACAGACGGGCTAAGACCGACGGCCTGAGACAGATGGTCTGAGACACATGGCATGAGACAGACGGTCTGAGACAGATGGTCTGAGACAGACGGGCTAAGACCGACAGCCTGAGATAGATGGTGTGGGACAGATGCTCTGAGACAGACGGTCTGCGACAGGCGGCCTGAGACAGTTGGCCTGAGACAGACGGTCTGAGACAGATGATCTGAGACAGACGGTCTCAGACAGATGGTCTGAGACAGGCGGGCTGAGACAGGCGGGCTGTGACAGACGGTCCGAGACCGGCGGTCTGAGACAGATGGTCTGAGACAGACAGGCTAAGACCGACAGCCTGAGATAGATGGTGTGGGACAGATGGTCTGAGACAGACGGTCTGAGACAGGCGGCCTGAGACAGTTGGTCTGAGACAGACGGTCTCAGACAGACGGACTGAGACAGGCGGGTTGCGACAGGCGGGCTAAGACAGACGGTCTGAGACAGATGGGCTGAGACAGACGGTCTCAGATAGACGTACTGAGACAGGCGGGCTGAGACAGGCGGGCAGAGACAGGCGGGCAGAGACAGACGGTCTGAGACAGACGGACTGAGACAGACGGACTGAGACAAGCGGACTGGGACAGGCGGGCTGCGACAGGCGGCCTAAGACAGACGGTCTGAGACAGATGATCTGAGACAGATGGTCTGAGACAGACGGTCTGCGACAGACGGACTGAGACAGACGGACTGAGACAGGCGGGCTGAGACAGACGGGCAGAGACAGGCGGGCAGAAACAGACGGTCTGAGACAGACGGACAGAGACAGACTGGATAAGACAGTTGGACAGAGACAGACGGTCTGAGACTGACGGGCAGAGACAGGCGGGCTCAGACAGACGGGCTAAGACCGACGGCCTGAGACAGATGGTCTGAGACTGATGGCATGAGACAGACGGTCTGAGACCGGCGGTCTGAGACAGATGGTCTGAGACAGACGGGCTAAGACCGACAGCCTGAGATAGATGGTGTGGGACAGATGGTCTGAGACAGACGGTCTGAGACAGGCGGCCTGAGACAGACGGTCAGAGACTGACGGGCAGAGACAGGCGGGCTCAGACAGACAGGCTAAGACCGGCGGCCTGAGACAGATGGTCTGAGACAGACGGACTGAGACAGACGGACTGAGACAGATGGTCTGAGAGAGACGGACTAAGACAGACGGACTGAGACAGACGGACAGAGACTGACGGGCAGAGACAGGCGGGCTCAGACAGACGGGCTAAGACCGACGGCCTGAGACAGATGGTCTGAGTCACATGGCATGAGACAGACGGTCTGAGACAGATGGTCTCAGATAGACGGTCTGAGACAGGCCGGCTGAGATAGGCGGGCTGAGACAGTTGGTCTGAGACAGACGGTCTGAGACAGACGGACTGAGACAGGCGGGCTGAGACAGACGGTCTCAGACAGTTGGTATGAGACAGACGGTCTCAGACAGACGTACTGAGACAGGCGGGCTGGGACAGACGGTCCGAGACCGGCGATCTGAGACAGATGGTCTGAGACAGACGGGCTAAGACCGACAGCCTGAGATAGATGGTGTGGGACAGATGGTCTGAGACAGACGGTCTGAGACAGGCGGGCTGAGACAGACGGCCTGAGACAGATGGTCTGAGACAGACGGTCTCAGACAGACGGTCTGAGTCAGAAGGACAGAGACAGATGGACAGAGACAGGCGGGCTGAGACAGAGGGGCTAAGACTGACGGTCTGAGACAGATGGCCTGAGACAGACGGTCCCAGACAGACGGTCTCAGACAGGTGGGCTGAGACAGGCGGGCTGAGACAGATGGTCTGAGACTGACGGGCAGAGGCAGGCGGGATGGGAAAGTTGGACAGAGATGGACGGTCTGTGACAGACGGTCTGAGACTGACGGGCAGAGACAGGCGGGCTCAGACAGACGGGCTAAGACCGACGGACTGAGACAGATGGCCTGAGACAGATGGTCTGAGACAGACGGTCTGAGACAGACGGACTGAGACAGACGGACTGAGACAAGCGGGCTGAGACAGGCGGGCAGAGACAGACGGTCTGAGACAGACGGGCTAACACCGACAGCCTGAGATAGATGGTGTGGGACAGATGCTCTGAGACAGACGGTCTGCGACAGGCGGCCTGAGACAGTTGGCCTGAGACAGACGGTGTCAGACAGACGGACTGAGACAGGCGGGCTGCGACAGGCGGGCTAAGACAGACGGTCTGATACAGATGGTGTGATACAGACGGTCTCAGACAGACGGTCCGAGACAGGCGGGCTGAGACAGGCGGGCTGAGACAGTTGGTCTGAGACAGACGGTCTGAGACAGACGGTCTGAGACAGAAGGACAGAGACAGACGGGATGAGACAGTTGGACAGAGACAGACAGTCTGAAGCAGACGGTCTGAGACAGACTGACTGAGATAGGCGGGCTGAGACAGGCGGCCTGAGACTGACTGGCAGAGACAGGCGGGCTCAGACAGACGGGCTAAGACCGACGGACTGAGACAGATGGCCTGAGACAGATGGTCTGAGACAGACGGTCTGAGACAGACGGACTGAGACAGACGGACTGAGACAGGCGGGCTGAGACAGGCGGGCAGAGACAGACGGTCTGAGACAGACGGGCTAACACCGACAGCCTGAGATAGATGGTGTGGGACAGGCGGCCTGAGACAGTTGGCCTGAGACAGACGGTGTCAGACAGACGGACTGAGACAGGCGGGCTGCGACAGGCGGGCTAAGACAGACGGTCTGATACAGATGGTGTGATACAGACGGTCTCAGACAGACGGTCTGAGACAGGCGGGCTGAGACAGGCGGGCTGAGACAGTTGGTCTGAGACAGACGGTCTGAGACAGACGGTCTGAGACAGACGGACAGAGACAGACGGGATGAGACAGTTGGACAGAGACAGACAGTCTGAAGCAGACGGTCTGAGACAGACTGACTGAGATAGGCGGGCTGAGACAGGCGGCCTGAGACTGACTGGCAGACACAGGCGGGCTCAGACAGACGGGCTAAGACCGACGGACTGAGACAGATGGCCTGAGACAGATGGTCTGAGACAGACGGTCTGAGACAGACGGACTGAGACAGACGGGCTGAGACAGGCGGGCTGGGACAGATGGTCCGAGACCGGCGGTCGGAGACAGATGGTCTGAGACAGACGGGCTAAGACCGACAGCCTGAGATAGATGGTGTGGGACAGATGGTCTGAGACAGACGGTCTGAGACAGGCGGCCTGAGACAGTTGGTCTGAGACAGACGGTCTCAGACAGACGGACTGAGACAGGCGGGTTGCGACAGGCGGGCTAAGACAGACGGTCTGAGACAGATGGGCTGAGACCGACGGTCTCAGATAGACGGTCTGAGACAGGCGGGCTGAGACAGGCGGGCTGAGACTGACGGGCAAAGACAGGCGGGCTCAGACAGACGGGCTAAGATCGACGGCCTGAGAAAGATGGTCTGAGTCACATGGCATGAGACAGACGGTCTGAGACAGATGGTCTCAGATAGACGGTCTGAGACAGGCCGGCTGAGGTAGGCGGGCTGAGACAGTTGGTCTGATACAGACGGTCTGAGACAGACGGACTGAGACAGCCGGGCTGAGACAGGCGGGCTGAGACAGGCGGGCTGAGACAGATGGTCTGAGACAGATGGGCTGAGACAGACGGTCTCAGACAGACGTACTGAGACATGCGGGCTGGGACAGACGGTCCGAGACCGGCGGTCTGAGACAGATGGTCTGAGACAGACGGGCTAAGACCGACTGCCTGAGATAGATGGTGTGGGACAGATGGTCTGAGACAGACGGTCTGAGACAGGCGGGCTGAGACAGGCGGGTTGAGACAGGTGGTCTGAGACAGACGGGCAGAGAAAGACGGGATAAGACAGTTGGACAGAGACAGACGGTCTGAGACAGGCGGTCTGAGACTGACTGGCAGAGACAGGCGGGATCAAACAGACGGGCTAAGACTGACGGCCTGAGACAGATGGTCTGAGACTGATGGCATGAGACAGACGGTCTGAGACCGGCGGTCTGAGACAGATGGTCTCAGACAGACGGGCTAAGACCGACAGCCTGAGATAGATGGTGTGGGACAGATGGTCTGAGACAGACGGTCTGAGACAGGCGGCCTGAGACAGATGGTCTGAGACAGACGGACTGAGACAGGCGGGCTGAGACAGGCGGGCAGAGACAGACGGTCTGAGACAGACGGACAGAGACAGACGGGATGAGACAGATGGACAGAGACAGACGGTCTGAGGCAGACGGTCTGAGACAGACGGCCTGAGACTGACGGGCAGAGACAGGCGGGCTCAGACAGACGGGCTAAGACCGACGGCCTGAGACAGATGGTCTGAGACAGATGGTCTGAGACAGACGGGCTAACACCGGAAGCCTGAGATAGATGGTGTGGGACAAATGGTCTGAAGCAGACGGTCTGAGACAGACGGCCTGAGACTGACGGGCAGAGACAGGCGGGCTCAGACAGACGGGCTAAGACCGACGGCCTGAGACAGATGGTCTGAGACAGATGGTCTGAGACAGACGGGCTAACACCGACAGCCTGAGATAGATGGTGTGGGACAGATGGTCTGAGACAGGCGGCCTGAGACAGTTGGTCTGAGACAGACGGGCTGCGACAGGCGGGCTAAGACAGACGGTCTGAGACAGATGGGCTGAGACAGACGGTCTCAGACAGACGGTCTGAGACAGGCGGGCTGAGACAGGCGGGCTGAGACAGGCGGGCTATGACTGGCGGGGTGAGACAGGTGGTCTGAGACAGACGGACTGAGACAGGCGGGCTGCGACAGGCGGGCTAAGACAGGCGGACTGAGACACACGGGCTGCGACAGGCGGGCTAAGACAGACGGTCTGATACAGATGGGCTGAGACAGACGGTCTGAGACAGACGGCATGAGACAGGCGGACTGAGACAGGCGTTCTGCCACAGGCGGGCTGAGACAGATGGTCTGAGACAGGCGGGCTCAGACAGACGGGCTAAGACCGACGGCCTGAGACAGACGGGCTGCGACAGGCGGGCTAAGACAGACGGTCTGATACAGATGGGCTGAGACAGACGGTCTGAGACAGACGGCCTGAGACAGGCGGACTGAGACAGGCGTTCTGCGACAGGCGGGCTAAGACAGACGGTCTGAGACAGATGGTCTGAGACAGACGGTCTCAGACAGTTGGTATGAGACAGACGGTCTCAGACAGACGTACTGAGACAGGCGGGCTGGGACAGACGGTCCGAGACCGGCGGTCTGAGACAGATGGTCTGAGACAGACGGGCTAAGACCGACAGCCTGAGATAGATGGTGTGGGACAGATGGTCTGAGACATACGGTCTGAGACAGGCGGGCTGAGACAGACGGCCTGAGACAGATGGTCTGAGACAGACGGTCTCAGACAGACGGTCTGAGTCAGAAGGACAGAGACAGATGGACAGAGACAGGCGGGCTGAGACAGAGGGGCTAAGACTGTCGGTCTGAGACAGATGGCCTGAGACAGACGGTCCCAGACAGACGGTCTCAGACAGGCGGGCTGAGACAGGCGGGCTGAGACAGATGGTCTGAGACTGACGGGCAGAGGCAGGCGGGATGGGAAAGTTGGACAGAGATGGACGGTCTGTGACAGACGGTCTGAGACTGACGGGCAGAGACAGGCGGGCTGAGACAGACGGTCCGAGACGGACGGTCTGAGACAGGCGGGCTGAGACAGGCGGGCTGAGACAGTTGGTCTGAGACAGACGGTCTCAGACAGATGGTCTGAGACAGGCGGGCTGAGACAGGCGGGCTGAGACAGGCGGGCTGAGACAGGCGGGCTGAGACAGATGGTCTGAGACAGACGGACTGAGACAGGCGGGCTGCGACAGGCGGGCTAAGACAGACGGTCTGAGACAGATGGTCTGAGACAGACGGTCTCAGACAGATGGTCTGAGACAGGCGGGCTGAGACAGGCGGGCTGAGACAGGCGGGCTGAGACAGGCGGGCTGAGACAGATGGTCTGAGACAGACGGACTGAGACAGGCGGGCTAAGACAGACGGTCTGAGACAGATGGTCTGAGACAGACGGTCTCAGACAGACGCTCTGAGACAGGCGGGCTGAGACAGATAGTCTGAGACAGACGGGCTAAGACCGACAGCCTGAGACAGACGGTCTGCGACAGGCGGCCTGAGACAGTTGGTATGAGACAGACGGTCTTAGACACACGGTCTGAGACAGGCGGGCTATAACAGGCGGGGTGAGACAGGTGGTCTGAGACAGACGGACTGAGACAGGCGGGCTGCGACAGGCGGGCTAAGACAGACGGTCTGAGACAGACGGTCTCAGACAGACGGTCTCAGACAGACGGTCTGAGACAGGCGGGCTGAGACAGGCGGGCTGAGACAGTTGGTCTGAGACAGACGGTCTGAGACAGACGGACTGAGACAAGCGGACTGAGACAGGCGGGCTGAGACAGGCGGGCAGAGACAGACGGTCTGAGACAGACGGGCAGAGGCAGGCGGGAAGAGACAGTTGGACAGAGACAGACTATCTGAAGCAGATGGTCTGAGACAGACGGACTGAGACAGGCGGGCTAAGACAGGCGGGCTGAGACAGACGGTCTGAGACTGACGGGCAAAGACAGGCGGGCTCAGACAGACGGGCTAAGACCGACGGCCTGAGACAGATGGTCTGAGTCACATGGCATGAGACAGACGGTCTGAGACAGATGGTCTCAGATAGACGGTCTGAGACAGGCCGGCTGAGATAGACGGGCTGAGACAGTTGGTCTGAGACCGACGGTCTGAGACAGACGGACTGAGACAGGCGGGCTGAGACAGGCGGGCTGAGACAGGCGGGCTGAGACAGATGGTCTGAGACAGATGGGCTGAGACAGACGGTCTCAGACAGACGGTCTGAGACACGCGGGCTGAGACAGGCGGGCTGAGACAGGTGGTCTGAGACAGACGGTCTGAGACAGGCGGGCTGCGACAGCCGGGCTAAGACAGACGGTCTGATACAGATGGTCTGAGACTGACGGTCTCAGACAGTAGGTCTGAGACAGACGGTCCGAGACAGACGGTCCGAGACAGACGTTCCGAGACAGACGGTCCGAGACAGACGGCCTGGGACAGACCGTCTGAGACAGACGGGCAGAGACAGGCGGGCTTAGACAGACGGTCCGAGACGGACGGACTGAGACAGACGGACTGAGACAGATGGTCTGAGACAGACGGGCTAAGACCGACAGCCTGAGACAGACGGTCTGCGACAGGCGGCCTGAGACAGTTGGTATGAGACAGACGGTCTCAGACACACGGTCTGAGACAGGCGGGCTATGACAGGCGGGCTATGACAGGCGGAGTGAGACAGGTGGTCTGAGGCAGACGGACTGAGACAGGCGGACTGAGACAGTTGGTCTGAGACAGACGGTCTGAGACAGACGGACTGAGACAGACGGACTGAGACAGGCGGACTGAGACAGGCGGGCTGAGACAGGCGGGCAGAGACAGACGGACTGAGACAGACGGGCAGAGGCAGGCGGGAAGAGACAGTTGGACAGAGACAGACGATCTGAAGCAGACGGTCTGAGACAGACGGACTGAGACAGGCGGGCTAAGACAGGCGGGCTGAGACAGACGGTCTGAGACTGACGGGCAAAGACAGGCGGGCTCAGACAGACGGGCTAAGACCGACGGCCTGAGACAGATGGTCTGAGTCACATGGCATGAGACAGACGGTCTGAGACAGATGGTCTCAGATAGACGGTCTGAGACAGGCCGGCTGAGATAGGCGGGCTGAGACAGTTGGTCTGCGACAGACGGTCTGAGACAGACGGACTGAGACAGGCGGGCTGAGACAGGCGGGCTGAGACAGGCGGGCTGAGACAGATGGTCTGAGACAGATGGGCTGAGACAGACGGTCTCAGACAGTTGGTATGAGACAGACGGTCTGAGACCGGCGGCCTGAGACAGTTGGTCTGAGACAGACGGTCTCAGACAGACGGACTGAGACAGGCGGGTTGCGACAGGCGGGCTAAGACAGGCGGACTGAGACAGACGGGCTGCGACAGGCGGGCTAAGACAGACGGTCTGATACAGATGGGCTGAGACAGACGGTCTGAGACAGACGGCCTGAGACAGGCGGACTGAGACAGGCGTTCTGCGACAGGCGGGCTAAGACAGACGGTCTGAGACAGATGGTCTGAGAAAGACGGTCTCAGACAGATGGTCTGAGACAGGCGGGCTGAGACAGGCGGGTTGAGACAGGCGGGCTAACACAGACGGTCTGACACAGATGGTCTGAGACAGACGGGCTCAGACAGACGGTCTGAGACAGGCGGGCTGAGACAGGCGGGCTGAGACAGTTGGTCTGAGACAGACGGACTGAGACAGGCGGACTGAGACAGGCGGGCTGCGACAGGCGGGCTAAGACAGACGGCCTGAGACAGATGGTCTCAGACAGACGGTCTCAGACAGACGGTCTGAGTCAGAAGGACAGAGACAGATGGACAGAGACAGGCGGGCTGAGACAGAGGGGCTAAGACTGACGGTCTGAGACAGATGGCCTGAGACAGACGGTCCCAGACAGACGGTCTCAGACAGGCGGGCTGAGACAGGCGGGCTGAGACAGATGGTCTGAGACTGACGGGCAGAGGCAGGCGGGATGGGAAAGTTGGACAGAGATGGACGGTCTGTGACAGACGGTCTGAGACAGGCGGGCTGAGACAGGCGGGCTGAGACAGGCGGGCTATGACTGGCGGGGTGAGACAGGTGGTCTGAGACAGACGGACTGAGACAGGCGGGCTGCGACAGGCGGGCTAAGACAGGCGGACTGAGACACACGGGCTGCGACAGGCGGGCTAAGACAGACGGTCTGATACAGATGGGCTGAGACAGACGGTCTGAGACAGACGGCATGAGACAGGCGGACTGAGACAGGCGTTCTGCCACAGGCGGGCTGAGACAGATGGTCTGAGACAGGCGGGCTCAGACAGACGGGCTAAGACCGACGGCCTGAGACAGACGGGCTGCGACAGGCGGGCTAAGACAGACGGTCTGATACAGATGGGCTGAGACAGACGGTCTGAGACAGACGGCCTGAGACAGGCGGACTGAGACAGGCGTTCTGCGACAGGCGGGCTAAGACAGACGGTCTGAGACAGATGGTCTGAGACAGACGGTCTCAGACAGTTGGTATGAGACAGACGGTCTCAGACAGACGTACTGAGACAGGCGGGCTGGGACAGACGGTCCGAGACCGGCGGTCTGAGACAGATGGTCTGAGACAGACGGGCTAAGACCGACAGCCTGAGATAGATGGTGTGGGACAGATGGTCTGAGACATACGGTCTGAGACAGGCGGGCTGAGACAGACGGCCTGAGACAGATGGTCTGAGACAGACGGTCTCAGACAGACGGTCTGAGTCAGAAGGACAGAGACAGATGGACAGAGACAGGCGGGCTGAGACAGAGGGGCTAAGACTGTCGGTCTGAGACAGATGGCCTGAGACAGACGGTCCCAGACAGACGGTCTCAGACAGGCGGGCTGAGACAGGCGGGCTGAGACAGATGGTCTGAGACTGACGGGCAGAGGCAGGCGGGATGGGAAAGTTGGACAGAGATGGACGGTCTGTGACAGACGGTCTGAGACTGACGGGCAGAGACAGGCGGGCTGAGACAGACGGTCCGAGACGGACGGTCTGAGACAGGCGGGCTGAGACAGGCGGGCTGAGACAGTTGGTCTGAGACAGACGGTCTCAGACAGATGGTCTGAGACAGGCGGGCTGAGACAGGCGGGCTGAGACAGGCGGGCTGAGACAGGCGGGCTGAGACAGATGGTCTGAGACAGACGGACTGAGACAGGCGGGCTGCGACAGGCGGGCTAAGACAGACGGTCTGAGACAGATGGTCTGAGACAGACGGTCTCAGACAGATGGTCTGAGACAGGCGGGCTGAGACAGGCGGGCTGAGACAGGCGGGCTGAGACAGGCGGGCTGAGACAGATGGTCTGAGACAGACGGACTGAGACAGGCGGGCTAAGACAGACGGTCTGAGACAGATGGTCTGAGACAGACGGTCTCAGACAGACGCTCTGAGACAGGCGGGCTGAGACAGATAGTCTGAGACAGACGGGCTAAGACCGACAGCCTGAGACAGACGGTCTGCGACAGGCGGCCTGAGACAGTTGGTATGAGACAGACGGTCTTAGACACACGGTCTGAGACAGGCGGGCTATAACAGGCGGGGTGAGACAGGTGGTCTGAGACAGACGGACTGAGACAGGCGGGCTGCGACAGGCGGGCTAAGACAGACGGTCTGAGACAGACGGTCTCAGACAGACGGTCTCAGACAGACGGTCTGAGACAGGCGGGCTGAGACAGGCGGGCTGAGACAGTTGGTCTGAGACAGACGGTCTGAGACAGACGGACTGAGACAAGCGGACTGAGACAGGCGGGCTGAGACAGGCGGGCAGAGACAGACGGTCTGAGACAGACGGGCAGAGGCAGGCGGGAAGAGACAGTTGGACAGAGACAGACTATCTGAAGCAGATGGTCTGAGACAGACGGACTGAGACAGGCGGGCTAAGACAGGCGGGCTGAGACAGACGGTCTGAGACTGACGGGCAAAGACAGGCGGGCTCAGACAGACGGGCTAAGACCGACGGCCTGAGACAGATGGTCTGAGTCACATGGCATGAGACAGACGGTCTGAGACAGATGGTCTCAGATAGACGGTCTGAGACAGGCCGGCTGAGATAGACGGGCTGAGACAGTTGGTCTGAGACCGACGGTCTGAGACAGACGGACTGAGACAGGCGGGCTGAGACAGGCGGGCTGAGACAGGCGGGCTGAGACAGATGGTCTGAGACAGATGGGCTGAGACAGACGGTCTCAGACAGACGGTCTGAGACACGCGGGCTGAGACAGGCGGGCTGAGACAGGTGGTCTGAGACAGACGGTCTGAGACAGGCGGGCTGCGACAGCCGGGCTAAGACAGACGGTCTGATACAGATGGTCTGAGACTGACGGTCTCAGACAGTAGGTCTGAGACAGACGGTCCGAGACAGACGGTCCGAGACAGACGTTCCGAGACAGACGGTCCGAGACAGACGGCCTGGGACAGACCGTCTGAGACAGACGGGCAGAGACAGGCGGGCTTAGACAGACGGTCCGAGACGGACGGACTGAGACAGACGGACTGAGACAGATGGTCTGAGACAGACGGGCTAAGACCGACAGCCTGAGACAGACGGTCTGCGACAGGCGGCCTGAGACAGTTGGTATGAGACAGACGGTCTCAGACACACGGTCTGAGACAGGCGGGCTATGACAGGCGGGCTATGACAGGCGGAGTGAGACAGGTGGTCTGAGGCAGACGGACTGAGACAGGCGGACTGAGACAGTTGGTCTGAGACAGACGGTCTGAGACAGACGGACTGAGACAGACGGACTGAGACAGGCGGACTGAGACAGGCGGGCTGAGACAGGCGGGCAGAGACAGACGGACTGAGACAGACGGGCAGAGGCAGGCGGGAAGAGACAGTTGGACAGAGACAGACGATCTGAAGCAGACGGTCTGAGACAGACGGACTGAGACAGGCGGGCTAAGACAGGCGGGCTGAGACAGACGGTCTGAGACTGACGGGCAAAGACAGGCGGGCTCAGACAGACGGGCTAAGACCGACGGCCTGAGACAGATGGTCTGAGTCACATGGCATGAGACAGACGGTCTGAGACAGATGGTCTCAGATAGACGGTCTGAGACAGGCCGGCTGAGATAGGCGGGCTGAGACAGTTGGTCTGCGACAGACGGTCTGAGACAGACGGACTGAGACAGGCGGGCTGAGACAGGCGGGCTGAGACAGGCGGGCTGAGACAGATGGTCTGAGACAGATGGGCTGAGACAGACGGTCTCAGACAGTTGGTATGAGACAGACGGTCTGAGACCGGCGGCCTGAGACAGTTGGTCTGAGACAGACGGTCTCAGACAGACGGACTGAGACAGGCGGGTTGCGACAGGCGGGCTAAGACAGGCGGACTGAGACAGACGGGCTGCGACAGGCGGGCTAAGACAGACGGTCTGATACAGATGGGCTGAGACAGACGGTCTGAGACAGACGGCCTGAGACAGGCGGACTGAGACAGGCGTTCTGCGACAGGCGGGCTAAGACAGACGGTCTGAGACAGATGGTCTGAGAAAGACGGTCTCAGACAGATGGTCTGAGACAGGCGGGCTGAGACAGGCGGGTTGAGACAGGCGGGCTAACACAGACGGTCTGACACAGATGGTCTGAGACAGACGGGCTCAGACAGACGGTCTGAGACAGGCGGGCTGAGACAGGCGGGCTGAGACAGTTGGTCTGAGACAGACGGACTGAGACAGGCGGACTGAGACAGGCGGGCTGCGACAGGCGGGCTAAGACAGACGGCCTGAGACAGATGGTCTCAGACAGACGGTCTCAGACAGACGGTCTGAGTCAGAAGGACAGAGACAGATGGACAGAGACAGGCGGGCTGAGACAGAGGGGCTAAGACTGACGGTCTGAGACAGATGGCCTGAGACAGACGGTCCCAGACAGACGGTCTCAGACAGGCGGGCTGAGACAGGCGGGCTGAGACAGATGGTCTGAGACTGACGGGCAGAGGCAGGCGGGATGGGAAAGTTGGACAGAGATGGACGGTCTGTGACAGACGGTCTGAGACTGACGGGCAGAGACAGGCGGGCTCAGACAGACGGGCTAAGACCGACGGCCTGAGACAGATGGTCTGAGACAGTTGGACAGAGACAGACGGTCTGAAGCAGACGGTCTGAGACTGACGGGCAAAGACAGGCGGGCTCAGACAGACGGGCTAAGACCGACGGCCTGACACAGATGGTCTGAGACACATGGCATGAGACAGACGGTCTGAGACAGATGGTCTGAGACAGACGGGCTAAGACCGACAGCCTGAGATAGATGGTGTGGGACAGATGCTCTGAGACAGACGGTCTGCGACAGGCGGCCTGAGACAGTTGGCCTGAGACAGACGGTGTCAGACAGACGGACTGAGACAGGCGGGCTGCGACAGGCGGGCTAAGACAGACGGTCTGATACAGATGGTGTGGTACAGACGGTCTCAGACAGACGGTCTGAGACAGGCGGGCTGAGACAGGCGGATTGAGACAGTTGGTCTGAGACTGACGGTCTGAGACAGATGGCCTGAGACAGATGGTCTGAGACAGACGGTCTGCGACAGACGGACTGCGACAGACGGACTGAGACAGGCGGGCTGAGACAGGCGGGCAGAAACAGGCGGGCAGAGACAGACGGTCTGAGACAGACGGACAGAGACAGACTGGATGAGACAGTTGGACAGAGACAGACGGTCTGAAGCAGACGGTCTGAGACAGACGGACTGAGACAGGCGGGCTGAGACAGGCGGGCTGAGACAGGCGGGCTGGGACAGACGGTCTGAGACAGACGGGCAGAGAAAGACGGGATAAGACAGTTGGACAGAGACAGACGGTCTGAGACAGACGGTCTGAGACTGACGGGCAGAGACAGGCGGGCTCAGACAGACGGGCTAAGACCGACGGCCTGAGACAGATGGTCTGAGACTGATGGCATGAGACAGACGGTCTGAGACCGGCGGTCTGAGACAGATCGTCTGAGACAGACGGGCTAAGACCGACAGCCTGAGATAGATGGTGTGGGACAGATGGTCTGAGACAGACGGTCTGAGACAGGCGGGCTGAGACAGGCGGGCAGAGACAGACGGTGTGAGACAGACGGACAGAGACAGACGGGATGAGACAGTTGGACAGAGACAGACAGTCTGAAGCAGACGGTCTGAGACAGACGGACTGAGATAGGCGGGCTGAGACAGGCGGCCTGAGACTGACTGGCAGAGACAGGCGGGCTCAGACAGACGGGCTAAGACCGACGGACTGAGACAGATGGCCTGAGACAGATGGTCTGAGACAGACGGTCTGAGACAGACGGACTGAGACAGACGGACTGAGACAGGCGGGCTGAGACAGGCGGGCAGAGACCGACGGTCTGAGACAGACGGGCTAACACCGACAGCCTGAGATAGATGGTGTGGGACAGGTGGTCTGAGACAGACGGTCTGAGACAGGCGGCCTGAGACAGTTGGTCTGAGACAGACGGGCTGCGACAGGCGGGCTAAGACAGACGGGCTGAGACAGGCGGGCAGAGACAGACGGTCTGAGACAGACGGACAGAGACAGACGGGATGAGACAGTTGGACAGAGACAGACAGTCTGAAGCAGACGGTCTGAGACAGACGGACTGAGATAGGCGGGCTGAGACAGGCGGGCTGAGACAGACGGGCTAAGACTGACGGTCTGAGACAGATGGCCTGAGACAGATGGTCTGAGACAGACGGTCTGAGACAGACGGACTGAGACAGACGGACTGAGACAGGCGGGCTGAGACAGGCGGGCAGAGACAGACGGTCTGAGACAAACGGACAGAGACAGACGGGATGAGACAGTTGGACAGAGACAGACGGGATGAGACAGTTGGACAGAGACAGACGGTCTGAAGCAGACGGTCGGAGACAGACGGACTGAGACAGGCGGGCTGAGACAGGCGGGCTGAGACAGACGGTCTGAGACAGACGGGCAGAGAAAGACGGGATAAGACAGTTGGACAGAGACAGACGGTCTGAGACAGACGGCCTGAGACTGACTGGCAGAGACAGGCGGGCTCAGACAGACGGGCTAAGACCGACGGACTGAGACAGACGGTCTGAGACCGGCGGTCTGAGACAGATGGTCTCAGACAGGCGGGCTGAGACAGGCGGGCTGAGACAGGCGGGCTGAGACAGACGGTCTGAGACAGACGGTCTGAGACAGGCGGCCTGAGACAGTTGGTCTGAGACAGACGGACTGAGACAGGCGGACTGAGACAGGCGGGCTGCGACAGGCGGGCTAAGACAGACGGCCTGAGACAGATGGTCTGAGACAGACGGTCTCAGACAGACGGTCTCAGACAGACGGTCTGAGTCAGAAGGACAGAGACAGATGGACAGAGACAGGCGGGCTGGGACAGACGGTCCGAGACCGGCGGTCTGAGACAGATGGTCTGAGACAGACGGGCTAAGACCGACAGCCTGAGATAGATGGTGTGGGACAGATGGTCTGAGACAGACGGTCTGAGACAGGCGGGCTGAGACAGGCGGTCTGAGACTGACTGGCAGAGACAGGCGGGCTCAAACAGACGGGCTAAGACCGACGGCCTGAGACAGATGGTCTGAGACTGATGGCATGAGACAGACGGTCTGAGACAGGCGGCCTGAGACAGATGGTCTGAGACAGACGGGCTAAGACCGACAGCCTGAGATAGATGGTGTGGGACAGATGGTCTGAGACAGACGGTCTGAGACAGGCGGCCTGAGACAGTTGGTCTGAGACAGACGGTCTCAGACAGACGGACTGAGACAGGCGGGCTGCGACTGGCGGGCCAAGACAGACGGTCTGAGACAGATGGGCTGAGACAGGCTGGCTGAGACAGGTGGTCTGAGACAGACGGACTGAGACAGGCGGGCTGCGACAGGCGGGCTAAGACAGACGGTGTGATACAGATGGTCTGAGACAGACGGTCTGAGACAGACGGACTGAGACAGGCGTTCTGCGACAGGCGGGCTAAGACAGACGGTCTGATACAGGCGGGCTCAGACAGATGGTCTGAGACAGCCGGGCAGAGGCAGGCGGGATGAGACAGTTGGACAGAGACAGACGGTCTGAGACTGACGGGCAAAGACAGGCGGGCTCAGACAGGCGGGCTAAGACAGACGGTCTGAGACAGATGGTCTGAGACAGACGGTCTCAGACAGATGGTCTGAGACAGGCGGGCTGAGACAGGCGGGCTGAGACAGGCGGGCTGAGTCAGATGTTCTGAGACAGACGGACTGAGACAGGCGGGCTGCGACAGGCGGGCTAAGACAGACGGTCTGAGACAGATGGTCTGAGACAGATGGTCTGAGACAGACGGTCCCAGACAGACGGTCTAAGACAGGCGGGCTGAGACAAGCGGGCTGAGACAGTTGGTTTGAGACAGACGGTCTCAGACAGACGGACTGAGACAGGCGGACTGAGACAGGCGGGCTGCGATAGGCGGGCTAAGACAGACGGTCTGAGACAGATGGTCTGAGACAGGCGGGCTGCGACAGGCGGGCTAACACAGACGGTCTGATACAGATGGTCTGAGACAGACGGTCTCAGACAGACGGTCTGAGACAGGCGGGCTGAGACAGGCGGGCTGAGACAGTTGGTCTGAGACAGACGGTCTGAGACAGACGGACTGAGACAGGCGGGCTGAGACAGGCGGGCTGAGACAGGCGGGCTGAGACAGACAGTCTGAGACAGATGAGCTGAGACAGACGGACTGAGACAGGCGGGCTGAGACAGGCGGGCAGAGACAGGCGGGCAGAGACAGACGGTCTGAGAAAGACGGACAGAGACAGACGGGATGAGACAGTTGGACAGAGACAGACGGTCTGAAGCAGACGGTCTGAGACAGACGGACTGAGACAGGCGGGCTGAGACAGGCGGGCAGAGACAGGCGGTCTGAGACAGGCGGGCTGAGACGGACGGTCTGAGACAGGCGGGCTCAGACAGACGGGCTAAGACCTACGGCCTGAGACAGATGGCCTGAGACAGTTGGACAGAGACAGACGGTCTGAAGCAGACGGTCTGAGACTGACGGGCAAAGACAGGCGGGCTCAGACAGACGGGCTAAGACCGACGGCCTGTGACAGATGGCCTGAGACAGTTGGACAGAGTAGGCGGTCTGAGACAGGCGGGCTGAGACGGACGGTCTGAGACAGGCGGGCTCAGACAGACGGGCTAAGACCTACGGCCTGAGACAGATGGCCTGAGACAGTTGGACAGAGACAGACGGTCTGAAGCAGACGGTCTGAGACAGACGGACTGAGACAGGCGGTCTGAGACAGGCGGGCAGAGACAGGCGGGCTGAGACAGGCGGGCTGAGACAGTTGGTCTGAGACAGACGGTCTGAGACAGACGGACTGAGACAGGCGGGCTGAGACAGGCGGGCTGAGACAGGCGGGCTGAGACAGACAGTCTGAGACAGATGAGCTGAGACAGACGGACTGAGACAGGCGGGCTGAGACAGGCGGGCAGAGACAGGCGGGCATTGACAGATGGTCTGAGACAGACGGGCTAAGACCGACAGGCTGAGATAGATGGTGTGGGACAGATGCTCTGAGACAGACGGTCTGCGACAGGCGGCCTGAGACAGTTGGCCTGAGACAGACGGTCTCAGACAGACGGACTGAGACAGACGTACTGAGACAGGCCGCCTGAGACAGGCGGGCTGAGACAGGCGGGCTGAGACAGACGGTCTGAGACAGATGGGCTGAGACAGACGGACTGAGACAGACGGACTGAGACAGACGGACTGAGACAGGCGGGCTGAGACAGGCGGGCAGAGACAGACGGGCTGAGACAGACGGGCTGAGACAGACGGACAGAGACAGACGGGATGAGACAGTTGGACAGAGACAGACGGTCTGAAGCAGACGGTCTGAGACAGACGGACTGAGACAGGCGGGCTGAGACAGGCGGTCTGAGACAGGCGGGCTGAGAGAGACGGTCGGAGACAGACGGACAGAGACAGACGGGATGAGACAGTTGGACAGAGACAGACGGTCTGAGACTGACGGGCAGAGACAGGCGGGCTCAGACAGACGGGCTAAGACCGACGGCCTGAGACAGATGGTCTGAGACCGGCGGTCTGAGACAGATGGTCTGAGACAGACGGGCTAAGATCGACAGCCTGAGATAGATGGTGTGGGACAGGTGGTCTGAGACAGACGGTCTGAGACAGGCGGCCTGTGACAGTTGGTCTGAGACAGACGGTCTCAGACAGACGGACTGAGACAGGCGGGCTGCGACAGGCGGGCTAAGACAGACGGTCTGAGACAGATGGGCTGAGACAGACGGTCTCAGACACACGGTCTGAGACAGGCGGGCTGAGACAGGCGGACTGAGACAGTTGGTCTGAGACAGACGGTCTGAGACAGACGGACTGAGACAGACGAACTGAGACAGGCGCGCTGAGACAGGCGGGCTGAGACTGATGGTCTGCGACAGACGGGCAGAGGCAGGCGGGAAGAGACAGTTGGACAGAGACAGACGATCTGAAGCAGACGGTCTGAGACAGACTGACTGAGACAGACGGGCTGAGACAGGCGGGCTGAGACAGACGGGCTAAGACTGACGGTCTGAGACAGACCGGCAGGGACAGGCTGGCTAAGACAGTCGGTCCGAGACGGACGGTCTGAGACAGACGGACTGAGACAGGCGGGCTGAGACAGGCGGGCTGAGACAGGCGGGCTGAGACAGACGGACTGAGACAGGCGGGCTGAGACAGGCGGGCTGAGACAGACAGTCCGAGACAGACGGCCTGGGACAGACCGTCTGAAACAGACCGGCAGGGACAGGCGGGCTGAGACAGACGGTCCGAGACGAACGGTCTGAGACAGACGGACTGAGACAGGCGGGCTGAGACAGGCGGGCTGAGACAGACGGTCTGAGACAGATGGGCTGAGACAGACGGTCTAAGACAGTTTGTCTGAGACAGACGATCTCAGACAGACGGACTTAGACAGGCGGGCTGAGACCGGTGGGCTGAGACAGACGGTCTGAGACAGACGGACAGAGACAGACGGGATGGGACAGTTGGACAGAGAGAGACGGTCTGAAGCAGACGGTCTGAGACAGACGGGCAGAGACAGGCGGGCTGAGTCAGACGGGCTAAGAGCAACGGCCTGAGACAGATGGTCTGAGACAGATGGCATGAGACAGACGGGCTAAGACCGGCGGTCTGAGACAGATGGTGTGAGACAGACGGGCTAAGACCGACAGCCTGAGACAGATGGTCCTAGACATACGGTCTCAGACCGACGTACAGAGACAGGCAGGCTGAGACAGACGGGCTAACACCGACGGCCTGAGACAGATGGTCTGAGACAGATGGTCTGAGACAGATGGTCTGAGACAGATGGTCTGAGACAGGCAGGCTGAGACAGGCGGGCTGAGACAGGCGGGCTGAGACAGGCGGGCTGAGACAGTTGGTCTGAGACAGAGGGTCTCAGACAGACGGACTGAGACAGGCGGGCTGCGACAGGCGGGCTGAGACAGACGGTCTCAGACAGACGGTCTGAGTCAGACGGACAGAGACAGATGGACAGAGTCAGGCGGGCTGAGACAGACGGGCTAAGACTGACGGACTGACACAGGCGGGCTGAGACAGACGGTCTGAGACAGATGGCATGAGACAGACGGGCTAAGACCGGCGGTCTGAGACAGATGGTGTGAGACAGACGGGCTAAGACCGACAGCCTGAGACAGATGGTCCTAGACATACGGTCTCAGACCGACGGACTGAGACAGGCGGGCTGAGACAGACAGTCCGAGACAGACGGCCTGTGACAGACCGTCTGAGACAGACGGTCTGAGACAGACGGTCTGAGACAGACGATCTCAGACAGACGGACTGAGACAGGCGGGCTGAGACAGACGGTCTGAGATAGACGGGCAGAGACAGACGGGATGACACACTTGGACAGAGACAGACGGTCTGAGACAGACGGTCTGAGACAGACGGTCTGTGACAGACGGTCTGAGACTGACGGGCAGAGACAGGCGGGCTCAGACAGACGGGCTAAGACCGACGGCTTGAGATAGATGGTGTGGGACAGATGGTCTGAGACAGACGGTCTGAGACAGGCGGCCTGAGACAGTTGGTCTGAGACAGACGGTCTCAGACAGACGGACTGAGACAGGCGGGCTGAGACAGGCGGGCTGAGACGGACGGTCTCAGACAGACGGTCTGAGACAGATGGTCTGAGACAGACGGTCTGAGACAGGCGGGCTGAGACAGGCGGGCTGAGACAGGCGGGCTGAGACAGTTGGTCTGAGACAGAGGGTCTCAGACTGACGGGCAGAGACAGGCGGGCTCAGACAGACGGGCTAAGACCGACGGCTTGAGATAGATGGTGTGGGACAGATGGTCTGAGACAGACGGTCTGAGACAGGCGGGCTGAGACTGGCGGGCTGAGACAGGCGGGCTGAGACAGTTGGTCTGAGACAGAGGGTCTCAGACTGACGGGCAGAGACAGGCGGGCTCAGACAGACGGGCTAAGACCGACGGACAGAGACAGACGGGCTGCGACAGGCGGGCTGAGGCAGACGGTCTGAGACAGGCGGGCTGAGACAGGCGGGCTGAGACAGGCGGGCTGAGACAGTTGGTCTGAGACAGAGGGTCTCAGACTGACGGGCAGAGACAGGCGGGCTGAGACAGGCGGGCTGAGACAGACGGTCTGAGACAGACGGTCTGAGACAGACGGTCTGAGACAGACGGGCAGAGACAAGCGGGCTGAGACAGACGGGCAAAGACCGACGGCCTGAGACAGATGGTCTGAGACAGACCGGATAAGACCGACAGCCTGTGACAGATGGTCTGAGGCAGGCGGGCTGAGACAGACGGGCTAAGACAGATGGACAGAGACAGACGGAATGAGACAGACGGTCCGAGACAGACGGTCCGGGACAGAGGATCCGTGACAGGCGGTCTGAGACAGACGGTCTTAGACAGACGGACAGAGACAGACGGGATGTGTGAGACGGACAGAGACAGACGGTCTGAGACAGACGGTCTGAGACAGACGGTCTGAGACACACGGTCTGAGACAGACGGGCAGAGACAAGCGGGCTGAGACAGACGGGCAAAGACCGACGGATAGAGACAGACGGGATGGGACAGTTGGGCAGAGACGGACGGCCTGAAGCAGACGGTCTGACACAGACGGGCAGAGACAGGCGGGCTGAGACAGACGGGCTAAGATCGACGGCCTGAGACAGATGGTCTGAGACAGATGGCATGAGACAGACGGGCTAAGACCGGCGTTCTGAGACAGATGGTCTGAGACATACGGGCTAAGACCGACAGCCTGAGACAGATGGCCCTAGACAGACGGTCTCAGACCGACGGACTGAGACAGGCGGGCTGCGACAGGCGGGCTGAGGCAGACGGTCTGAGACAGGCGGGCTGAGACAGGCGGGTGGAGACAGTTGGTCTGAGACAGACGGACTGAGACAGGCGGGCTGAGACAGACGGGCAGAGACAGACGGGATGTGACAGGCGGGCTGAGACAGGCGGGCTGAGACAGTTGGTCTGAGACAGAGGGTCTCAGACTGACGGGCAGAGACAGGCGGGCTGAGACAGGCGGGCTGAGACAGACGGTCTGAGACAGACGGTCTGAGACAGACGGTCTGAGACAGACGGGCAGAGACAAGCGGGCTGAGACAGACGGGCAAAGACCGACGGCCTGAGACAGATGGTCTGAGACAGACCGGATAAGACCGACAGCCTGTGACAGATGGTCTGAGGCAGGCGGGCTGAGACAGACGGGCTAAGACAGATGGACAGAGACAGACGGAATGAGACAGACGGTCCGAGACAGACGGTCCGGGACAGAGGATCCGTGACAGGCGGTCTGAGACAGACGGTCTTAGACAGACGGACAGAGACAGACGGGATGTGTGAGACGGACAGAGACAGACGGTCTGAGACAGACGGTCTGAGACAGACGGTCTGAGACACACGGTCTGAGACAGACGGGCAGAGACAAGCGGGCTGAGACAGACGGGCAAAGACCGACGGATAGAGACAGACGGGATGGGACAGTTGGGCAGAGACGGACGGCCTGAAGCAGACGGTCTGACACAGACGGGCAGAGACAGGCGGGCTGAGACAGACGGGCTAAGATCGACGGCCTGAGACAGATGGTCTGAGACAGATGGCATGAGACAGACGGGCTAAGACCGGCGTTCTGAGACAGATGGTCTGAGACATACGGGCTAAGACCGACAGCCTGAGACAGATGGCCCTAGACAGACGGTCTCAGACCGACGGACTGAGACAGGCGGGCTGCGACAGGCGGGCTGAGGCAGACGGTCTGAGACAGGCGGGCTGAGACAGGCGGGTGGAGACAGTTGGTCTGAGACAGACGGACTGAGACAGGCGGGCTGAGACAGACGGGCAGAGACAGACGGGATGTGACACTTGAGCAGAGACAGACGGTCTGAGACAGACGGACTGAGACAGGCGGGCTGAGACAGGCGGGCTGAGACAGGCGGACAGAGACAGACGGGATGACACACTTGGACAGAGACAGACGGTCTGAGACAGACGGTCTGAGACAGGCGGACTGAGACAGGCGGGCTGAGACAGGCGTGCTGAGACCGGCGGGCTGCGACAGGCGGGCTGAGACAGTTGGTCTGAGACAGACGGTCTCAGACAGACGGACTGAGACTGGCGGGCTGAGACAGACGGTCTGAGACAGACGGTCTGAGTCTGACGGGCAGAGACAGGCGGGCTCAGACAGACGGGCTAAGACCGACGGCCTGAGATAGATGGTGTGGGACAGATGGTCTGAGACAGACGGTCTGAGACAGGCGGGCTGAGACAGGCGGGCTGAGACAGTTGGTCTGAGACAGACGGTCTGAGACAGGCAGTCTGAGACCGGCGGGCTGCGACAGGCGGGCTGAGACAGTTGGTCTGAGACAGACGGTCTCAGACAGACGGACTGAGACAGGCGGGCTGAGACAGGCGGGCTGAGACAGTTGGTCTGAGACAGACGGTCTGAGACAGGCAGTCTGAGACAGGCGGGCTGAGACAGGCGGGCTGAGACAGTTGGTCTGAGACAGACGGGATAAGACCGACAGCCTGTGACAGATGGTCTGAGACAGGCGGGCTGAGGCAGACGGGCAAAGACAGACGGACAGAGACAGACGGAATGAGAAAGACGGTCCGAGACAGACGGTCCGAGACAGACGGTCCGAGACAGAGGATCCGTGACAGGCGGTCTGAGACAGACGGTCTTAGACAGACGGACAGAGACAGACGGGATGAGAGAGACGGACAGAGACAGACGGTCCGGGACAGAGGATCCGTGACAGGCGGTCTGAGACAGACGGTCTTAGACAGACGGACAGAGACAGACGGGATGTGTGAGACGGACAGAGACAGACGGTCTGAGACAGACGGTCTGAGACAGACGGTCTGAGACACACGGTCTGAGACAGACGGGCAGAGACAAGCGGGCTGAGACAGACGGGCAAAGACCGACGGATAGAGACAGACGGGATGGGACAGTTGGGCAGAGACGGACGGCCTGAAGCAGACGGTCTGACACAGACGGGCAGAGACAGGCGGGCTGAGACAGACGGGCTAAGATCGACGGCCTGAGACAGATGGTCTGAGACAGATGGCATGAGACAGACGGGCTAAGACCGGCGTTCTGAGACAGATGGTCTGAGACATACGGGCTAAGACCGACAGCCTGAGACAGATGGCCCTAGACAGACGGTCTCAGACCGACGGACTGAGACAGGCGGGCTGCGACAGGCGGGCTGAGGCAGACGGTCTGAGACAGGCGGGCTGAGACAGGCGGGTGGAGACAGTTGGTCTGAGACAGACGGACTGAGACAGGCGGGCTGAGACAGACGGGCAGAGACAGACGGGATGTGACACTTGAGCAGAGACAGACGGTCTGAGACAGACGGACTGAGACAGGCGGGCTGAGACAGGCGGGCTGAGACAGGCGGACAGAGACAGACGGGATGACACACTTGGACAGAGACAGACGGTCTGAGACAGACGGTCTGAGACAGGCGGACTGAGACAGGCGGGCTGAGACAGGCGTGCTGAGACCGGCGGGCTGCGACAGGCGGGCTGAGACAGTTGGTCTGAGACAGACGGTCTCAGACAGACGGACTGAGACTGGCGGGCTGAGACAGACGGTCTGAGACAGACGGTCTGAGTCTGACGGGCAGAGACAGGCGGGCTCAGACAGACGGGCTAAGACCGACGGCCTGAGATAGATGGTGTGGGACAGATGGTCTGAGACAGACGGTCTGAGACAGGCGGGCTGAGACAGGCGGGCTGAGACAGTTGGTCTGAGACAGACGGTCTGAGACAGGCAGTCTGAGACCGGCGGGCTGCGACAGGCGGGCTGAGACAGTTGGTCTGAGACAGACGGTCTCAGACAGACGGACTGAGACAGGCGGGCTGAGACAGGCGGGCTGAGACAGTTGGTCTGAGACAGACGGTCTGAGACAGGCAGTCTGAGACAGGCGGGCTGAGACAGGCGGGCTGAGACAGTTGGTCTGAGACAGACGGGATAAGACCGACAGCCTGTGACAGATGGTCTGAGACAGGCGGGCTGAGGCAGACGGGCAAAGACAGACGGACAGAGACAGACGGAATGAGAAAGACGGTCCGAGACAGACGGTCCGAGACAGAGGATCCGTGACAGGCGGTCTGAGACAGACGGTCTTAGACAGACGGATAGAGACAGACGGGATGAGAGAGACGGACAGAGAAAGACGGTCTGAGACAGACGGTCTGAGACAGGCGGTCTGAGACAGACGGTCTGAGACAGGCGGACTGAGGCAGGCGGGCTGAGACAGGCGTGCTGAGACCGGCGGGCTGCGACAGGCGGGCTGAGACAGTTGGTCTGAGACAGACGGTCTCAGACAGACGGACTGAGACAGGCGGGCTGAGACAGACGGTCTGAGACAGACGGGCAGAGACAGACGGGATGACACACTTGGACAGAGACAGACGGTCCGAGGCAGACGGTCTGAGACAGACGGTCTGTGACAGACGGTCTGAGTCTGACGGGCAGAGACAGGCGGGCTCAGACAGACGGGCTAAGACCGACGGCCTGAGATAGATGGTGTGGGACAGATGGTCTGAGACAGACGGTCTGAGACAGGCGGCCTGAGACAGTTGGTCTGAGACAGACGGTCTCAGACAGACGGACTGCGACAGGCGGGCTGAGACAGGCGGGTTGAGACAGACGGTCTCAGACAGACGGTCTGAGACAGGCGGTCTGAGACAGTTGGTCCGAGACAGAGGATCCGTGACAGGCGGTCTGAGACAGACGGGCTGAGACTGACGTACAGAGACAGGCAGGCTGAGACAGACGGGCTAACACCGACGGCCTGAGACAGATGGTCTGAGACAGATGGTCTGAGACAGACGGTCTGAGGCAGGCGGGCTGAGACAGGCGGGCTGAGACAGGCGGGCTGAGACAGTTGGTCTGAGACAGAGGGTCTCAGACAGACGGACTGAGACAGGCGCGCTGAGACAGGCGGGCTGAGACAGACGGGCTAAGACAGACGGTCTGAGTCATACGAACAGAGTCAGACGGACAGAGACAGATGGACAGAGACAGGCGGGCTGAGACAGACGGGCTAAGACTGACAGTCCGAGACAGATGGCCAGAGACAGATGGTCTGAGACAGACGGTCTGAGACAGGCGGTCTGAGACAGTTGGTCTGAGACAGACGGTCTCAGACAGACGGTCTAAGACAGACGGTCTGAGACTGACGGGCAGAGACAGGCGGGCTCAGACAGACGGGCTAAGACCGACGGCCTGAGACAGATGGTCTGATACAGACGGGCTAAGACCGACAGCCTGAGATAGATGGTGTGGGACAGATGGTCTGAGACAGGCGGTCTGAGACAGGCGGTCTGAGACAGACGGTCTGAGACAGGCGGACTGAGACAGGCGGGCTGAGACAGGCGTGCTGAGACCGGCGGGCTGAGACAGTTGGTCTGAGACAGACGGTCTCAGACAGACGGACTGAGACAGGCGGGCTGAGACAGACGATCTGAGACAGACGGGCAGAGACAGACGTAATGACACACTTGGACAGAGACAGACGGTCTGAGACCGGCGGTCTGAGACAGATGGTCTGAGACTGACGGGCTAAGACCGACAGCCTGAGATAGATGGTGTGGGACAGATGATCTGAGACAAACGGTCTGAGGCAGGCGGCCTGAGACAGTTGGTCTGAGACGGACGGTCTCAGACAGACGGACTGAGACAGGCGGGCTGCGACAGGCGGGCTGAGACAGACGGTCTGAGACAGGCGGGCTTAGACAGGCGGGCTGAGACAGGCGGGTTGAGACAGATGGTCTGACACAGACGGGCTAAGACCGACAGCCTAAGATAGATGGTGTGGGAAAGATGGTCTGAGACAGACGGTCTGAGACTGGCGGCCTGAGACAGTTGGTCTGAGACAGACGGTCTCAGGCTGACGGACTGAGACAGGCGGGCTGCGACAGACGGGCTGACACAGGCGGGCTGAGACAGTTGGTCTCAGACAGACAGTCTCAGACAGACGGACTGAGACAGGCGGGCTGAGACAGGCGGGCTGAGACAGGCGGGCTGAGACAGGCGGGCTGAGACAGGCGGGCTGAGACAGGCGGGCTGAGACAGGCGGGCTGAGACAGGCGGGCTGAGACAGTTGGTCTGAGAAAGACGGTCTCAGACAGACGGACTGAGACAGGCGGGCTGAGACAGGCGGGCTGAGACAGTTGGTCTGAGACAGACGGTCTGAGACAGACGGACTGAGACAGGCGGGCTGAGACAGGCGGGCTGAGACAGGCGGGCTGAGACAGACAGTCCGAGACAGACGGCCTGTGACAGACCGTCTGAGACAGACGGTCTGAGACAGACGGTCTCAGACAGACGGACTCAGACAGGCGGGCTGAGACAGACGGTCTAAGATAGACGGGCAGAGACAGACGGGATGACACACTTGGACAGAGACAGACGGTCTGAGACAGACGGTCTGAGACAGACGGTCTGAGACAGACGGTCTGAGACAGACGGTCTGAGACAGACGGTCTGAGACAGACGGTCTGAGACAGACGGTCTGAGACAGACGGTCTGAGACAGACGGTCTGTGACAGACAGTCTGAGTCTGACGGGCAGAGACAGGCGGGCTCAGACAGACGGGCTAAGACCGACGGCCTGAGATAGATGGTGTGGGACAGATGGTCTGAGACAGACGGTCTGAGACAGGCGGCCTGAGACAGTTGGTCTGAGACAGACGGTCTCAGACAGACGGACTGAGACAGGCGGGCTGAGACAGGCGGGCTGAGACAGACGGTCTCAGACAGACGGTCTGAGACAGGCGGCCTGAGACAGTTGGTCTGAGACAGACGGTCTCAGACAGACGGACTGAGACAGGCAGGCTGAGACAGACGGGCTAACACCGACGGCCTGAGACAGATGGTCCTAGACAGACGGTCTCAGACCGACGGACTGAGACAGGCGGGCTGCGACAGGCGGGCTGAGGCAGACGGTCTGAGACAGGCGGTCTGAGACTGACGGGCAGAGACAGGCGGGCTCAGACAGACGGGCTAAGACCGACGGCCTCAGACAGATGGTCTGATACAGACGATCTAAGACCGACAGCCTGAGATAGATGGTGTGGGACAGATGGTCTGAGACAGGCGGTCTGAGACAGGCGGTCTGAGACAGTTGGCCTGAGACAGGGGGTCTCAGACAGACGTACTGAGAAAGGAGGGTTCAGACAGGCGGATTCAGACAGGCGGGTTCAGACAGGCGGGTTCAGACAGGCCGGTTCAGACAGGCGGGTTCAGACAGGCGGGTTCAGACAGGCGGGCTGAGACAGACGGTCTCAGACAGACGGACTGAGACAGGCGGGCTGCGACAGGCGGGCTGAGACAGGCGGGCTGAGACAGTTGGTCTGAGACAGAGGGTCTCAGACAGACGGACTGAGACAGGCGGGCTGAGACAGGCGGGCTGAGACAGACGGTCTCAGACAGACGGTCTGAGTCATACGGACAGAGTCAGACGGACAGAGACAGATGGACAGAGACAGGCGGGCTGAGACAGACGGGCTAAGACTGACGGTCCGAGACAGATGGCCAGAGACAGATGGTCTGAGACAGACGGTCTGAGACAGGCGGTCTGAGACAGTTGGTCTGAGACAGACGGTCTTAGACAGACGGTCTAAGACAGACGGTCTGAGACTGACGGGCAGAGACAGGCGGGCTCAGACAGACGGGCTAAGACCGACGGCCTGAGACAGATGGTCTGATACAGACGGGCTAAGACCGACAGCCTGAGATAGATGGTGTGGGACAGATGGTCTGAGACAGGCGGTCTGAGACAGGGGGTCTCAGACAGACGTACTGAGAAAGGAGGGTTCAGACAGGCGGATTCAGACAGGCGGGTTCAGACAGGCGGGTTCAGACAGGCCGGTTCAGACAGGCGGGTTCAGACAGGCGGGTTCAGACAGGCGGGCTGAGACAGACCGTCTCAGACAGACGGACTGAGACAGGCGGGCTGCGACAGGCGGGCTGAGACACACGGTCTGAGACAGATAGTCTGAGACAAACGGTCTGAGACAGGCAGTCTGAGACAGGCGGGCTGAGACAGGCGGGCTGAGACAGTTGGTCTGAGACAGACGGGATAAGACCGATAGCCTGTGACAGATGGTCTGAGACAGGCGGGCTGAGACAGACGGGCAAAGACAGACGGACAGAGACAGACGGAATGAGACAGACGGTCCGAGACAGACGGTCCGAGACAGACGGTCCGAGACAGAGGATCCGTGACAGGCGGTCTGAGACAGACGGTCTTAAACAGACGGACAGAGACAGACGGGATGAGACAGACGGACAGAGACAGACGGTCTGAGACAGACGGTCTGAGACAGACGGGCAGAGACAAGCGGGCTGAGACAGACGGGCAAAGACCGACGGCCTGAGACAGATGGTCTGAGACAGACCGGATAAGACCGACAGCCTGTGACAGATGGTCTGAGGCAGGCGGGCTGAGACAGACGGGCTAAGACAGATGGACAGAGACAGACGGAATGAGACAGACGGTCCGAGACAGACGGTCCGAGACAGACGTTCCGAGACAGAGGATCCGTGACAGGCGGTCTGAGACAGACGGTCTTAGACAGACGGACAGAGACAGGCGTGCTGCGAGAGTCGGGCTGAGACAGACGGTCTGAGACAGATGGTCTGATACAGACGGGCAGGTACAGGCAGGCTGAGACTGACGGGCTACAACCGACGGCTTGAGACAGATGGTCTGAGACAGACGGTCTGAGACAGACGGGCAGAGACAAGCGGGCTGAGACAGACGGGCAAAGACCGACGGACAGAGACAGACGGGATGGGACAGTTGGGCAGAGACAGACGGTCTGAAGCAGACGGTCTGACACAGACGGGCAGAGACAGGCGGGCTGAGACAGACGGGCTAAGACCGACGGCCTGAGACAGATGGTCTGAGACAGATGGCATGAGAAAGACGAGCTAAGACCGGCGTTCTGAGACAGACGGTCTCAGACAGACGGTCTGAGACCGGCGGGATGAGACAGACGGTCTGAGACCGGCGGTCTGAGGCGGATGTTCTGAGACAGACGGGCTAAGACCGACAGGCTGAGACCGATGATCTGAGACAGATGGTCTGAGACAGACGGTCTCAGACAGACGGACTGAGACAGGCGTGCTGCGAGAGTCGGGCTGAGACAGACGGTCTGAGACAGATGGTCTGATACAGACGGTCTCAGACAGACGGTCTCAGACAGACGGGATGAGACAGACGGACAGAGACAGACGGGATGAGACAGGCGGTCTGAGACAGTTGGCCTGAGACAGGGGGTCTCAGACAGACGTACTGAGAAAGGAGGGTTCAGACAGGCGGGTTCAGACAGGCGGGTTCAGACAGGCGGGTTCAGGCAGGCGGGTTCAGACAGGCGGGCTGAGACAGACGGTCTCAGACAGACTCTGTGAGTCAGACGGACAGAGGCATATGGACAGAGACAGACGGGCTGACACAGACGGTCTGAGACAGGCGGGCTGAGACAGGCGGTCTGAGACAGACGGGCAGATACAGGCAGGCTGAGACTGATGGGCTACAACCGACGGCTTGAGACAGATGGTCTGAGACAGATGGTCTGAGACAGACGGTCTGAGACAGGCAGTCTGAGACAGGCGGGCTGAGACAGGCGGGCTGAGACAGTTGGTGTGAGACAGACGGGATAAGACCGACAGCCTGTGACAGATGGTCTGAGACAGGCGGGCTGAGACAAACGGGCGAAGACAGACGGACAGAGACAGACGGTCCGAGACAGACGGTCCGAGACAGACGGCCTGAGACAGTCCGTCTGAGACAGACGGGCAGAGACAGGCGGGCTGAGACAGACGGTCTGAGACACATGGTCTGGGACAGACGGTCTGAGACAGGCGGTCTCAGACAGACGTACTGAGACAGGCGGGCTGAGACAAGCGAGCTGTGACAGACGGGCTGAGACAGGCGGTCTGAGACAGACGGGCAGATACAGGCAGGCTGAGACTGACGGGCTACAACCGACGGCTTGAGACAGATGGTCTGAGACAGATGGTCTGAGACAGACGGTCTGAGACAGGCAGTCTGAGACAGGCGGGCTGAGGCAGGCGGGCTGAGACAGTTGGTGTGAGACAGACGGGATAAGACCGACAGCCTGTGACAGATGGTCTGAGACAGGCGGACTGAGACAGACGGGCAAAGACAGACGGACAGAGACAGACGGTCCGAGACAGACGGTCCGAGACAGACGGCCTGAGACAGTCCGTCTGAGACAGACGGGCAGAGACAGGCGGGCTGAGACAGACGGTCTGAGACACATGGTCTGGGACAGACGGTCTGAGACAGGCGGTCTCAGACAGACGGACTGAGACAGGCGGGCTGCGACAGACGGGCTAAGACAGACGGTCTCAGACTGACGGACTGAGACAGGCGGGCTGAGACAAGCGAGCTGTGACAGACGGTCTGAGACAGACGGACTGAGACAGGCGTGCTGCGAGATTCGGGCTGAGACAGACGGTCTGAGACAGATGGTCTGATACAGACGGTCTCAGACAGACGGTCTGAGACAGGCGGGATGAGACAGACGGTCTGAGACCGGCGGTCTGAGGCGGATGTTCTGAGACAGACGGGCTAAGACCGACAGGCTGAGACCGATGATCTGAGACAGATGGTCTGAGACAGACGGTCTGTGACAGACAGTCTGAGTCTGACGGGCAGAGACAGGCGGGCTCAGACAGACGGGCTAAGACCGACGGCCTGAGATAGATGGTGTGGGACAGATGGTCTGAGACAGACGGTCTGAGACAGGCGGCCTGAGACAGTTGGTCTGAGACAGACGGTCTCAGACAGACGGACTGAGACAGGCGGGCTGAGACAGGCGGGCTGAGACAGACGGTCTCAGACAGACGGTCTGAGACAGGCGGCCTGAGACAGTTGGTCTGAGACAGACGGTCTCAGACAGACGGACTGAGACAGGCAGGCTGAGACAGACGGGCTAACACCGACGGCCTGAGACAGATGGTCCTAGACAGACGGTCTCAGACCGACGGACTGAGACAGGCGGGCTGCGACAGGCGGGCTGAGGCAGACGGTCTGAGACAGGCGGTCTGAGACTGACGGGCAGAGACAGGCGGGCTCAGACAGACGGGCTAAGACCGACGGCCTCAGACAGATGGTCTGATACAGACGATCTAAGACCGACAGCCTGAGATAGATGGTGTGGGACAGATGGTCTGAGACAGGCGGTCTGAGACAGGCGGTCTGAGACAGTTGGCCTGAGACAGGGGGTCTCAGACAGACGTACTGAGAAAGGAGGGTTCAGACAGGCGGATTCAGACAGGCGGGTTCAGACAGGCGGGTTCAGACAGGCCGGTTCAGACAGGCGGGTTCAGACAGGCGGGTTCAGACAGGCGGGCTGAGACAGACGGTCTCAGACAGACGGACTGAGACAGGCGGGCTGCGACAGGCGGGCTGAGACAGGCGGGCTGAGACAGTTGGTCTGAGACAGAGGGTCTCAGACAGACGGACTGAGACAGGCGGGCTGAGACAGGCGGGCTGAGACAGACGGTCTCAGACAGACGGTCTGAGTCATACGGACAGAGTCAGACGGACAGAGACAGATGGACAGAGACAGGCGGGCTGAGACAGACGGGCTAAGACTGACGGTCCGAGACAGATGGCCAGAGACAGATGGTCTGAGACAGACGGTCTGAGACAGGCGGTCTGAGACAGTTGGTCTGAGACAGACGGTCTTAGACAGACGGTCTAAGACAGACGGTCTGAGACTGACGGGCAGAGACAGGCGGGCTCAGACAGACGGGCTAAGACCGACGGCCTGAGACAGATGGTCTGATACAGACGGGCTAAGACCGACAGCCTGAGATAGATGGTGTGGGACAGATGGTCTGAGACAGGCGGTCTGAGACAGGGGGTCTCAGACAGACGTACTGAGAAAGGAGGGTTCAGACAGGCGGATTCAGACAGGCGGGTTCAGACAGGCGGGTTCAGACAGGCCGGTTCAGACAGGCGGGTTCAGACAGGCGGGTTCAGACAGGCGGGCTGAGACAGACCGTCTCAGACAGACGGACTGAGACAGGCGGGCTGCGACAGGCGGGCTGAGACACACGGTCTGAGACAGATAGTCTGAGACAAACGGTCTGAGACAGGCAGTCTGAGACAGGCGGGCTGAGACAGGCGGGCTGAGACAGTTGGTCTGAGACAGACGGGATAAGACCGATAGCCTGTGACAGATGGTCTGAGACAGGCGGGCTGAGACAGACGGGCAAAGACAGACGGACAGAGACAGACGGAATGAGACAGACGGTCCGAGACAGACGGTCCGAGACAGACGGTCCGAGACAGAGGATCCGTGACAGGCGGTCTGAGACAGACGGTCTTAAACAGACGGACAGAGACAGACGGGATGAGACAGACGGACAGAGACAGACGGTCTGAGACAGACGGTCTGAGACAGACGGGCAGAGACAAGCGGGCTGAGACAGACGGGCAAAGACCGACGGCCTGAGACAGATGGTCTGAGACAGACCGGATAAGACCGACAGCCTGTGACAGATGGTCTGAGGCAGGCGGGCTGAGACAGACGGGCTAAGACAGATGGACAGAGACAGACGGAATGAGACAGACGGTCCGAGACAGACGGTCCGAGACAGACGTTCCGAGACAGAGGAACCGTGACAGGCGGTCTGAGACAGACGGTCTTAGACAGACGGACAGAGACAGGCGTGCTGCGAGAGTCGGGCTGAGACAGACGGTCTGAGACAGATGGTCTGATACAGACGGGCAGGTACAGGCAGGCTGAGACTGACGGGCTACAACCGACGGCTTGAGACAGATGGTCTGAGACAGACGGTCTGAGACAGACGGGCAGAGACAAGCGGGCTGAGACAGACGGGCAAAGACCGACGGACAGAGACAGACGGGATGGGACAGTTGGGCAGAGACAGACGGTCTGAAGCAGACGGTCTGACACAGACGGGCAGAGACAGGCGGGCTGAGACAGACGGGCTAAGACCGACGGCCTGAGACAGATGGTCTGAGACAGATGGCATGAGAAAGACGAGCTAAGACCGGCGTTCTGAGACAGACGGTCTCAGACAGACGGTCTGAGACCGGCGGGATGAGACAGACGGTCTGAGACCGGCGGTCTGAGGCGGATGTTCTGAGACAGACGGGCTAAGACCGACAGGCTGAGACCGATGATCTGAGACAGATGGTCTGAGACAGACGGTCTCAGACAGACGGACTGAGACAGGCGTGCTGCGAGAGTCGGGCTGAGACAGACGGTCTGAGACAGATGGTCTGATACAGACGGTCTCAGACAGACGGTCTCAGACAGACGGGATGAGACAGACGGACAGAGACAGACGGGATGAGACAGGCGGTCTGAGACAGTTGGCCTGAGACAGGGGGTCTCAGACAGACGTACTGAGAAAGGAGGGTTCAGACAGGCGGGTTCAGACAGGCGGGTTCAGACAGGCGGGTTCAGGCAGGCGGGTTCAGACAGGCGGGCTGAGACAGACGGTCTCAGACAGACTCTGTGAGTCAGACGGACAGAGGCATATGGACAGAGACAGACGGGCTGACACAGACGGTCTGAGACAGGCGGGCTGAGACAGGCGGTCTGAGACAGACGGGCAGATACAGGCAGGCTGAGACTGATGGGCTACAACCGACGGCTTGAGACAGATGGTCTGAGACAGATGGTCTGAGACAGACGGTCTGAGACAGGCAGTCTGAGACAGGCGGGCTGAGACAGGCGGGCTGAGACAGTTGGTGTGAGACAGACGGGATAAGACCGACAGCCTGTGACAGATGGTCTGAGACAGGCGGGCTGAGACAAACGGGCGAAGACAGACGGACAGAGACAGACGGTCCGAGACAGACGGTCCGAGACAGACGGCCTGAGACAGTCCGTCTGAGACAGACGGGCAGAGACAGGCGGGCTGAGACAGACGGTCTGAGACACATGGTCTGGGACAGACGGTCTGAGACAGGCGGTCTCAGACAGACGTACTGAGACAGGCGGGCTGAGACAAGCGAGCTGTGACAGACGGGCTGAGACAGGCGGTCTGAGACAGACGGGCAGATACAGGCAGGCTGAGACTGACGGGCTACAACCGACGGCTTGAGACAGATGGTCTGAGACAGATGGTCTGAGACAGACGGTCTGAGACAGGCAGTCTGAGACAGGCGGGCTGAGGCAGGCGGGCTGAGACAGTTGGTGTGAGACAGACTGGATAAGACCGACAGCCTGTGACAGATGGTCTGAGACAGGCGGACTGAGACAGACGGGCAAAGACAGACGGACAGAGACAGACGGTCCGAGACAGACGGTCCGAGACAGACGGCCTGAGACAGTCCGTCTGAGACAGACGGGCAGAGACAGGCGGGCTGAGACAGACGGTCTGAGACACATGGTCTGGGACAGACGGTCTGAGACAGGCGGTCTCAGACAGACGGACTGAGACAGGCGGGCTGCGACAGACGGGCTAAGACAGACGGTCTCAGACTGACGGACTGAGACAGGCGGGCTGAGACAAGCGAGCTGTGACAGACGGTCTGAGACAGACGGACTGAGACAGGCGTGCTGCGAGATTCGGGCTGAGACAGACGGTCTGAGACAGATGGTCTGATACAGACGGTCTCAGACAGACGGTCTGAGACAGGCGGGATGAGACAGACGGTCTGAGACCGGCGGTCTGAGGCGGATGTTCTGAGACAGACGGGCTAAGACCGACAGGCTGAGACCGATGATCTGAGACAGATGGTCTGAGACAGACGGTGTCAGACAGACGGACTGAGACAGGCGTGCTGCGAGAGGCGGGCTGAGACAGACGGTCTGAGACAGATGGTCTGATACAGACGGTCTCAGACAGACGGTCTGAGACAGGCGGGCTGAGACAGACGGTCTGAGACAGCCGGTCAGAGACAGATGGTCTGATACAGACGTTCTCAGACAGACGGGATGAGATAGACGGACAGAGACAGACGGGATGAGACAGGCGGTCTGAGACAGTTGGCCTGAGACAGGGGGTCTCAGACAGACGTACTGAGACAGGCGGGCTGCGACAGGCGGGCTGAGACAGACGGTCTGAGACAGACGGTCTGAGACAAACGGTCTGAGACAGATGGTCTGATACAGACGGTCTCAGACAGACGGTCTGAGACAGGCGGGCTGAGACAGGCGGTCTGAGACAGACGGGCAGATACAGGCAGGCTGAGACTGACGGGCTACAACCGACGGCTTGAGACAGATGGTCTGAGACAGATGGTCTGAGACAGACGGTCTGAGACAGGCAGTCTGAGACAGGCGGGCTGAGGCAGGCGGGCTGAGACAGTTGGTGTGAGACAGACGGGATAAGACCGACAGCCTGTGACAGATGGTCTGAGACAGGCGGGCTGAGACAGACGGGCAAAGACAGACGGACAGAGACAGACGGTCCGAGACAGACGGCCTGAGACAGTCCGTCTGAGACAGACGGGCAGAGACAGGCGGGCTCAGACAGACGGTCTGAGACACATGGTCTGGGACAGACGGTCTGAGACAGGCGGTCTCAGACAGACGGACTGAGACAGGCGGGCTGAGACAAGCGAGCTGTGACAGACGGTCTGAGACAGACTGACTGAGACAGGCGTGCTGCGAGAGGCGGGCTGAGACAGACGGTCTGAGACAGATGGTCTGATACAGACGGTCTCAGACAGACGGTCTGAGACAGGCGGGCTGAGACAGACGGTCTGAGACACATGGTCTGGGACAGACGGTCTGAGACAGGCGGTCTCAGACAGACGGACTGAGACAGGCGGGCTGCGACAGACGGGCTAAGACAGACGGTCTCAGACTGACGGACTGAGACAGGCGGGCTGAGACAAGCGAGCTGTGACAGACGGTCTGAGACAGACGGACTGAGACAGGCGTGCTGCGAGAGGCGGGCTGAGACAGACGGTCTGAGACAGATGGTCTGATACAGACGGTCTCAGACAGACGGTCTGAGACAGGCGGGATGAGACAGACGGTCTGAGACCGGCGGTCTGAGGCGGATGTTCTGAGACAGACGGGCTAAGACCGACAGGCTGAGACCGATGATCTGAGACAGATGGTCTGAGACAGACGGTCTCAGACAGACGGACTGAGACAGGCGTGCTGCGAGAGGCGGGCTGAGACAGACGGTCTGAGACAGATGGTCTGATACAGACGGTCTCAGACAGACGGGATGAGACAGACGGACAGAGACAGACGGGATGAGACAGGCGGTCTGAGACAGTTGGCCTGAGACTGGGGGTCTCAGACAGACGTACTGAGAAAGGAGGGTTCAGACAGGCGGGTTCAGACAGGCGGGTTCAGACAGGCGGGCTGAGACAGACGGTCTCAGAGAGACTCTGTGAGTCAGACGGACAGAGGCATATGGACAGAGACAGACGCGCTGACACAGACGGGCTAAGACTGACGGTCTGAAACAGATGGTCTGAGACAGACGGTCTCAGACAGACGGACTGAGACAGGCGGGCTGCGACAGGCGGGCTGAGACAGACGGTCTGAGACAGACGGTCTGAGACAAACGGTCTGAGACAGATGGTCTGATACAGACGGTCTCAGACAGACGGTCTGAGACAGGCGGGCTGAGACAGGCGGTCTGAGACAGACGGGCAGATACAGGCAGGCTGAGACTGACGGGCTACAACCGACGGCTTGAGACAGATGGTCTGAGACAGATGGTCTGAGACAGACGGGCAAAGACCGACGGCCTGAGACAGACGGGCAAAGACCGACGGCCTGAGACAGATGGTCTGAGATAGACCGGATAAGACCGACAGCCTATGACAGGTGGTCTGAGACAGGCGGGCTGAGACAGACGGGCTAAGACAGACGGACTGAGACAGACGGTCGGAGACAGACGGTCTGAGACAGACGGGCAGAGACAGGCGAGCTGAGACAGACGGGCAAAGACCGACGGCCTGAGACAGACGGTCTCAGACAGACGGACTGAGACAGGCGGGCTGCGACAGACGGGCTAAGACAGACGGTCTCAGACTGACGGACTGAGACAGGCGGGCTGAGACAAGCGAGCTGTGACAGACGGTCTGAGACAGACGGACAGAGACAGACGGACAGAGACAGACGGTCTGAGACAGGCGGTCCGAGACAGACGGTCCCAGACAGACGGTCCGAGACAGACGGTCTGAGACTGACGTACAGAGACAGGCAGGCTGAGACAGACGGGCTGAGACCGACGGCCTGGGACAGATGGTCTGAGACAGATTGTGTGAGACAGACGGTCTGAGACAGGCGGTCTGAGACTGACGGACTGTGACAGGCGGGATGAGACAGTCGGGCTGAGACAGGCGAGCTGTGACAGACGGGCTAAGACAGACGGACAGAGACAGACGGTCTGAGACAGGCGGTCCGAGACAGACGGTCCGAGACAGACGGTCCGAGACAGAGGGTCCGAGAGAGGCGGTCTGAGACAGACGGTCTGAGACTGACGTACAGAGACAGGCAGGCTGAGACAGACGGGCTAAGACCGACGGCCTGAGACAGATGGTCTGAGACAGATTGTCTGAGACAGACGGTCTGAGACAGGCGGTCTGAGACAGGCGGGCTGAGACAGGCGGGCTGGGACAGTTGGTCTGAGACAGACGGTCTCAGACAGACGGACTGAGACAGGCGGGCTGAGACAGTCGGGCTGAGACAGACGGTCTTAGACAGACGGACAAAGACAGACGGTCTGAGACAGGCGGGCTGCGAGAGGCGGGCTGAGACAGGCGGGCTGAGACAGACGGTCTGAGACAGGCGGGATGAGACAGACGGTCTGAGACCGGCGGTCTGAGACGGATGTTCTGAGACAGACGGGCTAAGACCGACAGGCTGAGACCGATGATCTGAGACAGATGGTCTGAGACAGACGGTCTGAGACAGACGGTCTGAGACAGACGGTCTGAGACAGACGGGCAGAGACAGGCGGCCTGAGACAGATGGTCTGAGACAGACGGGCTAAGACAGACGGACTGAGACAGGCGGGCTGAGACAGGCGGGTTGAGACAGACGGTCTTAGACAGACGGACAGAGACAGACGGTTGAGACCGATGGTCTGATACAGACGGTCTCAGACAGACGGTCTGAGACAGGCGGGCTGAAACAGACGGTCTGAGACAGCCGGTCAGAGACAGACGGTCTGAGACAGATCGTCAGAGACAGACGGACAGAGACAGACGGGATGAGACAGACGGACTGAGACAGGCGGGCTGCGACAGGCGGGCTGAGACAGACGGTCTGAGACACATGGTCTGAGACAGACGGTCTGAGACAGGCGGGCTGCGACAGACGGGCTAAGACAGACGGTCTCAGACAGACGGACGGAGACAGGCGGGCTGAGACAGACGGGATGAGACAGACGGACAGAGACAGACGGTCTGAGACAGATGGTCTGAGACAGGCGGGCTGAGACAGACGGCCTGAGACAGTCCGTCTGAGACAGACGGGCAGAGACAGGCGGGCTGAGACAGACGGTCTGAGACACATGGTCTGGGACAGACGGTCTGAGACAGGCGGTCTCAGACAGACGGACTGAGACAGGCGGGCTGCGACAGACGGGCTAAGACAGACGGTCTCAGACTGACGGACTGAGACAGGCGGGCTGAGACAAGCGAGCTGTGACAGACGGTCTGAGACAGACGGACAGAGACAGACGGTCTGCGACAGGCGGTCCGAGACAGACGGACACCAGACAGACGGTCCGAGACAGACGGTCTGAGACTGACGTACAGAGACAGGCAGGCTGAGACAGACGGGCTGAGACCGACGGCCTGGGACAGATGGTCTGAGACAGATTGTGTGAGACAGACGGTCTGAGACAGGCGGTCTGAGACAGACGGACTGTGACAGGCGGGATGAGACAGTCGGGCTGAGACAGGCGAGCTGTGACAGACGGGCTAAGACAGACGGACAGAGACAGACGGTCTGAGACAGGCGGTCCGAGACAGACGGTCCGAGACAGACGGTCCGAGACAGAGGGCCCGAGAGAGGCGGTCTGAGACAGACGGTCTGAGACTGACGTACAGAGACAGGCAGGCTGAGACAGACGGGCTAAGACCGACGGCCTGAGACAGATGGTCTGAGACAGATGTTCTGAGACAGGCGGTCTGAGACAGATGGTCTGAGACAGGCGGGCTGCGACAGACGGGCTAAGACAGACGGTCTCAGACAGGCGGACGGAGACAGGCGGACTGAGACAGACGGGATGAGACAGACGGACAGAGACAGGCAGGCTGAGACAGACGGTCTGAGACAGACGGGCTAAGACCGGCAGCCTATGACAGATGGTCTGACACAGATGGTCAGAGACAGACGGGCTAAGACAGACGGACTGAGACAGGCGGGTTGAGACAGACGGTCCGAGACAGACGGCCTGAGACAGTCCGTCTGAGACAGACGGTCTGAGACAGGCGGGCTGAGACAGTTGGTCTGAGACAGACGGTCTCACACAGACGAACTGAGACGGGCGGGCTGCGACAGGCGGGCCGAGACAGACGGACAGAGACAGGCAGGCTGAGACAGACGGTCTGCGACAGACGGGCTAAGACAGACGGACAGAGACAGACGGGCAGAGACAGACGGTCTGAGACAGATGGTTTGAGACAGGCGGGCTGAGACAGACGGGCTGAGACAAGTGAGCTGAGACAGACGGACTAAGACCGACGGCCTGAGACAGATGGTCTGAGACAGATGTTCTGAGACAGGCGGTCTGAGACAGATGGTCTCAGACAGGCGGGCTGAGACAGACGGGCTGAGACAGACGGGCTAAAACAGATGTACAGAGACAGACGGGATGAGACAGACGGACAGAGACAGACGGTCTGAGACAGATGGTCTGAGACAGGCGGGCTGAGACAGACGGTCTGAGACAGCTGGTTTGAGACAGGCGGGCTGAGACAGGCGAGCTGAGACAGACGGGCTAAGACCGACGGCCTGAGACAGACGAGCAGAGGCAAGTGAGCTGAGACAGACGGACTAAGACCGACGGCCTGAGGCAGACGGGATGAGACAGACGGACAGAGACAGACGGTCTGAGGCAGATGGTCTGAGACAGGCGGGCTGAGACAGACGGGCTGAGACAGACGGGCTAAGACAGACGGACAGTGACAAACGGGCAGAGACAGACGGTCTGAGACAGATGGTTTGAGACAGGCGGGCTGAGACAGATGGTCTGAGACAGGCGGGCGGAGTCAGGCGAGCTGAGACAGACGGGCTAAGACCGACGGCCTGAGACGGCCGGTCTGAGACAGACGGTCTGAGACAAACGGGCAGATACAGGCGTACTGAGACAGACGGGCAAAGACCGGCGGCCTGATACAGATGGTCTGAGACAGATGGTTTGAGACAGACGGTCCGAGACAGACGGTCCGAGACAGGCGGGTTGAGACAGTTGGTCTGAGACAGACGGGCTAAGACAGACGGACTGCGACAGGCGGGCTGAGACAGGCGGGCTGAAACGGACGGTCTTAGACAGACGGACAGAGACAGACGGTCTGAGACCGATGGTCTGATACAGACGGTCTCAGACAGACGGACTGAGACAGGCGGGCTAAGACAGACGGTCTCAGACAGACGGACGGAGACAGGCGGGCTGAGACAGGCGGGCTCAGACAGGCGGACTGAGACAGGCGGGCTGGGCCAGGCGGGCTGAGACAGACGGTGTGAGAGAGACGGATAGAGACAGACGGGCTGAGACAGTTGGACAGAGAGCCAGACGGTCTGTGGCAGACGGTCTGAGACGGACGGACAAAGACAGACGGGATGAGACAGGCGGGCTGCGCGAGGCGGGCTGAGACAGGCGGGCTGAGACAGACGGTCTGAGACAGGCGGGATGAGACAGACGGTCTGAGACCGGCGGTCTGAGACGGATGTTCTGAGACAGACGGGCTAAGACCGACAGGCTGAGACCGATGATCTGAGACAGATGGTCTGAGACAGACGGTCTCAGACAGACGGCCTGAGACAGGCGTGCTGCGAGAGGCGGGCTGAGACAGACGGTCTGAGACAGATGGTCTGATACAGACGGTCTCAGACAGACGGTCTGAGACAGGCGGGCTGAGACAGACGGTCTGAGACAGCCGGTCAGAGACAGATGGTCTGATACAGACGGTCTCAGACAGACGGGATGAGACAGACGGACAGAGACAGACGGGATGAGACACACGGACTGAGACAGGCGGGCTGCGACAGGCGGGCTGAGACAGACGGTCTGAGACACATGGTCCGAGACAGACGGTCTGAGACAGGCGGGCAGCGACAGACGGGCTAAGACAGACGGTCTCAGACAGACGGACGTAGACAGGCGGGCTGAGCCAGGCGGGCTGAGACAGACGGTGTGAGAGAGACGGACAGAGACAGACGGGCTGAGACAGTTGGACAGAGACAGACGGTCTGTGGCAGACGGTCTGAGACGGACGTGCAGAGACAGGCGTTCTGAGACAGACGAGCAGAGACAGGCGAGCAGAGACAGACGGGAGAAGACCGACGGCATGAGACAGATGGGCTGAGACAGATGTTCTGAGACAGATGGTCTGACACAGACGGTCTCAGACGGACAGCCTGTGACAGATGGTCTGAGACAGATGGTCTGAAACAGACGGTCTGTGACAGATGGCCTGAGACATATGGTCTGAGACAGGCGGGCTGAGACAGCCGGGCTGTGAGAGGAGGGTTAAGACAGACGGTCTGAGACAGATGGTTTGAGACAGGCGGGCTGAGACAGATGGTCTGAGACAGGCGGGCGGAGTCAGGCGAGCTGAGACAGACGGGCTAAGACCGACGGCCTGAGACGGCCGGTCTGAGACAGACGGTCTGAGACAAACGGGCATATACAGGCGTACTGAGACAGACGGGCAAAGACCGGCGGCCTGATACAGATGGTCTGAGACAGATGGTTTGAGACAGACGGTCCGAGACAGACGGTCCGAGACAGGCGGGTTGAGACAGTTGGTCTGAGACAGACGGGCTAAGACAGACGGAATGTGACAGGCGGGCTGAGACCGATGGTCTGATACAGACGGTCTCAGACAGACGGACGGAGACAGGCGGGCTGAGACAGGCGGGCTCAGACAGGCGGACTGAGACAGGCGGGCTGAGCCAGGCGGGCTGAGACAGACGGTGTGAGAGAGACGGATAGAGGCAGACGGGCTGAGACAGTTGGACAGAGAGCCAGACGGTCTGTGGCAGACGGGATGAGACAGGCGGGCTGCGAGAGGCGGGCTGAGACAGGCGGGCTGAGACAGACGGTCTGAGACAGGCGGGATGAGACAGACGGTCTGAGACCGGCGGTCTGAGACGGATGTTCTGAGACAGACGGGCTAAGACCGACAGGCTGAGACCGATGATCTGAGACAGATGGTCTGAGACAGACGGTCTCAGACAGACGGACTGAGACAGGCGTGCTGCGAGAGGCGGGCTGAGACAGAGGGTCTGAGACAGACGGTCTCAGACAGACGGGATGAGACAGACGGACAGAGACAGACGGTCTCAGACAGACGGACGGAGACAGGCGGGCTGAGACAGGCGGGCTCAGACAGGCGGACTGAGACAGGCGGGCTGAGCCAGGCGGACTGAGACAGACGGTGTGAGAGAGACGGATAGAGACAGACGGGCTGAGACAGTTGGACAGAGAGCCAGACGGTCTGTGGCAGACGGGATGAGACAGGCGGGCTGCGAGAGGCGGGCTGCGAGAGGCGGGCTGAGACAGGCGGGCTGAGACAGACGGTCTGAGACAGACGGGATGAGACAGACGGACAGAGACAGACGGTCTCAGACAGACGGACGGAGACAGGCGGGCTGAAACAGGCGGGCTCAGACAGGCGGACTGAGACAGGCGGTCTGAGACAGATGGTCTGAGACAGACGGTCTCAGACAGACGGACTGAGACAGGCGTGCTGCGAGAGGCGGGCTGAGACAGAGGGTCTGAGACAGATGGTCTGATACAGACGGTCTCAGACAGACGGTCTGAGGCAGGCGGGCTGAGACAGACGGTCTGAGACAGCCGGTCAGAGACAGATGGTCTGATACAGACGGTCTCAGACAGACGGGATGAGACAGACGGACAGAGACAGACGGGATGAGACACACGGACTGAGACAGGCGGGCTGCGACAGGCGGGCTGAGACAGACGGTCTGAGACACATGGTCTGAGACGGACGTGCAGAGACAGGCGGTCTGAGACAGACGAGCAGAGACAGGCGAGCAGAGACAGACGGGAGAAGACCGACGGCCTGAGACAGATGGGCTGAGACAGATGTTCTGAGACAGATGGTCTGACACAGACGGTCTCAGACGGACAGCCTGTGACAGATGGTCTGAGACAGATGGTCTGAAACAGACGGTCTGTGAGAGATGGCCTGAGACATATGGTCTGAGACAGGCGGGCTGAGACAGACGGGCTGAGACAGACGGGCTAAGACAGACGGACAGAGACAGACGGGATGAGACAGACGGAAAGAGACAGGCGGGCTACGACAGGCGGGCTAAGACCGACGGCCTGAGACAGATGGTCTGAGACAGATGGTCTGAGATAGGCGGTCTGAGACAGGCGGGCTGCGAGAGGAGGGTTAAGACAGACGGTCTGAGACAGATGCTCTGAGACGGACGGTCTCAGACAGGCGGGCTGCGACAGGCGGGCTGAGACAGGCGGTCTGAGACACATGGTCTGAGACAGACGGTCTGAGACAGGCGAGCTGCGACAGACGGGCTAAGACAGACGGTCTCAGACAGACGGACGGAGACAGGCGGGCTGAGCCAGGCGGGCTGAGACAGACGGTGTGAGAGAGACGGACAGAGACAGACGGGCTGAGACAGTTGGACAGAGACAGACGGTCTGTGGCAGACGGTCTGAGACGGACGTGCACAGACAGGCGGTCTGAGACAGACGAGCAGAGACAGGCGAGCAGAGACAGACGGGAGAAGACCGTCGGCCTGAGACAGATGGGCTGAGACAGATGTTCTGAGACAGATGGTCTGACACAGACGTTCTCAGACGGACAGCCTGTGACAGATGGTCTGAGACAGATGGTCTGAAACAGACGGTCTGTGACAGATGGCCTGAGACATATGGTCTGAGACAGGCGGGCTGAGACAGACGGGCTGAGACAGACGGGCTAAGAGAGACGGACAGAGACAGACGGGATGAGACAGACGGAAAGAGACAGGCGGGCTACGACAGGCGGGCTAAGACCGACGGCCTGAGACAGATGGTCTGAGACAGATGGTCTGAGACAGGCGGTCTGAGACAGGCGGGCTGCGAGAGGAGGGTTAAGACAGACGGTCTGAGACAGATGCTCTGAGACGGACGGTCTCAGACAGGCGGGCTGAGACAGGCGGGCTGAGACAGACGGTCTTAGACAGACGGACAGAGACAGACGGTTGAGACCGATGGTCTGATACAGACGGTCTCAGACAGACGGTCTGAGACAGGCGGGCTGAGACAGACGGTCTGAGACAGCCGGTCAGAGACAGATGGTCTGATACAGACGGTCTCAGACAGACGGGATGAGACAGACGGGATGAGACACACGGACTGAGACAGGCGGGCTGCGACAGGCGGGCTGAGACATACGGTCTGAGACACATGGTCTGAGACAGACGGTCTGAGACTGGCGGGCTGCGACAGACGGGCTAAGACAGACGGTCTCAGACAGACGGACGGAGACAGGCGGGCTGAGACAGACGGTGTGATAGAGACGGACAGAGACAGACGGGCTGAGACAGTTGGACAGAGGCAGACGGTCTGTGGCAGACGGTCTGAGACGGACGTGCAGAGACAGGCGGTCTGAGACAGACGAGCAGAGACAGGCGAGCAGAGACAGACGGGAGAAGACCGACGGCCTGAGACAGATGGGCTGAGACAGATGTTCTGAGACAGATGGTCTGACACAGACGGTCTCAGACGGACAGCCTGTGACAGATGGTCTGAGACAGATGGTCTGAAACAGATGGTCTGTGACAGATGGCCTGAGACATATGGCCTGAGACAGGCGGGCTGAGACAGACGGGCTAAGACCGACGGCCTGAGACGGCCGGTCTGAGACAGACGGTCTGAGACAAAAAGGCAGATACAGGCGTACTGAGACAGACGGGCAAAGACCGACGGCCTGAGACACATGGTCTGAGACAGATGTTCTGAGACAGGCGGTCTGAGACAGATGGTCTCAGACAGGCGGGCTGAGACAGACGGGCTGAGACAGACGGGCTAAAACAGACGTACAGAGACAGACGGGATGAGACAGACGGACAGAGAGAGACGGTCTGAGACAGATGGTCTGAGACAGGCGGGCTGAGACAGACGGGCTGAGACAGACGGTCTGAGACAGGTGGTTTGAGACAGGCGGGCTGAGGCAGACGGGCTGAGACAGGCGGGCTGAGACAGATGGTCTGAGACAGACGGGCAGAGACAGGCGAGCTGAGACAGACGGGCTAAGACCGACGGCCTGAGACAGACGAGCAGAGACAAGTGAGCTGAGACAGACGGACTAAGACCGACGGCCTGAGGCAGACGGGATGAGACTGACGGACAGAGACAGACGGTCTGAGGCAGATGGTCTGAGACAGGCGGGCTGAGACAGACGGGCTGAGACAGACGGGCTAAGACAGACGGACAGTGACAGACGGGCAGAGACAGACGGTCTGAGACAGATGGTTTGAGACAGGCGGGCTGAGACAGATGGTCTGAGACAAGCGGGCGGAGTCAGGCGAGCTGAGACAGACGGGCTAAGACCGACGGCCTGAGACGGCCGGTCTGAGACAAACGGGCAGATACAGGCGTACTGAGACAGACGGGCAAAGGCCGGCGGCCTGATACAGATGGTCTGAGACAGATGGTTTGAGACAGACGGTCCGAGACAGACGGTCCGAGACAGGCGGGTTCAGACAGTTGGTCTGAGACAGACGGGCTAAGACAGACGGACTGTGACAGGCGGGCTGAGACAGGCGGGCTGAGACAGACGGTCTTAGACAGACGGACAGAGACAGACGGTCTGAGACCGATGGTCTGATACAGATGGTCTCAGACAGACGGACTGAGCCAGGCGGGCTGAGACAGACGGTGTGAGAGAGACGGATAGAGACAGACGGGCTGAGACAGTTGGACAGAGAGCCAGACGGTCTGTGGCAGACGGTCTGAGACGGACGGACAAAGACAGAAGGGATGAGACAGGCGGGCTGCGAGAGGCGGGCTGAGACAGGCGGGCTGAGACAGACGGTCTGAGACAGGCGGGATGAGACAGACCGTCTGAGACCGGCGGTCTGAGACGGATGTTCTGAGACAGACGGGCTAAGACCGACAGGCTGAGACCGATGATCTGAGACAGATGGTCTGAGACAGACGTCTCAGACAGACGGACTGAGACAGGCGTGCTGCGAGAGGCGGGCTGAGACAGACGGTCTGAGACGGACGTGCAGAGACAGGCGGTCTGAGACAGACGAGCAGAGACAGGCGAGCAGAGACAGACGGGAGAAGACCGACGGCCTGAGACAGATGGGCTGAGACAGATGTTCTGAGACAGATGGTCTGACACACACGGTCTCAGACCGTCAGCCTGTGACAGATGGTCTGAGACAGATGGTCTGAAACAGACGGTCTGTGAGAGATGGCCTGAGACATATGGTCTGAGACAGGCGGGCTGAGACAGACGGGCTGAGACAGACGGGCTAAGACAGACGGACAGAGACAGACGGGATGAGACAGACGGAAAGAGACAGGCGGGCTACGACAGGCGGGCTAAGACCGACGGCCTGAGACAGATGGTCTGAGACAGATGGTCTGAGATAGGCGGTCTGAGACAGGCGGGCTGCGAGAGGAGGGTTAAGACAGACGGTCTGAGACAGATGCTCTGAGACGGACGGTCTCAGACAGACGGTCTGAGACAGGCGGGCTGAGACAGGCGGTCTGAGACAGGCGGGCTGAGACAGGCGGGCTGAGACAGACGGTCCGAGACGGACGGTCTGAGACAGACGGTCTGAGACAGGCGGGCAGAGACAGGCGAGCTGAGACAGACGGGCAAAGACCGACTGCCTGAGACAGATGGTCTGATACAGATGGTTTGAGACAGACGGTCCGAGACAGACGGTCCGAGACAGACGGTCCGAGACAGGCGGGTTCAGACAGTTGGTCTCAGACAGACGGGCTAAGACAGACGGACTGAGACAGGCGGGCTGAGACAGGCGGGCTGAGACAGACGGTCTTAGACAGACGGACAGAGACAGACGGTTGAGACCGATGGTCTGATACAGACGGTCTCAGACAGACGGTCTGAGACAGGCGGGCTGAGACAGACGGGCAGAGACAGGCAGGCTGAGACAGGCGGGCTGAGACAGTTGGTCTGAGACAGACGGTCTCACAAAGACGGACTGAGACGGGCGGGCTGCGACAGGCGGGCCGAGACAGACGGTCTTAGACAGACGGACGGAGACAGACGGGATGAGACAGACGGACAGAGACAGGCAGGCTGAGACAGACGGTCTGAGACAGACGGGCTAAGACAGACGGACAGAGACAGACGGGCAGAGACAGACGGTCTGAGACAGATGGTTTGAGACAGGCGGGCTGAGACAGACGGGCTGAGACAAGTGAGCTGAGACAGACGGACTAAGACCGACGGCCTGAGACAGATGGTCTGAGACAGATGTTCTGAGACAGGCGGTCTGAGACAGATGGTCTCAGACAGGCGGGCTGAGACAGACGGGCGGAGACAGACGGGCTAAAACAGACGTACAGAGACAGACGGGATGAGACAGACGGACAGAGACAGACGGTCTGAGACAGATGGTCTGAGACAGGCGGGCAGAGACAGGCGGGCTGAGACAGACGGGCTAAGACAGACGGTCTGAGACAGACGGACAGAGACAGACGTGATGAGACAGACGGACAGAGACAACGGTCTAGGACAGGCGGGCTGCGACAGACGGTCTCAGACAGACGGTCTGAGACAGACGGGCAGAGACAGACGGGCTAAGACAGACGGACAGAGACAGACCGGATGAGACAGACGGACAGAGACAGACGGTCTGACGCAGACGGTCTGAGACAGACGGTCTTAGACAGACGGACTGAGACAGGCGGGCTGAGACAGATGGTTTGAGACAGATGGTCGGAGACAGACGGCCTGAGACAGATGGACTGAGACAGATGGTCTGAGACGGACGGTCTGATACAGGCGGGCTGAGACAGGCGGGCTGAGACAGACGGGCAAAGACCGACTGCCTGAGACAGATGGTCTGATACAGATGGTTTGAGACAGACGATCTCAGACAGACGGTCTGAGACAGGCGGGCTGAGACAGGCGGGCTGAGACAGGCGGGCTGAGACAGGCGAGCTGTGACAGACGGTCTGAGACAGACCGACAGAGACAGACGGGATGAGACAGACGGACAGAGACAGACGGGATGAGACAGACGGACAGAGACAGACGGGCTGAGACAGACGGGCTAAGACCGACGGCCTGAGACAGATGGTCTGAGACAGATGGTCTGAGACAGACGGTCTGAGACAGTTGGTCTGAGAGAGACGGTCTCAGACGGACGGACTGAGACAGGCGGGCTGCGACAGGCGGGCTGAGACAGACGGTCTGAGACACATGGTCTGAGACAGACGGTCTCAGACAGACGGTCGGAGAGAGACGGTCTCAGACGGACGGACTGAGACAGGCGGGCTGCGACAGGCGGGCTGAGACAGGCGGGCTGAGACAGTTGGTCTCAGATAGACGGACTGAGGCAGGTGGGCTGCGACAGGCGGGCTGAGACAGACGATCTCAGACAGACGGTCTGAGACAGGCGGGCTGAGACGGGCGGGCTGAGACAGTTGGTCTGAGACAGACGGTCTCAGACAGACGGACTGAGACAGGCGGGCTGAGACAGGCGGGCTGAGACAGACGGTCTGAGACAGACGGACAGAGACAGACGTGATGAGACAGACGGTCTGAGACAGACGGTCTCAGACAGACGGACTGAGACAGGCGGGCTGAGACAGGCGAGCTGAGACAGAAGGTCCGAGACAGACGGACAAAGACAGACGGGATGAGACAGACGGACAGAGACAGACGGTCTGGGACAGGCGGGCTGCGACAGACGGTCTCAGACAGACGGTCTGAGACAGACGGGCAGAGACAGACGGGCTATACAGACGGACAGAGACAGACCGGATGAGACAGACGGACAGAGACAGACGGTCTGACGCAGACGGTCTGAGACAGACGGTCTTAGACAGACGGACTGAGACAGGCGGGCTGAGACAGATGGTTTGAGACAGATGGTCGGAGACAGACGGCCTGAGACAGATGGTCTGAGACAGATGGTCTGAGACGGACGGTCTGATACAGGCGGGCTGAGACAGGCGGGCTGAGACAGTTGGTCTCAGATAGACGGACTGAGGCAGGTGGGCTGCGACAGGCGGGCTGAGACAGACGATCTCAGACAGACGGTCTGAGACAGGCGGGCTGAGACAGGCGGGCTGAGACAGGCGGGCTGAGACAGGCGAGCTGTGACAGACGGTCTGAGACAGACCGACAGAGACAGACGGGATGAGACAGACGGACAGAGACAGACGGGATGAGACAGACGGACAGAGACAGACGGGCTGAGACAGACGGGCTAAGACCGACGGCCTGAGACAGATTGTCTGAGACAGATGGTCTGAGACAGACGGTCTGAGACAGTTGGTCTGAGAGAGACGGTCTCAGACGGACGGACTGAGACAGGCGGTCTCAGACAGACGGTCTGAGTCAGACGGACAGAGACAGATGGACAGAGACAGGCGGGCTGAGACAAACGGGCTAAGACTGACGGTCTGAGACAGATGGCCTGAGACAGATGGTCTGAGACAGGCGGTCCGAAACAGGCGGCCTGAGACAGTTGGTCTGAGACACACGTTCTTAAACAGACGGACTGAGACAGGCGGGCTGAGACTGTCGGGCAGAGACAGGCGGGCTCAGACAGACGGGCTAAGACCGACGGTCTGAGACAGATGGGCTGAGACAGACGGTCTGTGACAGGCGGTCTGAGACAGTTGGTCCTACACAGACGGTCTCAGGCCGACGGACTGAGACAGGCGGGCTGCGACAGGCCGGCTGAGACAGACGGTCTGAGACAGATGGTCTGAGACAGACGGTCTCAGACAGACGGTCTGAGGCAGGCGGGTTGAGACAGGCGGGCTGAGACAGGCGGGCTGAGACAGACGGTCTCAGACAGACGGACTGAGACAGGCGGGCTGAGACAGGCGGGCTGCGACAGACGGTCTGAGACAGACGGGCAGCGACAGACGGGATGAGACAGTTGGACAGAGACGGACGGTCTGAGACAGACGGTCTGAGACTGTCGGGCAGAGACAGGCCGGCTCAGACAGACGGGCTAAGACCGACGGCCTGAGACAGATGGTCTGAGACAGATGGCATGAGACAGACGGTCTGAGACCGGCGGTCTGAGACAGATGGTCTGAGACAGACGGTCTGAGACTGGCGGCCTGAGACAGGCGGGCTGCGACAGGCGGGCTAAGACAGACGGTCTGAGACAGATGGTCTGAGACAGACGGTCTCAGACAGACGGACAGAGACAGATGGACAGAGACAGGCGGGCTGGGACAAACGGGCTAAGACTGACGGTCTGAGACAGATGGCCTGAGACAGACGGTCTGAGACATTCGGTCTGAGACAGACGGTCTGAGACAGGCGGTCTGAGACAGTTGGTCTGAGAGAGACGGTCTCAGACGGACGGACTGAGACAGGCGGGCTGCGACAGGCGGGCTGAGACAGACGGTCTGAGACACATGGTCTGAGACAGACGGTCTCAGACAGACGGTCTGAGGGAGACGGTCTCAGACGGACGGACTGAGACAGGCGGGCTGCGACAGGCGGGCTGAGACAGGCGGGCTGAGACAGTTGGTCTCAGATGGACGGACTGAGGCAGGTGGGCTGCGACAGGCGGGCTGAGACAGACGATCTCAGACAGACGGTCTGAGACAGGCTGGCTGAGACAGGCGGGCTGAGACAGTTGGTCTGAGACAGACGGTCTCAGACAGACGGACTGAGACAGGCGGGCTGAGACAGGCGGGCTGAGACAGACGGTCTGAGACAGACGGACAGAGACAGACGTGATGAGACAGACGGTCTGAGACCGACGGTCTCAGACAGACGGACTGAGACAGGCGGGCTGAGACAGGCGAGCTGAGACAGACGGTCCGAGACAGACGGACAGAGACAGACGGGATGAGACAGACGGACAGAGACAGACGGTCTGGGACAGGCGGGCTGCGCCAGACGGTCCGAAACAGCCAGGCGGAGACAGACGGTCCGAGACAGACGGACTAAGGCAGGCGGGCTACGACAGGAGGGCTAAGACAGACGGTCTGAGACAGGCGGGCTGAGACCGACGGCCTGAGACAGATGGTCTGAGACAGATGGTTTGAGACAGATGGTCGGAGACAGACGGCCTGAGACAGATGGTCTGAGACAGATGGTCTGAGACGGACGGTCTCAGACAGACGGTCTGAGACAGGCGGGCTGAGACAGACGGGCAAAGACCGACGGCCTGAGACAGATGGTCTGAGACAGATGGTTTGAGACAGATGGTCTGAGACAGACGGCCTGAGACAGACGGTCTGAGACAGATGGTCTGAGATAGGCGGTCTGAGACAGATGGTCTGAGACAGGCGGGCTGAGACAGACGGGCTGAGACAGACGTGCTAAGACAGACGGTCTGAGAGAGATGGCCTCAGACAGACGGTCTCAGACAGACGGTCTGAGACAGACCGCAGAGACAGACGAGCTGAGACAGACGGGCTAAGACCGACGGCCTGAGACAGATGGTCTGAGACAGATGGTCTGAGACAGGCGGGCTGAGACAGACGGGCTAAGACCGACTGCCTGAGACAGATGGTCTGAGACAGATGGCCTGAGACAGGCGGTCTGAGACATATGGTCTGAGACAGGCGGGCTGAGACAGACGGGCTGAGACAGACGGGCTGACACAGACGGTCTGAGACAGGCGGTCTGAGACAGTTGGTCTGAGACAGACGGTCTCAGACAGACGGACTGAGACAGGCGGGCTGCGACAGGCGTTCTCAGACAGACGGTCTGAGACAGATGGTCTGAGACAGACGGTCTCAGAGAGACGGTCTGAGGCAGGCGGGCTGATACAGGCGGGCTGAGACAGTTGGTCTGAGACAGACGGTCTCAGACAGACGGACTGAGACAGGCGGGCTGAGACAGTCGGGCTGACACAGACGCGCAAAGACCGACGGCCTGAGACAGATGGTGTGAGACAGATGGTTTGAGACAGACGGTCTGAGACCGGCGGTCTGATACAGATGTTCTGAGACAGACGGGCTAAGACCGACAGCCTGAGACAGATGGTGTGGGACAGATGGTCTGAGACAGACGGTCTGGGACAGGCGGTCTGAGACAGTTGGTCCTACACAGACGGTCTCAGACCGACGGACTGAAACAGGCGGGCTGCGACAGGCCGGCTGAGACAGACGGTCTGAGACAGATGGTCTGAGACAGACGGCCTGAGACAGATGGTCTGAGACAGATGGTCTGAGATAGGCGGTCTGAGACAGATGGTCTGAGACAGATGGTCTGAGACAGACGGTCTGAGACAGTTGGTCTGAGAGAGACGGTCTCAGACGGACGGACTGAGACAGGCGGGCTGCGACAGGCGGGCTGAGACAGACGGTCTGAGACACATGGTCTGAGACAGACGGTCTCAGACAGACGGTCGGAGAGAGACGGTCTCAGACGGACGGACTGAGACAGGCGGGCTGCGACAGGCGGGCTGAGACAGGCGGGCTGAGACAGTTGGTCTCAGATAGACGGACTGAGGCAGGTGGGCTGCGACAGGCGGGCTGAGACAGACGATCTCAGACAGACGGTCTGAGACAGGCGGGCTGAGACGGGCGGGCTGAGACAGTTGGTCTGAGACAGACGGTCTCAGACACACGGACTGAGACAGGCGGGCTGAGACAGGCGGGCTGAGACAGACGGTCTGAGACAGACGGACAGAGACAGACGTGATGAGACAGACGGTCTGAGACAGACGGTCTCAGACAGACGGACTGAGACAGGCGGGCTGAGACAGGCGAGCTGAGACAGACGGTCCGAGAGAGACGGACAAAGACAGACGGGATAAGACAGACGGACAGAGACAGACGGTCTGGGACAGGCGGGCTGCGACAGACGGTCTCAGACAGACGGTCTGAGACAGACGGGCAGAGACAGACGGGCTATACAGACGGACAGAGACAGACCGGATGAGACAGACGGACAGAGACAGACGGTCTGACGCAGACGGTCTGAGACAGACGGTCTTAGACAGACGGACTGAGACAGGCGGGCTGAGACAGATGGTTTGAGACAGATGGTCGGAGACAGACGGCCTGAGACAGATGGTCTGAGACAGATGGTCTGAGACGGACGGTCTGATACAGGCGGGCTGAGACAGGCGGGCTGAGACAGTTGGTCTCAGATAGACGGACTGAGGCAGGTGGGCTGCGACAGGCGGGCTGAGACAGACGATCTCAGACAGACGGTCTGAGACAGGCGGGCTGAGACAGGCGGGCTGAGACAGGCGGGCTGAGACAGGCGAGCTGTGACAGACGGTCTGAGACAGACCGACAGAGACAGACGGGATGAGACAGACGGACAGAGACAGACGGGATGAGACAGACGGACAGAGACAGACGGGCTGAGACAGACGGGCTAAGACCGATGGCCTGAGACAGATGGTCTGAGACAGATGGTCTGAGACAGACGGTCTGAGACAGTTGGTCTGAGAGAGACGGTCTCAGACGGACGGACTGAGACAGGCGGGCTGCGACAGGCGGGCTGAGACAGACGTGCTAAGACAGACGGTCTGAGAGAGATGGCCTCAGACAGACGGGCACAGACAGACGGGATGAGACAGACGGACAGAGACAGACGGGATGAGACAGACGGACAGAGACAGACGGGCTGAGACAGACGGGCTAAGACCGACGGCCTGAGACAGATGGTCTGAGACAGATGGTCTGAGACAGGCGGGCTGAGACAGACGGGCTAAGACCGACTGCCTGAGACAGATGGTCTGAGACAGATGGCCTGAGACAGGCGGTCTGAGACATATGGTCTGAGACAGGCGGGCTGAGACAGACGGGCTGAGACAGACGGGCTGAGACAGACGGGCTGACACAGACGGTCTGAGACAGGCGGTCTGAGACAGTTGGTCTGAGACAGACGGTCTCAGACAGACGGACTGAGACAGGCGGGCTGCGACAGACGGTCTCAGACCGACGGACTGAGACAGGCGGGCTGCGACAGGCCGGCTGAGACAGACGGTCTGAGACAGATGGTTTGAGACAGACGGCCTGAGACAGATGGTCTGAGACAGATGGTCTGAGATAGGCGGTCTGAGACAGATGGTCTGAGACAGGCGGGCTGAGACAGACGGGCTGAGACAGACGGGCTGAGACAGACGGGCTGAGACAGACGTGCTAAGACAGACGGTCTGAGAGAGATGGCCTCAGACAGACGGGCACAGACAGACGGGATGAGACAGTTGGACAGAGACAGACGGTCTGAGACAGACGGTCTGAGACTGACGGGCAGAGACAGGCCTGCTCAGACAGACGGGCTAAGACCGTCGGCCTGAGACAGATGGTCTGAGACAGATGGCATGAGACAGACGGTCTGAGACCGGTGGTCTGAGACCGATGGTCTGAGACAGACGGGCTAAGACCGACAGCCTGAGATAGATGGTGTGGGACACATGGTCTGAGACAGACGGTCTGAGACAGGCGGCTTGAGACAGTTGGTCTGAGACAGACGGTCTCAAACAGACGGACTGAGACAGACGGTCTCAGACAGACGGTCTGAGTCAGACGGACAGAGACAGATAGACAGAGACAGGCGGGCTGAGACAAACGGGCTAAGACTGACGGTCTGAGACAGATGGCCTGAGACAGATGGTCTGAGACAGGCGGTCCGAAACAGGCGGCCTGAGACAGTTGGTCTGAGACACACGTTCTCAAACAGACGGACTGAGACAGGCGGGCTGAGACTGTCGGGCAGAGACAGGCGGGCTCAGACAGACGGGCTAAGACCGACGGTCTGAGACAGATGGGCTGAGACAGACGGTCTGTGACAGGCGGTCTGAGACAGGCGGGCTGAGACAGTTGGTCTCAGATAGACGGACTGAGGCAGGTGGGCTGCGACAGGCGGGCTGAGACAGACGGTCTGAGACAGACGGTCTCAGACAGGCGGGCTGAGACAGGCGGGCTCAGACAGACGGACTGAGACAGGCGGGCTGAGCCAGGCGGGCTGAGACAGACGGTGTGAGAGAGACGGATAGAGACAGACGGGCTGAGACAGTTGGACAGAGACAGACGGTCTGTGGCAGACGGTCTGAGACGGACGTGCAGAGACAGGCGGTCTGAGACAGGCGGGCTGAGACAGGCGGTCTGAGACAGACGGTCTCAGACAGACGGACTGTGACATGCGGGCTGCGACAGGCTGGGTGAGACAGACGGTCTGAGACGGATGGTCTGATACAGACGGTCTCAGACAGACGGTCTGAGACAGGCGGGCTGAGACAGACGGGCAGAGACAGGCAGGCTGAGACAGGCGGGCTGAGACAGTTGGTCTGAGACAGACGGTCTCACAAAGACGGACTGAGACGGGCGGGCTGCGACAGGCGGGCCGAGACAGACGGTCTTAGACAGACGGACAGAGACAGACGGGATGAGACAGACGGACAGAGACAGGCAGGCTGAGACAGACGGTCTGAGACAGACGGGCTAAGACAGACGGACAGAGACAGACGGGCAGAGACAGACGGTCTGAGACAGATGGTTTGAGACAGGCGGGCTGAGACAGACGGGCTGAGACAAGTGAGCTGAGACAGACGGACTAAGACCGACGGCCTGAGACAGATGGTCTGAGACAGATGTTCTGAGACAGGCGGTCTGAGACAGATGGTCTCAGACAGGCGGGCTGAGACAGACGGGCGGAGACAGACGGGCTAAAACAGACGTACAGAGACAGACGGGATGAGACAGACGGACAGAGACAGACGGTCTGAGACAGATGGTCTGAGACAGGCGGGCAGAGACAGGCGGGCTGAGACAGACGGGCTAAGACAGACGGTCTGAGACAGACGGACAGAGACAGACGTGATGAGACAGACGGACAGAGACAACGGTCTAGGACAGGCGGGCTGCGACAGACGGTCTCAGACAGACGGTCTGAGACAGACGGGCAGAGACAGACGGGCTAAGACAGACGGACAGAGACAGACCGGATGAGACAGACGGACAGAGACAGACGGTCTGACGCAGACGGTCTGAGACAGACGGTCTTAGACAGACGGACTGAGACAGGCGGGCTGAGACAGATGGTTTGAGACAGATGGTCGGAGACAGACGGCCTGAGACAGATGGTCTGAGACAGATGGTCTGAGACGGACGGTCTGATACAGGCGGGCTGAGACAGGCGGGCTGAGACAGACGGGCAAAGACCGACTGCCTGAGACAGATGGTCTGATACAGATGGTTTGAGACAGACGATCTCAGACAGACGGTCTGAGACAGGCGGGCTGAGACAGGCGGGCTGAGACAGGCGGGCTGAGACAGGCGAGCTGTGACAGACGGTCTGAGACAGACCGACAGAGACAGACGGGATGAGACAGACGGACAGAGACAGACGGGATGAGACAGACGGACAGAGACAGACGGGCTGAGACAGACGGGCTAAGACCGACGGCCTGAGACAGATGGTCTGAGACAGATGGTCTGAGACAGACGGTCTGAGACAGTTGGTCTGAGAGAGACGGTCTCAGACGGACGGACTGAGACAGGCGGGCTGCGACAGGCGGGCTGAGACAGACGGTCTGAGACACATGGTCTGAGACAGACGGTCTCAGACAGACGGTCGGAGAGAGACGGTCTCAGACGGACGGACTGAGACAGGCGGGCTGCGACAGGCGGGCTGAGACAGGCGGGCTGAGACAGTTGGTCTCAGATAGACGGACTGAGGCAGGTGGGCTGCGACAGGCGGGCTGAGACAGACGATCTCAGACAGACGGTCTGAGACAGGCGGGCTGAGACGGGCGGGCTGAGACAGTTGGTCTGAGACAGACGGTCTCAGACAGACGGACTGAGACAGGCGGGCTGAGACAGGCGGGCTGAGACAGACGGTCTGAGACAGACGGACAGAGACAGACGTGATGAGACAGACGGTCTGAGACAGACGGTCTCAGACAGACGGACTGAGACAGGCGGGCTGAGACAGGCGAGCTGAGACAGAAGGTCCGAGACAGACGGACAAAGACAGACGGGATGAGACAGACGGACAGAGACAGACGGTCTGGGACAGGCGGGCTGCGACAGACGGTCTCAGACAGACGGTCTGAGACAGACGGGCAGAGACAGACGGGCTATACAGACGGACAGAGACAGACCGGATGAGACAGACGGACAGAGACAGACGGTCTGACGCAGACGGTCTGAGACAGACGGTCTTAGACAGACGGACTGAGACAGGCGGGCTGAGACAGATGGTTTGAGACAGATGGTCGGAGACAGACGGCCTGAGACAGATGGTCTGAGACAGATGGTCTGAGACGGACGGTCTGATACAGGCGGGCTGAGACAGGCGGGCTGAGACAGGCGGGCTGAGACAGGCGGGCTGAGACAGGCGAGCTGTGACAGACGGTCTGAGACAGACCGACAGAGACAGACGGGATGAGACAGACGGACAGAGACAGACGGGATGAGACAGACGGACAGAGACAGACGGGCTGAGACAGACGGGCTAAGACCGACGGCCTGAGACAGATGGTCTGAGACAGATGGTCTGAGACAGACGGTCTGAGACAGTTGGTCTGAGAGAGACGGTCTCAGACGGACGGACTGAGACAGGCGGGCTGCGACAGGCGGGCTGAGACAGACGGTCTGAGACACATGGTCTGAGACAGACGGTCTCAGACAGACGGTCGGAGAGAGACGGTCTCAGACGGACGGACTGAGACAGGCGGGCTGCGACAGGCGGGCTGAGACAGGCGGGCTGAGACAGTTGGTCTCAGATAGACGGACTGAGGCAGGTGGGCTGCGACAGGCGGGCTGAGACAGACGATCTCAGACAGACGGTCTGAGGTAGGCGGGCTGAGACGGGCGGGCTGAGACAGTTGGTCTGAGACAGACGGTCTCAGACAGCCGGACTGAGACAGGCGGGCTGAGACAGGCGGGCTGAGACAGACGGTCTGAGACAGACGGACAGAGACAGACGTGATGAGACAGACGGTCTGAGACAGACGGTCTCAGACAGACGGACTGAGACAGGCGGGCTGAGACAGGCGAGCTGAGACAGAAGGTCCGAGACAGACGGACAAAGACAGACGGGATGAGACAGACGGACAGAGACAGACGGTCTGGGACAGGCGGGCTGCGACAGACGGTCTCAGACAGACGGTCTGAGACAGACGGGCAGAGACAGACGGGCTATACAGACGGACAGAGACAGACCGGATGAGACAGACGGACAGAGACAGACGGTCTGACGCAGACGGTCTGAGACAGACGGTCTTAGACAGACGGACTGAGACAGGCGGGCTGAGACAGATGGTTTGAGACAGATGGTCGGAGACAGACGGCCTGAGACAGATGGTCTGAGACAGATGGTCTGAGACGGACGGTCTGATACAGGCGGGCTGAGACAGGCGGGCTGAGACAGTTGGTCTCAGATAGACGGACTGAGGCAGGTGGGCTGCGACAGGCGGGCTGAGACAGACGATCTCAGACAGACGGTCTGAGACAGGCGGGCTGAGACAGGCGGGCTGAGACAGGCGGGCTGAGACAGGCGAGCTGTGACAGACGGTCTGAGACAGACCGACAGAGACAGACGGGATGAGACAGACGGACAGAGACAGACGGGATGAGACAGACGGACAGAGACAGACGGGCTGAGACAGACGGGCTAAGACCGACGGCCTGAGACAGATGGTCTGAGACAGATGGTCTGAGACAGACGGTCTGAGACAGTTGGTCTGAGAGAGACGGTCTCAGACGGACGGACTGAGACAGGCGGGCTGCGACAGGCGGGCTGAGACAGACGTGCTAAGACAGACGGTCTGAGAGAGATGGCCTCAGACAGACGGGCACAGACAGACGGGATGAGACAGTTGGACAGAGACAGACGGTCTGAGACAGACGGTCTGAGACAGACGGTCTGAGACTGACGGGCAGAGACAGGCCTGCTCAGACAGACGGGCTAAGACCGACGGCCTGAGACAGATGGTCTGAGACAGATGGCATGAGACAGACGGTCTGAGACCGGTGGTCTGAGACCGATGGTCTGAGACAGACGGGCTAAGACCGACAGCCTGAGATAGATGGTGTGGGACACATGGTCTGAGACAGACGGTCTGAGACAGGCGGCTTGAGACAGTTGGTCTGAGACAGACGGTCTCAAACAGACGGACTGAGACAGACGGTCTCAGACAGACGGTCTGAGTCAGACGGACAGAGACAGATGGACAGAGACAGGCGGGCTGAGACAAACGGGCTAAGACTGACGGTCTGAGACAGATGGCCTGAGACAGATGGTCTGAGACAGGCGGTCCGAAACAGGCGGCCTGAGACAGTTGGTCTGAGACACACGTTCTTAAACAGACGGACTGAGACAGGCGGGCTGAGACTGTCGGGCAGAGACAGGCGGGCTCAGACAGACGGGCTAAGACCGACGGTCTGAGACAGATGGGCTGAGACAGACGGTCTGTGACAGGCGGTCTGAGACAGTTGGTCCTACACAGACGGTCTCAGGCCGACGGACTGAGACAGGCGGGCTGCGACAGGCCGGCTGAGACAGACGGTCTGAGACAGATGGTCTGAGACAGACGGTCTCAGACAGACGGTCTGAGGCAGGCGGGTTGAGACAGGCGGGCTGAGACAGGCGGGCTGAGACAGACGGTCTCAGACAGACGGACTGAGACAGGCGGGCTGAGACAGGCGGGCTGCGACAGACGGTCTGAGACAGACGGGCAGCGACAGACGGGATGAGACAGTTGGACAGAGACGGACGGTCTGAGACAGACGGTCTGAGACTGTCGGGCAGAGACAGGCCGGCTCAGACAGACGGGCTAAGACCGACGGCCTGAGACAGATGGTCTGAAACAGATGGCATGAGACAGACGGTCTGAGACCGGCGGTCTGAGACAGATGGTCTGAGACAGACGGTCTGAGACTGGCGGCCTGAGACAGGCGGGCTGCGACAGGCGGGCTAAGACAGACGGTCTGAGACAGATGGTCTGAGACAGACGGTCTCAGACAGACGGACAGAGACAGATGGACAGAGACAGGCGGGCTGGGACAAACGGGCTAAGACTGACGGTCTGAGACAGATGGCCTGAGACAGACGGTCTGAGACATTCGGTCTGAGACAGACGGTCTGAGACAGGCGGTCTGAGACAGTTGGTCTGAGAGAGACGGTCTCAGACGGACGGACTGAGACAGGCGGGCTGCGACAGGCGGGCTGAGACAGGCGGGCTGAGACAGTTGGTCTCAGATAGACGGACTGAGGCAGGTGGGCTGCGACAGGCGGGCTGAGACAGACGATCTCAGACAGACGGTCTGAGACAGGCTGGCTGAGACAGGCGGGCTGAGACAGTTGGTCTGAGACAGACGGTCTCAGACAGACGGACTGAGACAGGCGGGCTGAGACAGGCGGGCTGAGACAGACGGTCTGAGACAGACGGACAGAGACAGACGTGATGAGACAGACGGTCTGAGACCGACGGTCTCAGACAGACGGACTGAGACAGGCGGGCTGAGACAGGCGAGCTGAGACAGACGGTCCGAGACAGACGGACAGAGACAGACGGGATGAGACAGACGGACAGAGACAGACGGTCTGGGACAGGCGGGCTGCGCCAGACGGTCCGAAACAGCCAGGCGGAGACAGACGGTCCGAGACAGACGGACTAAGGCAGGCGGGCTACGACAGGAGGGCTAAGACAGACGGTCTGAGACAGGCGGGCTGAGACCGACGGCCTGAGACAGATGGTCTGAGACAGATGGTTTGAGACAGATGGTCGGAGACAGACGGCCTGAGACAGATGGTCTGAGACAGATGGTCTGAGACGGACGGTCTCAGACAGACGGTCTGAGACAGGCGGGCTGAGACAGACGGGCAAAGACCGACGGCCTGAGACAGATGGTCTGAGACAGATGGTTTGAGACAGATGGTCTGAGACAGACGGCCTGAGACAGACGGTCTGAGACAGATGGTCTGAGATAGGCGGTCTGAGACAGATGGTCTGAGACAGGCGGGCTGAGACAGACGGGCTGAGACAGACGTGCTAAGACAGACGGTCTGAGAGAGATGGCCTCAGACAGACGGTCTCAGACAGACGGTCTGAGACAGACCGGCAGAGACAGACGAGCTGAGACAGACGGGCTAAGACCGACGGCCTGAGACAGATGGTCTGAGACAGATGGTCTGAGACAGGCGGGCTGAGACAGACGGGCTAAGACCGACTGCCTGAGACAGATGGTCTGAGACAGATGGCCTGAGACAGGCGGTCTGAGACATATGGTCTGAGACAGGCGGGCTGAGACAGACGGGCTGAGACAGACGGGCTGACACAGACGGTCTGAGACAGGCGGTCTGAGACAGTTGGTCTGAGACAGACGGTCTCAGACAGACGGACTGAGACAGGCGGGCTGAGACAGGCGGGCTAACACAGACGCGCAAAGACCGACGGCCTGAGACAGATGGTGTGAGACAGATGGTTTGAGACAGACGGTCTGAGACAGGCGGTCTGATACAGATGTTCTGAGACAGACGGGCTAAGACCGACAGCCTGAGACAGATGGTGTGGGACAGATGGTCTGAGACAGACGGTCTGGGACAGGCGGTCTGAGACAGTTGGTCCTACACAGACGGTCTCAGACCGACGGACTGAAACAGGCGGGCTGCGACAGGCCGGCTGAGACAGACGGTCTGAGACAGATGGTCTGAGACAGACGGCCTGAGACAGATGGTCTGAGACAGATGGTCTGAGATAGGCGGTCTGAGACAGATGGTCTGAGACAGATGGTCTGAGACAGACGGTCTGAGACAGTTGGTCTGAGAGAGACGGTCTCAGACGGACGGACTGAGACAGGCGGGCTGCGACAGGCGGGCTGAGACAGACGGTCTGAGACACATGGTCTGAGACAGACGGTCTCAGACAGACGGTCGGAGAGAGACGGTCTCAGACGGACGGACTGAGACAGGCGGGCTGCGACAGGCGGGCTGAGACAGGCGGGCTGAGACAGTTGGTCTCAGATAGACGGACTGAGGCAGGTGGGCTGCGACAGGCGGGCTGAGACAGACGATCTCAGACAGACGGTCTGAGACAGGCGGGCTGAGACGGGCGGGCTGAGACAGTTGGTCTGAGACAGACGGTCTCAGACACACGGACTGAGACAGGCGGGCTGAGACAGGCGGGCTGAGACAGACGGTCTGAGACAGACGGACAGAGACAGACGTGATGAGACAGACGGTCTGAGACAGACGGTCTCAGACAGACGGACTGAGACAGGCGGGCTGAGACAGGCGAGCTGAGACAGACGGTCCGAGAGAGACGGACAAAGACAGACGGGATGAGACAGACGGACAGAGACAGACGGTCTGGGACAGGCGGGCTGCGACAGACGGTCTCAGACAGACGGTCTGAGACAGACGGGCAGAGACAGACGGGCTATACAGACGGACAGAGACAGACCGGATGAGACAGACGGACAGAGACAGACGGTCTGACGCAGACGGTCTGAGACAGACGGTCTTAGACAGACGGACTGAGACAGGCGGGCTGAGACAGATGGTTTGAGACAGATGGTCGGAGACAGACGGCCTGAGACAGATGGTCTGAGACAGATGGTCTGAGACGGACGGTCTGATACAGGCGGGCTGAGACAGGCGGGCTGAGACAGTTGGTCTCAGATAGACGGACTGAGGCAGGTGGGCTGCGACAGGCGGGCTGAGACAGACGATCTCAGACAGACGGTCTGAGACAGGCGGGCTGAGACAGGCGGGCTGAGACAGGCGGGCTGAGACAGGCGAGCTGTGACAGACGGTCTGAGACAGACCGACAGAGACAGACGGGATGAGACAGACGGACAGAGACAGACGGGATGAGACAGACGGACAGAGACAGACGGGCTGAGACAGACGGGCTAAGACCGATGGCCTGAGACAGATGGTCTGAGACAGATGGTCTGAGACAGACGGTCTGAGACAGTTGGTCTGAGAGAGACGGTCTCAGACGGACGGACTGAGACAGGCGGGCTGCGACAGGCGGGCTGAGACAGACGTGCTAAGACAGACGGTCTGAGAGAGATGGCCTCAGACAGACGGGCACAGACAGACGGGATGAGACAGACGGACAGAGACAGACGGGATGAGACAGACGGACAGAGACAGACGGGCTGAGACAGACGGGCTAAGACCGACGGCCTGAGACAGATGGTCTGAGACAGATGGTCTGAGACAGGCGGGCTGAGACAGACGGGCTAAGACCGACTGCCTGAGACAGATGGTCTGAGACAGATGGCCTGAGGCAGGCGGTCTGAGACATATGGTCTGAGACAGGCGGGCTGAGACAGACGGGCTGAGACAGACGGGCTGAGACAGACGGGCTGACACAGACGGTCTGAGACAGGCGGTCTGAGACAGTTGGTCTGAGACAGACGGTCTCAGACAGACGGACTGAGACAGGCGGGCTGCGACAGACGGTCTCAGACCGACGGACTGAGACAGGCGGGCTGCGACAGGCCGGCTGAGACAGACGGTCTGAGACAGATGGTTTGAGACAGACGGCCTGAGACAGATGGTCTGAGACAGATGGTCTGAGATAGGCGGTCTGAGACAGATGGTCTGAGACAGGCGGGCTGAGACAGACGGGCTGAGACAGACGGGCTGAGACAGACGGGCTGAGACAGACGTGCTAAGGCAGACGGTCTGAGAGAGACGGTCTCAGACAGACGGTCTGAGTCAGACGGACAGAGACAGATAGACAGAGACAGGCGAGCTGAGACAAACGGGCTAAGACTGACGGTCTGAGACAGATGGCCTGAGACAGATGGTCTGAGACAGGCGGTCCGAAACAGGCGGCCTGAGACAGTTGGTCTGAGACACACGTTCTCAAACAGACGGACTGAGACAGGCGGGCTGAGACTGTCGGGCAGAGACAGGCGGGCTCAGACAGACGGGCTAAGACCGACGGTCTGAGACAGATGGGCTGAGACAGACGGTCTGTGACAGGCGGTCTGAGACAGGCGGGCTGAGACAGTTGGTCTCAGATAGACGGACTGAGGCAGGTGGGCTGCGACAGGCGGGCTGAGACAGACGGTCTGAGACAGACGGTCTCAGACAGACGGTCTGAGGCAGGCGGGTTGAGACAGGCGGGCTGAGACAGTTGGTCTGAGACAGACGGTCTCAGACAGATGGACTGAGACAGGCGGGCTGAGACAGGCGGGCTGCGACAGACGGCCTGAGACAGACGGGCAGCGACAGACGGGATGAGACAGTTGGACAGAGACGGACGGTCTGAGACAGACGGTCTGAGACTGTCGGGCAGAGACAGGCCGGCTCAGACAGACGGGCTAAGACCGACGGCCTGAGACAGATGGTCTGAGACAGATGGCATGAGACAGACGGTCTGAGACCGGCGGTCTGAGACAGATGGTCTGAGACAGACGGTCTGAGACTGGCGGCCTGAGACAGGCGGGCTGCGACAGGCGGGCTGCGACAGGCGGGCTAAGACAGACGGTCTGAGACAGATGGTCTGAGACAGACGGTCTCAGACAGACGGACAGAGACAGATGGACAGAGACAGGCGGGCTGGGACAAACGGGCTAAGACTGACGGTCTGAGACAGATGGCCTGAGACAGACGGTCTGAGACAGACGGTGTGAGACAGGCGGTCTGAGACAGTTGGTCTGAGACAGACAGTCTCAGACAGACGGACTGAGACAGGCGGGCTGCGACAGGCGGGCTCAGACGGACGGTCTGAGACAGATGGTCTGAGACAGACGGTCTCAGACAGACGGTCTGAGACAGGCGATCTGAGACAGGCGGGCTGAGACAGTTGGTCTGAGACAGACAGTCTCAGACAGACGGACTGAGACAGGCGGGCTGCGACAGGCGGGCTCAGACGGACGGTCTGAGACAGATGGTCTGAGACAGACGGTCTCAGACAGACGGTCTGCGACAGGCGTTCTCAGACAGACGGTCTGAGACAGATGGTCTGAGACAGACGGTCTCAGAGAGACGGTATGAGACAGGCGAGCTGATACAGGCGGGCTGAGACAGTTGGTCTGAGACAGACGGTCTCAGACAGACGGACTGAGACAGGCGGGCTGAGACAGGCGGGCTGACACAGACGCGCAAAGACCGACGGCCTGAGACAGATGGTGTGAGACAGATGGTTTGAGACAGACGGTCTGAGACCGGCGGTCTGATACAGATGTTCTGAGACAGACGGGCTAAGACCGACAGCCTGAGACAGATGGTGTGGGACAGATGGTCTGAGACAGACGGTCTGGGACAGGCGGTCTGAGACAGTTGGTCCTACACAGACGGTCTCAGACCGACGGACTGAGACAGGCGGGCTGCGACAGGCCGGCTGAGACGGACGGTCTGAGACAGACGGTCTCAGACAGACGGACTGAGACAGGCAGGCTGAGACAGGCGGGCTGAGACAGACGGTCTGAGACAGACGGACTGAGACAGACGTAATGAGACAGACGGTCTGAGACAGACGGTCTGAGACACATGGTCTGAGACAGACAGTCTCAGACAGACGGTCTGATACAGGCGGGCTGAGACAGGCGGGCTGAGACAGTTGGTCTCAGATAGACGGACTGAGGCAGGTGGGCTGCGACAGGCGGGCTGAGACAGACGGTCTGAGACAGACGGACAGAGACAGACGTGATGAGACAGACGGTCTGTGAGAGACGGTCTGAGACAGACGGACAGAGACAGACGTGATGAGACAGACGGTCTGAGACAGACGGTCCGAGACAGGCGGGCTGAGACAGGCGAGCTGTGACAGACGGTCTGAGACAGACCGACAGAGACAGACGGGATGAGACAGACGGACAGAGACAGACGGGATGAGACAGACGGACAGAGACAGACGGGCTGAGAGAGCCGGGCTATGACCGACAGCCTGAGACAGATGGTGTGAGACAGATGGCCTGAGACAGGCGGTCTGAGACATATGGTCTGAGACAGGCAGTCTGAGACAGACGGGCAGAGACAGGCGGGCTGAGACACGGTCCGAGACGGACGGTCTGAGACAGACGGTCTCAGACAGACGGACTGAGACAGGCGGGCTGCGACAGGCGGGCTGCGACAGACGGTCCGAGACAGCCAGGCGGAGACAGACGGTCCGAGACAGACGGACTAAGACAGGCGGGCTGAGACAGGCGAGCTGAGACAGACGGTCCGAGACAGACGGACAGAGACAGACGGGATGAGACAGACGGACTAAGACAGGCGGGCTACGACAGGAGGGCTAAGGCAGACGGTCTGAGACAGATGGTCTGAGACGGACAGTCTCAGACAGACGGTCGGAGACAGGCGGGCTGAGACAGGCGAGCTGAGACAGACGGTCGGAGACAGACGGAGAGAGACAGACGGGATGAGACAGACGGACAGAGACAGACGGTCTGGGACAGGCGGGCTGCGACAGACGGTCCGAGACAGCCAGGCGGAGACAGACGGTCCGAGACAGACGGACTAAGACAGGCGGGCTACGACAGGAGGGCTAAGACAGACGGTCTGAGACAGATGGTCTGAGACGGACGGTCTCAGACAGACGGTCTGAGTCAGGCGGGCTGCGACCGACGGCCTGAGACAGATGGTCTGAGACAGATGGTTTGAGACAGATGGTCTGAGACAGACGGCCTGAGACAGATGGTCTGAGACAGATGGTCTGAGATAGGCGGTCTGAGACAGATGGTCTGAGACAGGCGGTCCGAAACAGGCGGCCTGAGACAGTTGGTCTGAGACAGACGTTCTCAAACAGACGGACTGAGACAGGCGGGCCTCGACAGGCGGGCTGAGACAGACGGGCTGAGACAGTTGGTCTCAGACAGACGGTCTCAGACAGACGGACTGAGACAGGCGGGCTGCGACAGGCGGGCTCAGACAGACGGTCTGAGACAGGTGGTCTGAGACAGACGGTCTGAGACAGACGGTCTGAGACAGACGGTCTGAGACAGGCGGGCTGAAACAGGCGGGCTGAGAAAGTTGGTCTGAAACAGGCGGGCTGAGACAGACGGACTGAGACAGGCGGGCTGAGACAGGCGGGCTGAGACAGACGGACTGAGACAGGCGGGCTGAGACAGCGGGCTGAGACAGTTGGTCTGAGATAGAGGGTCTCAGACAGACGGACTGAGACAGGGGAGTGCAGACAGGCGGGCTGAGACTGACGGTCTCAGACGGACGGTCTGAGTCAGACGGACAGAGATAGACGGGCTGACACAGACGGTCTGAGACAGGCGGTCTGAGACAGTTGGTCTGAGACAGACGGTCTCAGACAGACGGACTGAGACAGGCGGGCTGCGACAGGCGTTCTCAGACAGACGGTCCGATACAGATGGTCTGAGACAGACGGTCGCAAAGAGGCGGTCTGAGACAGGCGGGCTGAGACAGGCGGGCTGAGACAGTTGGTCTGAGACAGACGGTCTCAGACAGACGGACTGAGACAGGCGGGCTGAGACAGGCGGGCTGCGACAGACGGTCTGAGACAGACGGGCGCAGACAGACGGGATGAGACAGTTGGACAGAGACAGACGGTCTAAGACAGACGGTCTGAGACTGACGGGCAGAGACAGGCGGTCTGAGACAGACGAGCAGAGACAGGCGAGCAGAGACAGACGGGAGAAGACCGACGGCCTGAGACAGATGGGCTGAGACAGATGTTCTGAGACAGATGGTCTGACACAGACGGTCTCAGACGGACAGCCTGTGACAGATGGTCTGAGACAGATGGTCTGAAACAGATGGTCTGTGACAGATGGCCTGAGACATATGGTCTGAGACAGGCGGGCTGAGACAGACGGGCTAAGACCGACGGCCTGAGACGGCCGGTCTGAGACAGACGGTCTGAGACAAAAAGGCAGATACAGGCGTACTGAGACAGACGGGCAAAGACCGACGGCCTGAGACAGATGGTCTGAGACAGATGTTCTGAGACAGGCGGTCTGAGACAGATGGTCTCAGACAGGCGGGCTGAGACAGACGGGCTGAGACAGACGGGCTAAAACAGACGTACAGAGACAGACGGGATGAGACAGACGGACAGAGAGAGACGGTCTGAGACAGATGGTCTGAGTCAGGCGGGCTGAGACAGACGGGCAGAGACAGGCGGGCTGAGACAGACGGTCCGAGACGGACGGTCTGAGACAGACGGTCTCAGACAGACGGACTGAGACAGGCGGGCTGCGACAGGCGGGCTGCGACAGACGGTCCGAGACAGCCAGGCGGAGACAGACGGTCCGAGACAGACGGACTAAGACAGGCGGGCTGAGACAGGCGAGCTGAGACAGACGGTCCGAGACAGACGGACAGAGACAGACGGGATGAGACAGACGGACTAAGACAGGCGGGCTACGACAGGAGGGCTAAGGCAGACGGTCTGAGACAGATGGTCTGAGACGGACGGTCTCAGACAGACGGTCGGAGACAGGCGGGCTGAGACAGGCGAGCTGAGACAGACGGTCGGAGACAGACGGACAGAGACAGACGGGATGAGACAGACGGACAGAGACAGACGGTCTGGGACAGGCGGGCTGCGACAGACGGTCCGAGACAGCCAGGCGGAGACAGACGGTCCGAGACAGACGGACTAAGACAGGCGGGCTACGACAGGAGGGCTAAGACAGACGGTCTGAGACAGATGGTCTGAGACGGACGGTCTCAGACAGACGGTCTGAGTCAGGCGGGCTGCGACCGACGGCCTGAGACAGATGGTCTGAGACAGATGGTTTGAGACAGATGGTCGGAGACAGACGGCCTGAGACAGATGGTCTGAGACAGATGGTCTGAGACGGACGGTCTCAGACAGACGGTCTGAGACAGGCGGGCTGAGACAGACGGGCAAAGACCGACGGCCTGAGACAGATGGTCTGAGACAGATGGTTTGAGACAGATGGTCTGAGACAGACGGCCTGAGACAGATGGTCTGAGACAGATGGTCTGAGATAGGCGGTCTGAGACAGATGGTCTGAGACAGGCGGGCTGAGACAGGCGAGCTGTGACAGACGGTCTGAGACAGACCGACAGAGACAGACGGGATGAGACAGACGGACAGAGACAGACGGGATGAGACAGACGGACAGAGACAGACGGGCTGAGACAGACGGGCTAAGACCGATGGCCTGAGACAGATGGTCTGAGACAGATGGTCTGAGACAGACGGTCTGAGACAGTTGGTCTTAGAGAGACGGTCTCAGACGGACGGACTGAGACAGGCGGGCTGCGACAGGCGGGCTGAGACAGACGTGCTAAGACAGACGGTCTGAGAGAGATGGCCTCAGACAGACGGGCACAGACAGACGGGATGAGACAGTTGGACAGAGACAGACGGTCTGAGACAGACGGTCTGAGACTGACGGGCAGAGACAGGCCTGCTCAGACAGACGGGCTAAGACCGACGGCCTGAGACAGATGGTCTGAGACAGATGGCATGAGACAGACGGTCTGAGACCGGTGGTCTGAGACCGATGGTCTGAGACAGACGGGCTAAGACCGACAGCCTGAGATAGATGGTGTGGGACACATGGTCTGAGACAGACGGTCTGAGACAGGCGGCTTGAGACAGTTGGTCTGAGACAGACGGTCTCAAACAGACGGACTGAGACAGACGGTCTCAGACAGACGGTCTGAGTCAGACGGACAGAGACAGATGGACAGAGACAGGCGGGCTGAGACAAACGGGCTAAGACTGACGGTCTGAGACAGATGGCCTGAGACAGATGGTCTGAGACAGGCGGTCCGAGACAGACGGACAGAGACAGACGGGATGAGACAGACGGACAGAGACAGACGGTCTGGGACAGGCGGGCTGCGCCAGACGGTCCGAAACAGCCAGGCGGAGACAGACGGTCCGAGACAGCCGGACTAAGGCAGGCGGGCTACGACAGGAGGGCTAAGACAGACGGTCTGAGACAGGCGGGCTGAGACCGACGGCCTGAGACAGATGGTCTGAGACAGATGGTTTGAGACAGATGGTCGGAGACAGACGGCCTGAGACAGATGGTCTGAGACAGATGGTCTGAGACGGACGGTCTCAGACAGACGGTCTGAGACAGGCGGGCTGAGACAGACGGGCAAAGACCGACGGCCTGAGACAGATGGTCTGAGACAGATGGTTTGAGACAGATGGTCTGAGACAGACGGCCTGAGACAGACGGTCTGAGACAGATGGTCTGAGATAGGCGGTCTGAGACAGATGGTCTGAGACAGGCGGGCTGAGACAGACGGGCTGAGACAGATGTGCTAAGACAGACGGTCTGAGAGAGATGGCCTCAGACAGACGGTCTCAGACAGACGGTCTGAGACAGACCGGCAGAGACAGACGAGCTGAGACAGACGGGCTAAGACCGACGGCCTGAGACAGATGGTCTGAGACAGATGGTCTGAGACAGGCGGGCTGAGACAGACGGGCTAAGACCGACTGCCTGAGACAGATGGTCTGAGACAGATGGCCTGAGACAGGCGGTCTGAGACATATGGTCTGAGACAGGCGGGCTGAGACAGACGGGCTGAGACAGACGGGCTGAGACAGACGGGCTGACACAGACGGTCTGAGACAGGCGGTCTGAGACAGTTGGTCTGAGACAGACGGTCTCAGACAGACGGACTGAGACAGGCGGGCTGCGACAGGCGTTCTCAGACAGACGGTCTGAGACAGATGGTCTGAGACAGACGGTCTCAGAGAGACGGTCTGAGGCAGGCGGGCTGATACAGGCGGGCTGAGACAGTTGGTCTGAGACAGACGGTCTCAGACAGACGGACTGAGACAGGCGGGCTGAGACAGGCGGGCTGACACAGACGCGCAAAGACCGACGGCCTGAGACAGATGGTGTGAGACAGATGGTTTGAGACAGACGGTCTGAGACCGGCGGTCTGATACAGATGTTCTGAGACAGACGGGCTAAGACCGACAGCCTGAGACAGATGGTGTGGGACAGATGGTCTGAGACAGACGGTCTGGGACAGGCGGTCTGAGACAGTTGGTCCTACACAGACGGTCTCAGACCGACGGACTGAGACAGGCGGGCTGCGACAGGCCGGCTGAGACAGACGGTCTGAGACAGATGGTCTGAGACAGACGGCCTGAGACAGATGGTCTGAGACAGATGGTCTGAGATAGGCGGTCTGAGACAGATGGTCTGAGACAGGCGGGCTGAGACAGACGGGCTGAGACAGACGGGCTGAGACAGACGGGCTGAGACAGACGTGCTAAGACAGACGGTCTGAGAGAGATGGCCTCAGACAGACGGGCACAGACAGACGGGATGAGACAGTTGGACAGAGACAGACGGTCTGAGACAGACGGTCTGAGACTGACGGGCAGAGACAGGCCTGCTCAGACAGACGGGCTAAGACCGTCGGCCTGAGACAGATGGTCTGAGACAGATGGCATGAGACAGATGGTCTGAGACAGATGGTTTGAGACAGATGGTCTGAGACAGACGGCCTGAGACAGACGGTCTGAGACAGATGGTCTGAGATAGGCGGTCTGAGACAGATGGTCTGAGACAGGCGGGCTGAGACAGACGGGCTGAGACAGATGTGCTAAGACAGACGGTCTGAGAGAGATGGCCTCAGACAGACGGTCTCAGACAGACGGTCTGAGACAGACCGGCAGAGACAGACGAGCTGAGACAGACGGGCTAAGACCGACGGCCTGAGACAGATGGTCTGAGACAGATGGTCTGAGACAGGCGGGCTGAGACAGACGGGCTAAGACCGACTGCCTGAGACAGATGGTCTGAGACAGATGGCCTGAGACAGGCGGTCTGAGACATATGGTCTGAGACAGGCGGGCTGAGACAGACGGGCTGAGACAGACGGGCTGAGACAGACGGGCTGACACAGACGGTCTGAGACAGGCGGTCTGAGACAGTTGGTCTGAGACAGACGGTCTCAGACAGACGGACTGAGACAGGCGGGCTGCGACAGGCGTTCTCAGACAGACGGTCTGAGACAGATGGTCTGAGACAGACGGTCTCAGAGAGACGGTCTGAGGCAGGCGGGCTGATACAGGCGGGCTGAGACAGTTGGTCTGAGACAGACGGTCTCAGACAGACGGACTGAGACAGGCGGGCTGAGACAGGCGGGCTGACACAGACGCGCAAAGACCGACGGCCTGAGACAGATGGTGTGAGACAGATGGTTTGAGACAGACGGTCTGAGACCGGCGGTCTGATACAGATGTTCTGAGACAGACGGGCTAAGACCGACAGCCTGAGACAGATGGTGTGGGACAGATGGTCTGAGACAGACGGTCTGGGACAGGCGGTCTGAGACAGTTGGTCCTACACAGACGGTCTCAGACCGACGGACTGAGACAGGCGGGCTGCGACAGGCCGGCTGAGACAGACGGTCTGAGACAGATGGTCTGAGACAGACGGCCTGAGACAGATGGTCTGAGACAGATGGTCTGAGATAGGCGGTCTGAGACAGATGGTCTGAGACAGGCGGGCTGAGACAGACGGGCTGAGACAGACGGGCTGAGACAGACGGGCTGAGACAGACGTGCTAAGACAGACGGTCTGAGAGAGATGGCCTCAGACAGACGGGCACAGACAGACGGGATGAGACAGTTGGACAGAGACAGACGGTCTGAGACAGACGGTCTGAGACTGACGGGCAGAGACAGGCCTGCTCAGACAGACGGGCTAAGACCGTCGGCCTGAGACAGATGGTCTGAGACAGATGGCATGAGACAGACGGTCTGAGACCGGTGGTCTGAGACCGATGGTCTGAGACAGACGGTCTGAGACTGACGGGCAGAGACAGGCCTGCTCAGACAGACGGGCTAAGACCGTCGGCCTGAGACAGATGGTCTGAGACAGATGGCATGAGACAGACGGTCTGAGACCGGTGGTCTGAGACCGATGGTCTGAGACAGACGGGCTAAGACCGACAGCCTGAGATAGATGGTGTGGGACACATGGTCTGAGACAGACGGTCTGAGACAGGCGGCTTGAGACAGTTGGTCTGAGACAGACGGTCTCAAACAGACGGACTGAGACAGACGGTCTCGGACAGACGGTCTGAGTCAGACGGACAGAGACAGATGGACAGAGACAGGCGGGCTGAGACAAACGGGCTAAGACTGACGGTCTGAGACAGATGGCCTGAGACAGATGGTCTGAGACAGGCGGTCCGAAACAGGCGGCCTGAGACAGTTGGTCTGAGACACACGTTCTCAAACAGACGGACTGAGACAGGCGGGCTGAGACTGTCGGGCAGAGACAGGCGGGCTCAGACAGACGGGCTAAGACCGACGGTCTGAGACAGATGGGCTGAGACAGACGGTCTGTGACAGGCGGTCTGAGACAGGCGGGCTGAGACAGTTGGTCTCAGATAGACGGACTGAGGCAGGTGGGCTGCGACAGGCGGGCTGAGACAGACGGTCTGAGACAGACGGTCTCAGACAGACGGTCTGAGGCAGGCGGGTTGAGACAGGCGGGCTGAGACAGTTGGTCTGAGACAGACGGTCTCAGACAGACGGACTGAGACAGGCGGGCTGAGACAGGCGGGCTGCGACAGACGGTCTGAGACAGACGGGCAGCGACAGACGGGATGAGACAGTTGGACAGAGACGGACGGTCTGAGACAGACGGTCTGAGACTGTCGGGCAGAGACAGGCCGGCTCAGACAGACGGGCTAAGACCGACGGCCTGAGACAGATGGTCTGAGACAGATGGCATGAGACAGACGGTCTGAGACCGGCGGTCTGAGACAGATGGTCTGAGACAGACGGTCTGAGACTGGCGGCCTGAGACAGGCGGGCTGCGACAGGCGGGCTAAGACAGACGGTCTGAGACAGACGGTCTGAGACAGGCGGTCTGAGACAGTTGGTCTGAGACAGACAGTCTCAGACAGACGGACTGAGACAGGCGGGCTGCGACAGGCGGGCTCAGACGGACGGTCTGAGGCAGATGGTCTGAGACAGACGGTCTCAGACAGACGGTCTGCGACAGGCGTTCTCAGACAGACGGTCTGAGACAGATGGTCTGAGACAGACGGTCTCAGAGAGACGGTATGAGACAGGCGGGCTGATACAGGCGGGCTGAGACAGTTGGTCTGAGACAGACGGTCTCAGACAGACGGACTGAGACAGGCGGGCTGAGACAGGCGGGCTGACACAGACGCGCAAAGACCGACGGCCTGAGACAGATGGTGTGAGACAGATGGTTTGAGACAGACGGTCTGAGACCGGCGGTCTGATACAGATGTTCTGAGACAGACGGGCTAAGACCGACAGCCTGAGACAGATGGTGTGGGACAGATGGTCTGAGACAGACGGTCTGGGACAGGCGGTCTGAGACAGTTGGTCCTACACAGACGGTCTCAGACCGACGGACTGAGACAGGCGGGCTGCGACAGGCCGGCTGAGACGGACGGTCTGAGACAGACGGTCTCAGACAGACGGACTGAGACAGGCAGGCTGAGACAGGCGGGCTGAGACAGACGGTCTGAGACAGACGGACTGAGACAGACGTAATGAGACAGACGGTCTGAGACAGACGGTCTGAGACACATGGTCTGAGACAGACAGTCTCAGACAGACGGTCTGATACAGGCGGGCTGAGACAGGCGGGCTGAGACAGTTGGTCTCAGATAGACGGACTGAGGCAGGTGGGCTGCGACAGGCGGGCTGAGACAGACGGTCTGAGACAGACGGACAGAGACAGACGTGATGAGACAGACGGTCTGAGAGAGACGGTCTGAGACAGACGGACAGAGACAGACGTGATGAGACAGACGGTCTGAGACAGACGGTCCGAGACAGGCGGGCTGAGACAGGCGAGCTGTGACAGACGGTCTGAGACAGACCGACAGAGACAGACGGGATGAGACAGACGGACAGAGACAGACGGGATGAGACAGACGGACAGAGACAGACGGGCTGAGAGAGCCGGGCTATGACCGACAGCCTGAGACAGATGGTGTGAGACAGATGGCCTGAGACAGGCGGTCTGAGACATATGGTCTGAGACAGGCAGTCTGAGACAGACGGGCAGAGACAGGCGGGCTGAGACACGGTCCGAGACGGACGGTCTGAGACAGACGGTCTCAGACAGACGGACTGAGACAGGCGGGCTGCGACAGGCGGGCTGCGACAGGCGTTCTCAGACAGACGGTCTGCGACAGATGGTCTGAGACAGACGGTCTCAGAGAGACGGTCTGAGGCAGGCGGGCTGATACAGGCGGGCTGAGAACGTTGGTCTGAGACAGACGGTCTCAGACAGACGGACTGAGACAGGCGGGCTGAGACAGGCGGGCTGACACAGACGCGCAAAGACCGACGGCCTGAGACAGATGGTGTGAGACAGATGGTTTGAGACAGACGGTCTGAGACCGGCGGTCTGATACAGATGTTCTGAGACAGACGGGCTAAGACCGACAGCCTGAGACAGATGGTGTGGGACAGATGGTCTGAGACAGACGGTCTGGGACAGGCGGTCTGAGACAGTTGGTCCTACACAGACGGTCTCAGACCGACGGACTGAGACAGGCGGGCTGCGACAGGCCGGCTGAGACAGACGGTCTGAGACAGATGGTCTGAGACAGACGGCCTGAGACAGATGGTCTGAGACAGATGGTCTGAGATAGGCGGTCTGAGACAGATGGTCTGAGACAGGCGGGCTGAGACAGACGGGCCGAGACAGACGGGCTGAGACAGACGGGCTGAGACAGACGTGCTAAGACAGACGGTCTGAGAGAGATGGCCTCAGACAGACGGGCACAGACAGACGGGATGAGACAGTTGGACAGAGACAGACGGTCTGAGACAGACGGTCTGAGACTGACGGGCAGAGACAGGCCTGCTCAGACAGACGGGCTAAGACCGTCGGCCTGAGACAGATGGTCTGAGACAGATGGCATGAGACAGACGGTCTGAGACCGGTGGTCTGAGACCGATGGTCTGAGACAGACGGGCTAAGACCGACAGCCTGAGATAGATGGTGTGGGACACATGGTCTGAGACAGACGGTCTGAGACAGGCGGCTTGAGACAGTTGGTCTGAGACAGACGGTCTCAAACAGACGGACTGAGACAGACGGTCTCAGACAGACGGTCTGAGTCAGACGGACAGAGACAGATGGACAGAGACAGGCGGGCTGAGACAAACGGGCTAAGACTGACGGTCTGAGACAGATGGCCTGAGACAGATGGTCTGAGACAGGCGGTCCGAAACAGGCGGCCTGAGACAGTTGGTCTGAGACACACGTTCTCAAACAGACGGACTGAGACAGGCGGGCTGAGACTGTCGGGCAGAGACAGGCGGGCTCAGACAGACGGGCTAAGACCGACGGTCTGAGACAGATGGGCTGAGACAGACGGTCTGTGACAGGCGGTCTGAGACAGTTGGTCCTACACAGACGGTCTCAGGCCGACGGACTGAGACAGGCGGGCTGCGACAGGCCGGCTGAGACAGACGGTCTGAGACAGATGGTCTGAGACAGACGGTCTCAGACAGACGGTCTGAGGCAGGCGGGTTGAGACAGGCGGGCTGAGACAGGCGGGCTGAGACAGACGGTCTCAGACAGACGGACTGAGACAGGCGGGCTGAGACAGGCGGGCTGCGACAGACGGTCTGAGACAGACGGGCAGCGACAGACGGGATGAGACAGTTGGACAGAGACGGACGGTCTGAGACAGACGGTCTGAGACTGTCGGGCAGAGACAGGCCGGCTCAGACAGACGGGCTAAGACCGACGGCCTGAGACAGATGGTCTGAGACAGATGGCATGAGACAGACGGTCTGAGACCGGCGGTCTGAGACAGATGGTCTGAGACAGACGGTCTGAGACTGGCGGCCTGAGACAGGCGGGCTGCGACAGGCGGGCTAAGACAGACGGTCTGAGACAGATGGTCTGAGACAGACGGTCTCAGACAGACGGACAGAGACAGATGGACAGAGACAGGCGGGCTGGGACAAACGGGCTAAGACTGACGGTCTGAGACAGATGGCCTGAGACAGACGGTCTGAGACAGACGGTCTGAGACAGGCGGTCTGAGACAGTTGGTCTGAGAGAGACGGTCTCAGACGGACTGACTGAGACAGGCGGGCTGCGACAGGCGGGCTGAGACAGACGGTCTGAGACACATGGTCTGAGACAGACGGTCTCAGACAGACGGTCTGAGGGAGACGGTCTCAGACGGACGGACTGAGACAGGCGGGCTGCGACAGGCGGGCTGAGATAGGCGGGCTGAGACAGGCGGGCTGAGACAGTTGGTCTCAGATAGACGGACTGAGGCAGGTGGGCTGCGACAGGCGGGCTGAGACAGACGATCTCAGACAGACGATCTGAGACAGGCGGGCTGAGACAGGCGGGCTGAGACAGTTGGTCTGAGACAGACGGTCTCAGACAGACGGACTGAGACAGGCGGGCTGAGACAGGCGGGCTGAGACAGACGGTCTGAGACAGACGGACAGAGACAGACGTGATGAGACAGACGGTCTGAGACAGACGGTCTCAGACAGACGGACTGAGACAGGCGGGCTGAGACAGGCGGGCTGAGACAGGCGAGCTGAGACAGACGGTCCGAGACAGACGGACAGAGACAGACGGGATGAGACAGACGGACAGAGACAGACGGTCTGGGACAGGCGGGCTGCGCCAGACGGTCCGAAACAGCCAGGCGGAGACAGACGGTCCGAGACAGACGGACTAAGGCAGGCGGGCTACGACAGGAGGGCTAAGACAGACGGTCTGAGACAGGCGGGCTGAGACCGACGGCCTGAGACAGATGGTCTGAGACAGATGGTTTGAGACAGATGGTCGGAGACAGACGGCCTGAGACAGATGGTCTGAGACAGATGGTCTGAGACGGACGGTCTCAGACAGACGGTCTGAGACAGGCGGGCTGAGACAGACGGGCAAAGACCGACGGCCTGAGACAGATGGTCTGAGACAGATGGTTTGAGACAGATGGTCTGAGACAGACGGCCTGAGACAGACGGTCTGAGACAGATGGTCTGAGATAGGCGGTCTGAGACAGATGGTCTGAGACAGGCGGGCTGAGACAGACGGGCTGGGACAGACGTGCTAAGACAGACGGTCTGAGAGAGATGGCCTCAGACAGACGGTCTCAGACAGACGGTCTGAGACAGACCGGCAGAGACAGACGAGCTGAGACAGACGGGCTAAGACCGACGGCCTGAGACAGGCGGTCTGAGACATATGGTCTGAGAGAGGCGGGCTGAGACAGACGGGCTGAGACAGACGGGCTGAGACAGACGGGCTGACACAGACGGTCTGAGACAGGCGGTCTGAGACAGTTGGTCTGAGACAGACGGTCTCAGACAGGCGGGCTGCGACAGGCGTTCTCAGACAGACGGTCTGAGACAGATGGTCTGAGACAGACGGTCTCAGAGAGACGGTCTGAGGCAGGCGGGCTGATACAGGCGGGCTGAGACAGTTGGTCTGAGACAGACGGTCTCAGACAGACGGACTGAGACAGGCGGGCTGAGACAGGCGGGCTGACACAGACGCGCAAAGACCGACGGCCTGAGACAGATGGTGTGAGACAGATGGTTTGAGACAGACGGTCTGAGACCGGCGGTCTGATACAGATGTTCTGAGACAGACGGGCTAAGACCGACAGCCTGAGACAGATGGTGTGGGACAGATGGTCTGAGACAGACGGTCTGGGACAGGCGGTCTGAGACAGTTGGTCCTACATAGACGGTCTCAGACCGACGGACTGAGACAGGCGGGCTGCGACAGGCCGGCTGAGACAGACGGTCTGAGACAGATGGTCTGAGACAGACGGCCTGAGACAGATGGTCTGAGACAGATGGTCTGAGATAGGCGGTCTGAGACAGATGGTCTGAGACAGGCGGGCTGAGACAGACGGGCTGAGACAGACGGGCTGAGACAGACGGGCTGAGACAGACGTGCTAAGACAGACGGTCTGAGAGAGATGGCCTCAGACAGACGGGCACAGACAGACGGGATGAGACAGTTGGACAGAGACAGACGGTCTGAGACAGACGGTCTGAGACTGACGGGCAGAGACAGGCCTGCTCAGACAGACGGGCTAAGACCGACGGCCTGAGACAGATGGTCTGAGACAGATGGCATGAGACAGACGGTCTGAGACCGGTGGTCTGAGACCGATGGTCTGAGACAGACGGGCTAAGACCGACAGCCAGAGATAGATGGTGTGGGACACATGGTCTGAGACAGACGGTCTGAGACAGGCGGCTTGAGACAGTTGGTCTGAGACAGACGGTCTCAAACAGACGGACTGAGACAGACGGTCTCAGACAGACGGTCTGAGTCAGACGGACAGAGACAGATGGACAGAGACAGGCGGGCTGAGACAAACGGGCTAAGACTGACGGTCTGAGACAGATGGCCTGAGACAGATGGTCTGAGACAGGCGGTCCGAAACAGGCGGCCTGAGACAGTTGGTCTGAGACACACGTTCTCAAACAGACGGACTGAGACAGGCGGGCTGAGACTGTCGGGCAGAGACAGGCGGGCTCAGACAGACGGGCTAAGACCGACGGTCTGAGACAGATGGGCTGAGACAGACGGTCTGAGACAGATGGTCTGAGACAGACGGTCTCAGACAGACGGTCTGAGGCAGGCGGGTTGAGACAGGCGGGCTGAGACAGTTGGTCTGAGACAGACGGCCTCAGACAGACGGACTGAGACAGGCGGGCTGAGACAGGCGGGCTGCGACAGACGGTCTGAGACAGACGGGCAGCGACAGACGGGATGAGACAGTTGGACAGAGACGGACGGTCTGAGACAGACGGTCTGAGACTGTCGGGCAGAGACAGGCCGGCTCAGACAGACGGGCTAAGACCGACGGTCTGAGACAGATGGGCTGAGACAGACGGTCTGAGACAGATGGTCTGAGACAGACGGTCTCAGACAGACGGTCTGAGGCAGGCGGGTTGAGACAGGCGGGCTGAGACAGATGGTCTGAGACAGATGGCATGAGACAGACGGTCTGAGACCGGCGGTCTGAGACAGATGGTCTGAGACAGACGGTCTGAGACTGGCGGCCTGAGACAGGCGGGCTGCGACAGGCGGGCTAAGACAGACGGTCTGAGACAGATGGTCTGAGACAGACGGTCTCAGACAGACGGACAGAGACAGATGGACAGAGACAGGCGGGCTGGGACAAACGGGCTAAGACTGACGGTCTGAGACAGATGGCCTGAGACAGACGGTCTGAGACAGACGGTCTGAGACAGGCGGTCTGAGACAGTTGGTCTGAGACAGACAGTCTCAGACAGACGGACTGAGACAGGCGGGCTGCGACAGGCGGGCTCAGACGGACGGTCTGAGACAGATGGTCTGAGACAGACGGTCTCAGACAGACGGTCTGAGACAGGCGATCTGAGACAGGCGGGCTGAGACAGTTGGTCTGAGACAGACAGTCTCAGACAGACGGACTGAGACAGGCGGGCTGCGACAGGCGGGCTCAGACGGACGGTCTGAGACAGATGGTCTGAGACAGACGGTCTCAGACAGACGGTCTGCGACAGGCGTTCTCAGACAGACGGTCTGAGACAGATGGTCTGAGACAGACGGTCTCAGAGAGACGGTATGAGACAGGCGGGCTGATACAGGCGGGCTGAGACAGTTGGTCTGAGACAGACGGTCTCAGACAGACGGACTGAGACAGGCGGGCTGAGACAGACGGGCTGACACAGACGCGCAAAGACCGACGGCCTGAGACAGATGGTGTGAGACAGATGGTTTGAGACAGACGGTCTGAGACCGGCGGTCTGATACAGATGTTCTGAGACAGACGGGCTAAGACCGACAGCCTGAGACAGATGGTGTGGAACAGATGGTCTGAGACAGACGGTCTGGGACAGGCGGTCTGAGACAGTTGGTCCTACACAGACGGTCTCAGACCGAAGGACTGAGACAGGCGGGCTGCGACAGGCGGGCTGCGACAGACGGTCCGAGACAGCCAGGCGGAGACAGACGGTCCGAGACAGACGGACTAAGACAGGCGGGCTGAGACAGGCGAGCTGAGACAGACGGTCCGAGACAGACGGACAGAGACAGACGGGATGAGACAGACGGACTAAGACAGGCGGGCTACGACAGGAGGGCTAAGGCAGACGGTCTGAGACAGATGGTCTGAGACGGACGGTCTCAGACAGACGGTCTGAGACAGGCGGGCTGAGACAGGCGAGCTGAGACAGACGGTCGGAGACAGACGGACAGAGACAGACGGGATGAGACAGACGGACAGAGACAGACGGTCTGGGACAGGCGGGCTGCGACAGACGGTCCGAGACAGCCAGGCGGAGACAGACGGTCCGAGACAGACGGACTAAGACAGGCGGGCTACGACAGGAGGGCTAAGACAGACGGTCTGAGACAGATGGTCTGAGACGGACGGTCTCAGACAGACGGTCTGAGTCAGGCGGGCTGCGACCGACGGTCTGAGACAGATGGTTTGAGACAGATGGTCGGAGACAGACGGCCTGAGACAGGCGGGCTACGACAGGAGGGCTAAGACAGATGGTCTGAGATAGGCGGTCTGAGACAGATGGTCTGAGACAGGCGGGCTGAGACAGACGGGCTGAGACAGACGTGCTAAGACAGACGGCCTGAGACAGATGGTCTGAGACAGGCGGTCCGAAACAGGCGGCCTGAGACAGTTGGTCTGAGACAGACGTTCTCAAACAGACGGACTGAGACAGGCGGGCCTCGACAGGCGGGCTGAGACAGACGGGCTGAGACAGTTGGTCTGAGACAGACTGTCTCAGACAGACGGACTGAGACAGGCGGGCTGCGACAGGCGGGCTCAGACAGACGGTCTGAGACAGGTGGTCTGAGACAGACGGTCTGAGACAGACGGTCTGAGACAGGCGGGCTGAAACAGGCGGGCTGAGAAAGTTGGTCTGAAACAGACGGGCTGAGACAGACGGACTGAGACAGGCGGGCTGAGACAGGCGGGCTGAGACAGACGGACTGAGACAGGCGGGCTGAGACAGCGGGCTGAGACAGTTGGTCTGAGATAGAGGGTCTCAGACAGACGGACTGAGACAGGGGAGTGCAGACAGGCGGGCTGAGACTGACGGTCTCAGACGGACGGTCTGAGTCAGACGGACAGAGATAGACGGGCTGACACAGACGGTCTGAGACAGGCGGTCTGAGACAGTTGGTCCTACACAGACGGTCTCAGGCCGACGGACTGAGACAGGCGGGCTGCGACAGGCCGGCTGAGACAGACGGTCTGAGACAGATGGTCTGAGACAGACGGTCTCAGACAGACGGTCTGAGGCAGGCGGGTTGAGACAGGCGGGCTGAGACAGTTGGTCTGAGACAGACGGGCAGCGACAGACGGGATGAGACAGTTGGACAGAGACGGACGGTCTGAGACAGACGGTCTGAGACTGTCGGGCAGAGACAGGCCGGCTCAGACAGACGGGCTAAGACCGACGGCCTGAGACAGATGGTCTGAGACAGATGTCATGAGACAGACGGTCTGAGACCGGCGGTCTGAGACAGATGGTCTGAGACAGACGGTCTGAGACTGGCGGCCTGAGACAGGCGGGCTGCGACAGGCGGGCTAAGACAGACGGTCTGAGACAGATGGTCTGAGACAGACGGTCTCAGACAGACGGACAGAGACAGATGGACAGAGACAGGCGGGCTGGGACAAACGGGCTAAGACTGACGGTCTGAGACAGATGGCCTGAGACAGACGGTCTGAGACAGACGGTCTGAGACAGGCGGTCTGAGACAGTTGGTCTGAGACAGACAGTCTCAGACAGACGGACTGAGACAGGCGGGCTGCGACAGGCGGGCTCAGACGGACGGTCTGAGACAGATGGTCTGAGACAGACGGTCTCAGACAGACGGTCTGAGACAGGCGATCTGAGACAGGCGGGCTGAGACAGTTGGTCTGAGACAGACAGTCTCAGACAGACGGACTGAGACAGGCGGGCTGCGACAGGCGGGCTCAGACGGACGGTCTGAGACAGATGGTCTGAGACAGACGGTCTCAGACAGACGGTCTGCGACAGGCGTTCTCAGACAGACGGTCTGAGACAGATGGTCTGAGACAGACGGTCTCAGAGAGACGGTATGAGACAGGCGGGCTGATACAGGCGGGCTGAGACAGTTGGTCTGAGACAGACGGTCTCAGACAGACGGACTGAGACAGGCGGGCTGAGACAGGCGGGCTGACACAGACGCGCAAAGACCGACGGCCTGAGACAGATGGTCTGAGACAGATGGTTTGAGACAGATGGTCGGAGACAGACGGCCTGAGACAGATGGTCTGAGACAGATGGTCTGAGACGGACGGTCTCAGACAGACGGTCTGAGACAGGCGGGCTGAGACAGACGGGCAAAGACCGACGGCCTGAGACAGATGGTCTGAGACAGATGGTTTGAGACAGATGGTCTGAGACAGATGGTCTGAGACAGACGGCCTGAGACAGACGGTCTGAGACAGATGGTCTGAGATAGGCGGTCTGAGACAGATGGTCTGAGACAGGCGGGCTGAGACAGACGGGCTGGGACAGACGTGCTAAGACAGACGGTCTGAGAGAGATGGCCTCAGACAGACGGTCTCAGACAGACGGTCTGAGACAGACCGGCAGAGACAGACGAGCTGAGACAGACGGGCTAAGACCGACGGCCTGAGACAGGCGGTCTGAGACATATGGTCTGAGAGAGGCGGGCTGAGACAGACGGGCTGAGACAGACGGGCTGAGACAGACGGGCTGACACAGACGGTCTGAGACAGGCGGTCTGAGACAGTTGGTCTGAGACAGACGGTCTCAGACAGGCGGGCTGCGACAGGCGTTCTCAGACAGACGGTCTGAGACAGATGGTCTGAGACAGACGGTCTCAGAGAGACGGTCTGAGGCAGGCGGGCTGATACAGGCGGGCTGAGACAGTTGGTCTGAGACAGACGGTCTCAGACAGACGGACTGAGACAGGCGGGCTGAGACAGGCGGGCTGACACAGACGCGCAAAGACCGACGGCCTGAGACAGATGGTGTGAGACAGATGGTTTGAGACAGACGGTCTGAGACCGGCGGTCTGATACAGATGTTCTGAGACAGACGGGCTAAGACCGACAGCCTGAGACAGATGGTGTGGGACAGATGGTCTGAGACAGACGGTCTGGGACAGGCGGTCTGAGACAGTTGGTCCTACATAGACGGTCTCAGACCGACGGACTGAGACAGGCGGGCTGCGACAGGCCGGCTGAGACAGACGGTCTGAGACAGATGGTCTGAGACAGACGGCCTGAGACAGATGGTCTGAGACAGATGGTCTGAGATAGGCGGTCTGAGACAGATGGTCTGAGACAGGCGGGCTGAGACAGACGGGCTGAGACAGACGGGCTGAGACAGACGGGCTGAGACAGACGTGCTAAGACAGACGGTCTGAGAGAGATGGCCTCAGACAGACGGGCACAGACAGACGGGATGAGACAGTTGGACAGAGACAGACGGTCTGAGACAGACGGTCTGAGACTGACGGGCAGAGACAGGCCTGCTCAGACAGACGGGCTAAGACCGACGGCCTGAGACAGATGGTCTGAGACAGATGGCATGAGACAGACGGTCTGAGACCGGTGGTCTGAGACCGATGGTCTGAGACAGACGGGCTAAGACCGACAGCCAGAGATAGATGGTGTGGGACACATGGTCTGAGACAGACGGTCTGAGACAGGCGGGCTGAAACAGGCGGGCTGAGAAAGTTGGTCTGAAACAGACGGGCTGAGACAGACGGACTGAGACAGGCGGGCTGAGACAGGCGGGCTGAGACAGACGGACTGAGACAGGCGGGCTGAGACAGCGGGCTGAGACAGTTGGTCTGAGATAGAGGGTCTCAGACAGACGGACTGAGACAGGGGAGTGCAGACAGGCGGGCTGAGACTGACGGTCTCAGACGGACGGTCTGAGTCAGACGGACAGAGATAGACGGGCTGACACAGACGGTCTGAGACAGGCGGTCTGAGACAGTTGGTCCTACACAGACGGTCTCAGGCCGACGGACTGAGACAGGCGGGCTGCGACAGGCCGGCTGAGACAGACGGTCTGAGACAGATGGTCTGAGACAGACGGTCTCAGACAGACGGTCTGAGGCAGGCGGGTTGAGACAGGCGGGCTGAGACAGTTGGTCTGAGACAGACGGCCTCAGTCAGACGGACTGAGACAGGCGGGCTGAGACAGGCGGGCTGCGACAGACGGTCTGAGACAGACGGGCAGCGACAGACGGGATGAGACAGTTGGACAGAGACGGACGGTCTGAGACAGACGGTCTGAGACTGTCGGGCAGAGACAGGCCGGCTCAGACAGACGGGCTAAGACCGACGGCCTGAGACAGATGGTCTGAGACAGATGGCATGAGACAGACGGTCTGAGACCGGCGGTCTGAGACAGATGGTCTGAGACAGACGGTCTGAGACTGGCGGCCTGAGACAGGCGGGCTGCGACAGGCGGGCTAAGACAGACGGTCTGAGACAGATGGTCTGAGACAGACGGTCTCAGACAGACGGACAGAGACAGATGGACAGAGACAGGCGGGCTGGGACAAACGGGCTAAGACTGACGGTCTGAGACAGATGGCCTGAGACAGACGGTCTGAGACAGACGGTCTGAGACAGGCGGTCTGAGACAGTTGGTCTGAGACAGACAGTCTCAGACAGACGGACTGAGACAGGCGGGCTGCGACAGGCGGGCTCAGACGGACGGTCTGAGACAGATGGTCTGAGACAGACGGTCTCAGACAGACGGTCTGAGACAGGCGATCTGAGACAGGCGGGCTGAGACAGTTGGTCTGAGACAGACAGTCTCAGACAGACGGACTGAGACAGGCGGGCTGCGACAGGCGGGCTCAGACGGACGGTCTGAGACAGATGGTCTGAGACAGACGGTCTCAGACAGACGGTCTGCGACAGGCGTTCTCAGACAGACGGTCTGAGACAGATGGTCTGAGACAGACGGTCTCAGAGAGACGGTATGAGACAGGCGGGCTGATACAGGCGGGCTGAGACAGTTGGTCTGAGACAGACGGTCTCAGACAGACGGACTGAGACAGGCGGGCTGAGACAGGCGGGCTGACACAGACGCGCAAAGACCGACGGCCTGAGACAGATGGTGTGAGACAGATGGTTTGAGACAGACGGTCTGAGACCGGCGGTCTGATACAGATGTTCTGAGACAGACGGGCTAAGACCGACAGCCTGAGACAGATGGTGTGGGACAGATGGTCTGAGACAGACGGTCTGGGACAGGCGGTCTGAGACAGTTGGTCCTACACAGACGGTCTCAGACCGACGGACTGAGACAGGCGGGCTGCGACAGGCCGGCTGAGACGGACGGTCTGAGACAGACGGTCTCAGACAGACGGACTGAGACAGGCAGGCTGAGACAGGCGGGCTGAGACAGACGGTCTGAGACAGACGGACTGAGACAGACGTAATGAGACAGACGGTCTGAGACAGACGGTCTGAGACACATGGTCTGAGACAGACAGTCTCAGACAGACGGTCTGATACAGGCGGGCTGAGACAGGCGGGCTGAGACAGTTGGTCTCAGATAGACGGACTGAGGCAGGTGGGCTGCGACAGGCGGGCTGAGACAGACGGTCTGAGACAGACGGACAGAGACAGACGTGATGAGACAGACGGTCTGAGAGAGACGGTCTGAGACAGACGGACAGAGACAGACGTGATGAGACAGACGGTCTGAGACAGACGGTCCGAGACAGGCGGGCTGAGACAGGCGAGCTGTGACAGACGGTCTGAGACAGACCGACAGAGACAGACGGGATGAGACAGACGGACAGAGACAGACGGGATGAGACAGACGGACAGCGACAGACGGGCTGAGAGAGACGGGCTATGACCGACAGCCTGAGACAGATGGTGTGAGACAGATGGCCTGAGACAGGCGGTCTGAGACATATGGTCTGAGACAGGCAGTCTGAGACAGACGGGCAGAGCCAGGCGGGCTGAGACAGACGGTCCGAGACGGACGGTCTGAGACAGACGGTCTCAGACAGACGGACTGAGACAGGCGGGCTGCGACAGGCGGGCTGCGACAGACGGTCCGAGACAGCCAGGCGGAGACAGACGGTCCGAGACAGACGGACTAAGACAGGCGGGCTGAGACAGGCGAGCTGAGACAGACGGTCCGAGACAGACGGACAGAGACAGACGGGATGAGACAGACGGACTAAGACAGGCGGGCTACGACAGGAGGGCTAAGGCAGACGGTCTGAGACAGATGGTCTGAGACGGACGGTCTCAGACAGACGGTCTGAGACAGGCGGGCTGAGACAGGCGAGCTGAGACAGACGGTCGGAGACAGACGGACAGAGACAGACGGGATGAGACAGACGGACAGAGACAGACGGTCTGGGACAAGCGGGCTGCGACAGACGGTCCGAGACAGCCAGGCGGAGACAGACGGTCCGAGACAGACGGACTAAGACAGGCGGGCTACGACAGGAGGGCTAAGACAGACGGTCTGAGACAGATGGTCTGAGACGGACGGTCTCAGACAGACGGTCTGAGTCAGGCGGGCTGCGACCGACGGTCTGAGACAGATGGTTTGAGACAGATGGTCGGAGACAGACGGCCTGAGACAGGCGGGCTACGACAGGAGGGCTAAGACAGATGGTCTGAGATAGGCGGTCTGAGACAGATGGTCTGAGACAGGCGGGCTGAGACAGACGGGCTGAGACAGACGTGCTAAGACAGACGGCCTGAGACAGATGGTCTGAGACAGGCGGTCCGAAACAGGCGGCCTGAGACAGTTGGTCTGAGACAGACGTTCTCAAACAGACGGACTGAGACAGGCGGGCCTCGACAGGCGGGCTGAGACAGACGGGCTGAGACAGTTGGTCTGAGACAGACGGTCTCAGACAGACGGACTGAGACAGGCGGGCTGCGACAGGCGGGCTCAGACAGACGGTCTGAGACAGGTGGTCTGAGACAGACGGTCTGAGACAGACGGTCTGAGACAGGCGGGCTGAAACAGGCGGGCTGAGAAAGTTGGTCTGAAACAGGCGGGCTGAGACAGACGGACTGAGACAGGCGGGCTGAGACAGGCGGGCTGAGACAGACGGACTGAGACAGGCGGGCTGAGACAGCGGGCTGAGACAGTTGGTCTGAGATAGAGGGTCTCAGACAGACGGACTGAGACAGGGGAGTGCAGACAGGCGGGCTGAGACTGACGGTCTCAGACGGACGGTCTGAGTCAGACGGACAGAGATAGACGGGCTGACACAGACGGTCTGAGACAGGCGGTCTGAGACAGTTGGTCCTACACAGACGGTCTCAGGCCGACGGACTGAGACAGGCGGGCTGCGACAGGCCGGCTGAGACAGACGGTCTGAGACAGATGGTCTGAGACAGACGGTCTCAGACAGACGGTCTGAGGCAGGCGGGTTGAGACAGGCGGGCCGAGACAGACGGTCTCCGACAGACGGTCTGAGTCAGACGGACAGAGACAGATGGACAGAGACAGGCGGGCTGAGACAAACGGGCTAAGACTGACGGTCTGAGACAGATGGCCTGAGACAGATGGTCTGAGACAGATGGCATGAGACAGACGGTCTGAGACAGTTGGTCTGAGACAAACGGTCTCAGACAGACGGACTGAGACAGGTGGGCTGCGCCAGTCGGGCTCAGACAGACGGTCTGAGACAGATGGTCTGAGACAGACGGTCTCAGACAGACGGACTGAGACAGGCGGGCTGAGACAGGCGGACTGAGACAGACGGGCAAAGACCGACGGCCTGAGACAGTTGGTCTGAGACAGGCGGGCTGCGACAGTGGGTCCGGGACAGACGGTCTCAGACAGACGGACTGAGACAGGCGGACTGAGACAGGCGGGCTGAGACAGACGGTCTGAGACAGACGGGCAGAGACAGACAGGATGAGACAGTTGGACAGAGACAGACGGTCTGAGACAGACGGTCTGAGACTGACGGGCAGAGACAGGCGGGCTCAGACAGACGGGCTAAGACCGACGGCCTGAGACAGATGTTCTGAGACAGATGGCATGAGACAGACGGTCTGAGACAGATGGTCTGAGACAGACAGGCTAAGACCGCAACCTGAGATAGATGGTGTGGGACAGATGGTCCGAGACAGACGGTCTTAGACAGGCGGACTGAGACAGGCGGGCTGAGACAGGCGGGCTGAGACAGGCGGGCTGAGACAGGCGGGCTGAGACAGACGGGCTGAGACAGTTGGTCTGAGACAGACGGTCTCAGACAGACGAACTGAGACAGGCGGGCTGAGACAGTTGGTCTGAGACAGACGGTCTCAGACAGACGGACTGAGACAGGCGGGCCGAGACAGACGGTCTCAGACAGACTGTCTGAGTCAGACGGACAGAGACAGGCGGGTGAGACAGACGGCTAAGACTGACGGTCTGAGACAGTTGGCCTGTGACAGATGGTCTGAGACAGACGGTCTCAGACAGACGAACTGAGACAGGCGGACTGAGACAGGCGGGCTGAGACAGACGGTCTGAGACAGGCGGGCAGAGACAGACGGGATGAGACAGTTGGACAGAGACAGACGGTCTGAGACAGGCGGCCCGGGACAGTTGGTCTGAGACATACGGTCTCAGACAGACGGACTGAGACAGGCGGGCAGCGACAGGCGGGCTGAGACAGGCGGGCTGAGACAGTTGGTCTGAGACAGATGGTCTCAGACAGACGGTCTGAGGCAGGCGGTCTCAGACAGACGGTATGAGACAGGCCGTCTGAGAAAGGCTGGCTGAGCCACTTGGTCTAAGACAGACGGTCTCAGACAGACGGACTGAGACAGGCGGACTGAGACAGGCGGGCTGAGACAGACGGTCTCAGACAGACGGTCTGAGTCAGACGGACAGAGACAGATGGACAGAGACAGGCGAGCTGAGACAAACGGTCCAAGACTGACGGTCTGAGACATATGGCCTGAGACAGATGGTCTGAGACAGACGGTCTGAGACAGATGGTCTGAGACAGTTGGTCTGAGACAAACGGTCTCGGACAGACGGACTGAGACAGGTGGGCTGCGCCAGACGGGCTCAGACAGACGGTCTGAGACAGATGGTCTGAGACAGACGGTCTCAGACAGACGGACTGAGACAGGCGGGCTGAGACAGACGGGCAAAGACCGACGGCCTGAGACAGTTGGTCTGAGACAGGCGGGCTGCGACAGTGGGTCCGGGACAGACGGTCTCAGACAGACGGACTGAGACAGACGGACTGAGACACGCGGGCTGCGACAGGCGGGCTCAGACGGACGGTCTGAGACAGACGGTCTCAGACAGACGGACAGAGACAGGCGGGCTGGGACAAACGGGCTAAGACTGACGGTCTCAGACAGATGGCCTGAGACAGACGATCTGAGACAGACGGTCTGAGACAGGCGGTCTGAGACAGTTGCTCTGAGACAGACAGTCTCGGACAGACGGACTGAGACAGGCGGGCTGCGACAGGCGGGCTCAGACGGACGGTCTGAGACAGATGGTCCCAGAAAGACGGACTGAGACAGGCGGGTTGAGACGGGCGGGCTGAGACAGGCGGGCTGACACAGACGGGCTAAGACTGACGGTCTGAGACAGATGGCCTGAGGCAGACGGTCTGAGACAGACGGTCTGCGACAGGCGGTCTGAGACAGTTGGTCTGAGACAGACAGTCTCAGACAGACGGACTGAGGCAGGCGGGCTCAGACGGACGGACTGAGGCAGGCGGGCTCAGAGGGACGGTCTGAGACAGATGGTCTCAGACAGACGGACTGAGACAGGCGGGTTGAGACAGGCGGGCTGAGACAGACCGGCTGACACAGACGGGCTAAGACTGACGGTTTGCGACTGATGGCCTGAGACAGACGGTCTGAGACAGACGGTCTGCGACAGGCGGTCTGAGACAGTTGGTCTGAGACAGACAGTCTCAGACTGACGGACTGAGACAGGCGGGCTCAGGCGGACGGTCTGAGACAGTTGGTCTGAAACAGGCGGGCTGAGACAGACGGACTGAGACAGGCGGGCTGAGACAGGCGGTCTGAGACAGTTGGTCTGAGACAGACAGTCCCAGACAGACGGACTGGGACAGGCGGGCTGCGACAGGCGGGCTCAGACGGACGGTCTGAGACAGATGGTCTGAGACAGACGGACTGAGACAGGCGGGTTGAGACAGGCGGGCTGAGACAGACGGGCTGACACAGACGGGCTAAGACTGACGGTCTGAAACAGATGGCCTGAGACAGATGGTCTGAGACAGACGGTCTGAGACAGGCGGGCTGCGACAGGCGGGCTCAGACGGACGGTCTGAGACAGATGGTCTGAGACAGACGGTCTCAGACAGACGGTCTGAGACAGGCGGGCTGAGACAGTTGGGCTGAGACAGGCGGGCTGAGACAGTTGGTCTGGGACAGACAGTCTCAGACAGACGGACTGAGACAGGCGGGCTGCGACAGGCGGGCTCAGACGGACGGTCTGAGACAGATGTTCTGAGACAGAAGGGCTAAGACCGACAGCCTGAGACAGATGGTGTGGGATAGATGGTCTGAGACAGACGGTCTGAGACAGGCGAACTGCGACAGGCGGGCTGAGTCAGCCGGGCAGAGACAGGCGGGCCCAGACAGACGGTCTAAGACCGACGGCCTGAGACAGATGGTCTGAGACATATGGCATGACACAGACGGTCTGAGACCGGCGGTCTGAGACAGGTGGTCTGAGACAGACGGGCTAAGACCGACAGCCTGAGATAGATGGTGTGGGACATATGGTTTGAGACAGACGGTCTGAGACAGGCGGTCTCAGACAGACGATCTGCGACAGGCGGGCTGAGATAGGCGGGCAGAGTCAGTTGGTCTGAGACAGACGGTCTCAGACAGACGGACTGAGGCATGCGGGCAGAGACAGGCGGTCTGAGACAGATGGTCTGAGCAGACGGTCTGAGACAGGCGGTCTGAGACAGTTGGTCTGAGACAGATGGTCTGAAACAGACGGTCCGAGACAGGCGGTCCGAGACACACGGCCTGGGACAGACCGTCTGAGACAGACGGGCAGAGACAGGCGGGCTGAGACAGGCTGGCTGAGACAGTTGGTCTGAGACAGACGGTCTCAGACAGACGGACTGAGACAGGCGGACTGAGACAGGCGGGCTGAGACAGACGGTCTCAGGCAGACGGTCTGAGTCAGACGGACAGAGACAGATGGATAGAGACAGGCGGGCTGAGACAGACGGTCTGAGACAGGCGGTCTCAGACAGACGGACTGAGACAGGCGGGCTGTGACAGGCGGGCTCAGACAGACGGTCTGAGACAGATGGTCTGAGACAGACGGTCTCAGACAGACGGTCTGAGACAGGCGGGCTGAGACAGGCGGACTGAGACAGGTGGGCTGCGCCAGACGGGCTCAGACAGACGGTCTGAGACAGATGGTCTGAGACATACGGTCTCAGACAGACGGACTGAGACAGGCGGGCTGAGACAGGCGGACTGAGACAGACGGGCAAAGACCGACGGCCTGAGACAGTTGGTCTGAGACAGGCGGGCTGCGACAGTGGGTCCGGGACAGACGGTCTCAGACAGACGGACTGAGACAGACGGACTGAGACACGCGGGCTGCGACAGGCGGGCTCAGACGGACGGTCTGAGACAGACGGTCTCAGACAGACGGACAGAGACAGGCGGGCCGGGACAAACGGGCTAAGACTGACGGTCTCAGACAGATGGCCTGAGACAGACGATCTGAGACAGACGGTCTGAGACAGGCGGTCTGAGACAGTTGCTCTGAGACAGACAGTCTCGGACAGACGGACTGAGACAGGCGGGCTGCGACAGGCGGGCTCAGACGGACGGTCTGAGACAGATGGTCCCAGAAAGACGGACTGAGACAGGCGGGTTGAGACGGGCGGGCTGAGACAGGCGGGCTGACACAGACGGGCTAAGACTGACGGTCTGAGACAGATGGCCTGAGGCAGACGGTCTGAGACAGACGGTCTGCGACAGGCGGTCTGAGACAGTTGGTCTGAGACAGACAGTCTCAGACAGACGGACTGAGGCAGGCGGGCTCAGACGGACGGACTGAGGCAGGCGGGCTCAGAGGGACGGTCTGAGACAGATGGTCTCAGACAGACGGACTGAGACAGGCGGGTTGAGACAGGCGGGCTGAGACAGACCGGCTGACACAGACGGGCTAAGACTGACGGTTTGCGACTGATGGCCTGAGACAGACGGTCTGAGACAGACGGTCTGCGACAGGCGGTCTGAGACAGTTGGTCTGAGACAGACAGTCTCAGACTGACGGACTGAGACAGGCGGGCTCAGGCGGACGGTCTGAGACAGTTGGTCTGAAACAGGCGGGCTGAGACAGACGGACTGAGACAGGCGGGCTGAGACAGGCGGTCTGAGACAGTTGGTCTGAGACAGACAGTCCCAGACAGACGGACTGGGACAGGCGGGCTGCGACAGGCGGGCTCAGACGGACGGTCTGAGACAGATGGTCTGAGACAGACGGACTGAGACAGGCGGGTTGAGACAGGCGGGCTGAGACAGACGGGCTGACACAGACGGGCTAAGACTGACGGTCTGAAACAGATGGCCTGAGACAGATGGTCTGAGACAGACGGTCTGAGACAGGCGGGCTGCGACAGGCGGGCTCAGACGGACGGTCTGAGACAGATGGTCTGAGACAGACGGTCTCAGACAGACGGTCTGAGACAGGCGGGCTGAGACAGTTGGGCTGAGACAGGCGGGCTGAGACAGTTGGTCTGAGACAGACAGTCTCAGACAGACGGACTGAGACAGGCGGGCTGCGACAGGCGGGCTCAGACGGACGGTCTGAGACAGATGTTCTGAGACAGAAGGGCTAAGACCGACAGCCTGAGACAGATGGTGTGGGATAGATGGTCTGAGACAGACGGTCTGAGACAGGCGAACTGCGACAGGCGGGCTGAGTCAGCCGGGCAGAGACAGGCGGGCCCAGACAGACGGTCTAAGACCGACGGCCTGAGACAGATGGTCTGAGACATATGGCATGAGACAGACGGTCTGAGACCGGCGGTCTGAGACAGGTGGTCTGAGACAGACGGGCTAAGACCGACAGCCTGAGATAGATGGTGTGGGACATATGGTTTGAGACAGACGGTCTGAGACAGGCGGTCTCAGACAGACGATCTGCGACAGGCGGGCTGAGATAGGCGGGCAGAGTCAGTTGGTCTGAGACAGACGGTCTCAGACAGACGGACTGAGGCATGCGGGCAGAGACAGGCGGTCTGAGACAGATGGTCTGAGCAGACGGTCTGAGACAGGCGGTCTGAGACAGTTGGTCTGAGACAGATGGTCTGAGACAGACGGTCCGAGACAGGCGGTCCGAGACACACGGCCTGGGACAGACCGTCTGAGACAGACGGGCAGAGACAGGCGGGCTGAGACAGGCTGGCTGAGACAATTGGTCTGAGACAGACGGTCTCAGACAGACGGACTGAGACAGGCGGACTGAGACAGGCGGGCTGAGACAGACGGTCTCAGGCAGACGGTCTGAGTCAGACGGACAGAGACAGATGGATAGAGACAGGCGGGCTGAGACAGGCGGGCTGAGACAGACAGTCTGAGACAGACGGTCTGAGACAGATGGTCTGAGACAGTTGGTATGAGACAAACGGTCTCAGACAGACGGACTGAGACAGGTGGGCTGCGCCAGACGGGCTCAGACAGACGGTCTGAGACAGATGGTCTGAGACAGACGGTCTCAGACAGACGGACTGAGACAGGCGGGCTGAGACAGGCGGGCTGAGACAGACGGGCAAAGACCGACGGCCTGAGACAATTGGTCTGAGACAGGCGGGCTGCGACAGTGGGTCTGAGACAGACGGTCTCAGACAGACGGACTGAGACAGGCGGGCTGAGACAGGCGGGCTGAGACAGACGGTCTGAGACAGTTGGTCTGAGACAGACGGTCTCAGACAGACGGACTGAGACAGGCGGGCTGCGACAGGCGGGCTCAGACAGACGGTCTGAGACAGATGGTCTGAGACAGACGGTCTCAGACAGACGGTCTGAGACAGGCGGGATGAGACAGGCGGGCTGAGAAAGTTGGTCTGAAACAGGCGGGCTGAGACAGACGGACTGAGACAGGCGGGCTGAGACAGACGGACTGAGACAGGCGGGCTGAGACAGGCGGGCTGAGACAGTTGGTCTGAGACAGAGGGTCTCAGACAGACGGACTGAGACAGGCGGGTTGACACAGACGGGCTAAGACTGACGGTCTGAGACAGGTGGCCTGAGACAGGCGGGCTGAGACAGACGGTCTGAGACAGGCGGTCTCAGACAGACGGACTGAGACAGGCGGGCTGTGACAGGCGGGCTCAGACAGACGGTCTGAGACAGATGGTCTGAGACAGACGGTCTCAGACAGACGGTCTGAGACAGGCGGGCTGAGACAGGCGGACTGAGACAGGTGGGCTGCGCCAGACGGGCTCAGACAGACGGTCTGAGACAGATGGTCTGAGACATACGGTCTCAGACAGACGGACTGAGACAGGCGGGCTGAGACAGGCGGACTGAGACAGACGGGCAAAGACCGACGGCCTGAGACAGTTGGTCTGAGACAGGCGGGCTGCGACAGTGGGTCCGGGACAGACGGTCTCAGACAGACGGACTGAGACAGACGGACTGAGACACGCGGGCTGCGACAGGCGGGCTCAGACGGACGGTCTGAGACAGACGGTCTCAGACAGACGGACAGAGACAGGCGGGCCGGGACAAACGGGCTAAGACTGACGGTCTCAGACAGATGGCCTGAGACAGACGATCTGAGACAGACGGTCTGAGACAGGCGGTCTGAGACAGTTGCTCTGAGACAGACAGTCTCAGACAGACGGACTGAGACAGGCGGGTTGAGACAGGCGGGCTGAGACAGACCGGCTGACACAGACGGGCTAAGACTGACGGTTTGCGACTGATGGCCTGAGACAGACGGTCTGAGACAGACGGTCTGCGACAGGCGGTCTGAGACAGTTGGTCTGAGACAGACAGTCTCAGACTGACGGACTGAGACAGGCGGGCTCAGGCGGACGGTCTGAGACAGTTGGTCTGAAACAGGCGGGCTGAGACAGACGGACTGAGACAGGCGGGCTGAGACAGGCGGTCTGAGACAGTTGGTCTGAGACAGACAGTCCCAGACAGACGGACTGGGACAGGCGGGCTGCGACAGGCGGGCTCAGACGGACGGTCTGAGACAGATGGTCCCAGAAAGACGGACTGAGACAGGCGGGTTGAGACGGGCGGGCTGAGACAGGCGGGCTGACACAGACGGGCTAAGACTGACGGTCTGAGACAGATGGCCTGAGGCAGACGGTCTGAGACAGACGGTCTGCGACAGGCGGTCTGAGACAGTTGGTCTGAGACAGACAGTCTCAGACTGACGGACTGAGACAGGCGGGCTCAGGCGGACGGTCTGAGACAGTTGGTCTGAAACAGGCGGGCTGAGACAGACGGACTGAGTCAGGCGGGCTGAGACAGGCGGTCTGAGACAGTTGGTCTGAGACAGACAGTCCCAGACAGACGGACTGGGACAGGCGGGCTGCGACAGGCGGGCTCAGACGGACGGTCTGAGACAGATGGTCTGAGACAGACGGTCTCAGACAGACGGTCTGAGACAGGCGGGCTGAGACAGGCGGACTGAGACAGGTGGGCTGCGCCAGACGGGCTCAGACAGACGGTCTGAGACAGATGGTCTGAGACATACGGTCTCAGACAGACGGACTGAGACAGGCGGGCTGAGACAGGCGGACTGAGACAGACGGGCAAAGACCGACGGCCTGAGACAGTTGGTCTGAGACAGGCGGGCTGCGACAGTGGGTCCGGGACAGACGGTCTCAGACAGACGGACTGAGACAGACGGACTGAGACACGCGGGCTGCGACAGGCGGGCTCAGACGGACGGTCTGAGACAGACGGTCTCAGACAGACGGACAGAGACAGGCGGGCCGGGACAAACGGGCTAAGACTGACGGTCTCAGACAGATGGCCTGAGACAGACGATCTGAGACAGACGGTCTGAGACAGGCGGTCTGAGACAGTTGCTCTGAGACAGACAGTCTCGGACAGACGGACTGAGACAGGCGGGCTGCGACAGGCGGGCTCAGACGGACGGTCTGAGACAGATGGTCCCAGAAAGACGGACTGAGACAGGCGGGTTGAGACGGGCGGGCTGAGACAGGCGGGCTGACACAGACGGGCTAAGACTGACGGTCTGAGACAGATGGCCTGAGGCAGACGGTCTGAGACAGACGGTCTGCGACAGGCGGTCTGAGACAGTTGGTCTGAGACAGACAGTCTCAGACAGACGGACTGAGGCAGGCGGGCTCAGACGGACGGACTGAGGCAGGCGGGCTCAGAGGGACGGTCTGAGACAGATGGTCTCAGACAGACGGACTGAGACAGGCGGGTTGAGACAGGCGGGCTGAGACAGACCGGCTGACACAGACGGGCTAAGACTGACGGTTTGCGACTGATGGCCTGAGACAGACGGTCTGAGACAGACGGTCTGCGACAGGCGGTCTGAGACAGTTGGTCTGAGACAGACAGTCTCAGACTGACGGACTGAGACAGGCGGGCTCAGGCGGACGGTCTGAGACAGTTGGTCTGAAACAGGCGGGCTGAGACAGACGGACTGAGACAGGCGGGCTGAGACAGGCGGTCTGAGACAGTTGGTCTGAGACAGACAGTCCCAGACAGACGGACTGGGACAGGCGGGCTGCGACAGGCGGGCTCAGACGGACGGTCTGAGACAGATGGTCTGAGACAGACGGACTGAGACAGGCGGGTTGAGACAGGCGGGCTGAGACAGACGGGCTGACACAGACGGGCTAAGACTGACGGTCTGAAACAGATGGCCTGAGACAGATGGTCTGAGACAGACGGTCTGAGACAGGCGGGCTGCGACAGGCGGGCTCAGACGGACGGTCTGAGACAGATGGTCTGAGACAGACGGTCTCAGACAGACGGTCTGAGACAGGCGGGCTGAGACAGTTGGGCTGAGACAGGCGGGCTGAGACAGTTGGTCTGAGACAGACAGTCTCAGACAGACGGACTGAGACAGGCGGGCTGCGACAGGCGGGCTCAGACGGACGGTCTGAGACAGATGTTCTGAGACAGAAGGGCTAAGACCGACAGCCTGAGACAGATGGTGTGGGATAGATGGTCTGAGACAGACGGTCTGAGACAGGCGAACTGCGACAGGCGGGCTGAGTCAGCCGGGCAGAGACAGGCGGGCCCAGACAGACGGTCTAAGACCGACGGCCTGAGACAGATGGTCTGAGACATATGGCATGAGACAGACGGTCTGAGACCGGCGGTCTGAGACAGGTGGTCTGAGACAGACGGGCTAAGACCGACAGCCTGAGATAGATGGTGTGGGACATATGGTTTGAGACAGACGGTCTGAGACAGGCGGTCTCAGACAGACGATCTGCGACAGGCGGGCTGAGATAGGCGGGCAGAGTCAGTTGGTCTGAGACAGACGGTCTCAGACAGACGGACTGAGGCATGCGGGCAGAGACAGGCGGTCTGAGACAGATGGTCTGAGCAGACGGTCTGAGACAGGCGGTCTGAGACAGTTGGTCTGAGACAGATGGTCTGAGACAGACGGTCCGAGACAGGCGGTCCGAGACACACGGCCTGGGACAGACCGTCTGAGACAGACGGGCAGAGACAGGCGGGCTGAGACAGGCTGGCTGAGACAATTGGTCTGAGACAGACGGTCTCAGACAGACGGACTGAGACAGGCGGACTGAGACAGGCGGGCCGAGACAGACGGTCTCAGGCAGACGGTCTGAGTCAGACGGACAGAGACAGATGGATAGAGACAGGCGGGCTGAGACAGGCGGGCTGAGACAGACAGTCTGAGACAGACGGTCTGAGACAGATGGTCTGAGACAGTTGGTATGAGACAAACGGTCTCAGACAGACGGACTGAGACAGGTGGGCTGCGCCAGACGGGCTCAGACAGACGGTCTGAGACAGATGGTCTGAGACAGACGGTCTCAGACAGACGGACTGAGACAGGCGGGCTGAGACAGGCGGGCTGAGACAGACGGGCAAAGACCGACGGCCTGAGACAATTGGTCTGAGACAGGCGGGCTGCGACAGTGGGTCTGAGACAGACGGTCTCAGACAGACGGACTGAGACAGGCGGGCTGAGACAGGCGGGCTGAGACAGACGGTCTGAGACAGTTGGTCTGAGACAGACGGTCTCAGACAGACGGACTGAGACAGGCGGGCTGCGACAGGCGGGCTCAGACAGACGGTCTGAGACAGATGGTCTGAGACAGACGGTCTCAGACAGACGGTCTGAGACAGGCGGGATGAGACAGGCGGGCTGAGAAAGTTGGTCTGAAACAGGCGGGCTGAGACAGACGGACTGAGACAGGCGGGCTGAGACAGGCGGGCTGAGACAGTTGGTCTGAGACAGAGGGTCTCAGACAGACGGACTGAGACAGGCGGGTTGACACAGACGGGCTAAGACTGACGGTCTGAGACAGATGGCCTGAGACAGGCGGGCTGAGACAGACGGTCTGAGACAGGCGGTCTCAGACAGACGGACTGAGACAGGCGGGCTGTGACAGGCGGGCTCAGACAGACGGTCTGAGACAGATGGTCTGAGACAGACGGTCTCAGACAGACGGTCTGAGACAGGCGGGCTGAGACAGGCGGACTGAGACAGGTGGGCTGCGCCAGACGGGCTCAGACAGACGGTCTGAGACAGATGGTCTGAGACATACGGTCTCAGACAGACGGACTGAGACAGGCGGGCTGAGACAGGCGGACTGAGACAGACGGGCAAAGACCGACGGCCTGAGACAGTTGGTCTGAGACAGGCGGGCTGCGACAGTGGGTCCGGGACAGACGGTCTCAGACAGACGGACTGAGACAGACGGACTGAGACACGCGGGCTGCGACAGGCGGGCTCAGACGGACGGTCTGAGACAGACGGTCTCAGACAGACGGACAGAGACAGGCGGGCCGGGACAAACGGGCTAAGACTGACGGTCTCAGACAGATGGCCTGAGACAGACGATCTGAGACAGACGGTCTGAGACAGGCGGTCTGAGACAGTTGCTCTGAGACAGACAGTCTCAGACAGACGGACTGAGACAGGCGGGCTCAGACGGACGGTCTGAGACAGATGGTCCCAGAAAGACGGACTGAGACAGGCGGGTTGAGACGGGCGGGCTGAGACAGGCGGGCTGACACAGACGGGCTAAGACTGACGGTCTGAGACAGATGGCCTGAGGCAGACGGTCTGAGACAGACGGTCTGCGACAGGCGGTCTGAGACAGTTGGTCTGAGACAGACAGTCTCAGACTGACGGACTGAGACAGGCGGGCTCAGGCGGACGGTCTGAGACAGTTGGTCTGAAACAGGCGGGCTGAGACAGACGGACTGAGTCAGGCGGGCTGAGACAGGCGGTCTGAGACAGTTGGTCTGAGACAGACAGTCCCAGACAGACGGACTGGGACAGGCGGGCTGCGACAGGCGGGCTCAGACGGACGGTCTGAGACAGATGGTCTGAGACAGACGGACTGAGACAGGCGGGTTGAGACAGGCGGGCTGAGACAGACGGGCTGACACAGACGGGCTAAGACTGACGGTCTGAGACAGATGGCCTGAGACAGATGGTCTGAGACAGACGGTCTGAGGCAGGCGGTCTGAGACAGTTGGTCTGAGACAGACAGTCTCAGACAGACGGACTGAGACAGGCGGGCTGCGACAGGCGGGCTCAGAAGGACGGTCTGAGACAGATGTTCTGAGACAGAAGGGCTAAGACCGACAGCCTGAGACAGATGGTGTGGGATAGATGGTCTGAGACAGACGGTCTGAGACAGGCGAACTGCGACAGGCGGGCTGAGTCAGCCGGGCAGAGACAGGCGGGCCCAGACAGACGGTCTAAGACCGACGGCCTGAGACAGATGGTCTGAGACAGATGGCATGAGACAGACGGTCTGAGACCGGCGGTCTGAGACAGGTGGTCTGAGACAGACGGGCTAAGACCGACAGCCTGAGATAGATGGTGTGGGACATATGGTTTGAGACAGACGGTCTGAGACAGGCGGTCTCAGACAGACGATCTGCGACAGGCGGGCTGAGATAGGCGGGCAGAGTCAGTTGGTCTGAGACAGACGGTCTCAGACAGACGGACTGAGGCATGCGGGCTGAGACAGGCGGTCTGAGACAGATGGTCTGAGCAGACGGTCTGAGACAGGCGGTCTGAGACAGTTGGTCTGAGACAGATGGTCTGAGACAGACGGTCCGAGACAGGCGGTCCGAGACACACGGCCTGGGACAGACCGTCTGAGACAGACGGGCAGAGACAGGCGGGCTGAGACAGGCTGGCTGAGACAGTTGATCTGAGACAGACGGTCTCAGACAGACGGACTGAGACAGGCGGACTGAGACAGGCGGGCTGAGACAGACGGTCTCAGGCAGACAGTCTGAGACAGACGGTCTGAGACAGATGGTCTGAGACAGTTGGTATGAGACAAACGGTCTCAGACAGACGGACTGAGACAGGTGGGCTGCGCCAGACGGGCTCGGACAGACGGTCTGAGACAGATGGTCTGAGACAGACGGTCTCAGACAGACGGACTGAGACAGGCGGGCTGAGACAGACGGGCAAAGACCGACGGTCTGAGACAGATGGTCTGAGAGAGACGGACTGAGACAGGCGGGTTGAGACAGGCGGGCTGAGACAGACGGGCTGACACAGACGGGCTAAGACTGACGGTCTGAGACAGATGGCCTGAGACAGATGGTCTGAGACAGACGGTCTGAGGCAGGCGGTCTGAGACAGTTGGTCTGAGACAGACAGTCTCAGACAGACGGACTGAGGCAGGCGGGCTCAGACGGACGGTCTGAGACAGATGGTCTCAGACAGACGGACTGAGACAGGCGGGTTGAGACAGGCGGGCTGAGACAGACGGGCTGACACAGACGGGCTAAGACTGACGGTTTGCGACTGATGGCCTGAGACAGACGGGCTGTGACAGGCGGTCTGAGACAGTTGGTCTGAGACAGACAGTCTCAGACTGACGGACTGAGACAGGCGGGCTCAGGCGGACGGTCTGAGACAGTTGGTCTGAAACAGGCGGGCTGAGACAGACGGACTGAGTCAGGCGGGCTGAGACAGGCGGTCTGAGACAGTTGGTCTGAGACAGACAGTCCCAGACAGACGGACTGGGACAGGCGGGCTGCGACAGGCGGGCTCAGACGGACGGTCTGAGACAGATGGTCTGAGACAGACGGACTGAGACAGGCGGGTTGAGACAGGCGGGCTGAGACAGACGGGCTGACACAGACGGGCTAAGACTGACGGTCTGAGACAGATGGCCTGAGACAGATGGTCTGAGACAGACGGTCTGAGGCAGGCGGTCTGAGACAGTTGGTCTGAGACAGACAGTCTCAGACAGACGGACTGAGACAGGCGGGCTGCGACAGGCGGGCTCAGACGGACGGTCTGAGACAGATGTTCTGAGACAGAAGGGCTAAGACCGACAGCCTGAGACAGATGGTGTGGGATAGATGGTCTGAGACAGACGGTCTGAGACAGGCGAACTGCGACAGGCGGGCTGAGTCAGCCGGGCAGAGACAGGCGGGCCCAGACAGACGGTCTAAGACCGACGGCCTGAGACAGATGGTCTGAGACAGATGGCATGAGACAGACGGTCTGAGACCGGCGGTCTGAGACAGGTGGTCTGAGACAGACGGGCTCAGACCGACAGCCTGAGATAGATGGTGTGGGACATATGGTTTGAGACAGACGGTCTGAGACAGGCGGTCTCAGACAGACGATCTGCGACAGGCGGGCTGAGATAGGCGGGCAGAGTCAGTTGGTCTGAGACAGACGGTCTCAGACAGACGGACTGAGACAGGCGGACTGAGACAGGCGGGCTGAGACAGACGGTCTCAGGCAGACAGTCTGAGACAGACGGTCTGAGACAGATGGTCTGAGACAGTTGGTATGAGACAAACGGTCTCAGACAGACGGACTGAGACAGGTGGGCTGCGCCAGACGGGCTCAGACAGACGGGCTGAGACAGATGGTCTGAGACAGACGGTCTCAGACAGACGGACTGAGACAGGCGGGCTGAGACAGACGGGCAAAGACCGACGGCCTGAGACAGTTGGTCTGAGACAGGCGGGCTGCGACAGTGGGTCCGGGACAGACGGTCTCAGACAGACGGACTGAGACAGACGGACTGAGACACGCGGGCTGCGACAGGCGGGCTCAGACGGACGGTCTGAGACAGACGGTCTCAGACAGACGGACAGAGACAGGCGGGCTGGGACAAACGGGCTAAGACTGACGGTCTCAGACAGATGGCCTGAGACAGACGATCTGAGACAGACGGTCTGAGACAGGCGGTCTGAGACAGTTGCTCTGAGACAGACAGTCTCAGACAGACGGACTGAGACAGGCGTGCTCAGACGGACGGTCTGAGACAGATGGTCCCGGAAAGACGGACTGAGACAGGCGGGTTGAGACGGGCGGGCTGAGACAGGCGGGCTGACACAGACGGGCTAAGACTGACGGTCTGAGACAGATGGCCTGAGGCAGACGGTCTGAGACAGACGGTCTGCGACAGGCGGTCTGAGACAGATGGTCTGAGACAGACGGTCTCAGACAGACGGTCTGAGACAGGCGGGCTGAGACAGGCGGACTGAGACAGTTGGTCTGAGACAGAGGGTCTCAGACAGACGGACTGAGACAGGCGGGTTGAGACAGGCGGGCTGAGACAGACGGGCTGAGACAGTTGGTCTGAGTCAGACGGACAGAGGCATATGGACAGAGACAGACGGGCTGACACAGACGGGCTAAGACTGACGGTCTGAGACAGTTGGTCTGAAACAGGCGGGCTGAGACAGACGGACTGAGACAGGCTGGCTGAGACAGCCGGGCTGAGACAGTTGGTCTGAGACAGTTGGTCTGAGACAGACGGTCTCAGACAGACGGACTGAGACAGGCGGGCTGCGACAGGCGGGCTCAGACAGACGGTCTGAGACAGATGGTCTGAGACAGACGGTCTCAGACAGACGGCCTGAGACGGGCGGGCTGAGGCAGGCGGGCTGAGAAAGTTGGTCTGAAACAGGCGGGCTGAGACAGACGGACTGAGACAGGCTGGCTGAGACAGCCGGGCTGAGACAGTTGGTCTGAGACGGAGGGTCTCAGACAGACGGACTGAGACAGGCGGGTTGAGACAGGCGGGCTGAGACAGACGGGCTGAGACAGTTGGTCTGAGTCAGACGGACAGAGACATATGGACAGAGACAGACGGGCTGACACAGACGGGCTACGACTGACGGTATGAGACAGATGGCCTGAGACAGATGGTCTGAGACAGACGGTCTGAGACAGGCGGTCCGAGACAGGCGGCCTGAGACAGTTGGTCTGAAACAGACGTTCCCAAACAGACGGACTGAGACAGGCGGGCCTCGACAGGCGGGCTGAGACAGACGGGCTGAGACAGTTGGTCTGAGACAGAGGGTCTCAGACAGACGGACTGAGACAGGCGCGTGCAGACAGGCGGGTGCAGACAGGCGGGCTGAGACAGTTGGTCTGAAACAGACGTTCTCAGACAGACGGACTGAGACATGCGGGCAGCGACAGGCGGGCTCAGACAGACGGTCTGAGACAGATGGTCAGAGACAGACGGTCTCAGACAGACCGTCTGAGACAGGCGGGCTGAGACAGACGGGCTGACACAGACGGGCTAAAAGAGACGGTCTGAGACAGATGGCCTGAGACAGACGGTCTGAGACAGACGGTCTGAGACAGGCGGTCTGAGACAGGCGGCCTGAGACAGGCGGGCTGAGAAAGTTGGTCTGAAACAGGCGGGCTGAGACAGACGGTCTGAGACAGATGGTCTGAGACAGACGGTCTCAGACAGACGGACTGAGACAGGCGGGTTGAGACAGGCGAGCTGAGACAGACGGGCTGAGACAGTTGGTCTGAAACAGACGTTCTCAAACAGGCGGGCTGAGACAGACGGACTGAGACAGGCTGGCTGAGACAGCCGGGCTGAGACAGTTGGTCTGAGACGGAGGGTCTCAGACAGACGGACTGAGACAGGCGGGTTGAGACAGGCGGGCTGAGACAGACGGGCTGAGACAGTTGGTCTGAGTCAGACGGACAGAGACATATGGACAGAGACAGACGGGCTGACACAGACGGGCTACGACTGACGGTATGAGACAGATGGCCTGAGACAGATGGTCTGAGACAGACGGTCTGAGACAGGCGGTCCGAGACAGGCGGCCTGAGACAGTTGGTCTGAAACAGACGTTCCCAAACAGACGGACTGAGACAGGCGGGCCTCGACAGGCGGGCTGAGACAGACGGGCTGAGACAGTTGGTCTGAGACAGAGGGTCTCAGACAGACGGACTGAGACAGGCGCGTGCAGACAGGCGGGTGCAGACAGGCGGGCTGAGACAGTTGGTCTGAAACAGACGTTCTCAGACAGATGGACTGAGACATGCGGGCTGCGACAGGCGGGCTCAGACAGACGGTCTGAGACAGATGGTCAGAGACAGACGGTCTCAGACAGACCGTCTGAGACAGGCGGGCTGAGACAGACGGGCTGACACAGACGGGCTAAAAGAGACGGTCTGAGACAGATGGCCTGAGACAGACGGTCTGAGACAGACGGTCTGAGACAGACGGTCTGAGACAGGCGGTCTGAGACAGTTGGTCTTAGACAGACAGTCTCAGACAGACGGACTGAGACAGGCGGGCTGCGACAGGCGGGCTAAGACTGACGGTCTGAGACAGATGGCCTGAGACAGACGGTCTGAGACAGACGGTCTGAGACAGGCGGTCTGAGACAGGCGGCCTGAGACAGGCGGGCTGAGAAAGTTGGTCTGAAACAGGCGGGCTGAGACAGACGGTCTGAGACAGATGGTCTGAGACAGACGGTCTCAGACAGACGGACTGAGACAGGCGGGTTGAGACAGGCGAGCTGAGACAGACGGGCTGAGACAGTTGGTCTGAAACAGACGTTCTCAAACAGACGGACTGAGACAGGCGGGCCTCGACAGGCGCGCTGAGAGAGACGGGCTGAGACAGTTGGTCTGAGACAGAGGGTCTCAGACAGACGGACTGAGACAGGCGGGTGCAGACAGGCGGGTGCAGACAGGCGGGTGCAGACAGGCGGGCTGAGACAGACGGTCTCAGACGGACAGAGACATATGGACAGAGACATATGGACAGAGACAGACGGGCTGACACAGACGGCCTGAGACAGTTGGTCTGAAACAGACGTTCTCAAACAGACGGACTGAGACAGGCGGCCTGAGACAGGCGGGATGAGACAGTTGGACAGAGACAGACGGTCTGAGACAGACGGTCTGAGACTGACGGGCGGAGACAGGCGGACTGAGACAGGCGGGCTGAGACAGACGGTCTCAGACAGACGGTCTGAGACAGGCGGTCTGAGACAGTTGGTCTGAGACAGACGGTCTCAGACAGACGGACTGAGACAGGTGGGCTGCGCCAGACGGGCTGAGACAGACGGTCTGATACAGATGGGCTGAGACAGACGGTCTCAGACAGACGGACTGAGACAGGCGGGCTGAGACAGACGGGATGAGACAGATGGTCTGCGACAGACGGTCTCAGACAGACGGACAGAGACAGATGGACAGAGACAGGCAGGCTGGGACAAACGGGCTAAGACTGACGGTCTCAGACAGATGGCCTGAGACAGATGGACAGAGACAGGCTGGCTGGGACAAACGGGCTAAGACTGACGGTCTCAGACAGATGGCCTGAGACAGACGATCTGAAACAGACGGTTTCAGACAGACGGTCTGAGACAGGCGGGCTGAGACAGGCGGGCTCAGACGGACGGTCTGAGACAGATGGTCTCAGACAGACGGACTGAGACAGGCGGGTTGAGACAGGCGGGCTGAGACAGACGGGCTGACACAGACGGGCTAAGACTGACGGTTTGCGACAGATGGCCTGAGACAGACGGTCTGAGACAGACGGTCTGCGACAGGCGGTCTGAGACAGTTGGTCTGAGACGGACAGTCTCAGACAGACGGACTGAGACAGGCGGGCTCAGACGGACGGTCTGAGACAGATGGTCTCAGACAGACGGACTGAGACAGGCGGGTTGAGACAGACGGGCTGAGACAGACGGGCTGACACAGACGGGCTAAGACTGACGGTTTGCGACAGATGGCCTGAGACAGACGGTCTGAGACAGACGGTCTGCGACAGGCGGTCTGAGACAGTTGGTCTGAGACAGACAGTCTCAGACAGACGGACTGAGACAGGCGGGCTCAGACGGACGGTCTGAGACAGTTGGTCTGAAACAGGCGGGCTGAGACAGGCGGGCTGCGACAGGCGGGCGAAGACAGACGGTCTGAGACAGATGGTCTGAGGCAGACGGTCTGAGACAGATGGTCTGAGGCAGACGGTCTCAGACAGACGGTATGAGACAGGCGGGCTGAGACAGACGGTCTCAGACAGACGGTCTGAGTCAGGCGGCCTGAGACAGGCGGGCTGCGACAGGCGGGCGAAGACAGACGGTCTGAGACAGATGGTCTGAGGCAGACGGTCTGAGACAGATGGTCTGAGGCAGACGGTCTCAGACAGACGGTATGAGACAGGCGGGCTGAGACAGGCTGGCTGAGCCAGTTGGTCTGAGAGAGACGGTCTCAGGCAGGCGGACTGAGACAGGCGGACTGAGACAGGCGGGCTGAGACAGACGGTCGCAGACAGACGGTCTGAGACAGGCGGTCTGAGACAGTTGGTCTGAGACAGACGGTCTCAGACAGACGGACTGAGACAGGTGGGCTGCGCCAGACGGGCTGAGACAGACGGTCTGAGACAGATGGGCTGAGACAGACGGTCTCAGACCGACGGACTGAGACAGGCGGGCTGAGACAGTTGGACAGAGACAGACGGTCTCAGACAGACGGACTGAGACAGGCGGGCTGAGGCAGGCGGGCTGAGACAGACGGGATGAGACAGTTGGACAGAGACAGACGGTCTGAGACAGACGGTCTGAGACAGACGGTCTGAGACAGACGGTCTGAGACAGACGGTCTGAGATTGCCGGGCAGAGACAGGCGGGCTGAGACAGACGGGCCAAGACCGACGGCCTGAGATAGATGGTGTGGGACAGATGGTCTGAGACAGACGGGCTGAGACAGTTGGTCTGAGACAGACGGTCTCAGACAGACGGACTGAGACAGGCGGGCTGCGACAGGCGGGCTCAGACAGACGGTCTGAGACAGGCGGGCTGAGACACGCGGGTTGAGGCAGGCGGGCTGAGACAGGTGGTCTGAGACAGATGGCATGAGACAGACGGTCTGAGACAGATGGTCTGAGACAGACAGGCTAAGACCGACAGCCTGAGATAGATGGTGTGGGACAGATGGTCTGAGACAGACGGTCTGAGACAGGCGGCCTGAGACAGTTGGTCTGAGACAGACGGTCTCAAACAGAGGGATTGAGACAGGCGGGCTGAGACAGGCGGGCTGAGACAGGCGGGCTGTGGCAGCCGGGCTGAGACAGACGGGCTGAGACAGGTGGTCTGAGACAGATGGCATGAGACAGACGGTCTGAGACAGATGGTCTGAGACAGACAGGCTAAGACCGACAGCCTGAGATAGATGGTGTGGGACAGATGGTCTGAGACAGACGGTCTCAGACAGACGGACTGAGACAGGCGGGCTGCGACAGGCGGGCTCAGACAGACGGTCTGAGACAGATGGTCTGAGACAGACGGTCTCAGACAGACGGCCTGAGACGGGCGGGCTGAGACAGGCGGGCTGAGAAAGTTAGTCTGAAACAGACGTTCTCAGACAGACGGACTGAGACAGACGGTCTGAGACAGACGGTCTGAGACAGGCGGTCTGAGACAGGCGGGCTGAGACAGGCGGGCTGAAACAGTTGGTCTGAAACAGACGTTCTCAAACAGACGGACTGAGACAGGCGGGCCTCGACAGGCGCGCTGAGAGAGACGGGCTGAGACAGTTGGTCTGAGACAGAGGGTCTCAGACAGACGGACTGAGACAGGCGGGTGCAGACAGGCGGGTGCAGACAGGCGGGCTGAGACAGACGGTCTCAGACGGACGGTCTGAGTCAGACGGACAGAGACATATGGACAGAGACAGACGGGCTGACACAGACGGTCTGAGACAGATGGTCTGAGACAGACGGTCTCAGACAGACGGTATGTGACAGGCGGGCTGAGACGGGCGGGCTGTGAAAGTTGGTCTGAAACAGGCGGGCTAAGACAGACGGTCTGAGACAGATGGCCTGAGACAGACGATCTGAGACACACGGACAGAGACAGGCGGTCTGAGACAGTTGGTCTGAGACAGACAGTCTCAGACAGACGGACTGAGACAGGCGGGCTGCGACAGGCGGGCTCAGACGGACGGTCTGAGACAGATGGTCTGAGACACACGGTCTCAGACAGACGGTCTCAGACAGGCGGGCTGAGACAGGCGGGCTGAGACAGGCGGGCTGAGACAGGCGGGCTGAGACAGTTGGTCTGAGACAGACAGTCTCAGACAGACGGACTGAGACAGGCGGGCTGCGACAGGCGGGCTCAGACGGACGGTCTGAGCCAGATGGTCTCAGAAAGACGGACTGAGACAGGCGGGTTGAGACGGGCGGGCTGAGACAGGCGGGCTGACACAGACGGGCTAAGACTGACGGTCTGAGACAGATGGCCTGAGGCAGACGGTCTGAGACAGACGGTCTGCGACAGGCGTTCTGAGACAGTTGGTCTGAGACAGACAGTCTCAGACAGACGGACTGAGACAGGCGGGCTCAGACGGACGGACTGAGACATGCGGGCTGCGACAGGCGGGCTCAGACAGACGGTCTGAGACAGATGGTCAGAGACAGACGGTCTCAGACAGACCGTCTGAGACAGGCGGGCTGAGACAGACGGGCTGACACAGACGGGCTAAGACTGACGGTCTGAGACAGATGGCCTGAGACAGACGGTCTGAGACAGACGGTCTGTGACAGGCGGTCTGAGACAGGCGGGCTGAGACAGGCGGGCTGAGAAAGTTGGTCTGAAACAGGCGGGTTGAGACCGACGGACTGAGACAGGCGGGCTGAGGCAGGCGGGCTGGGACAGACGGGATGAGACAGTTGGACCGAGACAGACGGTCTGAGACAGGCGGGCTGAGACAGGCGGGTTGAGACAGGCGAGCTGAGACAGGTGGTCTGAGACAGATGGCATGAGACAGACGGTCTGAGACAGATGGTCTGAGACAGACAGGCTAAGACCGACAGCCTGAGATAGATGGTGTGGGACAGATGGTCTGAGACAGACGGTCTGAGACAGGCGGCCTGAGACAGTTGGTCTGAGACAGACGGTCTCAAACAGAGGGATTGAGACAGGCGGGCCTCGACAGGCGGGCTGAGACAGGCGGGCTGTGGCAGCCAGGCTGAGACAGACGGGCTGAGACAGGTGGTCTGAGACAGATGGCATGAGACAGACGGTCTGAGACAGATGGTCTGAGACAGACAGGCTAAGACCGACAGCCTGAGATAGATGGTGTGGGACAGATGGTCTGAGACAGACGGTCTCAGACAGACGGACTGAGACAGGCGGGCTGCGACAGGCGGTCTCAGACAGACGGTCTGAGTCAGACGGACAGAGACAGATGGACAGAGACAGGCGAGCTGAGACAAACGGTCCAAGACTGACGGTCTGAGACATATGGCCTGAGACAGATGGTCTGAGACAGACGGTCTGAGACAGATGGTCTGAGACAGTTGGTCTGAGACAAACGGTCTCGGACAGACGGACTGAGACAGGTGGGCTGCGCCAGACGGGCTCAGACAGACGGTCTGAGACAGATGGTCTGAGACAGACGGTCTCAGACAGACGGACTGAGACAGGCGGGCTGAGACAGGCGGGCTGAGACAGACGGGCAAAGACCGACGGCCTGAGACAGTTGGTCTGAGACAGGCGGGCTGCGACAGTGGGTCTGAGACAGACGGTCTCAGACAGACGGACTGAGACAGGCGGGCTGAGACAGGCGGGCTGAGACAGACGGTCTGAGACAGACGGGCAGAGACAGACGGGATGAGACAGTTGGACAGAGACAGACGCTCTGAGACAGACGGTCTGAGACTGACGGGCAGAGACAGGCGCGCTCAGACAGACGGGCTAAGACCGACGGCCTGAGACAGATGGTCTGAGACAGATGGCATGAGACAGACGGTCTGAGACAGATGGCCTGAGACAGACAGGCTAAGACCGACAGCCTGAGATAGATGGTGTGGGACAGATGGTCTGAGACAGACGGTCTGAGACAGGCGGCCTGAGACAGTTGGTCTGAGACAGACGGTCTCAAACAGACGGACTGAGACAGGCGGGCCTCGACAGGCGGGCTGTGACAGACGGGCTGAGACAGTTGGTCTGAGACACACGGTCTCAGACAGACGGACTGAGACAGGCGGGCTGAGACAGTTGGTCTGAGACAGACGGTCTCAGAGAGACGGACTGAGACAGGCGGGCCGAGACAGACGGTCTCAGACAGACGGTCTGAGTCAGACGGACAGAGACAGGCGGGTGAGACAGACGGCTAAGACTGACGGTCTGAGACAGATGGCCTGAGACAGATGGTCTGAGACAGACGGTCTCAGACAGACGGACCGAGACAGGCGGACTGAGACAGGCGGGCTGAGACAGACGGTCTCAGACAGACGGACTGAGACAGGTGGGCTGCGCCAGACGGGCTGAGACAGACGGTCTGAGACAGATGGGCTGAGACAGGCGGGCTGAGACAGACGGTCTGAGGCAGGCGGGCTGAGACAGGCGGGCTGAGACAGACGGTCTGAGACGGGCGGCCTGAGACAGTTGGTCTGAGACAAACGGTCTCAGACAGACGGACTGAGACAGGTGGGCTGCGCCAGACGGGCTCAGACAGACGGTCTGAGACAGATGGTCTGAGACAGACGGTCTCAGACAGACGGACTGAGACAAGCGGGCTGAGACAGGCGGGCTGAGATAGACGGGCAAAGACCGACGGCCTGAGACAGTTGGTCTGAGACAGGCGGGCTAAGACAGTGGGTCTGAGACAGACGGTCTCAGACAGACGGACTGAGACAGGCGGGCTGAGACAGGCGGGCTGAGACAGACGGTCTGAGACAGACGGGCAGAGACAGACGGGATGAGACAGTTGGACAGAGACAGACGGTCTGAGACAGACGGTCTGAGACTGACGGGCAGAGACAGGCGCGCTCAGACAGACGGGCTAAGACCGACGGCGTGAGACAGATGGTCTGAGACAGGCGGGCTGCGACAGTGGGTCTGAGACAGACGGTCTCAGACAGACGGACTGAGACAGGCGGGCTGAGACAGGCGGGCTGAGACAGACGGTGTGAGACAGACGGGCAGAGACAGACGGGATGAGACAGATGGCATGAGACAGACGGTCTGAGACAGATGGTCTGAGACAGACAGGCTAAGACCGACAGCCTGAGATAGATGGTGTGGGACAGATGGTCTGAGACAGACGGTCTGAGACAGGCGGCCTGAGACAGTTGGTCTGAGACAGACGGTCTCAAACAGACGGACTGAGACAGGCGGGCCTCGACAGGCGGGCTGTGACAGACGGGCTGAGACAGTTGGTCTGAGACACACGGTCTCAGACAGACGGACTGAGACAGGCGGGCTGAGACAGTTGGTCTGAGACAGACGGTCTCAGAGAGACGGACTGAGACAGGCGGGCCGAGACAGACGGTCTCAGACAGACGGTCTGAGTCAGACGGACAGAGACAGGCGGGTGAGACAGACGGCTAAGACTGACGGTCTGAGACAGATGGCCTGAGACAGATGGTCTGAGACAGACGGTCTCAGACAGACGGACCGAGACAGGCGGACTGAGACAGGCGGGCTGAGACAGACGGTCTCAGACAGACGGACTGAGACAGGTGGGCTGCGCCAGACGGGCTGAGACAGACGGTCTGAGACAGATGGGCTGAGACAGGCGGGCTGAGACAGACGGTCTGAGGCAGGCGGGCTGAGACAGGCGGGCTGAGACAGACGGTCTGAGACGGGCGGCCTGAGACAGTTGGTCTGAGACAAACGGTCTCAGACAGACGGACTGAGACAGGTGGGCTGCGCCAGACGGGCTCAGACAGACGGTCTGAGACAGATGGTCTGAGACAGACGGTCTCAGACAGACGGACTGAGACAGGCGGGCTGAGACAGGCGGGCTGAGATAGACGGGCAAGGACCGACGGCCTGAGACAGTTGGTCTGAGACAGGCGGGCTAAGACAGTGGGTCTGAGACAGACGGTCTCAGACAGACGGACTGAGACAGGCGGGCTGAGACAGGCGGGCTGAGACAGACGGTCTGAGACAGACGGGCAGAGACAGACGGGATGAGACAGTTGGACAGAGACAGACGGTCTGAGACAGACGGTCTGAGACTGACGGGCAGAGACAGGCGCGCTCAGACAGACGGGCTAAGACCGACGGCGTGAGACAGATGGTCTGAGACAGGCGGGCTGCGACAGTGGGTCTGAGACAGACGGTCTCAGACAGACGGACTGAGACAGGCGGGCTGAGACAGGCGGGCTGAGACAGACGGTGTGAGACAGACGGGCAGAGACAGACGGGATGAGACAGATGGCATGAGACAGACGGTCTGAGACAGATGGTCTGAGACAGACAGGCTAAGACCGACAGCCTGAGATAGATGGTGTCGGACAGATGGTCTGAGACAGACGGTCTCAGACAGACGGACTGAGACAGGCGGGCTGCGACAGGCGGTCTCAGACAGACGGTCTGAGTCAGACGGACAGAGACAGATGGACAGAGACAGGCGAGCTGAGACAAACGGTCCAAGACTGACGGTCTGAGACAGATGGCCTGAGACAGATGGTCTGAGACAGACGGTCTCAGACAGACGGACTGAGACAGGCGGACTGAGACAGGCGGGCTGAGACAGACGGTCTCAGACAGACGGTCTGAGACAGGCGGTCTGAGACAGTTCGTCTGAGACAGACGGTCTCAGACCGACGGACTGAGACAGGTGGGCTGCGCCAGACGGGCTGAGACAGACGGTCTGAGACAGAGGGGCTGAGACAGACGGTCTCAGACAGACGGACTGCGACAGGCGGGCTGCGACAGGCGGGCTGAGACAGGCGGTCTGAGACAGTTGGTCTGAGACAGACAGTCTCAGACAGACGGACTGAGACAGGCGGGCTGCGACAGGCGGGCTCAGACGGACGGTCTGAGACAGGCGGGCTGAGACAGGCGGGCTGAGACAGACGGTCTGAGGCAGGCGGGCTGAGACAGGCGGGCTAAGACAGGCGGGCTGAGTCAGGCGGGTTGCGACAGGCGGGCTAAGACAGACGGTCTGAGACAGATGGTCTGAGGCAGACGGTCTGAGACAGATGGTCTGAGGCAGACGGTCTCAGACAGACGGTATGAGACAGGCGGGCTGAGACAGGCTGGCTGAGCCAGTTGGTCTGAGACAGACGGTCTCAGACAGACGGACTGAGACAGGCGGACTGAGACAGGCGGGCTGAGACAGACGGTCTCAGACAGATGGTCTGAGACAGGCGGTCTGAGACAGTTCGTCTGAGACAGACGGTCTCAGACAGACGGACTGAGACAGGTGGGCTGCGCCAGACGGGCTGAGACAGACGGTCTGAGACAGATGGGCTGAGACAGACGGTCTCAGACAGACGGACTGAGACAGGCGGGCTGCGGCAGGCGGGCTGAGACAGGCGGGCTGAGACAGTTGGTCTGAGACAGATGGTCTCAGACAGACGGTCTGAGGCAGGCGGTCTCAGACAGACGGTATGAGACAGGCGGGCTGAGAAAGGCTGGCTGAGCCAGTTGGTCTGAGACAGACGGTCTCAGACAGACGGACTGAGACAGGCGGACTGAGACAGGCGGGCTGAGACAGACGGTCTCAGACAGACGGGCTAAGACCGACAGCCTGAGATAGATGGTGTGGACATATGGTTTGAGACAGACGGTCTGAGACAGGCGGTCTCAGACAGACGATCTGCGACAGGCGGGCTGAGATAGGCGGGATGAGTCAGTTGGTCTGAGACAGACGGTCTCAGACAGACGGACTGAGACATGCGGTCTGAGACAGGCGGTCTGAGACAGATGGTCTGAGACAGACGGTCTGAGGCAGACGGTCTCAGACAGACGGTATGAGACAGGCGGGCTGAGACAGACGGTCTCAGACAGACGGTCTGAGTCAGGCGGCCTGAGACAGGCGGGCTGCGACAGGCGGGCGAAGACAGACGGTCTGAGACAGATGGTCTGAGGCAGACGGTCTGAGACAGATGGTCTGAGGCAGACGGTCTCAGACAGACGGTATGAGACAGGCGGGCTGAGACAGGCTGGCTGAGCCAGTTGGTCTGAGAGAGACGGTCTCAGGCAGGCGGACTGAGACAGGCGGACTGAGACAGGCGGGCTGAGACAGACGGTCTCAGACAGACGGTCTGAGACAGGCGGTCTGAGACAGTTGGTCTGAGACAGACGGTCTCAGACAGACGGACTGAGACAGGTGGGCTGCGCCAGACGGGCTGAGACAGACGGTCTGAGACAGATGGGCTGAGACAGATGGTCTCAGACCGACGGACTGAGACAGGCGGGCTGAGACAGTTGGACAGAGACAGACGGTCTCAGACAGACGGACTGAGACAGGCGGGCTGAGGCAGGCGGGCTGAGACAGACGGGATGAGACAGTTGGACAGAGACAGACGGTCTGAGACAGACGGTCTGAGACAGACGGTCTGAGACAGACGGTCTGAGATTGCCGGGCAGAGACAGGCGGGCTGAGACAGACGGGCCAAGACCGACGGCCTGAGATAGATGGTGTGGGACAGATGGTCTGAGACAGACGGGCTGAGACAGTTGGTCTGAGACAGACGGTCTCAGACAGACGGACTGAGACAAGCGGGCTGCGACAGGCGGGCTCAGACAGACGGTCTGAGACAGGCGGGCTGAGACACGCGGTTTGAGACAGGCGGGCTGAGACAGGTGGTCTGAGACGGATGGCATGAGACAGACGGTCTGAGACAGATGGTCTGAGACAGACAGGCTAAGACCGACAGCCTGAGATAGATGGTGTGGGACAGATGGTCTGAGACAGACGGTCTGAGACAGGCGGCCTGAGACAGTTGGTCTGAGACAGACGGTCTCAAACAGAGGGATTGAGACAGGCGGGCTGAGACAGGCGGGCTGAGACAGGCGGGCTGTGGCAGCCGGGCTGAGACAGACGGGCTGAGACAGGTGGTCTGAGACAGATGGCATGAGACAGACGGTCTGAGACAGATGGTCTGAGACAGACAGGCTAAGACCGACAGCCTGAGATAGATGGTGTGGGACAGATGGTCTGAGACAGACGGTCTCAGACAGACGGACTGAGACAGGCGGGCTGCGACAGGCGGGCTCAGACAGACGGTCTGAGACAGATGGTCTGAGACAGACGGTCTCAGACAGACGGCCTGAGACGGGCGGGCTGAGACAGGCGGGCTGAGAAAGTTAGTCTGAAACAGACGTTCTCAGACAGACGGACTGAGACATGCGGGCTGCGACAGGCGGGCTCAGACAGACGGTCTGAGACAGATGGTCAGAGACAGACGGTCTCAGACAGACCGCCTGAGAGGGCGGGCTGAGACAGACGGGCTGACACAGACGGGCTAAGACTGACGGTCTGAGACAGATGGCCTGAGACAGACGGTCTGAGACAGGCGGCCTGAGACAGTTGGTCTGAGACAGACGGTCTCAAACAGAGGGATTGAGACAGGCGGGCTGAGACAGGCGGGCTGAGACAGGCGGGCTGTGGCAGCCGGGCTGAGACAGACGGGCTGAGACAGGTGGTCTGAGACAGATGGCATGAGACAGACGGTCTGAGACAGATGGTCTGAGACAGACAGGCTAAGACCGACAGCCTGAGATAGATGGTGTGGGACAGATGGTCTGAGACAGACGGTCTCAGACAGACGGACTGAGACAGGCGGGCTGCGACAGGCGGGCTCAGACAGACGGTCTGAGACAGATGGTCTGAGACAGACGGTCTCAGACAGACGGCCTGAGACGGGCGGGCTGAGACAGGCGGGCTGAGAAAGTTAGTCTGAAACAGACGTTCTCAGACAGACGGACTGAGACATGCGGGCTGCGACAGGCGGGCTCAGACAGACGGTCTGAGACAGATGGTCAGAGACAGACGGTCTCAGACAGACCGTCTGAGAGGGCGGGCTGAGACAGACGGTCTGAGACAGACTGTCTGAGACAGACGGTCTGAGACAGACGGTCTGAGGCAGACGGTCTGAGACAGACGGGCTAAGACAGACGGGCTGAGCCAGACGGTCTGAGACAGACGGGCTGAGACAGACAGTCTGAGACAGACGGGCTGTGACAGACGGGCTGAGACAGACGGGCTGAGGCAGACGCTGTGAGACAGACTGTATGAGACTCTGGGACAGAGGCAGACGCACAGACACTGACGGACTGTGACAGACGGCCTGAGACAGACGGTCTGAAACAGACGGTCTGAGACAGACGGTCTGAGACAGACGGTCTGAGACAGACGGTCTGAGACAGACGGTCTGAGACAGACGGTCTGAGACAGACGGTCTGAGACAGACGGTCTGAAACAGACGGTCTGAGACAGACGGTCTGAGACAGACGGGCTGAGACAGACGGTCTCAGACAGACGGTCTGAGACAGGCGGTCTGAGACAGTTCGTCTGAGACAGACGGTCTCAGACCGACGGACTGAGACAGGTGGGCTGCGCCAGACGGGCTGAGACAGACGGTCTGAGACAGATGGGCTGAGACAGACGGTCTCAGACAGACGGACTGCGACAGGCGGGCTGCGACAGGCGGGCTGAGACAGGCGGTCTGAGACAGTTGGTCTGAGACAGACAGTCTCAGACAGACGGACTGAGACAGGCGGGCTGCGACAGGCGGGCTCAGACGGACGGTCTGAGACAGGCGGGCTGAGACAGACGGACTGAGGCAGGCGGGCTCAGACGGACGGTCTGAGACAGATGGTCTCACACAGACGCACTGAGACAGGCGGGCTGCGACAGGCGGGCTAAGACAGACGGTCTGAGACAGATGGTCTGAGGCAGACGGTCTGAGACAGATGGTCTGAGGCAGACGGTCTCAGACAGACGGTATGAGACAGGCGGGCTGAGACAGGCTGGCTGAGCCAGTTGGTATGAGACAGACGGTCTCAGACAGACGGACTGAGACAGGCGGACTGAGACAGGCGGGCTGAGACAGACGGTCTCAGACAGATGGTCTGAGACAGGCGGTCTGAGCCAGTTGGTCTGAGACAGACGGTCTCAGACAGACGGACTGAGACAGGCGGACTGAGACAGGCGGGCTGAGACAGACGGTCTCAGGCAGACGGTCTGAGTCAGACGGACAGAGACAGATGGATAGAGACAGGCGGGCTGAGACAGGCGGGCTGAGACAGGCGGGCTGAGACAGGCGGCTGAGCCAGACCGTCTGAGGCAGGCGGGCTGAGACAGGCGGGCTGAGACAGACGGTCTGAGGCAGGCGGACTGAGACAGGCGGGCTGAGACAGACGGTCTCAGACAGACGGTCTGAGTCAGACGGACAGAGACAGATGGACAGAGACAGGCGGGCTGAGACAAACGGGCTAAGACTGACGGTCTGAGACAGATGGCCTGAGACAGATGGTCTGAGACAGATGGCATGAGACAGACGGTCTGAGACAGATGGTCTGAGACAGTTGGTCTGAGACAAACGGTCTCAGACAGACGGACTGAGACAGGTGGGCTGCGCCAGACGGGCTCAGACAGACGGTCTGAGACAGATGGTCTGAGACATACGGTCTCAGACAGGCGGACTGAGACAGGCGGGCTGAGACAGGCGGACTGAGACAGACGGGCAAAGACCGACGGCCTGAGACACGCGGGCTGCGACAGGCGGGCTCAGACGGACGGTCTGAGACAGACGGTCTCAGACAGACGGACAGAGACAGGCGGGCTGGGACAAACGGGCTAAGACTGACGGTCTCAGACAGATGGCCTGAGACAGACGATCTGAGACAGACGGTCTGAGACAGGCGGTCTGAGACAGTTGCTCTGAGACAGACAGTCTCGGACAGACGGACTGAGACAGGCGGGCTGCGACAGGCGGGCTCAGACGGACGGTCTGAGACAGATGGTCCCAGAAAGACGGACTTAGACAGGCGGGTTGAGACGGGCGGGCTGAGACAGGCGGGCTGACACAGACGGGCTAAGACTGACGGTCTGAGACAGATGGCCTGAGGCAGACGGTCTGAGACAGACGGTCTGCGACAGGCGGTCTGAGACAGTTGGTCTGAGACAGACAGTCTCAGACTGACGGACTGAGACAGGCGGGCTCAGGCGGACGGTCTGAGACAGGCGGTCTGAGACAGTTGGTCTGAGACAGACAGTCTCAGACAGACGGACTGAGACAGGCGGGTTGAGACAGGCGGGCTGAGACAGACGGTCTCAAACAGACGGACTGAGACAGGCGGGCCTCGACAGGCGGGCTGAGACAGACGGTCTCAAACAGACGGACTGAGACAGGCGGGCCTCGACAGGCGGGCTGAGACAGACGGGCTGAGACAGTTGGTCTGAGACAGACGGTCTCAGACAGACGGACTGAGACAGGCGGGCTGTGACAGGCGGGCTCAGACAGACGGTCTGAGACAGATGGTCTGAGACAGACGGTCTCAGACAGACGGTCTGAGACAGGCGGGCTGAGACAGGCAGACTGAGACAGTTGGTCTGAGACAGAGGGTCTCAGACAGACGGACTGAGACAGGCGGGTTGAGACAGGCGGGCTGAGACAGACGGGCTGAGACAGTTGGTCTGAGTCAGACGGACAGAGGCATATGGACAGAGACAGACGGGCTGACACAGACGGGCTAAGACTGACGGTCTGAGACAGATGGCCTGAGACAGATGGTCTGAGACAGACGGTCTGAGACAGGCGGTCCGAGACAGGCGGCCTGAGACAGTTGGTCTGAAACAGACGTTCTCAAACAGACGGACTGAGACAGGCGGCCTGAGACAGGCGGGATGAGACAGTTGGACAGAGACAGACGGTCTGAGACAGACGGTCTGAGACTGACGGGCGGAGACAGGCGGACTGAGACAGGCGGGCTGAGACAGACGGTCTCAGACAGACGGTCTGAGACAGGCGGTCTGAGACAGTTGGTCTGAGACAGACGGTCTCAGACAGACGGACTGAGACAGGTGGGCTGCGCCAGACGGGCTGAGACAGACGGTCTGATACAGATGGGCTGAGACAGACGGTCTCAGACAGACGGACTGAGACAGGCGGGCTGAGACAGACGGGATGAGACAGTTGGACAGAGACAGACGGTCTGAGACAGACGGTCTGAGACTGACGGGCGGAGACAGGCGGGCTCAGACAGACGGGCCAAGACCGACGGCCTGAGATAGATGGTGTGGGACAGATGGTCTGAGACAGACGGTCTGAGACAGGCGGCCTGAGACAGTTGGTCTGAGACAGACGGTCTCAAACAGAGGGATTGAGACAGGCGGGCCTCGACAGGCGGGCTGAGACAGTTGGTCTGAAACAGACGTTCTCAGACAGACGGACTGAGACATGCGGGCTGCGACAGGCGGGCTCAGACAGACGGTCTGAGACAGATGGTCAGAGACAGACGGTCTCAGACAGACCGTCTGAGACAGGCGGGCTAAGACAGACGGGCTGACACAGACGGGCTAAAAGAGACGGTCTGAGACAGATGGCCTGAGACAGACGGTCTGAGACAGACGGTCTGAGACAGCCGGTCTGAGACAGGCGGTCTGAGACAGTTGGTCTTAGACAGACAGTCTCAGACAGACGGACTGAGACAGGCGGGCTGCGACAGGCGGGCTAAGACTGACGGTCTGAGACAGATGGCCTGAGACAGACGGTCTGAGACAGACGGTCTGAGACAGGCGGTCTGAGACAGGCGGCCTGAGACAGGCGGGCTGAGAAAGTTGGTCTGAAACAGGCGGGCTGAGACAGACGGTCTGAGACAGATGGTCTGAGACAGACGGTCTCAGACAGACGGACAGAGACAGGCGGGTTGAGACAGGCGAGCTGAGACAGACGGGCTGAGACAGTTGGTCTGAAACAGACGTTCTCAAACAGACGGACTGAGACAGGCGGGCCTCGACAGGCGCGCTGAGAGAGACGGGCTGAGACAGTTGGTCTGAGACAGAGGGTCTCAGACAGACGGACTGAGACAGGCGGGTGCAGACAGGCGGGTGCAGACAGGCGGGCTGAGACAGACGGTCTCAGACGGACAGAGACATATGGACAGAGACATATGGACAGAGACAGACGGGCTGACACAGACGGCCTGAGACAGTTGGTCTGAAACAGACGTTCTCAAACAGACGGACTGTGACAGGCGGCCTGAGACAGGCGGGATGAGACAGTTGGACAGAGACAGACGGTCTGAGACAGACGGTCTGAGACTGACGGGCGGAGACAGGCGGACTGAGACAGGCGGGCTGAGACAGACGGTCTCAGACAGACGGTCTGAGACAGGCGGTCTGAGACAGTTGGTCTGAGACAGACGGTCTCAGACAGACGGACTGAGACAGGTGGGCTGCGCCAGACGGGCTGAGACAGACGGTCTGATACAGATGGGCTGAGACAGACGGTCTCAGACAGACGGACTGAGACAGGCGGGCTGAGACAGACGGGATGAGACAGTTGGTCTGAGACAGACGGTCTCAGACAGACGGACAGAGACAGATGGACAGAGACAGGCAGGCTGGGACAAACGGGCTAAGACTGACGGTCTCAGACAGATGGCCTGAGACAGACGATCTGAAACAGACGGTCTGAGACAGGCGGTCTGAGACAGTTGGTCTGAGACAGACAGTCACAGACAGACGGACTGAGACAGGCGGGCTGCGACAGGCTTGCTCAGACGGACGGTCTGAGACAGACGGTCTGAGAAAGGCGGGCTGAGACGGGCGGGCTGTGAAAGTTGGTCTGAAACAGGCGGGCTAAGACAGACGGTCTGAGACAGATGGTCTGAGACAGACGGTCTCAGACAGACGGACAGAGACAGATGGACAGAGACAGGCTGGCTGGGACAAACGGGCTAAGACAGACGGTCTCAGACAGATGGACAGAGACAGATGGACAGAGACAGGCTGGCTGGGACAAACGGGCTAAGACTGACGGTCTCAGACAGATGGCCTGAGACAGACGATCTGAAACAGACGGTTTCAGACAGACGGTCTGAGGCAGGCGGGCTGAGACAGGCGGGCTCAGACGGACGGTCTGAGACAGATGGTCTCAGACAGACGGACTGAGACAGGCGGGTTGAGACAGGCGGGCTGAGACAGACGGGCTGACACAGACGGGCTAAGACTGACGGTTTGCGACAGATTGCCTGAGACAGACGGTCTGAGACAGACGGTCTGCGACAGGCGGTCTGAGACAGTTGGTCTGAGACGGACAGTCTCAGACAGACGGACTGAGACAGGCGGGCTCAGACGGACGGTCTGAGACAGATGGTCTCAGACAGACGGACTGAGACAGGCGGGTTGAGACAGACGGGCTGAGACAGACGGGCTGACACAGACGGGCTAAGACTGACGGTTTGCGACAGATGGCCTGAGACAGACGGTCTGAGACAGACGGTCTGCGACAGGCGGTCTGAGACAGTTGGTCTGAGACAGAAAATCTCAGACAGACGGACTGAGACAGGCGGGCTCAGACGGACGGTCTGAGACAGTTGGTCTGAAACAGGCGGGCTGAGACAGGCGGGCTGCGACAGGCGGGCGAAGACAGACGGTCTGAGACAGATGGTCTGAGGCAGGCGGACTGAGACAGGCGGACTGAGACAGGCGGGCTGAGACAGACGGTCTCAGACAGACGGTCTGAGACAGGCGGTCTGAGACAGTTGGTCTGAGACAGACGGTCTCAGACAGACGGACTGAGACAGGTGGGCTGCGCCAGACGGGCTGAGACAGACGGTCTGAGACAGATGGGCTGAGACAGACGGTCTCAGACCGACGGACTGAGACAGGCGGGCTGAGACAGTTGGACAGAGACAGACGGTCTCAGACAGACGGACTGAGACAGGCGGGCTGAGGCAGGCGGGCTGAGACAGACGGGATGAGACAGTTGGACAGAGACAGACGGTCTGAGACAGACGGTCTGAGATTGCCGGGCAGAGACAGGCGGGCTGAGACAGACGGGCCAAGACCGACGGCCTGAGATAGATGGTGTGGGACAGATGGTCTGAGACAGACGGGCTGAGACAGTTGGTCTGAAACAGGCGGGCTGAGACAGGCGGGCTGCGACAGGCGGGCGAAGACAGACGGTCTGAGACAGATGGTCTGAGGCAGGCGGACTGAGACAGGCGGACTGAGACAGGCGGGCTGAGACAGACGGTCTCAGACAGACGGTCTGAGACAGGCGGTCTGAGACAGTTGGTCTGAGACAGACGGTCTCAGACAGACGGACTGAGACAGGTGGGCTACGCCAGACGGGCTGAGACAGACGGTCTGAGACAGATGGGCTGAGACAGACGGTCTCAGACCGACGGTCTGAGACAGGCGGGCTGAGACACGCGGGTTGAGACAGGCGGGCTGAGACAGGTGGTCTGAGACAGATGGCATGAGACAGACGGTCTGAGACAGATGGTCTGAGACAGACAGGCTAAGACCGACAGCCTGAGATAGATGGTGTGGGACAGATGGTCTGAGACAGACGGTCTGAGACAGGCGGCCTGAGACAGTTGGTCTGAGACAGACGGTCTCAAACAGAGGGATTGAGACAGGCGGGCTGAGACAGGCGGGCTGTGGCAGCCGGGCTGAGACAGACGGGCTGAGACAGGTGGTCTGAGACAGATTGCATGATACAGACGGTCTGAGACAGATGGTCTGAGACAGACAGGCTAAGACCGACAGCCTGAGATAGATGGTGTGGGACAGATGGTCTGAGACAGACGGTCTCAGACAGACGGACTGAGACAGGCGGGCTGCAACAGGCGGGCTCAGACAGACGGTCTGAGACAGATGGTCTGAGACAGACGGTCTCAGACAGACGGCCTGAGACGGGCGGGCTGAGACAGGCGGGCTGAGAAAGTTAGTCTGAAACAGACGTTCTCAGACAGACGGACTGAGACATGCGGGCTGCGACAGGCGGGCTCAGACAGACGGTCTGAGACAGATGGTCAGAGACAGACGGTCTCAGACAGACCGTCTGAGAGGGCGGGCTGAGACAGACGGGCTGACACAGACGGGCTAAGACTGACGGTCTGAGACAGATGGCCTGAGACAGACGGTCTGAGACAGACGGTCTGAGACAGGTGGTCTGAGACAGGCGGGCTGAGACAGGCGGGCTGAAACAGTTGGTCTGAAACAGACGTTCTCAAACAGACGGACTGAGACAGGCGGGCCTCGACAGGCGCGCTGAGAGAGACGGGCTGAGACAGTTGGTCTGAGACAGAGGGTCTCAGACAGACGGACTGAGACAGGCGGGTGCAGACAGGCGGGTGCAGACAGGCGGGCTGAGACAGACGGTCTCAGACGGACGGTCTGAGTCAGACGGACAGAGACATATGGACAGAGACAGACGGGCTGACACAGACGGTCTGAGACAGATGGTCTGAGACAGACGGTCTCAGACAGACGCTATGTGACAGGCGGGCTGAGACGGGCGGGCTGTGAAAGTTGGTCTGAAACAGGCGGGCTAAGACAGACGGTCTGAGACAGATGGCCTGAGACAGACGATCTGAGACACACGGACAGAGACAGGCGGTCTGAGACAGTTGGTCTGAGACAGACAGTCTCAGACAGACGGACTGAGACAGGCGGGCTGCGACAGGCGGGCTCAGACGGACGGTCTGAGACAGATGGTCTGAGACAGACGGTCTCAGACAGACGGTCTGAGACAGGCGGGCTGAGACAGGCGGGCTGAGACAGGCGGGCTGAGACAGTTGGTCTGAGACAGACAGTCTCAGACAGACGGACTGAGACAGGCGGGCTGCGACAGGCGGGCTCAGACGGACGGTCTGAGCCAGATGGTCTCAGAAAGACGGACTGAGACAGGCGGGTTGAGACGGGCGGGCTGAGGCAGGCGGGCTGACACAGACGGGCTAAGACTGACGGTCTGAGACAGATGGCCTGAGGCAGACGGTCTGAGACAGACGGTCTGCGACAGGCGGTCTGAGACAGTTGGTCTGAGACAGACAGTCTCAGACAGACGGACTGGGACAGGCGGGCTGCGACAGGCGGGCTCAGACGGACGGTCTGAGACAGATGGTCTGAGACAGACGGTCTCAGACAGACGGTCTGAGACAGGCGGGCTGAGACAGGCGGGCTGAGACAGTTGGTCTGAGACAGACGGTCTCAGACAGACGGTCTGAGACAGGCGGTCTGCGCCAGACGGGCTGAGACAGACGGTCTGAGACAGATGGGCTGAGACAGACGGTCTCAGACCGACGGACTGAGACAGGCGGGCTGAGACTGTTGGTCAGAGACAGACGGTCTCAGACAGACGGACTGAGACAGGCGGGCTGAGGCAGGCGGGCTGAGACAGACGGGATGAGACAGTTGGACAGAGACAGACATTCTGAGACAGACGGTCTGAGACTGACGGGCAGAGACAGGCGGGCTCAGACAGACGGGCCAAGACCGACGGCCTGAGATAGATGGTGTGGGACAGATGGTCTGAGACAGACGGGCTGAGACAGTTGGTCTGAGACAGACGGTCTCAGACAGACGGACTGAGACAGGCGGGCTGCGACAGGCGGGCTCAGACAGACGGTCTGAGACAGGCCGGCTGAGACAGGCGGGTTGAGACAGGCGGGCTGAGACAGGTGGTCTGAGACAGACGGCATGAGACAGACGGTCTGAGACAGATGGTCTGAGACAGACAGGCTAAGACCGACAGCCTGAGATAGATGGTGTGGGACAGATGGTCTGAGACAGACGGTCTGAGACAGGCGGCCTGAGACAGTTGGTCTGAGACAGACGGTCTCAAACAGAGGGATTGAGACAGGCGGGCCTCGAAAGGCGGGCTGAGACAGACGGGCTGAGACAGTTGGTCTGAGACAGAGGGTCTCAGACAGACGGACTGAGACAGGCGTGTGCAGACAGGCGGGTGCAGACAGGCGGGCTGGGACAGACGGTCTCAGACGGACAGAGACATATGGACAGAAACAGGCGGGCTGACACATACGGTCTGAGACAGATGGTCTGAGACAGACGGTCTCAGACAGACGGTGTGAGACAGGCGGGCTGAGACGGGCGGGCTGTGAAAGTTGGTCTGAAACAGGCGTGCTGAGACAGACGGACTGAGACAGGCAGGCTGCGACAGGCGTTCTCAGACAGACGGTCTGAGACAGATGGTCTGAGACAGACGGTCTCAGACAGACCGTCTGTCTCAGACCAACTGTCTCAGCCCGCCTGTCTCAGACCGTCTGTCTCAGACCGTCTGTCGCAGCCCGCCTGTCTCAGCCCGCCTGTCGCAGATCGTCTGTCTGAGACCGTCAGTCTTAGCCCGTCTGTGTCAGCCCGTGTGTCTCCGTCCATATGTCTCTGTCCGTCTCACTCAGACCGTCTGCCTGAGACCGTCTGTCTCAACCCGCCTGTCTGAACACGCCTGTCTGAACCCGCATGTCTCAGTCCGTCTGTCTGAACCCGCCTGTCTCAGTTCGTCTGTCTGAGACCGTCTGTCTCAGCCCGTCTGTCTCAACCCGCCTGTATGAACACGCCTGTCTGAACCCGCATGTCTCAGTCCGCCTGTCTGAACCCGCCTGTCTGAACCCGCCTGTCTCAGCCCGCCTGTCTCAGACCGTCTGTCTCAGACCATCTGTCTCAGGCCGTCGGTCTCATACCATCTGTCTCAGTCTGCCGGTCTTAGCCCGTCTGTCTCAGCCCGCCTGTCTCTGTCCATCTCTCTCTGTCCGTCTGACTCTGACCGTCTGTCTCAGCCCGCCTGTCTCAGCCCACCTGTCTCAGTCCGTCTGTCTGAGACCGTCTGTCTCAGACCAACTGTCTCAGGCCGCCTGTCTCAGACAGTCTGTCTCAGACCGTCTGTCTCAGACCGTCTGTCTGAGACCGTCTGTCTCAGACCATCTGTTTCAGTCCGCCTGTCTCGGACCATCTGCCTCAGACCATCTGCCTCAGGCCGTCGGTCTTCGCCCGTCTGTCTCAGCCCGTCTGTGAAAGCCCGCCTGTCTCAGACCAATTGTCTCAGACCGCCTGTCTCAGACCGTCTGTCTCAGACCATCTGTCTCAGGCCGTCGGTCTTAGCCCGTCTGTCTCAGCTCGCCTGTCTCTGCGCGTCTGTCTCTGACCGTCTGTCTACAGACCGTCCGTCTCGGACCGTCTGTCTCAGCCCGCCTGTCTCTGCCCGTCTGTCTCGGACGGTCTGTCTCAGGCCGTCTGTCACGGACCGTCTGTCTCGGACCGTCTGTCTCAGACCGTCTGTTTCGGACCGTCTGTCTCAGACCATCTGTCTCAGACCGCATGTCTCTGCCCGTCTGTCTGAGACCGTCTGTCTCAGACCAACTGTCTGAGACCGTTTGTCTCAGCCAGCATGTCTCAGTCCGTCTGTCTGAGACCGTCTGTCTCAGACCAACTGTCTCAGCCCGCCTCTCTCAGCCCGCCTGTCTCAGATCGTCTGTCTCAGACCGTCTGTCTCAGACCATCTGTCTCAGACCGTCTGTCTCAGCCCGCCTGTGGCAGCCCGCCTGTCTCAGACCGTCTGTCTCAGGCCATCTGTCTCAGACCGTCAGTCTTAGCCCGTCTGTCTCAGCCCGTCTGTCTCTGTCCATCTGTCTCTGTCCGTCTGACTCTGCCCGTCTGTCTCAGACGGTCTGTCTCAGGCCGTCTGTCACGGACCGTCTGTCTCGGACCGTCTGTCTCAGACCGTCTGTTTCGGACCGTCTGTCTCAGACCATCTGTCTCAGACCGCATGTCTCTGCACGTCTGTCTGAGACCGTCTGTCTCAGACCAACTGTCTGAGACCGTTTGTCTCAACCAGCATGTCTCAGTCCGTCTGTCTCAGACCAACTGTCTCAGCCCGCCTCTCTCAGCCCGCCTGTCTCAGATCGTCTGTCTCAGACGATCTGTCTCAGACCGTCTGTCTCAGCCCGCCTGTGGCAGCCCGCCTGTCTCAGCCCGTCTGTCTCTGTCCATCTGTCTCTGTCCGTCTGACTCTGACCGTCTGTCTCAGCCCGCCTGCCTCAGCCCGCCTGTCCCAGACCGTCTGTTTCGGACCGTCTGTGTCAGACCAACTGTCTCAGACCGCCTATCTCAGACCGTCTGTCTGAGACCGTCTGTCTCAGACCATCTGTCTCAGACCATCTGTCTCAGCCTGTCAGGCTTAGCTCGTCTGTCTCAGACCGCCGTTCTCAGACCGTCTGTGTCAGACCATCTGTCTCAGGACGTCGGTCTTTGCCCGTCTGTCTCAGACCGTCTGTCTCAGACCATCTGTCTCTGTCCGTCTGTCTGAGACCGTCTGTCTCTGCCCGTCTGTCTCAGGGCGTTTGTATCGGACCGTCTGTCTCACACCGTCTGTCTCAGACCGTCTGTCTCAGACGGTCTGTCTCAGCCCGCCTGTCTCAGTCCGTCTGTCTGAGACCGTCTGTCTCAGACCGTCTGTCTCAGACCGTCTGTCTCAGACCATCTGTCTCAGACTAACTGTCTCAGACCGCCTGTCTCAGATCGTCTGTCTCAGACCATCTGTCTCAGACCATCTGTCTCAGGCCGTCGGTCTTAGTCCGTCTGTCTCAGCTCGCCTGTCTCTGCCCGTCTGTCTCGGACCGTCTGTCTCAGACCGTCTGTCTCAGACCGTCTGTCTCAGACCGTCTGTCTCAGACCATCTGTCTCAGGCTGTCGGTCTTAGCCCGTCTGTCTCAGAACATCTGTCTCAGACCGCCGGTCTCGACCGTCTGTCTCAAACCATCTGTCTCAGACCATCTGTCTCAGCCCGCGTGTCTCAGCCCGCCTGTCTCAGACCGTCTGTCTCAGGCCATCTGTCTCACACCGTCAGTCTCAGCCCGTCTGTCTTAGCCCGTCTGTCTCTGTCCATCTGTCTCTGTCCGTCTGACTCTGAACGTCTGTCTGAGACCGTCTGTCTCAGCCCGCCTGTCTCAGCCCGCATGTCTCAGACCGTCTGTCTCAGACCGTCTGTCTCAGACGGTCTGTCTCAGCCCGCCTGTCTCAGTCCGTCTGTCTGAGACCGTCTGTCTCAGACCGTCTGTCTCAGACCGTCTGTCTCAGACCATCTGTCTCAGACTAACTGTCTCAGACCGCCTGTCTCAGATCGTCTGTCTCAGACCATCTGTCTCAGACCATCTGTCTCAGGCCGTCGGTCTTAGTCCGTCTGTCTCAGCTCGCCTGTCTCTGCCCGTCTGTCTCGGACCGTCTGTCTCAGACCGTCTGTCTCAGACCGTCTGTCTCAGACCGTCTGTCTCAGACCATCTGTCTCAGGCTGTCGGTCTTAGCCCGTCTGTCTCAGAACATCTGTCTCAGACCGCCGGTCTCGACCGTCTTTCTCAAACCATCTGTCTCAGACCATCTGTCTCAGCCCGCGTGTCTCAACCCGCCTGTCTCAGACCGTCTGTCTGCGACCGTCTGTCTCAGACCGTCTGTCTCAGCCCGCCTGTCTCTGCCCGTCTGTCTCAGTCCGTCTGTCTCTGTCCGTCTGTCTCATCCCGTCTGTCTGAGACCGTCTGTCTCTGACCGCCTGTCTCAGACTGTCAGTCTCAGACCATCTGTCTCAGACCGCCTGTCTCAGACCATCTGTCTCGGGCCGTCGGTCTTAGTCCGTCTGTCTCAGCTCGCCTGTCTCTGCCCCTCTGTCTCGGACCATCTGTCTCAGACCATCTGTCTCAGACTAACTGTCTCAGACTAACTGTCTCAGACCGCCTGTCTCATACCGTCTGTCTCATGCCATCTGTCTCAGACCATCCGTCTTAGCCCGCCTGTCGCACCCCGCCTGTCACAGTCCGTCTGTCTCAGACGGTCTGTCTCAGCCCGCCTGTCTCAGTCCGTCTGTCTGAGACCGTCTGTCTCAGACCGTCTGTCTCAGACCTTCTGTCTCAGACCATCTGTCTCAGACTAACTGTCTCAGCCCGCCTGTCTCTGCCCGTCTGTCTCAGGGCGTCTGTCTCAGGGCGTCTGTCTCAGACCGTCTGTTTCAGATCGTCTGTCTCAGACCGTCTGTCTCAGTCCGTCTGTCGAAGCCCGCCTGTCTCAGAAAAATTGTCTAGGACCGCCTGTCTCAGACCATCTGTCTCAGCCCCTCTGTCTCTGCCCGCCTGTCTTAGCCCGCCTGTCGCAGCCCACCTGTCTCAGTCCGTCTGTCTCAGACCATCTGTCTCAGACCGCCCGTCTCAGACCGTCTGTCTCATGCCATCTGTCTCAGACCATCCGTCTTAGCCCGCCTGTCGCACCCCGCCTGTCACAGTCCGTCTGTCTCAGACTGTCTGTATCAGCCCGCCTGTGGCAGCCCGCCTGTCTCAGACCGCCTGTCTCCGTCCGCCTGTCTCAGACCGACTGTCTCAGACCATCTGTCTCAGCCCGCCTGTCTCTGTCCATCTGTCTCTGTCCGTCTGTCTGAGACCGTCTGTCTCAGACCGCCTGTCTCAGACCGTCTGTCTCAGACGGTCTGTCACAGCCCGCCTGTCTCAGACCATCTGTTTCAGACCGCCTGTCTCGGACCATCTGTCTCAGACCATCTGCCTCAGGCCGTCGGTCTTAGCCCGTCTGTCTCAGCCCGTCTGTCAAAGCCCGCCTGTATCAGACCATCTGTTTCAGACCGGCTGTCTCAGACCATCTGTTTCAGACCATCTGTCTCAGCCCGACGGTCTTAGTCCGTCTGTCTCAGGCCGTCGGTCTTAGTCCGTCTGTCTCAGCTCGCCTGTCTGTGCCCGTCTGTCTCAGACTATCTGTCTCAGACCGCCTGTCTCAGACCGTTTGTCTCAGACCATCTGTCTCAGACCATCTGTCTCAGGCTGTCGGTCTTAGCCCGTCTGTCTCAGAACATCTGTCTCAGACCGCCGGTCTCAGACCGTCTGTCTCAAACCATCTGTCTCAGACCATCTGTCTCAGGCCGTCGGTCTTTGCCCGTCTGTCTCAGCCCGCCTGTCTCTGCCCGTCTGTCTCAGGCCGTCTGTATCGGACCGTCTGTCTCGGACCGTCTGTCTCATACTATCTGTCTCAAACCGCCTGTCTCTGCCCGACTGTCTGAGGCCGCCTGTCTCAGACCATCTGTCTCAGACCATCTGTCTCAGGCCGCCGGTCTTAGCCCGTCTGTCTCAGCTCGCCTGTCTCTGCCCGTCTGTCTCATACCGTCTTTCTCAGACCGTCCGTCTCGGACCGTCTGTCTCAGACCATCTGTCTCAAACCGCCTGTCTCTGTCCGTCCGTCTGAGACCGTCTGTCTCAGACCAACTGTCTCAGACCATCTGTCTCAAACCGCCTGTCTCTGTCCGTCCGTCTGAGACTGTCAGTCTCAGACCATCTGTCTCAGACCGCCTGTCTCAGACCATCTGTCTCGGGCCGTCGGTCTTAGTCCGTCTGTCTCAGCTCGCCTGTCTCTGCCCCTCTGTCTCGGACCATCTGTCTCAGACCATCTGTCTCAGACTAACTGTCTCAGACTAACTGTCTCAGACCGCCTGTCTCATACCGTCTGTCTCATGCCATCTGTCTCAGACCATCCGTCTTAGCCCGCCTGTCGCACCCCGCCTGTCACAGTCCGTCTGTCTCAGACGGTCTGTCTAAGCCCGCCTGTCTCAGTCCGTCTGTCTGAGACCGTCTGTCTCAGACCGTCTGTCTCAGACCGTCTGTCTCAGACCATCTGTCTCAGACTAACTGTCTCAGCCCGCCTGTCTCTGCCCGTCTGTCTCAGGGCGTCTGTCTCAGGGCGTCTGTCTCAGACCGTCTGTCTCAGATCGTCTGTCTCAGACCGTCTGTCTCAGTCCGTCTGTCGAAGCCCGCCTGTCTCAGAAAAATTGTCTAGGACCGCCTGTCTCAGACCATCTGTCTCAGCCCCTCTGTCTCTGCCCGCCTGTCTTAGCCCGCCTGTCGCAGCCCACCTGTCTCAGTCCGTCTGTCTCAGACCATCTGTCTCAGACCGCCCGTCTCAGACCGTCTGTCTCATGCCATCTGTCTCAGACCATCCGTCTTAGCCCGCCTGTCGCACCCCGCCTGTCACAGTCCGTCTGTCTCAGACTGTCTGTATCAGCCCGCCTGTGGCAGCCCGCCTGTCTCAGACCGCCTGTCTCCGTCCGCCTGTCTCAGACCGACTGTCTCAGACCATCTGTCTCAGCCCGCCTGTCTCTGTCCATCTGTCTCTGTCCGTCTGTCTGAGACCGTCTGTCTCAGACCGTCTGTCTCAGACCGTCTGTCTCAGACGGTCTGTCACAGCCCGCCTGTCTCAGACCATCTGTTTCAGACCGCCTGTCTCGGACCATCTGTCTCAGACCATCTGCCTCAGGCCGTCGGTCTTAGCCCGTCTGTCTCAGCCCGTCTGTCAAAGCCCGCCTGTATCAGACCATCTGTCTCAGACCGGCTGTCTCAGACCATCTGTTTCAGACCATCTGTCTCAGCCCGACGGTCTTAGTCCGTCTGTCTCAGGCCGTCGGTCTTAGTCCGTCTGTCTCAGCTCGCCTGTCTGTGCCCGTCTGTCTCAGACTATCTGTCTCAGACCGCCTGTCTCAGACCGTTTGTCTCAGACCATCTGTCTCAGACCATCTGTCTCAGGCTGTCGGTCTTAGCCCGTCTGTCTCAGAACATCTGTCTCAGACCGCCGGTCTCAGACCGTCTGTCTCAAACCATCTGTCTCAGACCATCTGTCTCAGGCCGTCGGTCTTTGCCCGTCTGTCTCAGCCCGCCTGTCTCTGCCCGTCTGTCTCAGGCCGTCTGTATCGGACCGTCTGTCTCGGACCGTCTGTCTCATACTATCTGTCTCAAACCGCCTGTCTCTGCCCGACTGTCTGAGGCCGCCTGTCTCAGACCATCTGCCTCAGACCATCTGTCTCAGGCCGCCGGTCTTAGCCCGTCTGTCTCAGCTCGCCTGTCTCTGCCCGTCTGTCTCATACCGTCTTTCTCAGACCGTCCGTCTCGGACCGTCTGTCTCAGACCATCTGTCTCAAACCGCCTGTCTCTGTCCGTCCGTCTGAGACCGTCTGTCTCAGACCAACTGTCTGAGACCGTCTGTCTCAGCCTGCGGGCTCAGACATGCGTGTCTCAGTCTGTCTGTCTGAGACCGTCTGTATCAGACCAACTGTCACAGACCGCCTGTCTCAGACCGTCTGTCTCAGACCATCTGTCCCACACCATCTGTCTCAGGGTGTCGGTCTTAGCCCGTTTGTCTCAGACCAACTGTCTCAGACCGCCGGTCTCAGGCCGTCTGTCTCATGCCATCTGTCTCAGACCATCTGTCTCAGGCCATCGGTCTTAGCCCGTCTGTCTCAGCCCGCCTGTCTCTTCCCGTCTGTCTCTGTCCAACTGTCTCATCCCCTCTGTCTCTGTCCGCCTGTCTCAGACGTCTGTCTCAGCCCGCGTGTCTCAGTCCGTCTGTAAAAGCCCGCCTGTCTCAGAAAAATTGTCTCGGACCGCCTGTCTCAGACCATCTGTCTCAGCCCCTCTGTCTCTGCCCGCCTGTCTCAGACCAATTGTCTCAGACCGCCTGTCTCAGACCATCTGTCTCAGACCATCTGTCTCAGGCCGTCGGTATTAGCCCGTCTGTCTCAGCTCGCCTGTCTCTGCCCGACTGCCTCATACCGTCTGTCTCAGACCGTCCGTCTCGGACCGTCTGTCTCAGCCCGCCTGTCTCTGCCCGTCTGTCTCTGTCCGTCTGACTCAGACCGTCTGTCTGAGACCTTCTGTCTCAGCCCGCCTGTCTCAGACCGTCTGTCTGATACCGTCTGTCTCCGACCAACCGTCACAGACCGCCTGTCTCAGATCGTCTGTCTGAGACCGTCTGTCGCATCCCGTCTGTCTCAGACCTTCTGTCTCAGCCCGCCTGTCTCAGACCGTCTGTCTCAGACCATCTGTCTCAGACCGTCTGTCTTAGCCCGCCTGTCGCAGACCGCCTGTCTCAGTCCGTCTGTCTGAGACCGTCTGTCTCAGACCAACTGTCTCAGGCCGCCTGTCTCAGACCGTCTGTCTCAGACCATCTGTCCCACACCATCTGTCTCAGGCTGTCGGTCTTAGCCCATCTGTCTCAGAACATCTGTCTCAGACCGCCTGTCTCAGACCGTCTGTCTCAGACCATCTGTCCCACACCATCTGTCTCAGGCTGTCGGTCTTAGCCCGTCTGTCTCAGACCATCTGTCTCAGACCGTCTGTCTGAGACCGTCTGCCTCAGACCAACTGTCTCAGGCCGCCTGTCTCAGACCGTCTGTCTCAGACCATCTGTCCCACACCATCTGTCTCAGGGTGTCGGTCTTAGCCCGTCTGTCTCAGAACATCTGTCTCAGACCGCCGGTCTCAGACCGTCTGTCTCAGACCAACTGTCTCAGGCCGCCTGTCTCAGACCGTCTGTCTCAGACCATCTGTCCCACACCATCTGTCTCAGGCTGTCGGTCTTAGCCCGCCTGTCTCAGATCGTCTGTCTGAGACCGTCTGTCGCATCCCGTCTGTCTCAGACCTTCTGTCTCAGCCCGCCTGTCTCTGCCCGTCTGTCTCAGGCCGTCTGTCTCGGACCTTCTGTCTCGGACCGTCTGTCTCATCCCGTCTGTCTCTGTCCGTCTGTTTCAGCCCGCCTGTCTTAGACCGTCTGTCTCAGACCATCTGTCTCAGGCCATCGGTCTTAGCCCGTCTGTCTCAGCCTGCCTGTCTCAGTCCGTCTGTCTCGGACCGTCTGTCTCAGACCATCTGTCTCCGACCGCCCGTCTCTGCCCGTCTGTCTCAGACCGTGTGTCTCAGACCATCTGTCTCAGACCGCCTGTCTCAGCCCGCCTGTCTCAGTCCGTCTGTCTGAGACCGTCTGTCTCAGACCAACAGTCTGAGACCGTCTGTCTCAGACCGTGTGTCTCAGACCGTCTGTCTCTGTCCGTCTGTATCATCCCGTCTGTCTCTGTCCGTCTGTTTCAGCCCGCCTGTCTTAGACCGTCTGTCCCAGGCCATATGTTTCAGCCCGTCAGTCTTAGCCCGTCTGTCTCAGACCGTCTGTCTAAGGCCGTCTGCCTCAGGCCGTCTGTCTCGGACCGTCTGTCTCGGACCGTCTGTCTTGGACCGTCTGTCTCGAACCGTCTGTCTCGGACCGTCTGTTTCGGACCGTCGGTCTCAGCCCGCCTGTCTCAGGCCGTCTGTCACAGACCGTCTGTCTCAGCCCAACTGTCTCGGACCGTCTGTCTCAGCCCGCCTGTCTCAGCCCGCCTGTCTCAGTCCGTCTGTCTGAGACCGTCTGTCTGAAACCGTCTGTCTGAGACCGTCTGTCTCAGACCGTCTGTCTCAGCCCGCCTGTCGCAGCCCGCATGTCTCAGTCCGTCTGTCTGAGACCGTCTGTCTCAGACCGTCTGTCTCAGCCCGCCTATCGCAGCCCGCCTGTCTCAGACCGTCTGTCTCAGCCCGCCTATCGCAGCCCGCCTGTCTCACTCCGTCTGTCTCGGACCGTCTGTCTCAGCCCACCTGTCTCAGCCCGCCTGTCTCAGTCCGTCTGTCTGAGACCGCCTGTCTCAGACCGTCTGTCTCAGCCCACCTGTCGCAGCCCGCCTGTCTCAGTCCGTCTGTCTCGGACCGTCTGTCTCAGACCATCTGTCTCAGAACGCCCGTCTCTGCCCGTCTGTCTGAGACCGTCTGTCTCAGACCATCTGTCTCGGGCCGTCGGTCTCAGACCGTGTGTCTCAGACCGTCTGTCTCAGACCGTCAGTCTCAGATCGTCTGTCTCAGTCCGTCAGTCTTAGCCCGTCTGTCTCAGCCCGCCTATCGCAGCCCGCCTGTCTCAGTCCGTCTGTCTCGGACCGTCTGTCTCGGACCGTCTGTCTCGGACCGTCTGTCTCCGACCGTCTGTCTCAGTCCGTCTGTCTCAGCCCGCCTGTCTCACACCGTCTGTCTGACTCCGTCGGTCTCAGACCATCTGTCTCAGACCGTAGGTCTCAGCCCGCCTGGCTCCGTCCATCTGTCTCTGTCCATCTGGCACTGTCCGTCTGACTCAGATCGTCTGTTTCAGATTGTTGTCTCTGTCCATCTGTCTCAGCCCGCCAGTCTCAGACCGTCTGTCTCACAGCGTCGGTCTCAGTCCATCTGTCTCAGGCCGTTGGTCTTAGCCCGTCTGCCTCAGCCCGCCTGTCTCAGTCCGTCTGCCTCAGCCTGCCTGTCTCAGTCCGTCTGTCTCTGTCCGTCTGCCTCTGACCGCCTGGCTCAGAACGTCGGTCTCAGACGGTCGGTCTCAGCCCGCCTGTCTCAGTCCGTCTGTCTCAGGCTGTCTCACACCGTCTGTCTGACTCCGTCGGTCTCAGACCATCTGTCTCAGACCGTAGGTCTCAGCCCGCCTGGCTCCGTCCATCTGTCTCTGTCCATCTGGCACTGTCCGTCTGACTCAGATCGTCTGTCTCAGAATGTTGTATCAGCCCGCCTGTCTCAGCCCGCCTGTCTCAGACCGTCTGTCTGAGACCGTCTGTCCCAGACCATCTGGCTCAGACCGTCTGCCTCACCTCGCCTGTCTCATTCCGTCTGTCCCAGACCATCTGTCTCAGACCATCTGCATCAGACCATCTGTCTCAGACCGTCTGTCTCATACCGTCTGTCTCACTCCGTCTGTCTCTGTGCGTCTGTCTCAGCAGCCTTTCTCAGCCCGCCTATCTCTGCCCGTCTGTCTCAGCCCGCGTGTCTCAGACCATCTGTTTCAGACCATCTGTCTCAGACCATCTGTCTCAGGCCGTCGGTCTTAGCCCGTCTGTCTCAGCCTGCCTGTCTGTGTCCGTCTGTCTTAGACCGTCTGTCTCATCCCAACTGTCTCTGTCCGTCTGTCTTAGCCCGTCCGTCTCAGACCATCTGTCTCAGACCGTAGGTCTCAGCCCGCCTGGCTCCCTCCATCTGTCTCTGTCCGTCTCACTCAGATCGTCGGTCCCAGACTGTTGTATCAGCCCGTCTGTCTCAGACCATCTGTCTCAGACCGCCTGTCTCAGATCGTCTGTCTCAGCCCGTCTGTCTCAGACCAACTGTCTCAGACCATCTGCCTCAGGCCTTCGGTCTTAGCCCGTCTGTCTCAGCCCGCCTGTCTCAGTCCGTCTGCCTGAGACCGTCTGTCTCAGACCGTCTGTATCAGCCCGCCTGTCTCAGTCCGTCTGTCTGAGACCGTCTGTCTCAGACCATCTGTCTCAGACCATCTGTCTCTGTCCATCTGTCTCAGACCGTCTCTCTCAGCCCGCCTGTCTCAGGCCGTCTGTCTCAGACCATCTGTCTCAGACCATATGTCTCAGGCCGTCGGTCTTAGCCCGTCGGTCTCAGCCCGCCTGTCTCTGCCCGTCTGTCTCAGACCATCTGTCTCAGACTGACTGTCTCTGTCCGTCTGTCTCATCCCGTCTGTCTCAGACCATCTGTCTCAGACCGTCTGTCTCGGTCCGTCTGTCTCATCCCGTCTGTCTCTGTCCTTCTGTCTCAGACCGTCTGTCTCGGCCCGCCTGTCCCAGACCGCCTGTCTCAGACCTTCTGTTTCAGCCCATCTGTCTCAGACCATCTGCCTCAGGCCTTCGGTCTTAGCCCGTCTGTCTCAGCCGGCCTGTCTCCGTCCGTCTGTCTGAGACCCTCTGTATCTGTCCGTCTGTCTCAGACCCTCTGTCTCTGTCCGTCTGTCTCAGACCGTCTGTCTCTGTCCTTCTGTCTCAGCCCGCCTGTCTCTGCCCGTCTGTCTCAGACCAACTGTCTCAGACCGTCTGTCTCAGACCATCTGTCTCAGACCATCTGTCTCAGGCCGTCGGTCTTAGCCCGTCTGTCTCAGCCCGCCTGTCTCTGCCCGTCTGTCTATGACCGTCTGTCCCAGACCGTCTGTCTCAGACCGTCTGTCTCATACCGACTGTCTCTGAACGCCTGTCTCACTCCGTATGTGTCCGTCCGTCTGACTCTGTCCGCCTGTCTCACTCCGTATGTGTCTGTCCTTCTGTCTCAGACCGTCTGTCCCAGGCCATCTGTCTCAGACCGCCAGTCTTAGACCGCCTGTCTCTGTCCATCTGTCTCAGACCATCTGCCTCAGGCCGTCGGTCTTAGCCCATCTGTCTCAGACCGCCTGTCTCAGACCATCTGTCTCAGACCGTATGTCTCTGTCCTCCTGTCTCACACCGTCTGTCACTGAACGCCTCTCTCACTCCGTATGTGTCTGTCCGTCTGACTCTGTCCGCCTGTCTCACTCCGTGTGTGTCTGTCCGTCTGTCTCAGACCATCTGTCTCAGACCGCCTGTCTCAGACCGTCTGTCTCAGACCATCTGTCTCAGACCATCTGGCTCAGACCGTCTGTCTCAGCCCGCCTGTCTCAGCCCGCCTGTCTCAGTCCGTCTATCTGAGACCGTCTGTCTTGGACCGTCTGTCACGGACGGTCTGTCTCGGACCGTCTGTTTCGGACCGCCTGTCTCGGACCGTCTGTCTCAGACCGCCAGTCTCAGACCGTCTGTCTCAGACCATCTGTCTCAGACCATCTGTCCCAGACCATCTGTCTCAGACCGTCTGTCTCAGCCCGGCTGTCTCAGCCCGCCTGTCTCAGTCCGTCTGTCTGAGACTGTCTGCCTCAGACCAACTGTCTCAGACCATCTGCATCAGAGCATCTGTCTCAGACCGTCTGTCTCATACCGTCTGTCTCACTCCGTCTGTCTCTGTGCGTCTGTCTCAGCAGCCTTTCTCAGCCCGCCTATCTCTGCCCGTCTGTCTCAGCTCGCGTGTCTCAGACCATCTGTTTCAGACCATCTGTCTCAGACCATCTGTCTCAGGCCGTCGGTCTTAGCCCGTCTGTCTCAGCCTGCCTGTCTGTGTCCGTCTGTCTTAGACCGTCTGTCTCAGCCCGCCTGTCTCAGCCCGCCTGTCTCAGTCCGTCTATCTGAGACCGTCTGTCTTGGACCGTCTGTCTCAGACCGTCTGTCTCTGACCGCCTGTCTCAGAACGTCGGTCTCAGCCCGTCTGTCTCAGACCGTCTGTCTCAGACCATCTGTCTCAGGCTGTCGGTCTTAGCCCGTCTGTCTCAGACCATCTGTCTCTGACCGCCTGTCTCAGACCGTCTGTCTCAGACTATCGGTCTCAGACCCTCTCTCTCAGACCGCCTGTCTCAGATCGCCCGCCTCTGTGCGACTGTTTCTGTACGTTTGTCCTAGACCGTCTGTCTCAGACCGCCTGTATCAGACCGTCTGTCTCAGACCATCTGTCTCACACCGCCTGTCTCCGCCCGCCTGTCTCAGACCGTCTGTCTCAAACGTCTGTCTCAGACCGCCTGTCTCAGACCGTCTGTCTCAAACGTCTGTCTCAGACCGCCTGTCTCACACCAACTGTCTCAGACCATCTGCCTCAGGCCGTCGGTCTTCGCCCGTCTGTCTCAGCCCGTCTGTCTCAAACCGTCTGTCTCAGACCGCCTGTCTCAGACCGTCCGTCTCAAACCGTCTGTCTCACGCCGCTCGTCTCACGCCGCTCGTCTCACGCCGCCTGTCTCAGAACGTCGGGCTCAGACCCTCTGTCTTAGACCTTCGGTTTCATACCATCTGTCTCAGACCGCCTGTCTCGGACCACCTGTCTCAGACCCTCTGTCACAGACCCCCTGTCTCAGACCCTCTGTCTCAGACCGTCGGTCTCAGACCATGGGCCTCTGTCCGTCTGTTTCTGTACGTCTGCCCTAGACCGTCTGTCTCAGACCGTCTGCCTCAAACCGTCTGCCTCAGTCCGCCTGTCTCAGACCGTCTGCTTCAAACCGTCTGCCTCAGACCACCTGTCTCACACCGACGGTCTCAGAACCTCTGTCTCAGACCCTCTGCCTCAGACCCTCTGTCTCAGACCCTCTTTCTCAGACCCTCTGTCTTGGACCGTCTGTCTCAGACCGTCTGTCTCTGACCGCCTGTCTCAGAACGTCGGTCTCAGCCCGTCTGTCTCAGACCGTCTGTCTCAGACAGTCTGTCTCAGACAGTCTGTCTCAGACAGTCTGTCTCAGACTATCGGTCTCAGACCCTCTCTCACAGACCCCCTGTCTCAGACCGCCCGCGTCTGTGCGACAGTTTCTGTACGTTTGTCCTAGACCGTCTGTCTCAGACCGCCTGTATCAGACCGTCTGTCTCAGGCCATCTGTCTCACACCGCCTGTCTCCGCCCGCCTGTCTCAGACCGTCTGTCTCAAACCGTCTGTCTCAGACCGCCTGTCTCAGACCGTCCGTCTCAAACCGTCTGTCTCACGCCGCTCGTCTCACGCCGCTCGTCTCACGCCGCCTGTCTCAGAACGTCGGGCTCAGACCCTCTGTCTTAGACCTTCGGTTTCATACCATCTGTCTCAGACCGCCTGTCTCGGACCACCTGTCTCAGACCCTCTGTCTCAGACCGTCGGTCTCAGACCATGGGCCTCTGTCCGTCTGTTTCTGTACGTCTGACATAGACCGTCTGTCACAGACCCTCTCTCTCAGACCGACTGACTCAATCCGACTGTCCCAGGCCGCCTGTCTCAGACCGTCTGTCTCAGACCGTCTGTCTCAGACCGTCTGTCTCAGACAGTCTGTCTCAGACAGTCTGTCTCAGACAGTCTGTCTCAGACTATCGGTCTCAGACCCTCTCTCACAGACCCCCTGTCTCAGACCGCCCGCCTCTGTGCGACAGTTTCTGTACGTTTGTCCTAGACCGTCTGTCTCAGACCGCCTGTATCAGACCGTCTGTCTCAGGCCATCTGTCTCACACCGCCTGTCTCCGCCCGCCTGTCTCAGACCGTCTGTCTCAAACCGTCTGTCTCAGACCGCCTGTCTCAGACCGTCCGTCTCAAACCGTCTGTCTCACGCCGCTCGTCTCACGCCGCTCGTCTCACGCCGCCTGTCTCAGAACGTCGGGCTCAGACCCTCTGTCTTAGACCTTCGGTTTCATACCATCTGTCTCAGACCGCCTGTCTCGGACCACCTGTCTCAGACCCTCTGTCACAGACCCCCTGTCTCAGACCCTCTGTCTCAGACCGTCGGTCTCAGACCATGGGCCTCTGTCCGTCTGTTTCTGTACGTCTGCCCTAGACCGTCTGTCTCAGACCGTCTGCCTCAAACCGTCTGCCTCAGTCCGCCTGTCTCAGACCGTCTGCTTCAAACCGTCTGCCTCAGACCACCTGTCTCACACCGACGGTCTCAGAACCTCTGTCTCAGACCCTCTGCCTCAGACCCTCTGTCTCAGACCCTCTTTCTCAGACCCTCTGTCTTGGACCGTCTGTCTCAGACCGTCTGTCTCTGACCGCCTGTCTCAGAACGTCGGTCTCAGCCCGTCTGTCTCAGACCGTCTGTCTCAGAACACATGTCTCAGACCGCCTGTCTCACACCAACTGTCTCAGACCATCTGCCTCAGGCCGTCGGTCTTCGCCCGTCTGTCTCAGCCCGTCTGTATCAGACCGTCTGTCTCAGACAGTCTGTCTCAGACAGTCTGTCTCAGACAGTCTGTCTCAGACAGTCTGTCTCAGACTATCGGTCTCAGACCCTCTCTCTCAGACCCCCTGTCTCAGACCGCCCGCCTCTGTCCGTCTGTTTCTGTACGTCTGTCCTAGACCGTCTGTCTCAGACCGTCTGCCTCAAACCGTCTGCCTCAGTCCGCCTGTCTCAGACCGTCAGCCTCAAACCGTCTGCCTCAGACCACCTGTCTCACACCGACGGTCTCAGAACCTCTGTCTCAGACCCTCTGCCTCAGACCCTCTGTCTCAGACCCTCTTTCTCAGACCCTCTGTCTCAGACCCTCTGTCTCAGACCCTCTGCCTCAGACCCACTGTCTCAGACCCTCTGTCTCAGACCCTCTGTCTCAGACCCTCTGTCTCAGACCATCTGTCTCAGACCGTCGGTCTCGTACCCTCGGTCGCAGAACATCCGCCTGTGTCCGTCTGTTTCTGTACGTCTCTCCTAGACCGTCTGTCTCAGACCGTCTGTCTCAAACCGTCTATCTCCGACCGTCCGCCTCTGTGGGTCTGTTTCTGTACGTCCGTCCTAGACCGTCTGTTTCAGACTGTCGGTCTCAGACCCTCTGTCTCAGACAGCCCGCCTCTGTGGGTCTGTTTCTGTACGTCTGTCCTAGACCGACTGTCTCAGACCCTCTGTCTCAGACCTTCTTTCTCATACCGTCTGTCTCAGACCGCCTGTCTCCGCCCGCATGTCTCAGACCCTCTGTCTCGGACCCTCTGCATCAGACCGTCTGTCTCAAACCGTCTGTCTCAGACCGCCTGTCTAGGACCGTCCCTCTCACACCGTCTGTCTCAGGCCACCTGTCTCAGCCAGTCGGGCTCAGACCCTCTGTCTCAGACCGTCGGTCTCATACCGTCGGTCTCAGACCCTCTTTCTCAGACCGTCTGTCTCAAACCGCCTGTCTCTGACCACCTGTCTCGGAACGTCGGTCTCAGCCCGTCTGTCTCAGACCGTCTGTCTCAGACCATCTGTCTCAGGCTGTCGGTCCTAGCCCGTCTCTATCAAACCGTCTGTCTCTGGCCGCCTGTCTCATACCGTCGGTCTCCGAACGTCCGCCTCTGTCCGTCTGTTTCTGTACGTCTGACATAGACCGTCTGTCACAGACCCTCTCTCTCAGACCGACTGACTCAATCCGACTGTCCCAGGCCGCCTGTCTCAGACCGTCTGTCTCAGACCGTCTGTCTCAGACCGTCTGTCTCAGACCGTCTGTCTCAGACCGTCTGTCTTAGACCGTCTGTCTCAGACCGTCCGTCTAGAACCCTCTGTCTTAGACCGACTGTCTCAGAATGTCCGCCTCTGACCGACTGTTTCTGTACGTCTGTCATAGACCGTCTGTCTCAGACCGTGTGTCTCATACCGTCTCTCTCAGACCGTCTGTCTCAGACCGTCTGTCTAGAACCCTCTGTCTTAGACCGTCTGTCTCAGAACGTCCGCCTCTGTCCGTCTGTTTCTGTACGTCTGTCATAGACCGTCTGTCTCAGACCGTGTGTCTCATACCGTCTCTCTCAGACCGTCTGTCTCAGTCCGCCTGTCCCAGACCGTCTGTCACAGACCGTCTGTCCGAGACCGTCTATCACAGACCGTCTGTCACAGACCGTCTGTCTGAGACCGTCTATCTCAGACCGTCTGCCTCAGACCGTCTGTCTCAGACCGTCTGTCTCAGACCGTCTGTCTCAGACCGTCTGTCTCAGACCGTCTGTCTCAGACCGTCTGTCTCAGATCGTCTGTCTCTGACCGTTTGTCTCAGACCGTACGTCTCATCCGGTCTGTCTCTGTCCGTCTCTCTCAGACCGTCGGTCTCCGACCCTCTGTATCAGACCGTCTGTCTCAGACCGTCTGTCTCAGACCGTCTGTCTCAGACCGTCTGTCTCAGACCGTCTGTCTCAGACCGTCTGTCTCAGACCGTCGGTCTCAGACCGTCTGTCTCAGACCGTCTGTCTCAGACCGTCTGTCTCAGACCGTCTGTCACAGACCGTCTGTCTGAGACCGTCTATCTCAGACCGTCTGCCTCAGACCGTCTGTCTCAGACCGTCTGCCTCAGACCGTCTGTCTCAGACCGTCTGTCACAGGCCGTCTGTCTGATACCGTCTATCTCAGGCCGTCTGCCTCAGACGTCTGTCTCAGACCGTCTGTCTCAGACCGTCTGTCTCAGACCGTCTGTCTCAGACCGTCTGTCTCAGACCGTCTGTCTCAGACCGTCTGTCTCAGACCGTCTGTCTCAGACCGTCTGTCTCAGACCGTCTGTCTCAGACCGTCTGTCTCAGACCGTCTGTCTCAGACCGTCTGTCTCAGACCGTCTGTCTCAGACCGTCTGTCTCAGACCGTCTGTCTAGAACCCTCTGTCTTAGACCGTCTGTCTAGAACCCTCTGTCTTAGACCGTCTGTCTCAGAACGTCCGCCTCTGTCCGTCTGTTTCTGTACGTCTGTCATAGACCGTCTGTCTCAGACCGTGTGTCTCATACCGTCTCTCTCAGACCGTCTGTCTCACTCCGTCTGTCCCAGACCGTCTGTCACAGACCGTCTGTCCGAGACCGTCTATCACAGACCGTCTGCCTCAGACCGTCTGTCTCAGACCGTCTGTCTAGAACCCTCTGTCTTAGACCGTCTGTCTCAGAATGTCCGCCTCTGACCGACTGTTTCTGTATGTCTGTCATAGACCGTCTGTCTCAGACCGTCTGTCTCAGACCGTCTGTCTCTGACCGTCGGTCTCCGACCGTCTGCCCCATACCGCATGTCTCAGACCGTCTGTCTCAGACCGTCTGTCTCAGACCGTCTGTCTCAGACCGCCTGTCTCAGACCATAGGACTCAGACCGTCTGTCTCAGACCGTATGTCTCAGAACGTAGGTCTCAGACCGTCTGTCTCGGACCGTCTGTATCAGACCATCTGTCTCGGACCGTCTGTCTCGGGCCGTCTGTCCCCGTCCGTCTGTATCAGACCGTCTGTCTCAGACCGCCTGTCTCATACCGTTTGTCTCGGACCGTCTGTCCCTGTCCGTCTGTATCATACCGTCGTTCTCAGACCGTCTGTCTCAGCCGGTCTGTCTCTGAACGTTTGCACCGGACCGTCTGTCTCGGACCGTGTCTCAGACCGTCTGTCTAGAACCCTCTGTCTTAGACCGTTTGTCTCGGTCCATCTGCGTCAGTCCGTCTGTCTAGAACCCTCTGTCTCAGACCGCCTGTCTCAGACCGTCTGTCTCGGGCCGTCTGTCTCAGACCGTCCGCCACTGTCCGTCTGTCTCTGCCCATCTGCCCCATGCCGATTGTTTTAGGACATCTGTCGCACACCGTCCGCCTCTGTCCATCTGTTTCTGTCGGTCTGTCTCAGACAATCTGTCTCACACCGTCTGTCTCAGACCGTCTGCCTCAGACCGTATGTCTCATCCGGTCTGTCTCGGACCGTCCGTCTCGGAACGTCTGTCTCGGGACGTCTGTCTCAGACCGCCTGTCTCAGACCGTCGGACTCAGACTGTCTGCCTCAGACCGTCTGCCTCAGACCGTCTGTCTCAGACCGTCTGTCTCTGACCGTCGGTCTCCGACCGTCTGCCCCATACCGCATGTCTCAGACCGCCTGTCTCAGACCGTCGGACTCAGACTGTCTGCCTCAGACCGTCTGCCTCAGACCGTCTGTCTCAGACCGTCTGTCACAGACCGTCTGTCTGAGACCGTCTATCTCAGACCGTCTGCCTCAGACCGTCTGTCTCAGACCGTCTGTCTCAGACCGTCTGTCTAGAACCCTCTGTCTTAGACCGTCTGTCTCAGAACGTCCGCCTCTGTCCGTCTGTTTCTGTACGTCTGTCATAGACCGTCTGTCTCAGACCGTGTGTCTCATACCCTCTCTCTCAGACCGTCTGTCTCACTCCGTCTGTCCCAGACCGTCTGTCCGAGACCGTCTATCACAGACCGTCTGTCACAGACCGTCTGTCTGAGACCGTCTATCTCGGACCGTCTGCCTCAGACCGTCTGTCTCAGACCGTCTGTCACAGACCGTCTGTCTGAGACCGTCTATCTCAGACCGTCTGCCTCAGACCGTCTGTCTCAGACCGTCTGTCTCAGACAGTCTGTCTAGAACCCTCTGTCTTAGACCGTCTGTCTCAGAACGTCCGCCTCTGTCCGTCTGTTTCTGCACGTCTGTCATAGACAGTCTGTCTCAGACCGTGTATCTTATACCGTCTCTCTCAGACCGTCTGTCTCACTCCGTCTGTCCCAGACCGTCTGTCACAGACCGTCTGTCCGAGACCGTCTATCACAGACCGTCTGTCACAGACCGTCTGTCTGAGACCGTCTATCTCAGACCGTCTGCCTCAGACCGTCTGCCTCAGACCGTCTGTCTCAGACCGTCTGTCACAGACCGTCTGTCTGAGACCGTCTATCTCAGACCGTCTGCCTCAGACCGTCTGTCTCAGACCGTCTGCCTCAGACCGTCTGTCTCAGACCGCCTGCCTCGGGCCGTCTGTCTCAGATCGTCTGTTTCAGACCGGCAGTCTCAGACCGCCTGCCCCATACCTCCTGTCTCAGACCGTATGTCTCTGTCCGTCTGTTTCTGTCCGTCTGTCACAGACCGTGTGTCTCATACCGTCTCTCTCAGACCCTCTGTCTCAAACCGTCTGTCTCAGATCGTCTGTCTCAGACCGTCTGTCTCAGACCGTCTGTCTCATACCGTCTGCATCACAGCGTCTGCCTCCGTCCGTCTGTTTCTGTCGGTCTGTCCCAGACTGTCTGTCTCTGACCGGCTGTCTCAGACCGTATGACTCAGATCGTATGTCTCCCACCGTCCGTCTCAGACCGTCTGTCTCAGTCCGTCTGCTTCTGAATGTCTGTCTCAGACCGTTTGCCTCTGTCTGTCTGTCTCAGAGGGCTTGTCCATGTCCGTCTGTATCATACCGTCGTTCTCAGACAGTCTGTCTCAGCCGGTCCGTCTCTGAACGTCTGTCTCGGACCGTCGGTCTCAGACCGTCTGTCTCAGACGGTCTGCCTCAGACCGTCTTCCTCAGACCGTATGTCTCAGACCGTCTGTCTCAGACCGTCTGTATCAGACCGTCTGTCTCAGACCGTCTGTCACAGACCGTTTATCCCAGACCGTCTGTCTCGGACTGTCTGTCTCGGGCCGTCTGTCTCATACCGTATGCCTCAGTCGGTCTGTCTCTGAACGTCTGTCCCGGACCGTCGGTCTCGTACCGCCTGTCTCGGACCGTCCGTCTCGGAGCGTCTGTCTCGGGCTGTCTGTCTCAGACCGTCTGTCTAGAACCCTCTGTCACAGAAAGTCTGTCTCGGGCTGTCTGTCTCAGACCGTCTGTCTAGAACCCTCTGTCTTAGACCGTCTGTCTCAGAACGTGTGTCTCAGACCGTCTGTCTCTGTCCGTCTGTCTCAGACGGTGTGTCTCATACCGTCTCTCTCAGACCGTCTGTCTCAGACCGTCTGTCTCAGCCGGTCCGTCTCTGAACGTCTGTCTCGGACCGTCGGTCTCGGGCCGGCTGTCTCAGACCGTCTGTCTCAGACCGTCTGTGTAGAACCCTCTGTCTCAGACCGTCTGCCTCATACCGTCCGTCTAGAACCCTCTGTCTCAGACCGTCTGCCTCAGACGGTCTGTCTCAGACCGTCTGTCTCAGACCGTCTTTCTAGAACCCTCTGTCTTAGACCGTCTGTCTCAGAATGTCCGCCTCTGTCCGTCAGTTTCTGTACGTCTGTCATAGACCGCCTGTCACAGTCTGTCAGTCCCATACCGTCGGTCTCTGACCCTCTTTCTCAGACCGCCTGTCTCAGGCCGTCGGTCTCGGGCCGTCTGTCGAGGACCATCTGTCTCGGACCGTCAGTCTCGGGCCGTCTGTCCCCGTCCGTTTGTATCAGACCGTCTGTCTCGGACCGTCTGTCTCGGGCCGTCTATCTCAGACCGTCTGCCTCGGACCGTCTGTCTCAGACCCTCTGTCTCAGACCGTCTGTCTCAGACCGTCTGCCTCAAACCGTCTGCCTCAGACCGTCTGTCTCAGACCGTCTGTCTAGAACCCTCTGTCTTAGACCGTCTGTCTCAGAACGTCCGCCTCTGTCCGTCTGTTTCTGTCCGTCTGTCTCAGACGGTGTGTCTCATACCGTCTCTCTCAGACCGTCTGTCTCAGACCGTCTGTCTCAGCCGGTCCGTCTCTGAACGTCTGTCTCGGACCGTCGGTCTCGGGCCGGCTGTCTCAGACCGTCTGTCTCAGACCGTCTGTGTAGAACCCTCTGTCTCAGACCGTCTGCCTCATACCGTCCGTCTAGAACCCTCTGTCTCAGACCGTCTGCCTCAGACGGTCTGTCTCAGACCGTCTTTCTAGAACCCTCTGTCTTAGACCGTCTGTCTCAGAATGTCCGCCTCTGTCCGTCAGTTTCTGTACGTCTGTCATAGACCGCCTGTCACAGACTGTCAGTCCCATACCGTCGGTCTCTGACCCTCTTTCTCAGACCGCCTGTCTCAGGCCGTCGGTCTCGGGCCGTCTGTCGAGGACCATCTGTCTCGGACCGTCAGTCTCGGGCCGTCTGTCCCCGTCCGTTTGTATCAGACCGTCTGTCTCGGACCGTCTGTCTCGGGCCGTCTATCTCAGACCGTCTGCCTCGGACCGTCTGTCTCAGACCCTCTGTCTCAGACCGTCTGTCTCAGACCGTCTGCCTCAAACCGTCTGCCTCAGACCGTCTGTCTCAGACCGTCTGTCTAGAACCCTCTGTCTTAGACCGTCTGTCTCAGAACGTCCGCCTCTGTCCGTCTGTTTCTGTCCGTCTGTTTCTGTCCGTCTGTCTCAGACGGTGTGTCTCATACCGTCTCTCTCAGACCGTCTGTCTCAGACGGTCTGTCTCAAACCGCCTGTCTCTGACCGTCTGTCTCAGACCGTACGTCTCATCCGGTCTGTCTCTGTCCGTCTGTCTCAGACTGTCTGTCTCAGACCGTCTGTCTCTGTCCGTCTGTCTCAGACCGTCTGTCTCGGACCATCTGCCCCATACCGACTGTCTTAGGACATCTGTCTCACACCGTCCGCCTCTGTCCGTCCGTTTCTGTCTGTCTGACTCAGACCGACTGTCTCAGACCGTCTGTCTCAGACCGTCCGTCTCAGACCGCCCGTCTCAGACCGGCTGTCTCAGACCGTCTCATTCTGACCGTCTGTCTCAGACCGTATGTCTCATCCGGTCTGTCTCTGTCCGTCTGTCTCAGACCGTCGGTCTCAGACCCTCTGTATCAGACCGTCGGTCACCGACCGTCTGCCCCATACCGCCTGTCCCAGACCGTCGGTCTCGGGCCGTCTGTCACAGACCGTCGGTCTCCGACCGTCTGCCCCAGACCGCCTGTCTCAGACCGTCTGTCTCAGACCGTCTGTCTTAGACCGTCTGTCTCAGAGCGTGTGTCTCATACCGTCTGTCTCTGTCCGTCTGTTTCTGTCCGTCTGTCTCAGAGGGTGTGTCTCATACCGTCTCTCTCAGACCGTCTGTCTCGGACCGTCTGTCTCAGTCCGTCTGTCTCAGACCGTCTGTCTCTGACCGTCTGTCACAGACCATCTGTCTCAGACCGTCTATCTCAGACCGTCTGCCTCAGACTGTCTGTCTCAGACCGTCTGTCTCAGACCGTCTGTCTAGAACCCTCTGTCTTAGACCGTCTGTCTCAGAACGTCCGCCTCTGTCCGTCTGTTTCTGTACGTCTGTCATAGACCGCCTATCTCAGACCGTCTGTCTCAGACCGTCTGTCTCGGGCCGTCTGTCTCAGACCGACTGTCTCAGACCGTCTGTCTCAGATCGTCTTTCTCAGACCGTCTGTCTCAGACCGTCTGGCTCAGACCGTCTGCCCCATACCGATTGTCTAGAAACCTCTGTCTCGGGCCGTCTGTCTCAGACCGCCTGTCTCGGACCATCTGCCCCATACCGACAGTCTCAGGACACCTGTCTCACACCGTCCGCCTCTGTCCGTCTGTTTCTGACGGTCTGTACCAGACCATCTGTCCCTGTCCGCCTGTATCATACCGTCGTCCTCAGACCGTCTGTCTCAGCCGGTCCGTGTCTGAACGTCCGTCTCGGACCGTCGGTCTCGGGCCGGCTGTCTCAGACCGTCTGTCTCAGACCGACTGTCTCAGACCGTCTGTCTCAGACCGACTGTGTCAGACCGTCTGTCTCAGACCGTCTGTCTCACACCGTCTGTCCCAGACCGTCTGTCTCAGACCGTCTGCCTCAAACCGTCTGCCTCAGACCGTCTGTCTCAGACCGTCTGTCTAGAACCCTCTGTCTTAGACCGTCTGTCTCAGAACGTCCGCCTCTGTCCGTCTGTTTCTGTACGTCTGTCTCAGACCGTATGTCTCAGACCGTCTGTCTCAGACCGTCTGTATCAGACCGTCTGTCTCAGACCGTCTGTCACAGACCGTTTATCCCAGACCGTCTGTCTCTGAACGTCTGTCTCGGACTGTCTGTCTCGGGCCGTCTGTCTCATACCGTATGCCTCAGTCGGTCTGTCTCTGAACGTCTGTCCCGGACCGTCGGTCTCGTACCGCCTGTCTCGGACCGTCCGTCTCGGAGCGTCTGTCTCGGGCTGTCTGTCTCAGACCGTCTGTCTAGAACCCTCTGTCACAGAAAGTCTGTCTCGGGCTGTCTGTCTCAGACCGTCTGCCTCGGGCCGTCTGTCTCAGATCGTCTGTTTCAGACCGGCAGTCTCAGACCGCCTGCCCCATACCTCCTGTCTCAGACCGTATGTCTCTGTCCGTCTGTTTCTGTCCGTCTGTCACAGACCGTGTGTCTCATACCGTCTCTCTCAGACCCTCTGTCTCAAACCGTCTGTCTCAGATCGTCTGTCTCAGACCGTCTGTCTCAGACCGTCTGTCTCATACCGTCTGCATCACAGCGTCTGCCTCCGTCCGTCTGTTTCTGTCGGTCTGTCCCAGACTGTCTGTCTCTGACCGGCTGTCTCAGACCGTATGACTCAGATCGTATGTCTCCCACCGTCCGTCTCAGACCGTCTGTCTCAGTCCGTCTGCTTCTGAATGTCTGTCTCAGACCGTTTGCCTCTGTCTGTCTGTCTCAGAGGGCTTGTCCATGTCCGTCTGTATCATACCGTCGTTCTCAGACAGTCTGTCTCAGCCGGTCCGTCTCTGAACGTCTGTCTCGGACCGTCGGTCTCAGACCGTCTGTCTCAGACGGTCTGCCTCAGACCGTCTTCCTCAGACCGTATGTCTCAGACCGTCTGTCTCAGACCGTCTGTATCAGACCGTCTGTCTCAGACCGTCTGTCACAGACCGTTTATCCCAGACCGTCTGTCTCTGAACGTCTGTCTCGGACTGTCTGTCTCGGGCCGTCTGTCTCATACCGTATGCCTCAGTCGGTCTGTCTCTGAACGTCTGTCCCGGACCGTCGGTCTCGTACCGCCTGTCTCGGACCGTCCGTCTCGGAGCGTCTGTCTCGGGCTGTCTGTCTCAGACCGTCTGTCTAGAACCCTCTGTCACAGAAAGTCTGTCTCGGGCTGTCTGTCTCAGACCGTCTGTCTAGAACCCTCCGTCTTAGACCGTCTGTCTCAGAACGTGTGTCTCAGACCGTCTGTCTTTGTCCGTCTGTCTCAGACGGTGTGTCTCATACCGTCTCTCTCAGACCGTCTGTCTCAAACCGTCTGTCTCAGCCGGTCCGTCTCTGAACGTCTGTCTCGGACCGTCGGTCTCGGGCCGGCTGTCTCAGACCGTCTGTCTCAGACCGTCTGTGTAGAACCCTCTGTCTCAGACCGTCTGCCTCATACCGTCTGTCTAGAACCCTCTGTCTCAGACCGTCTGTCTCAGACCGTCTGTCTAGAACCCTCTGTCTTAGACCGTCTGTCTAGAACCCTCTGTCTTAGACCGTCTGTCTCAGAACGTCCGCCTCTGTCCGTCTGTTTCTGTACGTCTGTCATAGACCGTCTGTCTCAGACCGTGTGTCTCATACCGTCTCTCTCAGACCGTCTGTCTCACTCCGTCTGTCCCAGACCGTCTGTCCCAGACCGTCTGTCCCAGACCGTCTGTCACAGACCGTCTGTCCGAGACCGTCTATCACAGACCGTCTGCCTCAGACCGTCTGTCTCAGACCGTCTGTCTAGAACCCTCTGTCTTAGACCGTCTGTCTCAGAATGTCCGCCTCTGACCGACTGTTTCTGTATGTCTGTCATAGACCGTCTGTCTCAGACCGTCTGTCTCAGACCGTCTGTCTCAGACCGTCTGTCTCTGACCGTCGGTCTCCGACCGTCTGCCCCATACCGCATGTCTCAGACCGTCTGTCTCAGACCGTCTGTCTCAGACCGTCTGTCTCAGACCGTCTGTCTCAGACCGTCTGCCTCAGACCGTATGTCTCATCCGGTCTGTCTCGGACAGTCCGTCTCGGAACGTCTGTCTCGGGACGTCTGTCTCAGACCGCCTGTCTCAGACCATAGGACTCAGACCGTCTGTCTCAGACCGTATGTCTCAGAACGTCGGTCTCAGACCGTCTGTCTCGGACCGTCTGTATCAGACCATCTGTCTCGGACCGTCTGTCTCGGGCCGTCTGTCCCCGTCCGTCTGTATCAGACCGTCTGTCTCAGACCGTCTGTCTCGGACCATCTGCCCCATACCGACTGTCTTAGGACATCTGTCTCACACCGTCCGCCTCTGTCCGTCTGTTTCTGTCTGTCTGACTCAGACCGACTGTCTCAGACCGTCTGTCTCAGACCGTCCGTCTCAGACCGCCCGTCTCAGACCGGCTGTCTCAGACCGTCTCATTCTGACCGTCTGTCTCAGACCGTATGTCTCATCCGGTCTGTCTCTGTCCGTCTGTCTCAGACCGTCGGTCTCAGACCCTCTGTATCAGACCGTCGGTCACCGACCGTCTGCCCCATACCGCCTGTCCCAGACCGTCGGTCTCGGGCCGTCTGTCACAGACCGTCTTTCTCCGACCGTCTGCCCCAGACCGCCTGTCTCAGACCGTCTGTCTCAGACCGTCTGTCTCAGAGCGTGTGTCTCATACCGTCTGTCTCAGACCGTCTGTCTTAGACCGTCTGTCTCAGAGCGTGTGTCTCATACCGTCTGTCTCTGTCCGTCTGTTTCTGTCCGTCTGTCTCAGAGGGTGTGTCTCATACCGTCTCTCTCAGACCGTCTGTCTCGGACCGTCTGTCTCAGTCCGTCTGTCTCAGACCGTCTGTCTCTGACCGTCTGTCACAGACCATCTGTCTCAGACCGTCTATCTCAGACCGTCTGCCTCAGACTGTCTGTCTCAGACCGTCTGTCTCAGACCGTCTGTCTCAGACCGTCTGTCTAGAACCCTCTGTCTTAGACCGTCTGTCTCAGAACGTCCGCCTCTGTCCGTCTGTTTCTGTACGTCTGTCATAGACCGCCTATCTCAGACCGTCTGTCTCAGACCGTCTGTCTCGGGCCGTCTGTCTCAGACCGACTGTCTCAGACCGTCTGTCTCAGATCGTCTTTCTCAGACCGTCTGTCTCAGACCGTCTGGCTCAGACCGTCTGCCCCATACCGATTGTCTAGAAACCTCTGTCTCGGGCCGTCTGTCTCAGACCGCCTGTCTCGGACCATCTGCCCCATACCGACAGTCTCAGGACACCTGTCTCACACCGTCCGCCTCTGTCCGTCTGTTTCTGACGGTCTGTACCAGACCATCTGTCCCTGTCCGCCTGTATCATACCGTCGTCCTCAGACCGTCTGTCTCAGCCGGTCCGTGTCTGAACGTCCGTCTCGGACCGTCGGTCTCGGGCCGGCTGTCTCAGACCGTCTGTCTCAGACCGACTGTCTCAGACCGTCTGTCTCAGACCGACTGTGTCAGACCGTCTGTCTCAGACCGTCTGTCTCACACCGTCTGTCCCAGACCGTCTGTCTCAGACCGTCTGCCTCAAACCGTCTGCCTCAGACCGTCTGTCTCAGACCGTCTGTCTAGAACCCTCTGTCTTAGACCGTCTGTCTCAGAACGTCCGCCTCTGTCCGTCTGTTTCTGTACGTCTGTCTCAGACCGTATGTCTCAGACCGTCTGTCTCAGACCGTCTGTATCAGACCGTCTGTCTCAGACCGTCTGTCACAGACGTTTATCCCAGACCGTCTGTCTCTGAACGTCTGTCTCGGACTGTCTGTCTCGGGCCGTCTGTCTCATACCGTATGCCTCAGTCGGTCTGTCTCTGAACGTCTGTCCCGGACCGTCGGTCTCGTACCGCCTGTCTCGGACCGTCCGTCTCGGAGCGTCTGTCTCGGGCTGTCTGTCTCAGACCGTCTGTCTAGAACCCTCTGTCACAGAAAGTCTGTCTCGGGCTGTCTGTCTCAGACCGTCTGTCTAGAACCCTCTGTCTTAGACCGTCTGTCTCAGAACGTGTGTCTCAGACCGTCTGTCTCTGTCCGTCTGTCTCAGACGGTGTGTCTCATACCGTCTCTCTCAGACCGTCTGTCTCAAACCGTCTGTCTCAGCCGGTCCGTCTCTGAACGTCTGTCTCGGACCGTCGGTCTCGGGCCGGCTGTCTCAGACCGTCTGTCTCAGACCGTCGGTGTAGAACCCTCTGTCTCAGACCGTCTGCCTCATACCGTCTGTCTAGAACCCTCTGTCTCAGACCGTCTGTCTCAGACCGTCTGTCTAGAACCCTCTGTCTTAGACCGTCTGTCTAGAACCCTCTGTCTTAGACCGTCTGTCTCAGAACGTCCGCCTCTGTCCGTCTGTTTCTGTACGTCTGTCATAGACCGTCTGTCTCAGACCGTGTGTCTCATACCGTCTCTCTCAGACCGTCTGTCTCACTCCGTCTGTCCCAGACCGTCTGTCCCAGACCGTCTGTCCCAGACCGTCTGTCCCAGACCGTCTGTCCCAGACCGTCTGTCCCAGACCGTCTGTCACAGACCGTCTGTCCGAGACCGTCTATCACAGACCGTCTGCCTCAGACCGTCTGTCTCAGACCGTCTGTCTAGAACCCTCTGTCTTAGACCGTCTGTCTCAGAATGTCCGCCTCTGACCGACTGTTTCTGTATGTCTGTCATAGACCGTCTGTCTCAGACCGTCTGTCTCAGACCGTCTGTCTCTGACCGTCGGTCTCCGACCGTCTGCCCCATACCGCATGTCTCAGACCGTCTGTCTCAGACCGTCTGTCTCAGACCGTCTGTCTCAGACCGTCTGCCTCAGACCGTATGTCTCATCCGGTCTGTCTCTGACAGTCCGTCTCGGAACGTCTGTCTCGGGACGTCTGTCTCAGACCGCCTGTCTCAGACCATAGGACTCAGACCGTCTGTCTCAGACCGTATGTCTCAGAACGTCGGTCTCAGACCGTCTGTCTCGGACCGTCTGTATCAGCCCATCTGTCTCGGACCGTCTGTCTCGGGCCGTCTGTCCCCGTCCGTCTGTATCAGACCGTCTGTCTCAGACCGTCTGTCTCGGACCATCTGCCCCATACCGACTGTCTTAGGACATCTGTCTCACACCATACGCCTCTGTCCGTCTGTTTCTGTCTGTCTGACTCAGACCGACTGTCTCAGACCGTCTGTCTCAGACCGTCCGTCTCAGACCGCCCGTCTCAGACCGGCTGTCTCAGACCGTCTCATTCTGACCGTCTGTCTCAGACCGTATGTCTCATCCGGTCTGTCTCTGTCCGTCTGTCTCAGACCGTCGGTCTCAGACCCTCTGTATCAGACCGTCGGTCACCGACCGTCTGCCCCATACCGCCTGTCCCAGACCGTCGGTCTCGGGCCGTCTGTCACAGACCGTCTTTCTCCGACCGTCTGCCCCAGACCGCCTGTCTCAGACCGTCTGTCTCAGACCGTCTGTCTCAGAGCGTGTGTCTCATACCGTCTGTCTCAGACCGTCTGTCTTAGACCGTCTGTCTCAGAGCGTGTGTCTCATACCGTCTGTCTCTGTCCGTCTGTTTCTGTCCGTCTGTCTCAGAGGGTGTGTCTCATACCGTCTCTCTCAGACCGTCTGTCTCGGACCGTCTGTCTCAGTCCGTCTGTCTCAGACCGTCTGTCTCTGACCGTCTGTCACAGACCATCTGTCTCAGACCGTCTATCTCAGACCGTCTGCCTCAGACTGTCTGTCTCAGACCGTCTGTCTCAGACCGTCCGTCTAGAACCCTCTGTCTTAGACCGTCTGTCTCAGAACGTCCGCCTCTGTCCGTCTGTTTCTGTACGTCTGTCATAGACCGCCTATCTCAGACCGTCTGTCTCAGACCGTCTGTCTCGGGCCGTCCGTCTCAGACCGACTGTCTCAGACCGTCTGTCTCAGATCGTCTTTCTCAGACCGTCTGTCTCAGATCGTCTGGCTCAGACCGTCTGCCCCATACCGATTGTCTAGAAACCTCTGTCTCGGGCCGTCTGTCTCAGACCGCCTGTCTCGGACCATCTGCCCCATACCGACAGTCTCAGGACACCTGTCTCACACCGTCCGCCTCTGTCCGTCTGTTTCTGACGGTCTGTACCAGACCATCTGTCCCTGTCCGCCTGTATCATACCGTCGTCCTCAGACCGTCTGTCTCAGCCGGTCCGTGTCTGAACGTCCGTCTCGGACCGTCGGTCTCGGGCCGGCTGTCTCAGACCGTCTGTCTCAGACCGACTGTCTCAGACCGTCTGTCTCAGACCGACTGTGTCAGACCGTCTGTCTCAGACCGTCTGTCTCACACCGTCTGTCCCAGACCGTCTGTCTCAGACCGTCTGCCTCAAACTGTCTGCCTCAGACCGTCTGTCTCAGACCGTCTGTCTAGAACCCTCTGTCTTAGACCGTCTGTCTCAGAACGTCCGCCTCTGTCCGTCTGTTTCTGTACGTCTGTCTCAGACCGTATGTCTCAGACCGTCTGCCTCAGACCGTCTGTATCAGACCGTCTGTCTCAGACCGTCTGTCACAGACCGTTTATCCCAGACCGTCTGTCTCTGAACGTCTGTCTCGGACTGTCTGTCTCGGGCCGTCTGTCTCATACCGTATGCCTCAGTCGGTCTGTCTCTGAACGTCTGTCCCGGACCGTCGGTCTCGTACCGCCTGTCTCGGACCGTCCGTCTCGGAGCGTCTGTCTCGGGCTGTCTGTCTCAGACCGTCTGTCTAGAACCCTCTGTCACAGAAAGTCTGTCTCGGGCTGTCTGTCTCAGACCGTCTGTCTAGAACCCTCTGTCTTAGACCGTCTGTCTCAGAACGTGTGTCTCAGACCGTCTGTCTCTGTCCGTCTGTCTCAGACGGTGTGTCTCATACCGTCTCTCTCAGACCGTCTGTCTCAGACCGTCTGTCTCAGCCGGTCCGTCTCTGAACGTCTGTCTCGGACCGTCGGTCTCGGGCCGGCTGTCTCAGACCGTCTGTCTCAGACCGTCTGTGTAGAACCCTCTGTCTCAGACCGTCTGCCTCATACCGTCTGTCTAGAACCGTCTGTCTCAGACCGTCTGCCTCAGACGGTCTGTCTCAGAACGTCCGCCTCTGTCCGTCAGTTTCTGTACGTCTGTCATAGACCGCCTGTCACAGACTGTCAGTCCCATACCGTCGGTCTCTGACCCTCTTTCTCAGACCGCCTGTCTCAGGCCGTCGGTCTCGGGCCGTCTGTCGAGGACCATCTGTCTCGGACCGTCAGTCTCGGGCCGTCTGTCCCCGTCCGTCTGTATCAGACCGTCTGTCTCGGACCGTCTGTCTCGAGCCGTCTATCTCAGACCGTCTGCCTCGGACCGTCTGTCTCAGACCCTCTGTCTCAGACCGTCTGTCTCAGACCGTCTGCCTCAAACCGTCTGCCTCAGACCGTCTGTCTCAGACCGTCTGTCTAGAACCCTCTGTCTTAGACCGTCTGTCTCAGAACGTCCGCCTCTGTCCGTCTGTTTCTGTACGTCTGTCTCAGACCGTATGTCTCAGACCGTCTGTCTCAGACCGTCTGTATCAGACCGTCTGTCTAGAACCCTCTGTCTTAGACCGTCTGTCTCAGAACGTCAGCCTCTGTCCGTCTGTTTCTGTACGTCTGTCTCAGACCGACTGTCTCAGACCGTCTGTCTCAGACCGACTGTGTCAGACCGTCTGTCTCAGACCGTCTGTCTCACACCGTCTGTCCCAGACCGTCTGTCCCAGACCGTCTGTCTCAGACCGTCTGCCTCAAACCGTCTGCCTCAGACCGTCTGTCTCAGACCGTCTGTCTAGAACCCTCTGTCTTAGACCGTCTGTCTCAGAACGTCCGCCTCTGTCCGTCTGTTTCTGTACGTCTGTCTCAGACCGTATGTCTCAGACCGTCTGTCTCAGACCGTCTGTATCAGACCGTCTGTCTAGAACCCTCTGTCTTAGACCGTCTGTCTCAGAACGTCCGCCTCTGTCCGTCTGTTTCTGTACGTCTGTCTCAGACCGACTGTCTCAGACCGTCTGTCTCAGACCGACTGTGTCAGACCGTCTGTCTCAGACCGTCTGTCTCACACCGTCTGTCCCAGACCGTCTGTCCCAGACCGTCTGTCTCAGACCGTCTGCCTCAAACCGTCTGCCTCAGACCGTCTGTCTCAGACCGTCTGTCTAGAACCCTCTGTCTTAGACCGTCTGTCTCAGAACGTCCGCCTCTGTCCGTCTGTTTCTGTACGTCTGTCTCAGACCGTATGTCTCATCCGGTCAGTCTCAGACGGTCTGTCTCTGTCCGTCTGTCCCTGTCCGTCTGTCCCTGTCCGTCTGTCTCGGTCCATCTGCCCCATACCGACTGTCTTAGGACATCTATCGCACACCGTCCGCCTCTGTCCATCTGTTTCTGTCGGTCTGTCTCAGACCGTCTGTCTAGAACCCTCTGTCTTAGACCGTCTGTCTCAGAACGTCCGCCTCTGTCCGTCTGTCATAGACCGTCTGTCTCAGACCGTGTGTCTCAGACCGTCTGTCTCAGCCGGTCCGTCTCTGAACGTCTGTCTCGGTCCGTCGGTCTCAGACCGTCTGTCTCAGAACGTCTGTCTCAGACCGTCTGTCTCTGTCCGTCTGTTTCTGTCCGTCTGTCTCACACGGTGTGTCTCATACCGTCTCTCTCAGACCGTCTGTCTCAGACGGTCTGTCTCAAACCGTCTGTCTCAGACCGTCTGTCCCATACCGTCTGTCTCAGACCGTCTTCCTCAGACACTCTGTATCAGACCGTCGGTCTCCGACCGTCTGCCGCAGACCGCCTGTCTCAGACCGTCTGTCTCAGACTGTCTGTCTCAGACAGTCTGTCTAGAACCCTCTGTCTTGGACCGTCTGTCTCAGAACGTCCGCCTCTGTGCGTCTGTTTCTGTACGTCTGTCATAGACCGTCTGTCTCAGACCGTCTGTCTCAGACCGTCTGCCTCAGACCATATGTCTCATCCGGTCTGTCTCGGGACGTCTGTCGCAGACCGCCTGTCTCAGACCATAGGACTCAGGCCGTCTGTGTCAGACCGACTGTATCAGACCACCTGTCTCGGACCGTCTGTCTCGGGCCGTCTGTCCCCGTCCGTCTGTATCAGACCGTCTGTCTCAGACCGTCTGCCTCAGACCATATGTCTCATCCGGTCTGTCTCGGGACGTCTGTCTCAGACCGCCTGTCTCAGACCATAGGACTCAGACCGTCTGTCTCAGACCGTCTGTCCCTGTCCGTCTGTATCATACCGTCGTTCTCAGACCGGCTGTCTCAGACCGTCTGTCTCAGACGGACTGTCTCAGACCGTCAGACCCAGATCGTTTGTCTCAGACCGTCTGTCTCAGACCATCTGCCCCATACCGACTGTTTTAGGACATCTGTCTCACACCCTCCGCCTCTGTCCGTCTGTTTCTGTCTGTCTGTCTCAGACCGTCTGTCTCAGACCGTCGGCCTCAGACCCTCTGTATCAGACCGTCGGTCTCCGACCGTCTGCCCCAGACCGCCTGTCTCAGACCGTCTGTCTCAGACCGTCTGTATCAGACCGTCTGTCTCAGACCGCCTGTCTCATACCGTCTGTCTCGGACCGTCTGTCCCTGTCCGTCTGTATCATTCCGTCGTTCTCAGACCGTCTGTCTCACACCGTCTGTCCCAGACCGCCTGTCTCAGACCGTCTGTCTCAGACCGTCTGTCACAGACCGTCTGTCTGAGACCGTCTATCTCAGACCGTCTGCCTCAGACCGTCTGTCTCAGACCATCTGTCTAGAACCCTCTGTCTTAGACCGCCTGTCTCAGAACGTCCGCCTCTGTCCGTCTGTTTCTGTACGTCTGTCATAGACCGTCTGTCTCAGACCGTCTGTCTCTGACCGTCTGTCTCAGACCGTATGTCTCATCCGGTCTGTCTCTGTCCGTCTGTCTCAGACCGTCTGTCTCAGACCATCTGTCTCAGACCGTCTGTCTCAGACCGTCTGTCTCAGACCGTCTGTCTCTGCTCGTCTGTCTTAGACCGTCTGTCTCAGACCGTCTGTCTCAGCCTGCCTGTCTCTGTCTGTCAGTCTCAGACCGTCTGGCTCAGACCGCAAGTCTCGGACCCTGTGTCTCAGACTGTCTGTCTCGCACCGTCTGTCTCGGACCGTCAGTCTCGGACCGTCCGTCTCGGACCGTCTGTCTTGGACCGTCTGTCTCGGAACGTCGGTCGCAGCCCGCCTGTCTCAGCCCGCCTGTCTCAGGCCGTCTGTCTCAGACCGTCTGTGTCAGCCCGCCTGTCTCATCCCGCCTGTCTCAGTCCGTCTGTCTGAGATCGTCTGTCTCAGCCCAACTGTCTGAGACCGCCTGTCTCATCCTGCCTGTCTCAGACCGTCTGTCTCAGACCGCTTGTCTCGGACCCTCTGTCTCGGACCGTCTGTCTCGGACCGTCTGTCTCGGACCGTCTGTCTCGGACCGTCTGTCTCGGACCGTCTGTCTCGGACCGTCGGTCTCAGCCCGCCTGTCTCAGGCCGTCTGTCTCAGACCGTCTGTCTCAGACCGTGTGTCTCAGACCGTCTGTCTCAGACCGCCTGTCTCAGACCGCTTGTCTCGGACCGCCTGTCTCGGACCGTCTGTCTCGGACCGTCTGTCTCGGACCGTCTGTCTCGGACCGTCTGTCTCAAACGGTCGGTCTGAGACCGCCTGCCTCAGCCCGCCTGTCTACGGCCGTCTGTCTGAGACCGTCTGTCTCAACCCAACTGTCTCAGACCGCCTGTCTCTGCTCGCCTGTCTTAGACCGTCTGTCTCAGACCGTCTGTCTCGGGCCGTTGTCTCAGACCGCCTGTCTTAGGAAATCTGTCTCACACCGTCCGCATCTGTCGGTCTGTTTCTGTCTGTCTGACTGAGACCGACTGTCTCAGACCGTCTGTCTCAGACCGTCTGTCTCAGACCGTCCGTCTCAGACCGCCCGTCTCAGACCGGCTGTATCAGACCGGCTGTCTCAGACAGTCTGTCTAGAACCCTCTGTCTCAGACCGTCTGTCTCAGACCGTCTGTCTCTGTCCGTCTGTCTCGGGCCGTCTGTCTCGGGCCGTCTGTTTCTGTACGTCTGTCTCGGACCGTCTGCCTCTGTCCGCCTGTCTCAGAACGTCTGTCTCAGACCGTCTGTCTCAGACCGTCTGTCTCAGACCGTCTGTCTAGAACCCTCTGTCTTAGACCGTCTGTCTCAGAACGTGTGTCTCAGACCGTCTGTCTCTGTCCGTCTGTTTCTGTCCGTCTGTCTCAGACTGTGTGTCTCATACCGTCTCTCTCAGACCGTCTGTCTCGGACCGTCTGTCTCTGACCGTCTGTCTCAGACCGTATGTCTCATCCGGTCTGTCTCTGTCCGTCTGTCTCAGACCGTCTGTCTCAGACCGTCTGTCTCTGCTCGTCTGTCTTAGACCGTCAGTCTCAGACCGTCTGTCTCAGCCTGCCTGTCTCTGTCTGTCAGTCTCAGACCCTCTGTATCAGACCGTCGGTCTCCGACCGTCTGCCCCAGACCGCCTGTCTCAGACCGTCTGTCTCAGACCGTCTGTCTCGGACCGTCTTCCTCAGACCGTCTGTCTCAGACAGTCTGTCTAGAACCCTCTGTCTTAGACCGTCTGTCTCAGAACGTCCGCCTCTGTGCGTCTGTTTCTGTACGTCTGTCATAAACCGCCTGTCTCAGACCGTCTGTCTCAGACCGTCTGCCTCAGACCATATGTCTCATCCGGTCTGTCTCGGGACGTCTGACGCAGACCGCCTGTCTCAGACCATAGGACTCAGGCCGTCTGTGTCAGACCGACTGTATCAGACCACCTGTCTCGGACCGTCTGTCTCGGGCCTTCTATCCCCGTCCGTCTGTATCAGACCGTCTGTCTCAGACCGCGTGTCTCATACCGTCTGTCTCGGACCGTCGATCTCAGACCCTCTGCATCAGACCGTCGGTCACCGACCGTCTGACCCATACCGTCTGTCTCAGACCGTATGTCTCAAACCGTCGGTCTCAGAGCGTCTGTGTCAGACCGACTGTATCAGACCATCTGTCTCGGACCGTCTGTCTCGGGCCGTCTGTCCCCGTCCGTCTGTATCAGACCGTCTGTCTCAGACCGCCCGTCTCATACCGTCTGTCTCGGACCGTCTGTCCCTGTCCGTCTGTATCATTCCGTCGTTCTCAGACCGTCTGTCTCACACCGTCTGTCCCAGACCGTCTGTCTCTGACCGTCTGTCTCAGACCGTATGTCTCATCCGGTCTGTCTCTGTCCGTCTGTCTCAGACCGTCTGTCTCAGACCGTCTGTCTCTGCTCGTCTGTCTTAGACCGTCTGTCTCAGCCTGCCTGTCTCTGTCTGTCAGTCTCAGACCGTCTGGCTCAGACCGCAAGTCTCGGACCCTGTGTCTCGGACTGTCTGTCTCGCACCGTCTGTCTCGGACCGTCAGTCTCGGACCGTCTGTCTCGGACCGTCTGTCTCGGACCGTCTGTCTCGGACCGTCTGTCTCGGACCGTCTGTCTCGGACCGTCTGTCTCGGACCGTCTATCTCGGACCGTCTGTCTCGGACCGTCTGTCTCGGAACGTCGGTCGCAGCCCGCCTGTCTCAGGCCGTCTGTCTCAGACCGTCTGTCTCAGACCGTCTGTGTCAGCCCGCCTGTCTCATCCCGCCTGTCTCAGGCCGTCTGTCTCAGACCGTCTGTCTCAGACCGTCTGTGTCAGCCCGCCTGTCTCATCCCGCCTGTCTCAGTCCGTCTGTCTGAGACCGTCTGTCTCAGCCCAACTGTCCGAGACCGCCTGTCTCATCCTGCCTGTCTCAGACCGTCTGTCTCAGACCGCTTGTCTCATCCTGCCTGTCTCAGACCGTCTGTCTCGGACCCTCTGTCTCGGACCGTCTGTCTTAGACCGTCTGTCTCAGAACGTCCGCCTCTGTGCGTCTGTTTCTGTACGTCTGTCATAAACCGCCTGTCTCAGACCGTCTGTCTCAGACCGTCTGCCTCAGACCATATGTCTCATCCGGTCTGTCTCGGGACGTCTGTCGCAGACCGCCTGTCTCAGACCATAGGACTCAGGCCGTCTGTGTCAGACCGACTGTATCAGACCACCTGTCTCGGACCGTCTGTCTCGGGCCGTCTGTCCCCGTCCGTCTGTATCAGACCGTCTGTCTCAGACCGCGTGTCTCATACCGTCTGTCTCGGACCGTCGATCTCAGACCCTCTGCATCAGACCGTCGGTCACCGACCGTCTGACCCATACCGTCTGTCTCAGACCGTATGTCTCAAACCGTCGGTCTCAGACCGTCTGTGTCAGACCGACTGTATCAGACCATCTGTCTCGGACCGTCTGTCTCGGGCCGTCTGTCCCCGTCCGTCTGTATCAGACCGTCTGTCTCAGACCGCCTGTCTCATACCGTCTGTCTCGGACCGTCTGTCCCTGTCCGTCTGTATCATTCCGTCGTTCTCAGACCGTCTGTCTCACACCGTCTGTCCCAGACCGCCTGTCTCAGACCGTCGATCTCAGACCCTCTGCATCAGACCGTCGGTCACCGACCGTCTGACCCATACCGTCTGTCTCAGACCGTATGTCTCAAACCGTCGGTCTCAGACCGTCTGTGTCAGACCGACTGTATCAGACCATCTGTCTCGGACCGCCTGTCTCAGACCGTCTGTCTCAGACCGTCTGTATCAGACCGTCTGTCTCAGACCGCCCGTCTCATACCGTCTGTCTCGGACCGTCTGTCCCTGTCCGTCTGTATCATTCCGTCGTTCTCAGACCGTCTGTCTCACACCGTCTGTCTCAGACCGTCTGTCTCAGACCGTCTGTCTCTGCTCGTCTGTCTTAGACCGTCTGTCTCAGCCTGCCTGTCTCTGTCTGTCAGTCTCAGACCGTCTGGCTCAGACCGCAAGTCTCGGACCCTGTGTCTCGGACTGTCTGTCTCGCACCGTCTGTCTCGGACCGTCAGTCTCGGACCGTCTGTCTCGGACCGTCTGTCTCGGACCGTCTGTCTCGGACCGTCTGTCTCGGACCGTCTGTCTCGGACCGTCTGTCTCGGACCGTCTATCTCGGACCGTCTGTCTCGGACCGTCTGTCTCGGAACGTCGGTCGCAGCCCGCCTGTCTCAGGCCGTCTGTCTCAGACCGTCTGTCTCAGACCGTCTGTGTCAGCCCGCCTGTCTCATCCCGCCTGTCTCAGGCCGTCTGTCTCAGACCGTCTGTCTCAGACCGTCTGTGTCAGCCCGCCTGTCTCATCCCGCCTGTCTCAGTCCGTCTGTCTGAGACCGTCTGTCTCAGCCCAACTGTCCGAGACCGCCTGTCTCATCCTGCCTGTCTCAGACCGTCTGTCTCAGACCGCTTGTCTCATCCTGCCTGTCTCAGACCGTCTGTCTCGGACCCTCTGTCTCGGACCGTCTGTCTCGGACCGTCTGTCTCGGACCGTCTGTCTCGGACCGTCTGTCTCGGACCGTCGGTCTCAGCCCGCCTGTCTCAGGCCGTCTGTCTCAGACCGTCTGTCTCAGACCGTCTGTCTCAGACCGCCTGTCTCAGACCGCTTGTCTCGGACCCTCTGTCTCGGACCGCCTGTCTCGGACCGTCTGTCTCGGACCGTCAGTCTCGGACCGTCTGTCTCGGACCGTCTGCCTTGGACCGTCTGTCTCGGACCGTCTGTCTCGGACCGTCTGTCTCGGACCGTCTATCTCGGACCGTCTGTCTCGGACCGTCTGTCTCGGAACGTCGATCTCAGCCCGCCTGTCTCAGGCCGTCTGTCTCAGACCGTCTGTCTCAGACCGTCTGTGTCAGCCCGCCTGTCTCATCCCGCCTGTCTCAGTCCGTCTGTCTGAGACCGTCTGTCTCAGCCCAACTGTCCGAGACCGCCTGTCTCATCCTGCCTGTCTCAGACCGTCTGTCTCAGACCGCTTGTCTCATCCTGCCTGTCTCAGACCGTCTGTCTCAGACCGCTTGTCTCATCCTGCCTGTCTCAGACCGTCTGTCTCGGACCCTCTGTCTTAGACCGCCTGTCTCAGAACGTCCGCGTCTGTGCGTCTGTTTCTGTACGTCTGTCATAGACCATCTGTCTCAGACCGTCTGTCTCAGACCGTCTGTCTCAGACCGTCTATTTCTGACCGCCTGTCTCATACCGTCTGTCTCGGACCGTCTGTCCCTGTCCGTCTGTATCATTCCGTCGTTCTCAGACCGTCTGTCTCACACCGTCTGTCCCAGACCGCCTGTCTCAGACCGTCTGCCTCAGACCGTCTGTCTCAGACCATCTGTCTAGAACCCTCTGTCTTAGACCGTCTGTCTCAGAACGTCCGCCTCTGTGCGTCTGTTTCTGTACGTCTGTCATAAACCGCCTGTCTCAGACCGTCTGTCTCAGACCGTCTGCCTCAGACCATATGTCTCATCCGGTCTGTCTCGGGACGTCTGTCTCAGACCGCCTGTCTCAGACCATAGGACTCAGACCGTCTGTCTCAGACCGTCTGTCCCTGTACGTCTGTATCATACCGTCGTTCTCAGACCGGCTGTCTCAGACCGTCTGTCTCAGACGGACTGTCTCAGACCGTCAGACCCAGATCGTTTGTCTCAGACCGTCTGTCTCAGACCATCTGCCCCATACCGACTGTTTTAGGACATCTGTCTCACACCCTCCGCCTCTGTCCGTCTGTTTCTGTCTGTCTGTCTCAGACCGTCTGTCTCAGACCGTCTGTCTCAGACCGTCTGTCTCAGACCGTCTGTCTCAGACCGTCTGTATCAGACCGTCTGTCTCAGACCGCGTGTCTCATACCGTCTGTCTCCGACCGTCTGTCCCTGTCCGTCTGTATCATTCCGTCGTTCTCAGACCGTCTGTCTCACACCGTCTGTCCCAGACCGCCTGTCTCAGACCGTCTGTCTCAGACCGTCTGTCACAGACCGTCTGTCTGAGACCGTCTATCTCAGACCGTCTGCCTCAGACCGTCTGTCTCAGACCATCTGTCTAGAACCCTCTGTCTTAGACCGCCTGTCTCAGAACGTCCGCCTCTGTCCGTCTGTTTCTGTACGTCTGTCATAGACCGTCTGTCTCAGACCGTCTGTCTCTGACCGTCTGTCTCAGACCGTATGTCTCATCCGGTCTGTCTCTGTCCGCCTGTCTCAGACTGTCTGTCTCGGACCCTGTGTCTCGGACTGTCTGTCTCGCACCGTCTGTCTCGGACCGTCAGTCTCGGACCGTCTGTCTCGGACCGTCTGTCTTGGACCGTCTGTCTCGGACCGTCTGTCTCGGACCGTCTGTCTCGGAACGTCGGTCGCAGCCCGCCTGTCTCAGGCCGTCTGTCTCAGACCGTCTGTCTCAGACCGTCTGTGTCAGCCCGCCTGTCTCATCCCGCCTGTCTCAGTCCGTCTGTCTGAGACCGTCTGTCTCAGCCCAACTGTCTGAGACCGCCTGCCTAATCCTGCCTGTCTCAGACCGTCTGTCTCAGACCGCTTGTCTCATCCTGCCTGTCTCAGACCGTCTGTCTCAGACCGCTTGTCTCGGACCCTCTGTCTCGGACCGTCTGTCTCGGACCGTCTGTCTCGGACCGTCTGTCTCGGACCGTCTGTCTCGGACCGTCTATCTCGGACCGTCTGTCTCGGACCGTCTGTCTCAGACCGTCTGTGTCAGCCCGCCTGTCTCATCCCGCCTGTCTCAGTCCGTCTGTCTGAGATCGTCTGTCTCAGCCCAACTGTCTGAGACCGCCTGTCTCATCCTGCCTGTCTCAGACCGTCTGTCTCAGACCGCTTGTCTCGGACCGTCTGTCTCGGACCGTCTGTCTCGGACCGTCGGTCTCAGCCCGCCTGTCTCAGGCCGTCTGTCTCAGACCGTCTGCCTCAGACCGTGTGTCTCAGACCGTCTGTCTCAGACCGCCTGTCTCAGACCGCTTGTCTCGGACCCTCTGTCTCGGACCGCCTGTCTCGGACCGTCTGTCTCGGACCGTCTGTCTCAGACCGTCTGTCCCAGACCGTCTGTCTCAGACCGTCCGTGCAGAACCCTCTGTCTCAGACCGTCTGTCTAGAACCCTCTGTCTCAGACCGTCTGTCTCAGAACGTCTGTCTCGGACCGTCTGTCTCTGTCCGTCTGTTTCTGTCCGTCTGTCTCAGACGGTGTGTCTCATACCATCTCTCTCAGACCGTCTGTCTCAGACCGTCTGTCTCAGCCGGTCCGTCTCTGAACGTCTGTCTCGGACCGTCGGTCTCGGGCCGGCTGTCTCAGACCGTCTGTCTCAGACCGTCCGTGTAGAACCCTCTGTCTCAGACCGTCTGTCTAGAACCCTCTGTCTCAGACCGTCTGTCTCAGACCGTCCGTCTCATACCGTTGATCTCGGGCCGTCTGTCTCAGACCGCCTGTCTCAGACCGTCTGTCTCGGACCATCTGCCCCATACCGACTGTCTTAGGACATCTGTCTCACACCGTCCGCCTCTGTCCGTCTGTTTCTGTCGGTCTGTCTCAGGCCGTCTGTACCTGCCCGTCTGTATCATACCGTCGTTCTCAGACCGTCTGTCTCAGCCGGTCTGTCTCTGATCGTCTGTCTCAGAAAGTCTGTCATGGTCCGTCTGTCTCGGACCGTTTGTCTCAGACCATCTGGAGCAGCCGGTCTGTCTCAGATCGTCGGTCTCAGAAAGTCTGTCTCGGGCCGTCTGTCTTAGACCGTCTGTCTCGGACCGTCTGTCTCAGACCGACTGTCTCAGACCGACTGTCTCAGACCGTCTGTCGCAGACCCTCAGTCTCAGACCGTCTGTCTCGGGCCGTCTGTCCCAGATCGTCTGCCTAGAACCCTCTGTCTGAGACCGTCTGTCTCGGGCCGTCTGTCTCAGACCGCCTGTCTCAGACCGTCTGTCTCGGACCATCTGCCCCATACCTACTGTCTTAGGACATCTGTCTCAAACCGTCCGCCTCTGTCCATCTGTTTCTGTCCGTCTGACTCAGACCGTCAATTTGAGACCGTCTGCCTCAGCCCGCCTGTCGCAGCCCGCCTGTCTCAGTCCGTCTGTCTGAGACCGTCTGTCTCAGACCAACTGTCTGAGTCCGTCTGTCTCAACCCGCCTGTCACAAGCCGCCTGTCTCAGTCCGTCCGTCTGAGACCCTCAGTCTCAGACCAACTGTCTCAGCCCGCCTGTCTCAGCCCGCCTGTCTCTGCCCGTCTGTCTCAGACCGTGTGTCTCAGACCATCTGTCTCAGACCGCCTGTCTCAGACCAACTGTCTCAGACCATCTGCCTCAGGCCGTCGGTCTTAGCCCGTCTGTCTCAGCTCGCCTGTCTCTGCCCGTCTGTCTCAGACCGTCTCTCTGACCGTCTGTGTGAGACTGTCTGTCGCAGGCCATCTGCTTCAGACCGTCGGTCTTAGCTCGTCTGTCTCAGCTCGCCTGTCTCTGTCCGTCAGTTTCATATCCGTCTGTCTCAGACCGTCTGTCTCGGACCATCTGTCTCAGACCGCCTGTCTCTGCCCGTCTGTCTGAGACCGTCTGTCTCAGACCGTCTGTCTCAGCCCGCCTATCGCAGCCCGCCTGTCTCAGTCCGTCTGTCTCGGACCGTCTGTCTCAGACCATCTGTCTCAGACCGCCTGTCTCAGACCGCCTGTCTCAGACCGTCTGTCTCAGACCGTCTGTCTCAGACCGTCTGTCTCAGACCGTCCGTGTAGAACCCTCTGTCTCAGACCGTCTGTCTAGAACCCTCTGTCTCAGACCGTCTGTCTCAGAACGTCTGTCTCAGACCGTCTGTCTCTGTCCGTCTGTTTCTGTCCGTCTGTCTCAGACGGTGTGTCTCATACCGTCTCTCTCAGACCGTCTGTCTCAGACCGTCTGTCTCAGCCGGTCCGTCTCTGAACGTCTGTCTCGGACCGTCGGTCTCGGACCGTCTGTCTCAGACCGACTGTCTCAGACCGACTGTCTCAGACCGTCTGTCGCGGGCCGTCTGTCTCAGACCGTCTGTCTCAGACCGTCTGTCTCAGACCGTCTGTCTCAGACCGTCTGTCTCAGACCGTCTGTCTCAGACCGTCTGTCTCAGACTGTTGTCTCTGTCCGTCTGTCACAGCCTGCCTGTCTCTGTCGGTCTGTCTCGGACCGTCTGCCTCAGACCATCTGTCTCAGACTGCCCGTCTCTGCCTGTCTGTCTGAGACCGTCTGTCGTAGAATATCTGGCTCAGGCCGTCGGTCTCAGACAGTGTGTCTCAGACCGTCTGTCTCAGACCGTCAGTCTCAGATCGTCTGTCTCAGTCCGTCAGTCTTAGCCCGTCTGTCTCAGCCCGCCTATCGCAGCCCGCCTGACTCAGTCCGTCTGTCTCGGACCGTCTGTCTCAGACCATCTGTCTCAGACCGCCCGTCTCTGCCCGTCTGTCTGAGACCGTCTGTCTCAGACCATCTGTCTCAGGCCGTCCGTCTCAGACCGTGTGTCTCAGACCATCTGTCTCAGACCGCCTGTCTCAGACCAACTGTCTTAGACCATCTGCCTCAGGTCGTCGGTCTTAGCCCGTCTGTCTCAGCTCGCCTGTCTCTGCCCGTCTGTCTCAGACCGTCTCTCTGACCGTCTGTCTGAGACTGTCTGTCGCAGGCCATCTGCTTCAGACCGTCCGTCTTAGCCCGTCTGTCTCAGCCCGCCTGTCTCTGTCCATCTGTCTCTGTCCGTCTGACTCAGACCGTCTGTCTCACACCATCTGTCTCAGACTGTCTGTCTCTGTCCGTCTATCTCTGTCCGTCAGTTTCATACCGACTGTCTCAGACCGTCTGCCTCGGACCGTCTGTCTCAGCCCGTCTGTCTCGGGCCGTCTGTCTCGGGCCGTCTGTCTCAGACCATCCGTCTCAGACCGCCTGTCTGTGCCCGTCTGTCTGAGACCGTCTGTCTCGGACCATCTGTCTCAGACCGCCCGTCTCTGCCCGTCTGTCTGAGACCGTCTGTTTCATACCGTCTGTCTCAGACCGTCTGACTCAGACCGTCTGTCTCAGACTGTTGTGTCTGTCCGTCTGTCTCAGCCCGCCTATCTCAGACCATCTGTCTCAGACCATCTGCCTCAGGCCGTCGGTCTTAGCCCGTCTGTCTCAGCTCGCCTGTCTCTGCCCGTCTGTCTCAGACCGTCTCTCTGACCGTCTGTCTGAGACTGTCTGTCGCAGGCCATCTGCTTCAGACCGTCAGTCTTAGCCCGTCTGTCTCAGCCCGCCTGTCTCTGTCCTTCTATCTCTGTCCGTCAGTTTCATACCGTCTGTCTCAGACCGTCTGTCTCAGACCGTCTGTCTCAGACTGTTGTCTCTGTCCGTCTGTAACACCCTGCCTGTCTCTGTCCGTCAGTCTCAGACCCTCTGTCTCAGACCGTCTGCCTCAGACCGTCTGCCTCGGACCGTCTGTCTCAGCCCGTCTGTCTCGGGCCGTCTGTCTCGGGCCGTCTGTCTCAGACCATCCGTCTCAGACCGCCTGTCTCTGCCCGTCTGTCTGAGACCATCTGTCTCAGACCATCTGTCTCAGCCTGCCTGTCTCTGTCCGTCAGTCTCAGACCGTCTGTCTTAACCCGTCTGTCGCAGCCCGCATGTCTCAGTCCGTCTGTCTCGCACCGTCTGTCTCAGACCATCTGTCTCAGACCGCCCGTCTCTGCCCGTCTGTCTGATACCGTCTGTCTCAGACCAACTGTCTCAGCCCGCCTGTCTCAGCCCGCCTGTCTCAGACCGTCTGTCTCGGACCATCTGTCTCAGACCGCCCGTCTCTGCCCGTCTGTCTGAGACCGTCTGTCTCAGACCGTCTGTCTCAGCCCGCCTATCGCAGCCCGCCTGTCACAGTCCGTCTGTCTCGGACCGTCTGTCTCAGCCCACCTGTCACAGCCCGCCTGTCTCAGTCCGTCTGTCACAGACCACCCGTCTCTGCCCGTCTGTCTGAGACCGTCTGTCTCAGCCCGCCTATCGCAGCCCGCCTGTCTCAGTCCGTCTGCCTCGGACCGTCTGTCTCAGCCCACCTGTCTCAGCCCGCCTGTCTCAGTCCGTCTGTCTCACCCCGCCTATCGCAGCCCGCCTGTCTCAGCCCGTCTATCGCAGCCCGCCTGTCTCACTCCGTCTGTCTCGGACCGTCTGTCTCAGACCGTCAGTCTTAACCCGTCTGTCTGAGACCGTCTGTCTCAGACCATCTGTCTCAGCCTGCCTGTCTCTGTCCGTCAGTCTCAGACCGTCTGTCTTCACCCGTCTGTCGCAGCCCGCATGTCTCAGTCCGTCTGTCTCGGACCGTCTGTCTCAGACCATCTGTCTCAGACCGCCCGTCTCTGCCCGTCTGTCTGATACCGTCTGTCTCAGACCAACTGTCTCAGTCCATCTGTCTCGGACCGTCTGTCTCAGACCATCTGTCTCAGACCGCCCGTCTCTGCCCGTCTGTCTGATACCGTCTGTCTCAGACCAACTGTCTCAGTCCATCTGTCTCGGACCGTCTGTCTCAGACCATCTGTCTCAGACCGCAAGTCTCTGCCCGTCTGTCTGAGACCGTCTGTCTCAACGCAACTGTCTCAGACCGCCTGTCTCAGACCGTCTGTCTCAGACCATCTGTCTCAGACCATCTGTCTTAGGACATCTGTCTCAGGCCGTCGGTCTCAGACCATCTGTCTCAGACCATCTGTCTTAGGACATCTGTCTCAGGCCGTCGGTCTCAGACCGTGTGTCTCAGACCGTCTGTCTCAGACCATCTGTCTCAGCCCACCTGTCTCAGCCCGCCTGTCTCAGTCCGTCTGTCTCAGACCGCCCGTCTCTGCCCGCCTGTCTGAGACCGTCTGTCTCAGACCGTCTGTCTCAGCCCGCCTATCGCAGCCCGCCTGTCTCAGTCCGTCTGTCTGAGACCGTCTGTCTCAACGCAACTGTCTCAGACCGCCTGTCTCAGAACGTCTGTCTCAAACCATCTCCCTCAGACCATCTGTCTCAGGACATCTGTCTCAGGCCGTCGGTCTCAGACCGTATGTCTCAGACCGTGTGTCTCAGACCATCTGTCTCAGCCCACCTGTCTCAGCCCGCCTGTCTCAGTCCGTCTGTCTCAGACCGCCCGTCTCTGCCCGTCTGTCTGAGACCGTCTGTCTCAGACCGTCTGTCTCAGCCCGCCTGTCGCAGCCCGCCTGTCTCAGTCCGTCTGTCTCAGTCCGTCTGTCTCGGACCGTCTGTGTCAGTCCGTCTGTCTCGGACCGTCTGTCTCAGACCATCTGTCTCAGACCGCCCGTCTCTGCCCGTCTGTCTGATACCGTCTGTCTCAGACCATCTGTCTCAGGACATCTATCTCAGGCCGTCGGTCTCAGACCGTGTGCCTCAGACCGTCTGTCTCAGCCCGCCTGTCTCATCCTGCCTGTCTCAGGCCGTCTGTGTCAGACCGCCTGTCTCGGACCCTCTGTGTCGGACCGCCTGTCTCGGACCGTCTGTCTCGGACCGTCTGTCTCGGACCGTCTGTCTCGGACCGTCTGTCTCGGACCGTCTGTCTCGGGCCGTCTGTCTCAGACCCTCTGACACAGACCGTCTGTCTCAAACGGTCGGTCTCAGACCGCCTGTCTCAGCCCGCCTGTCTCCGGCCGTCTGTCTGAGACCGCCTGTCTCAGACCGCCTGTCTCGGACCCTCTGTCTCGGACGGTCTGTCTCAGACCATCTGTCTCGGACCGTCTGTCTCAGCCCGCCTGTCTCAGCCCGCCTGTCTCAGTCCGTCTGTCTGAGACCGTCTGTCTGAGACCGTCTGTCTCAGACCGTCTGTCTCAGCCCGCCTGTCGCAGCCCGCATGTGTCAGTCCGTCGGTCTCAGACCGTGTGTCTCAGACCGTCTGTCTCAGACCATCTGTCTCAGCCCACCTGTCTCAGCCCGCCTGTCTCAGTCCGTCTGTCTCAGACCGCCCGTCTCTGCCCGCCTGTCTGAGACCGTCTGTCTCAGCCCGCCTATCGCAGCCCGCCTGTCTCAGTCCGTCTGTCTGAGACCGTCTGTCTCAACGCAACTGTCTCAGACCGCCTGTCTCAGAACGTCTGTCTCAAACCATCTCCCTCAGACCATCTGTCTCAGGACATCTGTCTCAGGCCGTCGGTCTCAGACCGTATGTCTCAGACCGTGTGTCTCAGACCATCTGTCTCAGCCCACCTGTCTCAGCCCGCCTGTCTCAGTCCGTCTGTCTCAGACCGCCCGTCTCTGCCCGTCTGTCTGAGACCGTCTGTCTCAGACCGTCTGTCTCAGCCCGCCTATCGCAGGCCGCCTGTCTCAGTCCGTCTGTCTGAGACCGTCTGTCTCAACGCAACTGTCTCAGACCGCCTGTCTCAGAACGTCTGTCTCAAACCATCTCCCTCAGACCATCTGTTTCAGGACATCTGTCTCAGGCCGTCGGTCTCAGACCGTATGTCTCAGACCGTCTGTCTCAGACCAACTGTCTGAGACCGACTGTCTTAGCCCGCCTGTCACAACCCGCCTGTCTCAGTCCGTCTGTCTGAGACCCTCAGTCTCAGACTAACTGTCTCAGCCCGCCTGTCTCAGCCCGCCTGTCTCTGCCCGTCTGTCTCAGACCGTGTGTCTCGGACCGTCTGTCTCAGCCCACCTGTCACAGCCCGCCTGTCTCAGTCCGTCTGTCACAGACCACCCGTCTCTGCCCGTCTGTCTGAGACCGTCTGTCTCAGCCCGCCTATCGCAGCCCGCCTGTCTCAGTCCGTCTGTCTCGGACCGTCTGTCTCAGCCCACCTGTCTCAGCCCGCCTGTCTCAGTCCGTCTGTCTCACCCCGCCTATCGCAGCCCGCCTGTCTCAGCCCGTCTATCGCAGCCCGTCTGTCTCAGACCATCTGTCTCAGCCTGCCTGTCTCTGTCCGTCAGTCTCAGACCGTCTGTCTTAACCCGTCTGTCGCAGCCCGCATGTCTCAGCCCACCTGTCTCAGCCCGCCTGTCTCAGTCCGTCTGTCTCACCCCGCCTATCGCAGCCCGCCTGTCTCAGCCCGTCTATCGCAGCCCGCCTGTCTCAGTCCATCTGTCTCGGACCGTCTGTCTCAGACCATCTGTCTCGGACCGCAAGTCTCTGCCCGTCTGTCTGAGACCGTCTGTCACAGACCATCTGGCTCAGGCCGTCGGTCTCAGACCGTGTGTCTCAGACCGTCAGTCTCAGATCGTATGTCTCCGTCCGTCAGTCTTAGCCCGTCTGTCTCAGCCCGCCTATTGCAGCCCGCCTGTCTCAGTCCGTCTGTCTGAGACCGTCTGTCTCAACGCAACTGTCTCAGACCGCCTGTCTCAGACCGTCTGTCTCAGACCATCTGTCTCAGACCATCTGTCTCAGGACATCTGTCTCAGGCCGTCGGTCTCAGCCCGCCCGTCTAAGCCCGCCTGTCTCAGTCCGTCTGTCTGAGACCGTCTGTCTGAGACCGTCTGTCTCAGACCGTCTGTCTCAGCCCGCCTGTCGCCGCCCGCATGTCTCAGTACGTCTGTCTCGGTCAGTCTGTCTCAGACGATCTGTCTCAGACCGCCCGTCTCTGCCCGTCTGTCTGAGACCGTCTGTCTCAGACCAACTGTCTCGGACCCTCTGTCTCGGACGGTCTGTCTGAGACCATCTGCCTCGGACCGTCCGTCTCAGCCCGCCTGTCTCAGCCCGCCTGTCTCAGTCCGTATGTCTGAGACCGTCTGTCTGAGACCGTGTGTCTCAGACCGTCTGTCTCAGCCCGCCTGTCGCAGCCCGCATGTCTCAGTCCGACTGTCTCGGACCGTCTGTCTCAGACCATCTGTCTCAGACCGCCCGTCTCTGCCCGTCTGTCTGAGACCGTCTGTCTCAGACCAACTGTCTCAGCCCGCCTGTCTCAGCCCGCCCGTCTCTGCCCGTCTGTCTGAGACCGTCTGTCTCAGACCGTCTGTCTCAGCCCGCCTGTCGCAGCCCGCCTGTCTCAGTCCGTCTGTCTCAGTCCGTCTGTCTCGGACCGTCTGTGTCAGTCCGTCTGTCTCGGACCGTCTGTCTCAGACCATCTGTCTCAGACCGCCCGTCTCTGCCCGTCTGTCTGATACCGTCTGTCTCAGACCATCTGTCTCAGGACATCTATCTCAGGCCGTCGGTCTCAGACCGTGTGCCTCAGACCGTCTGTCTCAGCCCGCCTGTCTCATCCTGCCTGTCTCAGGCCGTCTGTGTCAGACCGCCTGTCTCGGACCCTCTGTGTCGGACCGCCTGTCTCGGACCGTCTGTCTCGGACCGTCTGTCTCGGACCGTCTGTCTCGGACCGTCTGTCTCGGACCGTCTGTCTCGGGCCGTCTGTCTCAGACCCTCTGACACAGACCGTCTGTCTCAAACGGTCGGTCTCAGACCGCCTGTCTCAGCCCGCCTGTCTCCGGCCGTCTGTCTGAGACCGCCTGTCTCAGACCGCCTGTCTCGGACCCTCTGTCTCGGACGGTCTGTCTCAGACCATCTGTCTCGGACCGTCTGTCTCAGCCCGCCTGTCTCAGCCCGCCTGTCTCAGTCCGTCTGTCTGAGACCGTCTGTCTGAGACCGTCTGTCTCAGACCGTCTGTCTCAGCCCGCCTGTCGCAGCCCGCATGTGTCAGTCCGTCGGTCTCAGACCGTGTGTCTCAGACCGTCTGTCTCAGACCATCTGTCTCAGCCCACCTGTCTCAGCCCGCCTGTCTCAGTCCGTCTGTCTCAGACCGCCCGTCTCTGCCCGCCTGTCTGAGACCGTCTGTCTCAGACCGTCTGTCTCAGCCCGCCTATCGCAGCCCGCCTGTCTCAGTCCGTCTGTCTGAGACCGTCTGTCTCAACGCAACTGTCTCAGACCGCCTGTCTCAGAACGTCTGTCTCAAACCATCTCCCTCAGACCATCTGTCTCAGGACATCTGTCTCAGGCCGTCGGTCTCAGACCGTATGTCTCAGACCGTGTGTCTCAGACCATCTGTCTCAGCCCACCTGTCTCAGCCCGCCTGTCTCAGTCCGTCTGTCTCAGACCGCCCGTCTCTGCCCGTCTGTCTGAGACCGTCTGTCTCAGACCGTCTGTCTCAGCCCGCCTATCGCAGGCCGCCTGTCTCAGTCCGTCTGTCTGAGACCGTCTGTCTCAACGCAACTGTCTCAGACCGCCTGTCTCAGAACGTCTGTCTCAAACCATCTCCCTCAGACCATCTGTTTCAGGACATCTGTCTCAGGCCGTCGGTCTCAGACCGTATGTCTCAGACCGTCTGTCTCAGACCAACTGTCTGAGACCGACTGTCTTAGCCCGCCTGTCACAACCCGCCTGTCTCAGTCCGTCTGTCTGAGACCCTCAGTCTCAGACTAACTGTCTCAGCCCGCCTGTCTCAGCCCGCCTGTCTCTGCCCGTCTGTCTCAGACCGTGTGTCTCGGACCGTCTGTCTCAGCCCACCTGTCACAGCCCGCCTGTCTCAGTCCGTCTGTCACAGACCACCCGTCTCTGCCCGTCTGTCTGAGACCGTCTGTCTCAGCCCGCCTATCGCAGCCCGCCTGTCTCAGTCCGTCTGTCTCGGACCGTCTGTCTCAGCCCACCTGTCGCAGCCCGCCTGTCTCAGTCCGTCTGTCTCACCCCGCCTATCGCAGCCCGCCTGTCTCAGCCCGTCTATCGCAGCCCGTCTGTCTCAGACCATCTGTCTCAGCCTGCCTGTCTCTGTCCGTCAGTCTCAGACCGTCTGTCTTAACCCGTCTGTCGCAGCCCGCATGTCTCAGCCCACCTGTCTCAGCCCGCCTGTCTCAGTCCGTCTGTCTCACCCCGCCTATCGCAGCCCGCCTGTCTCAGCCCGTCTATCGCAGCCCGCCTGTCTCAGTCCATCTGTCTCGGACCGTCTGTCTCAGACCATCTGTCTCGGACCGCAAGTCTCTGCCCGTCTGTCTGAGACCGTCTGTCACAGACCATCTGGCTCAGGCCGTCGGTCTCAGACCGTGTGTCTCAGACCGTCAGTCTCAGATCGTATGTCTCCGTCCGTCAGTCTTAGCCCGTCTGTCTCAGCCCGCCTATTGCAGCCCGCCTGTCTCAGTCCGTCTGTCTGAGACCGTCTGTCTCAACGCAACTGTCTCAGACCGCCTGTCTCAGACCGTCTGTCTCAGACCATCTGTCTCAGACCATCTGTCTCAGGACATCTGTCTCAGGCCGTCGGTCTCAGCCCGCCCGTCTAAGCCCGCCTGTCTCAGTCCGTCTGTCTGAGACCGTCTGTCTGAGACCGTCTGTCTCAGACCGTCTGTCTCAGCCCGCCTGTCGCCGCCCGCATGTCTCAGTACGTCTGTCTCGGTCAGTCTGTCTCAGACGATCTGTCTCAGACCGCCCGTCTCTGCCCGTCTGTCTGAGACCGTCTGTCTCAGATCAACTGTCTCGGACCCTCTGTCTCGGACGGTCTGTCTGAGACCATCTGCCTCGGACCGTCCGTCTCAGCCCGCCTGTCTCAGCCCGCCTGTCTCAGTCCGTATGTCTGAGACCGTCTGTCTGAGACCGTGTGTCTCAGACCGTCTGTCTCAGCCCGCCTGTCGCAGCCCGCATGTCTCAGTCCGACTGTCTCGGACCGTCTGTCTCAGACCATCTGTCTCAGACCGCCCGTCTCTGCCCGTCTGTCTGAGACCGTCTGTCTCAGACCAACTGTCTCAGCCCGCCTGTCTCAGCCCGCCTGTCTCAGCCCGCCTGTCTCAGACCGTCTGTCTCGGACCATCTGTCTCAGACCGCCCGTCTCTGCCCGTCTGTCTGAGACCGTCTGTCTCAGACCGTCTGTCTCAGCCCGCCTATCGCAGCCCGCCTGTCTCAGTCCGTCTGTCTCGGACCATCTGTCTCAGCCCACCTGTCTCAGCCCGCCTGTCTCATTCCGTCTGTCTGAGACCTTCTGTCTCAGACCGTCTGTCTCAGCCCGCCTGTCGCAGCCCGCCTGTCTCAGTCCGTCTGTCTCAGTCCGTCTGTCTCGGACCGTCTGTCTCAGTCCGTCTGTCTCGGACCGTCTGTCTCAGACCATCTGTCTCAGACCGCCCGTCTCTGCCCGTCTGTCTGATACCGTCTGTCTCAGACCATCTGTCTCAGGACATCTGTCTCAGGCCGTCGGTCTCAGACCGTGTGCCTCAGACCGTCTGTCTCAGCCCGCCTGTCTCATCCTGCCTGTCTCAGGCCGTCTGTGTCAGACCGCTTGTCTCGGACCCTCTGTGTCGGACCGCCTGTCTCGGACCGTCTGTCTCGGACCGTCTGTCTCGGACCGTCTGTCTCGGACCGTCTGTCTCGGACCGTCTGTCTCGGGCCGTCTGTCTCAGACCCTCTGACACAGACCGTCTGTCTCAAACGGTCGGTCTCAGACCGCCTGTCTCAGCCCGCCTGTCTCCGGCCGTCTGTCTGAGACCGCCTGTCTCAGACCGCCTGTCTCGGACCCTCTGTCTCGGACGGTCTGTCTCAGACCATCTGTCTCGGACCGTCTGTCTCAGCCCGCCTGTCTCAGCCCGCCTGTCTCAGTCCGTCTGTCTGAGACCGTCTGTCTGAGACCGTCTGTCTCAGACCGTCTGTCTCAGCCCGCCTGTCGCAGCCCGCATGTGTCAGTCCGTCGGTCTCGGACCGTCTGTCTCAGACGATCTGTCTCAGACCGCCCGTCTCTGCCCGTCTGTCTGAGACCGTCTGTCTCAGACCAACTGTCTCAGCCCGCATGTCTCAGCCCGCCTGTCTCAGACCGTCTGTCTCGGACCATCTGTCTCAGACCGCCCGTCTCTGCCCGTCTGTCTGAGACCGTCTGTCTCAGCCCGCCTATCGCAGCCCGCCTGTCTCAGTCCCCTCTGTCTCGGACCGTCTGTCTCAGCCCACCTGTCTCAGACCGCCTGTCTCGGACCCTCTGTCTCGGACGGTCTGTCTCAGACCATCTGTGTCGGACCGTCTGTCTCAGCCCGCCTGTCTCAGCCCGCCTGTCTCAGTGCGTCTGTCTGAGACCGTCTGTCTGAGACCGTGTGTCTCAGACCGTCTGTCTCTGCCCGCCTGTCGCAGCCCGCATGTCTCAGACCGTCCGTCTCTGCCCGTCTGTCTGAGGCCGTCTGTCTCAGACCAACTGTCTCAGCCCGCCTGTCTCAGCCCGCCTGTCTCAGACCGTCTGTCTCGGACCATCTGTCTCAGACCGCCCGTCTCTGCCCGTCTGTCTGAGACCGTCTGTCTCAGACCGCTTGTCTCAGCCCGCCTATCGCAGCCCGCCTGTCTCAGTCCCCTCTGTCTCGGACCGTCTGTCTCAGCCCACCTGTCTCAGCCCGCCTGTCTCAGTCCGTCTGTCTCAGACCGCCCGTCTCTGCCCGTCTGTCTGAGACCGTCTGTCTCAGACCGTCTGTCTCAGCCCGCCTATCGCAGCCCGCCTGTCGCAGCCCGCATGTCTCAGTCCGTCTGTCTCGGACCGTCTGTCTAAGACCATCTGTCTCAGACCGTCCGTCTCTGCCCGTCTGTCTGAGACCGTTTGTCTCAGACCAACTGTCTGAGACCGTCTGTCTCAGCCCGCCTGTGACAACCCGCCTGTCTCAGACCGTCTGTCTCAGCCCGCCCGTCTCTGTCCATCTGTCTCTGTCCGTCTGTCTCAGACCGCCTGTCTCAGCCCGCCTGTCTCGGGCCGTCTGTCTCAGACCATCTGTCTCAGGCCGTCGGTCGTAACCCGTCTGTCTCAGCCTGCCTGTCTCTGTCCGTCAGCCTCAGACCGTCTGTCTCAGACCATCTGTCTCAGACCGCCTGTCTCCGACCGTCTGTCTCAGACCATCTGTCTCAGCCCGCATGTCTCAGGCCGTCTGTCTGAGACCGTCTGTCTCAGACCATCTGTCTCGGACCGTCTGTCTCGGACCGTCTGTCTCGGACCGTCTGTCTCGGACCGTCTGTCTTAGCCCGTCTGTCTCAGCTCGCCTGTCTCTGCCCGTCTGTCTCAGACCGTCTGTCTGAGACCGTCTGTCTCAGATCAACTGTCTGAGACCGTCTGTCTCAGACCGCCTGTCTCACCCCCCCCCCTGTGTCAGTCCGTCCTTCTAAGACCGTCTGTCTCAGACCAACTGTCTCAGACCGCCTGTCTCAGACCGTCTGTGTCATACCACCTGACTCAGACCGTCTGGCTCAGACCGTCAGTCTGAGACCGTCTGTCTCAGGACGTCGGTCTGTGCCCGTCTGTCTCAGCCCGCCTGTCTCTGTCCATCTGTCTCAGCCCGCCTGTCTCTGTCCATCTGTCTCTGTCCGCCTGTCTCAGACCATCTGTGTCAGACCGTCGGTCTTTGCCCGTCTATCTCATCCCGTCTGTCTCTGTCCGTCTGTCTGAGACCGTCTGTCTCAGACCGCCTGTCTCAGACCATCTGTTTCAGACAATCTGTCTCAGGCCGTCGGTCTTAGCCCGTCTGTCTCAGCTCGCCTGTCTCAGCCCGTCTGTCTCAGACCTTCTGTCTCAGCCCGCCTGTCTCAGACCGCCTGTCTCTGTCCATCTGTCTCTGTCCATCCGTCTCTGTCCATCTGTCACTGTCCATCTGTCTCTGTCCATCTGTCTCTGTCCATCTGTCTCTGTCCATCTGTCTCTGTCCATCTGTCTCTGTCCATCTGTCTCTGTCCATCTGTCTTTGTCCATCTGTCTCTGTCCATCTGTCTCTGTCCATCTGTCTCTGTCCATCCGTCTCTGTCCATCTGTCTCTGTCCATCTGTCTCTGTCCATCTGTCTCTGTCCATCTGTCTCTGTCCGTCTCACTCAGATCGTCTGTCTCAGACTGTTGTCTCTGTCCGTCTGTCTTAGCCCGCCTGTCTCAGACCGTCTGTCTCAGACCATCTGTCTCGGGCCGTCTGTCTCAGACCATCTGTCTCGGGCCGTCGGTCTTATCCCGTCTGTCTCAGCCCGCCTGTCTCAGACCGTCTGTCTCAGACTGTTGTCTCTGTCCGTCTGTCTCACCCCATCTGTCTCAGCCTGCCTGTCTCTGTCCGTCCGTCTCAGACCGTCTGTCTCATACGGCCTGTCTCGGACCCTCTGTCTCGGACCGTCTGTCTCAGCCCGCATGTCTCAGCCCGCCTGTGTCAGTCCTTCTGTCTGAGACCGTCTGTCTCAGACCAAGTGTCTCAGACCGCCTGTCTCAGACCGTCTGTGTCAGACCATCTGACTTAGACTGTCTGACTCAGGCCGTCTGTCTCAGACTGTTGTCCCTGTCCGTCTGGCTCAGCATGCCTGTCTCAGACCATCTGTCTCAGGCCGTCTGTCCCAGACCGTCTGTCTCAGCCCGCCTGTCGCAGCCCGCCTGTCTCAGACCATCTGTCTCAGACCGCCCGTCTCTGCCCGTCTGTCTGATACTGTCTGTCTCAGACCGCCTGTCTCGGAACCTCTGTCTCGGACCGTCTGTCTCGGACCGTCTGTCTCGGACCGTCTGTCTCGGACCGTCTGTCACAAACGGTCGGTCTCAGACCGCCTGTCTCAGACTAACTGTCTCAGACCATCTGCCTCAGGCCGTCGGTCTTAGCCCGTCTGTCTCAGCCCGCCTGTCTCAGACCGTCTGTCTCAGACCATCTGTCTCATTCCACCTGTCTGAGACCATCTGTCTCATGCCGTCGGTCTTAGCCCGTCTGTCTCAGTTCGCCTGTCTCTGCTCGTCTGTCTCAGACCGTCTGTCTGAGACCGTCTGTATGAGATCAACTGTCTGAGACCGTCTGTCTCAGACCGCCTGTCTCACCCCCCCACCTGTGTCAGTCCGTCTTTCTAAGACCGTCTGTCTCAGACCAACTGTCTCAGACCGCCTGTCTCAGACCGTCTGTGTCATACCATCTGACTCAGACCGTCTGGCTCAGACCGTCAGTCTGAAACCGTCTGTCTCAGACCATCTGACTCAGACTGTCTGACTCAGACCGTCTGCCTCAGACCATCTGTCTCAGGACGTCGGTCTGAGCCCGTCTGTCTCAGACCGCCTGTCTCTGTCCATCTGTCTCAGCCCGCCTGTCTCTGTCCATCTGTCTCTGTCCGCCTGTCTCAGCACGCCTGTCTCAGAACATCTGTCTCAGACCATCTGTCCCAGGCCGTCTGTCCCAGACCGTCTGTCTCAGCCGGCCTGTCGCAGCCCGCCTGTCGCAGTCCATCTGTCTCGGACCGTCTGTCTCGGACCGTCTGTCTCGGACCGTCTGTCTCGGACCGTCTGTCTCAAACGGTCGGTCTCAGACCGCCTGTCTCAGACCATCTGTCTCAGACCATCTGTCTCAGGCCGTCTGTCTTAGCCCGTCTGTCTCAGCCTGCCTGTCTCTATCCGTGTGTCTCAGACCGCCTGTCTCAGACCATCTGTCTCAGGCCATCTGTCTCAGGCCGTCTGTCCCAGACCGTCTGTCTCAGCACGCCTGTCGCGGCCCGCCTGTCTCAGTCCGTCTGTCTCGGACCGTCTGTCTCAGACCATCTGTCTCAGACCGCCCGTCTCTGCCCGTCTGTCTGATACCGTCTGTCTCAGACCGCCTGTCTCGGAACCTCTGACTCGGACCGTCTGCCTCAGACCGTAGGTCTCAGCCCTCCTGGCTCCGTCCATCTGTCTCTGTCCATCTGTCTCTGTCCGTCTGACTCAGATCGTCTGTCTCAGACTGTTGCCTCTGTCCATCTGTCTCAGCCCGCCTGTCTCAGACCGTCTGTCTCAGACCATCTGTCTCAGACCGCCTGTGTCAGACCATCTGTCTCAGGTCGTCGGTCTGAGCCCATCTGTCTCAGACCGTCTGTCTCTGTGCGTCTATCTCTGTCCGTCGGTTTCATACCGTCTACCTCAGACCGTCTGACTCAGACCGTCCGTCTCAGCCCGCCTGTCTCTGTCCATCTGTCTCTCTCCGTCTGACTCACACCGTCTGTCTGAGACCGTCTGTCTCAGCCCGCCTGTCTCAACCCGCCTGTCTCAGTCCGTCTGTGCGAGATCGCCTGTCTCAGACCAATGTCTCAGCCCGCCTGTCTCAGCCCGCCTGTCTCTGCCCGTCTGTCTCAGACCGTCTGTCTCGGACCGTCTGTCTCGGACCGTCTGTCTCGGACCGTCTGTCTCAGACCATCTGTCTCAGACCATCTGTCTCAGGCCGTCGGCCTTAGCCCGTCTGTCTCGGACCGTCTGTCTCGGACCGTCTGTCTCGGACCGTCTGTCTCGGACCGTCTGTCTCGGACCGTCTGTCTCAGTCCGTCTGTCTCAGACCGCCTGTCTCGGACCGTCTGTCACGGGCCGTCTCTCTCAGACCCCCTGTCTGAGACCGTCTGTCTCAGACCATCTGTCTCAGGCCGTCTGTCTCAGCCCGCCTGTCTCAGCCCGCCTGTCTCAGACCGTCTGTCTGAGACCGTCTGTCTCAGACCATCTGTCTCAGACCGTCAGTGTCAGCCCGCCTGTCTCAGCCCGCCTGTCTCAGACCGTATATCTCAGACCATTTGTCTCAGACCATATGGCTCAGAATGTCTGTCTCAGCCCGCCTGTCTCAGCCCGCCTGTCTCTGCCCGTCTGTCTCAGACCGTCTGTCTCGGACCGTCTGTCTCGGACCGTCTGTCTCAGACCATCTGTCTCAGACCATCTGTCTCAGGCCGTCGGCCTTAGCCCGTCTGTCTCGGACCGTCTGTCTCGGACCGTCTGTCTCGGACCGTCTGTCTCGGACCGTCTGTCTCAGACCGTCTGTCTCGGACCGTCTGTCTCGGACCGTCTGTCTCAGGCCATCTGTCTCAGACCGTCTGTCTCTGGCCGTCTGCCTCTGGCCCTTTGTCTCTGTCCGTCTGTCTCAGACCGTCTGTCTCACAGCGTCGGTCTCAGACCATCTGTCTCGGGCCGTTGGTCTTAGCCCGTCTGCCTCAGCCCGCCTGTCTCTGTCCGTCTGTCTCAGACCGTCTGTCTCCTGCCGCCTGTCTCTGTCCGTCTGTCTCGTACCGTCTGCCTCATACCGTCTGTATCTGACTGTTGTCTCTGTCCGTCTGTCTCGGACCGTCTGTCTCGGACCGTCTGTCTCGGACCGTCTGTCTCAAACGGTCGGTCTCAGACCGCCTGTCTCAGACCATCTGTCTCAGACCATCTGTCTCAGACCATCTGTCTCAGGCCGTCGGTCTTAACCCGTCTGTCTCAGCCTGCCTGTCTCTGTCCGTCAGTCTCAGACCGTCTGTCTCAGACCATCTGTCTCAGACCGCCTGTCTCCGACCGTCTGTCTCAGACCATCTGTCTCAGACCGCCTGTCTCGGACCGTCTGTCTCAGGCCGTCTGTCTGAGACGGTCTGTCTCAGACCATCTGTCTCGGACCGTCTGTCTCGGACCGTCTGCCTCGGACCGTCTGTCTCGGACCGTCTGTCTCGGATCGTCTGTGTCAGACTGTCTGTCTCAGACGGTCGGTCTCAGACCTCCTGTCTCAGCCCGCCTGTCTCAGGCAGTCTGTCTCAGACCATCTGTCTGAGGCCGGCGGTCTTAGCCCGTCTGTCTCAGCCTGCCTGTCTCTGTCCGTCAGTCTCAGACCGTCAGTCTCAGACCGCCTGTCTCGGACCCTCTGTCTCGGACTGTCTGTCTCAGCCCGCCTGTCTCAGCCCGCCTGTCTCAGTCCGTCTGCCTGAGACCGTCCGTCTCAGACCATCTGTCTCGGACCGTCTGTCTCGGACCGTCTGTCTCGGACCGTCTGTCTCGGACCGTCTGTCTCGGACCGTCTGTCTCGGACCGACTGTCTCAAACGTCCGGTCTCAGACCGCCTGTCTCAGCCCGCATGTCTCAGTCCGTCTGTCTGAGACCGTCTGTCTCAGACCAACTGTCTCAGCCCGCCTGTCTCAGACTGTCTGTGTCAGACCATCTGACTCAGACCGTCTGGCTCATACCGTCTGTCTCGGACCGTCTGTCTCGGACCGTCTGTCTCGGACCGTCGGTCTCAGACTGTCTGTCTCAGACGGTCGGTCTCAGACCTCCTGTCTCAGCCCGCCTGTCTCAGGCAGTCTGTCTCGGACCGTCTGTCACAGACCGTCTGTCTCTGCCAGATCTGTCTGACACCGTCTGTCTCAGACCATCTGTCTCAGACCGTCTGTCTCAGACCGTCTGTGTCAGCCCGCCTGTCGCAGCCCGCCTGTCTCAGTCCGTCTGTCTCTGTCCGTCTCACTCAGATCGTCTGTCTCAGACGGTTGTCTCTGTCCGTCTGTCTTAGCCCGCCTGTCTCAGACCGTCTGTCTCAGAGCATCTGTCTCAGGCCATCGGTCTTATCCCGTCTGTCTCAGCCCGCCTGTCTCAGACCGTCTGTCTCAGACTGTTGTCTCTGTCCGTCTGTCTCACCCCATCTGTCTCAGCCTGCCTGTCTCTGTCCGTCCGTCTCAGACCGTCTGTCTCATACGGCCTGTCTCGGACCAACTGTCTCGGACCGTCTGTCTCAGCCCGCATGTCTCAGCCCGCCTGTGTCAATCCTTCTGTCTGAGACCGTCTGTCTCAGACCAACTGTCTCAGACCGCCTGTCTCAGACCGTCTGTGTCAGACCATCTGACTTAGACTGTCTGACTCAGGCCGTCTGTCTCAGACTGTTGTCCCTGTCCGTCTGGCTCAGCATGCCTGTCTCAGACCATCTGTCTCAGGCCGTCTGTCCCAGACCGTCTGTCTCAGCCCGCCTGTCGCAGCCCGCCTGTCTCAGTCCGTCTGTCTCAGACCATCTGTCTCAGGCCATCGGTCTTATCCCGTCTGTCTCAGCCCGCCTGTCTCAGACCGTCTGTCTCAGACTGTTGTCCCTGTCCGTCTGGCTCAGCATGCCTGTCTCAGACCATCTCTCTCAGGCCGTCTGTCCCAGACCGTCTGTCTCAGCCCGCCTGTCGCAGCCCGCCTGTCTCAGTCCGTCTGTCTCGGACCGTCTGTCTCAGACCATCTGTCTCAGGCCGTCTGTCTTAGCCCGTCGGTCTCAGCCTGCCTGTCTCTATCCGTGTGTCTCAGACCGCCTGTCTCAGACCATCTGTCTCAGACCATCTGTCTCAGGCCGTCTGTCCCAGACCGTCTGTCTCAGCCCGCCTGTCGCAGCCCGCCTGTCTCAGTCCGTCTGTCTCAGACCATCTGTCTCAGGCCATCGGTCTTATCCCGTCTGTCTCAGCCCGCCTGTCTCAGCCCGTCTGTCTCAGACTGTTGTCCCTGTCCGTCTGGCTCAGCATGCCTGTCTCAGACCATCTGTCTCAGGCCGTCTGTCCCAGACCGTCTGTCTCAGCCCGCCTGTCGCAGCCCGCCTGTCTCAGACCGCCTGTCTCGGAACCTCTGTCTCGGACCGTCTGTCTCGGACCGTCTGTCTAGGACCGTCTGTCTCGGACCGTCTGTCTCGGTCCGTCTGTCTCCGACCGTCTGTCTCGGACCGTCTGTCTCGGACCGTCTGTCTCGGACCGTCTGTCTCGGACCGTCTGTCTCAAACGGTCGGTCTCAGACCGCCTGTCTCAGACAAGCTGTCTCAGACCATCTGTCTCAGGCCGTCTGTCTTAGCCCGTCTGTCTCAGCCTGCCTGTCTCTATCCGTGTGTCTCAGACCGCCTGTCTCGGAACCTCTGTCTCGGACCGTCTGCCTCAGACCGTAGGTCTCAGCCCTCCTGGCTCCGTCCATCTGTCTCTGTCCATCTGTCTCTGTCCGTGTGACTCAGATCGTCTGTCTCAGTCTGTTGTCTCTGTCCATCTGTCTCAGCCCGAATGTCTCAGACCGTCTGTCTCAGACCATCTGTCTCAGACCGCCTGTGTCAGACCATCTGTCTCAGGTCGTCGGTCTGAGCCCGTCTGTCTCATACCGTCGGTCACAGACCGTCTGTCTCTGTGCGTCTATCTCTGTCCGTCTGTTTCATACCGTCTACCTCAGCCCGCCTGTCTCTGTCCATCTGTCTCTCTCCGCCTGACTCACACCGTCTGTCTGAGACCGTCTGTCTCAGCCCGCCTGTCTCAACCCGCCTGTCTCAGTCCGTCTGTGCGAGATCGCCTGTCTCAGACCAACTGTCTCAGCCCGCCCGTCTCAGCCCGCCTGTCTCTGCCCGTCTGTCTCAGACCGTCTGTCTCGGACCGTCTGTCTCGGACCGTCTGTCTCGGACCGTCTGTCTCGGACCGTCTGTCTCGGACCGTCTGTCTCGGACCGTCTGTCTCGGACCGTCTGTCTCAAACGGTCTGTCTCAGACCGGCTGTCTCAGACCGTCTGTCTCAGACCGTCTGTCTCGGGCCGTCTGTCCCAGATCGTCTGCCTAGAACCCTCTGTCTGAGACCGTCTGTCTCGGGCCGTCTGTCTCAGACCGCCTGTCTCAGACCGTCTGTCTCGGACCATCTGCCCCATACCGACTGTCTTAGGACATCTGTCTCACACCGTCCGCCTCTGTCAGTCTGTTTCTGTCGGTCTGTCTCAGACCGTCCGTCTCTGCGCGTCTGTATCATACCGTCGTTCTCAGACCGTCTGTCTCAGACCGTCCGTCTCTGCTCGTCTGTCTCAGACCGTTTGTCTCAGACCGTTTGTCTCAGACCGACTGTCTCAGACCGTCAATCTCAGATCGTTTGTCTCAGTTCGATTGTCTCTGACCATCTGCCCCATACCGTCTGTCTTAGGACATCTGTCTCACACCCTCCGCCTCTGTCCGTCTGTTTCTGTCGGTCTGTCTCAGACCGTCCGTCTCAGACCGGCTGTCTCAGACCGGCTGTCTCAGACAGTCTGTCTCAGACCGTCTGTCTCAGCCGATCTGTCTGTGAACGTCTGTATCAGTCCGCCTGTCTCTGTCCGTCTGTCTCGGGCCGTCTGTTTCTGTACGTCTGTCTCGGACCGTCTGCCTCTGTCTGCCTGTCTCAGACCGTCTATCTCATACCGTTGGTCTCGGGCCGTCTGTCCCAGACCGCCTGCCTAGAACCCTCTGTCTCAGACCGTCTGTCTCTGCTCGTCTGTCTCAGACCGTCTGTCTCACACCGTCTGTCTCAGACCGTCTGTCTCAGACCGTCTGTCTCAGACCGTCTGTCTCAGACCGTCTGCCTCAGACCGTCTGTCTCAGACCGTCTGCCTCAGACCGTCTGTTTCAGACCGTCTGTCCCTGTCCGTCTGCCTCTGTCCGTCTGTCTCTGTCCGTCTGTCTCTGTCCGTCTGTCTCACACCGGCTGTCTCAGACCGGCTTTCTCAGACAGTCTGTCTCAGACCGTCTGTCCCTGTCCGTCTGTATCATACCGTCGTTCTCAGACCTTCTGTCTCGGACCGTCTGTCTCGGACCGTCCGTCTCGGACCGTGATTAGATTATGGCGACCTGGCTCATTATAATGAATGTATTGTAGTACGAGTCGTGAGTGGAATCACGGAAGGTATATTTGCCTTTTCGTATGCAGTTTTTATGTGTAGTATAAAATCGTCTGGTGGTACTAATTCCGGGGGTACAATTCCGTTATAAGCTAACGTTAGAGCCAATAGCAATACCTGCGTATCCTTGCTTAATTCATCTACTAAGAGCGTTAACGCAGTAAGTTGCGTCAATACGTGGGCTAAGTATTCGGTTGATCTCATTTCATTCGATATAGCTCTAATTATTCTATGGTATGTGTCATGCATCGCTTTTACACACTCCAAACTATTCTCACGTAACATTGATTTAATTAGTAATGACTGATTTGATATTGCGGAAGAGAGTTGATTGTCGATTTCGAATAATTTGTCTATGTTTGAATTTATGAAAGATAAATCGGATTCGTGTAATGTGCTAAATAGTGTTTTTGAAAGAGTGCCTATCGCATTTATCAAACCGCGTTTTTGTCGCGAATATAAAGTGGTAAGTTCGGATAATCGAGAAAGTGAATTGATCACCCGCTGGATTCGCTGTTGAACGAAGCTGATTTCACGGGCTGCGCTGCAATTATGGAGTTTACAGGTTTCCGCGGTCTTTGCTGCCATCGCCGCTATTTTGGACACCTGTCGCTTAGGTTCCGTTGCATCTACCGCGACGATCATGTTCCACTCTTGTGAGAATAGGTGGGCTTCTCCGATGGCTTCAAAGAACACGTTCATGTTTCCCGGTGGTGTTATACGAAGAGCGTCGGATAAACCCAGCAGAATCAAAACAATGATCATCCTGAAATCTACAATGATACAATTTTAACCGGATACCGTGTACCGTAAATTCTCGTCCGTCTCGAATGACAGTATAGTTAGGATTTTTAATAGATTTGATGATCGCGGGTCCGAGCCATTCTGGCGGCAGCTTACTGCGAGAATAGTCGTTGTGAATGAGCACCCTGTCTCCTACTTTAAAAATGACTTGTGGTCTGATAATTGCGTCGACCTGAGGAGCTGATTCTTCTGTTTGGTGTCTTCCAGTGTTTTCCGAGCATCTTGTAGTGCGGATTTGTGTCGTTTCTTCCATAGCAAGAACAGTTCTTCCCGGGTCAAGCTGGTGTAAGGACAATTGTGGAGGGTAAAACTGCCGTTCTACCGAAAATAAGTTCAAATGGGGTTTTGCCCGTGCTTTCGTCTATGGAGGTGTTATAACCGAATGCCAACATGTTTAGTTTCTCGTCCCAATTTATGTCCTTATCTTTTATGGTTGTCCGAATCATTTCCTTGACTACTCCGTTTGCTCGTTCTAGCGAACCGTTTGATTGTTGGTGGAAGACAATTGTCGTTATGTGACCTATATTCAATACATTTTCAAAGTCAGTAGTAATCTTTGATACAAAATTCTGTCCTTGGTCCGTGAGTATATGCTTAGGCGTTCCGAATAGATATATCCAATATTTCAAGTGTGCTTCTACTATTTCAACAGATGAAGTTTGTTTTAATGGAACTAATACAAGATACTTAGCTAATTGATGTTGAATTGATAATATATATCTGTTACCTTTGTCTGTCTGTGGGAGAGGACCTATAATGTCGGCTGCAATTTTGCCGTTTGGGTAAAAAGGCGTATCAACACAAAACTTTATCGCGTATCGTTGCTCGATCGTCGCTCCATTTTTTCCGTGACACTGTCACCGCGCAGAGGTTCACAATAACTCACGTACTACCCTTTTCACAGCTCGGAGAGCCCTGAAATCGGTTTCGCTGCAAAGCTTATGCCCCCCCCCCCTCCACCTAGCCCAAGTGGTCCGATCCTACAACGACCAAAAGGAGCGGCGGGGGAGATTCTATTGCATTACTTTCGGACCACATCCTGTATAATTGAATGTATTCAACGAACACGAACCACTCGTATTGTATAGAAATAACTGAGTGTATTCCACGAATACAAAACACTTTTTGGTATAAAGATAATTGCAGATATTGAACGAATACAAAACACGTCTTATCTTTCGCACGGTATTTGGTCAGCTGGCTATTTTTCCCGATTCCCTTGGGAGCGCTGATTAGTGGAATCGGCAAAGTGACGCTCACCATTACCGACCGGGATTTCGGTTACCTGGTTTGAATGAAATCGGTACAGTCACTTTGGACAGTTGTTTGCGTTGTTGACTCAACGGAGCCAAAATCGCACGGCACTTGAGAGCGTTCACTAGAATATTTCTACAGTTTTCACCACTTGACACTTTCACTTTTATTTTTATGTTTGGGGTTCTTTGGGATTTAGCATAGTTTTTTCGTCGCTACACATGACGGTACTTGAGAAGGTCAATGGTAGGCAATTGGACGACGATGGTGGTCCCTGGATCCTCGGGCTGGATGTCATTTCACGAGGCGAAGGTGCTGCCTCGTAGATTCTCCGCCTGCCATACTTGTTTCTCCTTTCGTCGTTTGTGTTGTGCATCTTCTTTTTTCAAAGGGCGGGTGGGTTTTGGTTTTTACACAGCTGGACCTTGGTCGGATGTTGCTAGTTGCTGTGATTTCGTGGCTTCTTTCGTTACTTTTGTGTTTTAATTTATTGATATGTACCATGCGCAGAGCGTTGCCTATTCGGAGTATTACGTTTGTGTCAGATTCCTTACCGGTTATTTTATATGGTCCTGTATATTGAGCGTCGAATTTTCCCTGCCTAGGTTCTTTTAGGAGCAGAACTGAATCCCCGATTTAGAAGTTTGGTATGTGGCGACATGGGAGGTTCCGGGTAGAAGGCAGAGTTCTGGATTTTGTCGTCGGCCGTTCAGCCCGTCGAGTCAATAGAGCCATAAAAATTATTTCGTTAAGATGGGTCGACGGTCGCTGGATAGTCTCAAGAGGTTCCTGTCCCTTCCACCCGGGATTTTCTTAGCAATTTTCGTCGCCTTATAAGCGAATGGTTTTTTCCCAGATGACATTCGGGTTTTAACCATCATAGCGAGCGGAGTGCATATTTCCAATAAACTGTTTTGTTGCACGTTACGTATTTTCACTCGTCCCCGCGCCTCAGGTAGGTGAATTTTTTAATCAAAATATTTATTCGCGCGCTCTTTCCCTTAGATCAAGTTTTCTCTAGCATTTTCCTGTGATTCGATCAATTTCCTCTGTAGGTCGTTTAAATACCTGATGTATGACTCATTTTGTGTTTGGAAAAGACCTGGGTCTCTTGAAGGTAAGCGCAGGAGATGTCGAAATTGCCTCAGGGGCTGTGGGCACGTTGCCCACAGTACGAGATTTGGCGATCCCGAGGTACCCGAGGCAACCATACCGTAAGCCTGTGGTCATGTTGCGCAGGAACGGGGGCCTTGCCTTAACCAACCGGGCCGCCAGGAGTAAACCTCTATAACAAATCCGCTCTGTGATCGGGGAGCAGAATACGGCCACGGTATCCCCTGCCTGTCGTACGAGGCGACTAACAAGGGTTGGTCGTTTCCTAAAGTAGGTCCGATGATGTGCGAGACCATGCTGGCGGGATCTTTGGACCCCGGCAGGGCCTCCCAGGCCAGTGAGGCTCGGACGTAGGACCGAAACGGGGGCGATCGGGAGCGTGTTGGAGAGACCAAACCCAAGGTGTGAAGGATAAGCGTGCCGATGGGTGCATGGCTGCCTGGTCTATAAACAGGTGCAGTCGCAAACGGACCCTTGAGGGCACCTGTCGACACCCCCGAGTAGCAAGGCTTACCCAGATATGGCGGTTCTGCCTGAGCGGACCTCCTTTCCGACCACACTCGTGGGACATACATGGATCCGCTGAAATAAACAAAGATAAGGGATGGGGGGGCGAGAAGCGTGCGCGAGGGCGCGCTCGCTCTATAAGCGCCTTTGGCGCACGCACAGGTTATGAGGGGACCACTCGATCTCCCTCCCCGTTGGCGAGAAGGGCTCGGGGCCGGACAATGACCGCCGGACTCTGCCCTGGTAACCCCCGCGTCGTTACCGACGCGGAGACTGCCTTAAAGGCATTTCGGACCGAGGAGCAGCTGGGCCCGCGGGAGGGCGAGGGCGCCACTGTCTTCTCCCGTCCCCGCAGCCCCGGCAGCCGCGAAAGACGAGAGTCAGGCTGACTTACAGCTCGGCCGGGCGCCTCCCGTGCGTCGTCGAGATCGTCCACGGTCGACTCGAGGGCGACCACCGGCGACGGGCGGGAGGCCCATATATTGTCGGAGGAGCTGGAAATGGCGGAATCCAACGCCTTCACCTCCTCCACCGTCAGATCCGTTGGAGCAAGAAAGAGAGGGGGCGCCCCTCCACAATCGGCGAATATGCGCGACTAGCAGTTGCTAAGAAGCGGCTGCTAGAGGTAGATGAGAGGGTAGCGGAGGTCGAGGACCGCTTTGGCGTCGCTGTACGCCCGCCTTCAAGGGGGAGTTTGCCGCTCCCTGACGAGGCCACACCAGTCGGGGAGTTCAGGTAGCTCCCCACGGCAGACCTAGTGGCGAAAGTGGAGGTGCACATGGAAGTTGTGGAGAAAGTTGTTTGCAACTCCCGCAACCTCCAGGGTAGATTCGTCCCGGCATTACGTCTGACATCTCACGTGGTCCGCCTGCTGGGGACCCAGCTGGCGACCCGGACGACCGTCGCCTCCGCCCCCGACCTAGAGGCGGAGGATCGACCTCCTGGAAGAGGAGATGCGCCTTCTACGCGAGGGCGATGCGCGCCGCCGCCCGGCGATTTATGATAAATCCGGCCCACCGAGATGGGACGCGGATGTGCTTCCTCGCCGACTATGGGCATACGCAATAAATTACTCGTCTCCACCTGCTAGCCACCGCTTCCAGTAGGGGCATGGTAGATTAACGGCTAAGAAGACATTGCTCGACTCGGCACTTGCAAGGAATTTTATTATTGCCTCAATGATCTTTTCGTTAGGTACTGACTCCCCCAGCAAAGTTCCCAGAATCGTATAGCCATCACCCCGTTCGCCTGCCGCCCGTAAAAAGCGGAGTTTCCAGGTCACACCACGAGGAGGTGGGGTTGGCGCTTGGCAACAGAGATTGAGATTGTCCTAGGTGATATAACGTGCGGTTCCCGCTAGATGCTCTACCACGCGGCCCCCATGGGCGCGGGATTGGGATACGCCCAATCAGCGCGTCCCCGCCGAGGCAAGAGACTACCAAAACGGCACCAGGTTCTTACGGGCCCTGATACCAGACTTCTGGTGGAGTCGAGTGACTTTCCAACACTCTACTAGCTATGCAGGCTGATTCCCGAGTTGTTGGGACGCAGCTCACCCGCTAAAGGCCCGACTTCTCTTACTCACCCATATGCCCAAATACTTCAACTAACACCTACTTCCGCACCCCATTCAAACACTATTTCCATCCACTCAGTTCCGATTCGTTCAACTTCCATCCGGCTCTGTCCCTCAACCATCAGATACAAGTCATCCGCAAACGCAACACACTCACATCCACATTCTTTCAAGCGCTGCAGAAGCCTATCCATACGCCCTATCCATAGAAAAGGGCCCGCGGACACCCACGCCCATCACTTTTCCACATAACATCATTTACACCACACATACACGCCGCCCTCCTCTGGAAATAACTTTTCCAGAGGGGCATCTTCTCGCATCCCGTCTCATTCAACCACTCAAGATTATCAAACGCTCCTTTAAAATCCATACATATACCCAAAACATACTTTTTATCACTCTCTTGCACATACTCTCTCACTTCCATCCAAGCATTCTCCGTCGATCGTTCCCTGCGAAAACCATGCTGCTCTTCATCCATACTATCACACACTCTCTGTTCATGCCGTTTAACCAACATTCGCTCTAGTACTTTCCCAAGCACGGACAGCAAACTAATTGGTCTATAAGACGCAGGGTCCGATCGCGGTTTTCCAGGGAACTTCAGCAAGACTACCACGCACGCTTTCTTCCACTCATTGGGGAAACATCCATTTTCAAACACGCATTATACAAACTCATCAGACATTCCGGAATCGCATTCCAAATCACTCGCAACATCCTCGCTGTTATTTATGCTGGGAAGAATTTCTCTAACAACACTCCCGTACATTCTTTCCACGTGGAATAACTCACACCACCAACATTCAACGAACTCATTCTCTCCCGTCCAGCTCCACCTCTACACAGCTTGTATATAGGGCCCCATGGATCCAAATTCGATGATGTGCTCACATACTTCCGCCAGTTTTCGTCTTTCACTCTACACAATTCGCGCTTATATTTTTTCTCTGAACTCTTATACCTTTTCAGTCGCATATGAACATCCGCACTTTAGCTTTCATTCTGTTCAACTCATCCGTCCACCAAACAATCTTCCTATCATTCGTTCTCGTTTTCCGCTTCATCCACTTGTCATTCGTAATTTGGATCCATTGCATTATGATCTCAAGCATTCTATCCACGTTTGTTTCATTTCGTACATCTCTACCATACATCAAAGCATACTCCATCAGATCCTTCTTGTATCCTTCCCAGTCCACATCCTGACACACTCATCCCTTGCGCACATTATAATCATTCTGTTGTCGCTCATCATACATCATTTGAATCAAAATCACATTGTGATCACTTATTCCCCAGTCATTCTTCACCTCCCATTCAAGTCGGCACCTGGCTAACGATTCACTCACCAGAGTGACATCGATGTCACTCTGCCCTGGCGCTCCCGAGAAAGTATAATACTCACTCGGCTCATTCAATACAATCATCCCATTCGCTATCACCCACTCTTCCAAAATCCTTCCACGCAGCTCACTCTCTTTACTGCGTCCCCCGCCCTTATTGTAGCATAACGGCGAGGTCGCATTCGCATCCATTTCAAATACCACTCGTTTCCCCTTCACATGCTGTCGCACTCTGTCCATATTCGCCAGGTAGGGCTCGATATCGAAACCCCACTTGCAGTACATTGACACGACATACAGGTCGCCGAAGTCCTCTTTCATCTACACACACACACCACAATCATTCGTGCATTCACTCACACACATCGCCTCCGCATTCACATCACGAACAACCACTGCCGCTTTGGCAGGGTCATTCTGTGATACATATACTCTTCAGGCACTCGGTAAACGTTTCACACTCCCACGCGACACATACAACTCTTGTAAAAGTGCCACACCCACATCCTTCTCATTCATATCATTTCCCAGATCCCACAACACACTGTACGCTTTTTTGCAATTACACTGCAAATTTTTCAGGCACTCACTATTCATCACTCATTCGCACTTTCTCTCTCTCTAACATTCTCACAGATTCCGGACACTCACAGGACAAAATCGAATGGTTAGCATTCCTCCCTTTCGTTTTGCAATTTCTACAAACACATTCGCTCTTACACTTATCTCTTAAGTGTCCACTCTCACCACATTTCTCATACAATCTTTCTTTTACACTACACTCACGCATCATATGTCCAAATGCAAAGCATTTGTAGCATCGCTTCACATTCAAAAAGTCCCTTACTTTGCACGCATTCCATTTCACATACACTCGTTGTTCACTCATTGACACATGACGCATTCTTTTTGTTACCTCTACAATTACATTTCCAACATTCGCACCCTTCTTGTTCTCACGACATGGACTCACGACATGCACTCTATTTTTAAACTCGGCTTCAACCACTCCCGCATTCTTTAAATTCTTTACATACATCTCATTCATAAACTTATCATTACTCATTTCGTTCGGCACATCATACACTATCATCTTCGGTCCCACTTTCTTAGGTGTCTCTACCTTGAGACCTAGTTCGTCAAACTTTTTATGCTGCTTGAGCATTTCCATCTCTCTAGCGCTTGCAGCCTCAATCACCAGACCGCCGCTTCTCGTCTTCCTCACAGCTTTTATGCGCACACTCAAACCAGCACTCACATCACGCATCACTTTCTCTTTCACTTGTTCGCTAGTCAATTTCGTACTCTCATCCTTCGCTTTCACAACCACAGCATATGATTTCGCTTTCACTCTCTCAATCACACTTACACTTTTCATTTTTTCAGACACAGGCACACTCGTACCAGCCACACTCGCATAACTCACAGCACTAACAGTTTTCGGCACACACACACGCTCTCCCAAAATCTTTCTACTCTCATACAATCGTCCATTCAATCTCTCATTCTTGCCAATGATACCCATTGTTGTAAATAAAACTCTCACCGACTCGAAGTCAAAACAATTGTCTTTATTAACTGTACCTCACGCGTCTCTATCTACGTCACGCTGCCGACTGTTCCGCGCGCAGTCAGGTTCCGCCACCGCGCCATGTGATCGTCATTTATTCCATACATATACTACATTCCCCTTTCCTCCTTAATACATTTTTTCTTTTATAAACTGTAACATAATGCGCAATTCTTAAATCTACGAATACATATAAACGATAACATGAACTACAACCTAATACGTTATTCTTGAATCTACTTAATCCTATGAAACCTATACTCGCTATAACGCTCTGGCACCTTCCTATCTCGTTTCGGCCTGCCCGAATTGCTCGCATCGATTCGCTCACTTTCTTGAGCGTTTTCGCTCCCCCTCTCGGCGTCTACCTGCTTCTCCTTCCCAACTACGTCTTCATCTATACCCTCGGCTTTCTCCACCTCTTCCTCCTCCTCATCAAAATCTATAATTTTCCTCACCTCTGTCACGTTCCTTTTGTACTCTTTTCCCTCCTTTGACCTTACCATTACCGTGTTTCCATTCTGCTCCGAAACCGTGAATTCGTTTGTTCCGAAATTCGTACTTAACTTATGTTTCTTTGGTACCTTTATTACCACCCTATCTCCTTGTTTTATACTACTCTCTTTAGCATGATGCACTTTAACGTAATAATCTTTCCCTATCTGTTTCTTCCACACATCTTGTTCCATCACTTCTTCCTCTACAAATTTACTTTTCCCTATCTCCGGTAGTTTCGTCCTTATTTTCCTTCGAAACATTAGTTCCGCTGGCGAAACTCCCGTTACCGAATGTGGCGTTGACCGATACATTAACAAAAATTTTAACAACTCCTTGCGCCAGTCTTTTTTCTCCGCGTGTGCTTTTTCCAATCTTTTTAATATGCTCCTATTCTGCCTCTCTATTTCACCATTTTCCTGAGGCCAATACGGAGCTGTATGCGATATTTTTATACCGTTTTCATTTAACCACTTCCGTAATTCCGTGTCCGTAAATTGACGTCCGTTGTCACAGACTACAATTTTTGGAATACCGAACCGCGCGAACATTTCAAATAGGTGTTTTTTAACCGTTTTAGTGCCAGGGGTTTTTAAAAATCCGTGTCGAATTGTGCCATGAAGCGCGATAGCGCTTCCTTCATTTATTGTTAAAAATAAACTTTGTCACTCAATGTGTTAAAGAAAGACAGCTTATTATGCAGGTTATTTACGATTATTTGAAAGAAAAAGTGAAATTAGGAGAGGAAACTCTTGACAGACTCGCAACAAGATACATTTTGAACTAATAGAAAAAATAGCGACACGGTTCACCACAGTACGTGAACAGCGCGATCGCGCTGCGTGGCACTCGTATTTGTTAGAATTACGGTCTCAAAATTTCTGCTGAAATAATCTGCCACGACCAAAATACTTTCCCCTGTGGGCAGTGGTCCCATTAAATCCATCGCCACTGATTCCCATGGCCCTTGCGACAATGAATTCGGTCTCAAAGGTGGTGGCTCGCTTGTTTTCTGTACCAATTGACAACCCCTACACGCTTTTCCGTCTTTTCCGCGTCCTTATCTATTCATTCCTACCACACCTTGCTCCTCAACCTGTGTTTCGTCGCCACAATACCGGGATGACCCTCATGTACCACCTCTAACGCTCTCTTTTTTCAACTTTCCGGAATTACAATTCGCGCTCCCCTTAAAATAATGTTGTCTTTAACGCATAACTCATCTTTTAATATTCTAAACCGCGAGTTTTCTAATTCTTTCCAATCGTCTGTTTGGAGGGCTCTTCTCACCTGAGTTAACCTGTTATCTTTCCCCGATTCACTGTCTATTCCATCTGACGTCATTGCACGAGGTGTTGTTTCCCCCACTAACCACGCGATATACTTTCTGTCTTTTTCACCGTCGGTCTTTTCTCCACTCCAGATACAAAGACGTGATAACGCATCCGCAATATTCGTTTTCCCTTTTTCATAAACTACTTTATACTTAAACGCCTGTAGTCGTAGAACCCATCGCTCGATTCTCGCGTTCGGATTCGATTTCGGCGCAAATATCTATTCCAACGCTATATGGTCTGTCACCAGCTCAAATTCTATCCCGTATAACCAATTAAAAAACCGCTCGCACGCACACACTAACGCTAACGCTTCTGTTTCTGTTTGCGAGTATCGTCGTTCGCAGTCTAATAAACTCCTGCTCGCATTACCCGCCACTGTTGTTTATCGCCCAATTGTGTCAACACTGATCCTAAACCTACTGGGCTTGCATCTGCTATCACCCGCGTTTTCGCGTGAACATTAAATATGCCTAGCGTTCCGGCGCACGCAAGCTTCGCTTTCAACAACTTAAACGCGTTTTCTTGTTCTACTCCCCACTCAAAAGCTACATTTTTCCTCGTGAACAGCCTCAGCGGTTCGCTTATCGTGGCTAAGTCTAAAATAAAAGCCGCACAAAAATTTACTAGCCCCAAAAAACTGCGTACCTCTTCCGCTGTCTTTGGCTCGCGAAACTTATTTACCGCCTCTACTTTCGATTCCAATGGCTTGTACCCTTTACCGGAAATCCGAAATCCTAAAAACACAATTTCATTTTTTCTAAATACACATTTCTCCCTGTTCACGGTCAACCCTTTTTGCGTCAACGTTTCAAAGACTCGCGTTAATCTTTCGTCGCGCTCTTCTCTCGTTCTCCCGCACACAATAATATCGTCTATAAAATTTAACACTCCTTCACAGCCAACCAATACCGTCCGCATTATCTTCTGAAACATTTCCGGCGCACAATTTATACCGAACATCAGTCTTTTATAGCGAAATAGTCCCGCCTCCGTTACAAAAGTCGTAATGTCTCTGCACTCTTTATGTAGTTCGATCTGATGATACGCGGATTTCACATCTAACGTACTGAACCACTCGCATCCTCGTACGGTATCTAATATTTCCTCCATCACCGGCAGAGGATACCTCTCTCGCGAAATCGCTTCGTTCGCTCGGCGCATGTCGACGCATAATCTAACTTCCCGGTTTTTCTTCATTATTGGGACTACTGACGAAACCCACTCTGTCGGCCCCTCGACCGTCTCGATAATGTCTAAACGTAATAATTCTCTTAACTGTTCGTGTATTTGGTCCCGCAATATAAACGGTAACCTCCGCACCGTCTGGGCAACTGGTGGATATGACCTATCAATGGGTAACAATAATTTAAAGTCTTTCAACTTGCCAATTCCCCGAAAAATATCGTTATTTTCTTGTCTCACATTTACTTTACTTACTTGAACTCCTATTTTTAAAATTTCCAGCTCCCTGGCCGTTTTGTAACCTACAATAGGTCGCCCCTTGCCTTTTAATACCACGAAATTCGCTTGCACTTTTCTCCCTTCAACCTCAACATCGCACCAGAATTGTCCTAACAGGTCAAGCGCGGTGTCATGTCCGTACGAGTATATATTTTTCCCTACGTACCTACTTGATTCCCACACGATTCCTCTGCTTTGCACCACTCCCACGTTTTTTCGTAAATCACGTTACACTGTACCCCTGAATCAATTAGAACGTTTAATGTAATACCGCCTATCAATCCGCTCACAAACCAAACGCGTATTTCGACTGTTCTGCACCAGCCTCTTCGTCCAGTTCCCTGACCTTTGTTCTATCACCTGGTGATTCCCGCCTTCCTGCGTTGTTCGGCGTCATCAGAGATTTGCACACCGCCGCAAAATGGCATTTTTTCCGCATTTCCTGCATGTTTTTAGTTTCGCCGGGCACTTTTCATCGTTGAATGAATGTCCTGAGTATCCACACCGAAAACATTGAAAGTCTTTTTTCTCCGTCCCTCTCTCGTACTTGTTCTCTTTCTTTACGCCATGTGTCGCAGCAATCGTTTGCTTCTCGAAGTCTTTTGTTTGTAGATCGATCGCCTCGATCGTTCTGGCAATTTCCATGACGTCACTAATTTTGAAATCCCCCTTTTCCAGGAGCCGTCGCCAAATTTCGCTCGAAGCACATTTTTCTATTACTTGTCCGCAAACTTCCGCTTCTTCCGCAGGAAAATCACAATTTTTTTCTTGCTGTCCAATCTTGTTCATTGTTTCACCTTCGTTCTGTTTTAACTGCCGAAATATATGCCTCTCGTACGCCATGTTTGATTTTGGCTTGAAATACGCCGTTAGCGTCTTCACGGCTTTTTCGTACGCGTTTTCCCCATCCGCGACGGTATCTGCGTCTGGTAACGTATAAAATGCGTCTTGAAGATCAAGTCCACCATAGTGTAATAATATCGCCTTTTTACTCATAATATCCGTGACGTTTTTACTTATTGAAAGTAATTCAAAGGCTCTAAGCCACCGCTTCCACGCATATACATTTCCATTATTCTCGTTCGGGTTAAACGTCGGCAAACCTTCCCCATTCATTGTGCACTTTCCACTATAATCCTCGTCGCCAAATGTTGTAAATAAAACTCTGACCGACTCGAAGTTGAAACAATGGTCTTTGTTAACGGTATTCCACCTGACGCGTCTTTATCCACGTCCCTCTGCCGACTGCTCCGCGTGCAGTCAGGTTCCGCCACCGCGCCATGCGATCGTCATTTATTCCATACATATACTACACACGGTAATTGTGAATACCGGTGTTGCCGAATGATACTTGTGGGGATCATCTGGAGGTGACGCACTTGCAAGTGTAGTTTTTATAGTACTAACGGCTATTGGGACGTTTACGTTCACTAGCAAAGAAAACGGCTATTGGGACGTTTACGTTCACTAGCAAAAGAAAACAGCTATTGGGACGTTTACGTTCACTAGCAAAAGAAAACGGCTATTGGGACAATTATGTTCACTAGCAAAGAAAACGGGCTATTGGGACAATTACGTTCACTAACAAAGAAAACGGCTATCGGCACACGTTGTGTGTACTAGCAAAAGATGGGCTATGGGGACGCGTTGTGTCTACTAGCAAATGGTTGGCTGTGGCTGCCGGATGACAGTTGTGGCTCTCATTCGAGAATGAGATGTTCATGTTATTTCGATTGAGGAATGCTTGCCAGTATTTCCTCTTGTATTAGAAGGATGGCTGATGAAGTTGAGAGTTACTGAATGGTATTAGGTATCAGGGATACCCTAAATGAAGGGGAAATAAACGATGCTTCTCGAGAGCGCGAAGCATGTCAGGTTGGCCGTGTTAGCGGCAATGTATTTTTGAGGGTCGACGAAGGCAATTAGCCCGCCGCTATTTTGCTTTCGGACGATTTATGATAGGGTGTTTATATGAATGGCAACCCAGGCGGTCGACGATGGCCAGTGACTCGAAGTCACGTAGCCATCGAGTGTTGCCGGGTTGATTGGTTAAAAGGAGACATGGGAATGTTCTGGAAAAAGCAAGCAGCCCGACGTTACATTGCTTAGGGGTGTTGTTCTTTAAGGATCTGGCCACGGAGTGGGGAAGGCAGGAATGCCTTCTGGTAAAAGGACGAAGCTTGAACTCTTGGCACTTACCCCGAAACCTTGATCGACAAAGCGTCAAAATAACAATTATTCTAACATATACAATAGATATGAATTATTTCTTGTAAACATAAAGATTGCGGAATCCACAAAAGTATTTGAACAGGTAACTTTTATATCTTTAATATTTAGTAGGTCCACCTTTGGCACGAATAACATCTTGTAAGCGATTATTTATACTGTTTACTATCTTTTCTGTAACATTTGGTGAAATAGAATTCCACACTTTGAGTATTTTTTCTTCTAAACTTGCCGTTGATGTTATACTATATTTTTGTAATTCTTTCCCTATTATTGCTCACAGATGTTCAATCGGATTAATATCAGGACTTTGTGGTGGTGTGACCAGCATGTCGGGGGTATTGTATGTAATCCATTCCTTAACGATTCCTGCAGTATGTTTAGGATTATTATCCTGCTGAAAGTAATAGTCTTCGTGTATACCCAATTTTCTTGCCCTTTCCTTTAATTTTGTTGTAAAATGTTTAAATATTTATATTTATCTATTTTTCCTTTGCTGAAGATCAAATTCCCGATGCCATTTGCCGCCATACACCCCCAAATCATAACTGAGCCACCCCGATGTTTCACCGTAGCACGCAAATTTTTCGCTTCCATCTCTGTATTTGCTTGTCTCCAAACAAAATTACGTTTGCCCGACCCAAGAACCCAAGAATTAAATTTTGATTCATCTGAAATTATCACTCTATTCCAAAATGTGTTATCTTTACTAATAAATTCTTTGGCGAAACTTAATCCTTTCTTCTTATTAATGTCACTAATATATGGCTTCTTTCTGAGAACCCTGGGATGATAATTATTTTCACGTAGCACTCTTCTACATAATTCTGGATGTGCAGCTTTCTTAAAATTCTGTTTAACTATCGTTGCAAGTTTTGTAGCAGAAACCATTGGATTCTTTTTTATTTCACGGATCAAAGCTCTTTCTTCTCTTTCGGTTAGTTTCTTCGGTCGGCCTGTTCGATATTTATTTTTTACAATTCCTTCCGCTTTCCATTTTTTAATAATATAATTTATTGTAGATCTGTTTATATTCAATAATTTACTTATTTCACCATACGTCTTTCCTTGTTTACGCCACGTGACAATTAATTTCCTCTCGTTTTCAGGAAATTCAGATGTTTTTCAGATGATTCTAGACTGCGATTGACTAATGTATATACGATGACAACTAACAACAACCAATATTCACATTTAGTGCCCTGAAAACTGTGTTTTCATTGATTTTTGGAACTCATTCTTGTGTGTTCAAATACTTTTGTGGATTCAGCAGCCTTTATGTTTACAAGAAATAATTCATATCTACTGTATATATATTTCGATTTGTTTGAACCTTTACCAATATAATCTAAAGAGTCATACCTTTTTACTATGTTAATAATATTTCAGTGAGTGTTGTATAATATACTTATTATAATGGATAAAGTATTTCATGGTAAGTGTTCAAATACTTTCGTGAGTCACTGTATATCGGTGCAAGCAAAAGAGGTTAGATGGTCATTGTTAGCGGCCAGAAAGGAAGATGCTGTGGCTGATGAGTTGGCACAAGGTCCATTTTATGGAGCAAGCATCGCAGATAATGGTAAGATGTAAGTCTTGCTGTGACACAGCTGTGGAACGTTTTAAAAGCTTTAAACGCGTTTTTCTCAGAACTATATTTTCCGAAACGGTGAGACTGATAACACAATAAGTTGTTACGGTTGCCGATACAAAATTATCTGCTTGCTCACTGCACCCTTCATTTAAACCATTTGAAACAATAAGCAAGGAAAATATTTAACCGACCACTGCCATCCGCTTCCAAAAAAATAGAAGACCCTTGCAAGATAAGAGACCGACCGGAGCCAGACCTATAAACATAGAACCTAACTAAACAAGAGTACTTCCAGTTCGAATTTTTTCTTAAAACAGGACATGCCCGATAATCAAAATAGTAACCATATGTGTTTGCTGGAAATATCCTGTAGGAAATTATTCATCTGTACAAATAGTCATGTGATCAATCTTCAGCTAGTGTTGCGGCAACGGCTAAAATTCAAGAGACAACGGCCGCTCCGCGCTAGTCGCGCTTATGCCTGCTGTGACGTCACAGCAAGGCGCGCGGTTATACAGGGTGTCCCATAAATGGTGAAGGAGCCGAAAATGGGAGGTAGTCAGGGTCATTTTGAACAACTTTTTCATTTGCAAAAATGTCGTACGAGGCTTCATTTTTAAATTATTAAGGAAAAACATCGACCAATCAGAGTCGAGATCAAACGTAGTTACGGGCATCGAGTGGTAACTCGGCTGGCCGGTAACCCAGTGGCAACCGATAGGTAACACGAGATGTCAGTGTAGTAGAAGGCTATGACGCGAAAACCGGTTAAGAAGAAAAATCGGAATAATTGTTGAATTATTCTTCATTCGTGAATAATAAATAAACTAATTCGTCATTATTCACGAAGTCAGGATAAATCAAATTTCTAACGATATTGTAGTTCGTTATCGCGAAGAAATAATAGATATGTTACGTACGTTTCGCCGCGTAGAATTATCCGCGGTTGGAAACGATCCGAATAAGAGAAAGATTGCCGGCCGAGACGGAAGGACGCGGTCAGTTAAAGCTCGTGACCGTGGAAGGAGGGTGAACGGTTAAAGAAAAGGTGTAAGGAAAATTGTCTATTGGTCTAAAATTGTATAATATGGAAATAATTTAGCGCGACGTTAATAAATGGTTTTTACAAACGGAGTAAATGAAGTGTTTGTCCGAAACCTGGTCGAAGCTCGAAGTTCGTACCGGAATTTCGCCGAAGCACGGAGTTCTGAATAAATTAACTGTTCGTCCGAAACCTGGTCGAAGCTCGAAGTTCGTACCGGAATTTCGCCGAAGCAGGATTATTCGCACGCTCTATCTCGCTGATCGCTCTCTAAGGATTTTATACAGACTGCTGGCTCGCTCGCAAGGGCGCGGCTTTTATAGCAACATACGTTCTGGAATGTTCCCGAAAGTTCTAGAACATGCGCGAGTGTATATTTAAAATTTCGGTTTCTTCTATGCCTTTGTCTCCTGTGCCGGTGGGCAACGGAACGGGAGAAGCGTTAGCAAGGAGAGAAGGATAGAGCGAAAATATAGGTTACGGGTTTGAACGTAGCGGTCGTTTGGACCCGAGTTACCGTTTGCCTAAACAAAATACAATATCGAAAATTACATTTGATAAATATTACGACGATGAAAAACGACAAACTCTCATTTTGAAAAAAATACATTTTTCCATTCTGAAAAAGAATGAACTTTTTCATTCACCGAAAAATATTTTGAATCGAATAACTAATAAATCCTGCGTACGTTCAATGAAAAAATGTACAAACAATTTGAATACCACTTACCCATTGATTCACGAATAATCCTGTTTCGATGCAAATGAATTTTCGTCATCAGGACGATTCTTACAGATGAAAAAATTATTCTTTTCGCACAGAAACTCTTAATCCAATTCACTGTGACTTTTCGTTATTATCTGTCATTATCGCTTTTCCCTCTCACTTTTCACTAAGTAAACGATATCAGTACGACACGTAAATAAGCCGAACTAAAGCCACCGAACGATTTTTCAGAAGTAATTTCCACTGCACTGTCTTGAAGACGAGAAACCGGCGACTGGAAACAGTATTTCGCCTACAATGTGTCGATAGAATATTTAATAATGAAAATATTTAATAAAAACAAAGAAAATTGAAAAAGATCGGTCCCTTTAGAAGCATAAATTTATTTCCGTTAGTCGCTAATTTCGTAAAGAATATTTTAATTATTAAACGATAATTGATATTATAAAACACTGGGATGTAACTAGTATAATATTAGTTAAAACAAACATAAACATTGTTAACATAATCCACTAGGTTTGATGAACACAAATTTGCGTAACCTGCTTCATCCATCGGTCATTGTACGAACGGCTGATGGTACAACTGAGGCAATGAACTTTCGATTTATTCTACCGTAATTTTTTGATGGTCGCATAATATAAGAATGACCGGCAAATGCAGCGAACGCGTGAACGATTATTCAGAAATATTTTTAACGACACTTTATTTTCTTTTTGTAGAGAATCGGTATCAAGGCAAATTAGATAAATGAGTGTTTATTCGTTAATGGGCCGAGGCAGACTGCCCGTGCGACCGTACGTCGCACTTTTGCGCGACTCGGCATCTGTTCGATTGACCGTCCACGTTGTCGTCGAGGTACTCAAAAGATCGATGTGTTTTATAGTTGTATTATGTTTATTGTTAACCTTTTAATTTCACAAACTTATACAATTGTCCCGGACAGAGGTTCGACGTCGTCGTAGTTTAAAGATTAAAAAGACTCTCTCGCTTAGCTGTTTCAGTTCCCTTTTTATATCGGAATTTTGGAGGAAAAACTAAGGGTAGGGGTTTCTGGAATTTTGGGGGTAGTAGTCCAGCCGTGGGAAGAGCAAATAGTATCTGGGCCTCGTCAGCGAGGGACTGACTCAGGAAATAGATAATGAAAAGGAAGGGTCCGTTTAGGAAAGATAGTTTATTCAAGATAGAAAAAGGATCCAGATCTATAAATAAAGAGAAGGAAAATTGGAGGGTAAGACGGCCTGGACTGTTTGGGATAGCAGTGTCGATAAGGCTTCGTCGACAACGTAAGAGGTCAACCGCTGATGATTTTACATTATGTGTCGTCTACATGAGACAGTATTTGTACGAGCCACGGTTCTCGGGTACCTTTTCGATCATAAAACGTAAGCCGCCAACCGTTGCCAAGCAACGATGCTCTGTTGAACGTTTTGGCCGGCACGTGAAGATCGACACATTGTAGTCAAAATACTGTTTCCAGTCGTGATCGCGGGTTTCTCGTCTTCAAGACAGTGCAGTGGAAATTATTTCTGAAAAATCGTTCGGTGGCTTTAGTTCGGCTTATTTACGTGTCGTACTGATATCGTTTACTTAGTGAAAAGTGAGAGGGAAAAGCGATAATGACAGATAATAACGAAAAGTCACAGTGAATTGGATTAAGAGTTTCTGTGCGAAGAGAATAATTTTTTCACCTGTAAGAATCGTCCTGATGACGAAAATTCATTTGCATCGAAACAGGATTATTTGTGAATCAATGGGTAAGTGGTATTCAAATTGTTTGAACATTTTTTCATTGAACGTACGCAGGATTTATTAGTTATTCGAATCAAAATATTTTTCGGTGAATGAAAAAGTTCATTCTGTTTCAGGATGGAAAAATGTAATTTTTCCGAAATGTTTGTCCTTTTTCATCATTGTGGGGTATGAGATAAGGATGTGCGAGCGAGATGCGGATGTAGAGTGTTTGGAACAAGAGTGTGAATAAAGAGTGTTTGGACCGAGTGACAGTACTTCGCAATGGGAATGCGTGTGGTGCGAATGGGTCAGCGAGTATATCTGTGTGAGTGGTTTTCGGGGAAGAAAAGCGTGCAAGGATGCAAGGAAAGTTATTTGAGCGTGAGGATTAGTAGAGAGAAGTCGAGAGTGAGCATTGAGAGTTTAAAGAGAGAATTGCGTGAGAGATTAAAAAGAGAGAAATTGTGAGAGCGAGTACTCGATTTTGTTTTATATATATATTAAATATCTTTTGTTTTTAAAAAGACTCCTTCTTGTCACCAAGATCCCTACATCATCGTAATATTTATCGAGTGTAATTTTCGACATTTTATCTATCATTTCTTTGCGATAACGAATTACAATATCGTTAGACATTTGATTTATCCTGACTTCGTGAATAATGACGAATTAGTTTATTTATTATTCACGAATGAAAAATAATTCAACAATTATTCCGATTTTTCTTCTTAACCGGGTTTCGCGTCATAGCCTTCTACTACACTGACACCTCGTGTTACCTATTGGTTGCCACTGAGTTACCGACCAGCCGAGTTATCATGCGATGCCCGTAACTATGTTTGATCTCGACTACGGTCAACCATGACTCGGGCCTACACTTCTGCCTCCGAACGCGCGCGATTCTCGAGCTCTGATTGGTCGGTGCTTTTCCTTAATAATTTAAAAATGAAGCCTCGTACGACATTTTTGCAAATGAAAAAGTTGTTCAGAATGACCCCGCCTACCTCCCATTTTCGGCTCCTTCACCATTTACGGGACACCCTGTATAGTGTTTGGTATCACTTTAATCAGAAAAACGAGACGAACACGGTGGTAAAAGTTTCATTCACGAAAAATCAAAAATAAGAATTTATAATTTTTAATTTAAAGGTCTGAGCTCCGCCTGCCTTTCATCTTTTCCGAACGCTTCAACCTTCTGCCTCTCTGTCTTTTCCACTCGCCGTCCTCTTTCACGTTAAAAACTTTACTCACCCGTTACGTACATAGTTATTAACGTAATTACATCATGTTTAGTGTCATTTTACTCAGGAAAATCTGACGAATATGATGGTACAAGTTTCATGAAAAAATAATAGGAAATAAGAAAATTGCAATCATTTTCTTTGCTTGCATTAGTATGTGTCTCACCGATATTCGGTCGTTTCGGTAACCGATCGTGTTTAATGCTTGACTGATTCCGAAGGGGATCCCCCCAACAACCGAGCCGGCGAGTATAAAATTTCACTTCCTCTGTCCCTCACAGTGCACAATTTCGATTCCGGCCTCCACTGCACTGTGAGGGCATTTACTGTATATCATAAACGTACATCGCATCCGTATAGATAAGGTCAAAAGTGTTCTATTGAGTTTACAATTGCCAGTAATTCTTTTTCGGTTGTCGAATAATTCTGTTCTTCAATTGGTAAATCCTTGCCATTATTTATTTACGAAAGTACTGCCTCAATTCCCACATTAAATGCATCGCAAGTCAAAATAAAAGTTTTTGCAAAATTGGGGTATGGAAGCAAGGGTTTTTCTACTAGTAATTGTTTCAACATATTAAACGCGTCTTCTTGTTCACGAGACCATACAAAAGTCTGATCCTTTTTTAATAATATTGTAGCGGACAAAACCAGGGACGATATATTTTATATTTTCGCGAACAATAATCGGCGAGCGATATTCAGATGTTTGTCTGGAGGTTGCCCAGGCCTCGTGAGGAGTGGTTGGATGATCGGAGTGCGGGGTCCGGGGGTGCTCTCTCCCGAGCGGCCAAAACGCAATTGTTTTGAGTTCATTCGATCACGAGCGTTTGTCTGAAACGCATTAATAAAAGTGTCCTCCGCATTTCTAGTACATTTATTACCTTCTCCCCGTTCACGTCCCCAAAACATCTTTAAGGGTTTTGCGATAGTGGAAAAATTTAGAATGAATTTACGATAGTAACCGACCATTCCCAGGAACAATTTTAATGTGTTTTATATTCGATCGACGCTCCATCTCATTAATTGCTTCGACTTTATTTTTGTTAGGTTCTATACCCTTTTCCGAAACTACATGACCGAAGAATTCACAATACATTTTTAGAAACTCTCACTTGTTTGTCTGAAACTTTAGGTTATTTTCATGGGGTCTAGAAAAGATGTTTTTTAATTTCCTATTGTGATCTTCCAAATTTGAACCGTATACAGTAAAAGCCCGCACAGTGCACTACTCGGTTGTTCGACACAGTGCAAAACGTCTGTTCCTGCGCCTATGCGTGCATCATTGCTGCGCCTATGTTCGCCTCGCTCGAGCCAGTCCAAGTGTAACACGATACTCGCCGCGGCCCCTTTGATGCGGGCTGACAGATCTCCAGTTCCAAATTTACCAATATAATTTCTTAATATTTATATTTTTTTGACTGCAAACTTTTTTAACATATTCGTGAGGTTCTTCCGATCAAAATAAGACCAAACAAGATATAATTACGATCACAATTACCTGTGTAACAAGCCATAAAAGTTTCGGACATTACATTTACGGCAGAGATACAAATAAACTTTTATGGCTTGTTACACAGGTAATTATGATCGTAATTATATCGTGTTTGGTAGTATTTTAATCAGAAAATGAGGGAGATCCCCCCGGGAGTGGGGATAAAATTTTTACTCTTACGGTAGAAATCTTTTTCACATTTACGGAAAAAATACTGCATTCGTTGATTCCTATTTTTCTTACTGTTGCGGCATGTTATCGATAAATCAGGGGTCGATATTAGCGATAAATCAGGGATCGATATTAGCGAAAGAAAAGGGATCGATATTATCGACCCAAAGAGTAAACCCCCTCCGAGGTGATTTCGAGCTCTACGTCACCAGGCGAGGAAACAAAAGAGAGCGAACTCCGACGTTCGCTCTCACTTGCTCGTAAAAGCCGGCAGCGTTTAGCGATTAGCAAACCTACAGCGTAAAGTTTAAAGCGTCTTGTAATATTCAAATTGTCATATTGTACATTGCGTTAAGTGTTTTAAGTCTCGCGTGATTTTGTTTCGTTCTGAATAAACTGTGATCGTTGAAACCGTGTATTTTCTTGTGAGAACTCTAGTTAATGTATCGTTGTAATTTTCCTTCCTTCTCGCGGAAATACTTACATAGGCATTGAGAAAATTAGGCGACCACCCAAAGTGTTGGAATATACAAAAATCACCCTTCTTGTTATTTCTTATTTAGAGGCAAGGAATAAATATACTGCCTAATTAGAAGTTCGACGAACTACGTTGTCGAAGATAGTCGTCATAATGTAAGCATGCTAACATCAATATCAACACAATGTTCCGACAATACAATAGATATCGTTTGTCGTCCCTTCGAGGATTTTAGTTTTTGGAAAGTCGAGAGGTTCGTCATTCCGTAGCAGCAATAAGACCCAAGGAATCGTTACATTTCTGCAGACCATGTCGCGTAGTCAATGGTTGTTCGAAAACACGCACTCAGTTCGTGTCGTATCCCCCTCAGATTGGCTCGAAAACACGTACCGAATTGTGCACTGTGGCGACTATCCCCCCTCAGATTGACTCGAAAATACATAGCGAATCGTCACTGTGCACATCGTATCCCTCTGTTCGAACATCGTCGGACATTTAAATGCCTCACCGTCTCAGCGGCGGTTTCTTTTTTCGGTCGCCGGCAAAGGCTAGCCGCGGCGAGAAAAGGACAGCCGCCGAGTATCAAATTTCGCTTCCACGGTCGCCACAGTGCACGTTTCGATTCCAGCCTCCGCTGCACTGTGCGGGCTTTTACTGTATAATCATGTCATCTATGGGGCCCTTGGGCAGATCACAGTCTCAAGGGCCATAAAACTGTCGCGCAGGACGGCGCACGATCCCAGGAACCTGGGCAAAGAGCGATCTCCGACAGTAGGAAGATGTGGTATGAGTTTCGACTCGATCCCCAGGGTTGGCGTGACGGGGCCGTCGCTTGAGGTGTCGGGGTTTAGCCCTAGTATCCGAGACGAGATCCTGGAGACCACGCACCACCAACCCTAAAAAGCCACCTACGGAGCTACCCAATCCCGGATCCCCGGGTAACCGATGCCATTGGTGTGCAGACTTGCGTGGAAGAGGTGACTCGTATGAGCTCTCGATTGGTTGAGTGCACGGCCGTCGTTTGAGGTGTCGGGCGGATGGACCTAGTCCTGCCTAGTATCCGAGACGAGATCGTGATGCAGACAACACGACTCTTAACCCTTGAAAATTGCTATTGCGGAGCTGCTCAATCTCAGATTTCTGAGTAACGGATGCCACTAGCAGTATTAGAAGTGTTGTAGAGGAAACCCGCCCTTCGGGGCCACGCCCTGGCGTATGACCTGTTAAACGTGGCACGTAGTTCTCTTCTCGCCGACACAGGTACTGAGAGTGGTGTGAAAGCCCCACCGGGTTCGCAAGGGCCTGGTGTCATGCCTATATGGAGTTGGACTCGCAGGAGCTTTGGAAACGAGGTCTGAAAGAGGGGTGAACTGTTGCATATACCCGTTCGGGTGAGGAGGCACGTTCGCGTCCCATCTACGGTGGGCCGGACACAGAATAAATTGGTTAATGATTGTCGAGTAGTGGCGTCTGTTACGTCCGCAATAATTAGACGCACTAATTCACCCGTCTTAAATGAAACCTTAGTTTGTTGTAAATACTTCAGCTTTGTGCGGGGATACTCTGCATAACTAATTGCATCGTCATTGCATAAACGGAACATAAATCCTCCCGAAATGTTATTCAGTGTCTTGGATTTCCCATCCGCGTTCGGTAACATAAGCGTTGATGTAACGTAAGGTCCTTCGTAATGTTCTCAACCGTATCGCACCATGAATCCGCACTTTCACCAAGTTCGTCACCACTAAATGATGAAATTGCTTCCACCAAATAATTCGCGGATCTGTGGCCCATAGTCAACTCACTCGCGACGCGCTCTTGTTCAAGATTTCTTATTCGTTGTAATAAATACTCAACGCTTGTATTTTTACCGACATGGTCGTCCACTATATTTGATTTCGCGGTTATCTTAGATTCTGGCTAAGATTTTCACGTGAACGTTAGATTAAACGAAGTATGAAAACTTCCTACGAATCCCACTTGTGATGTTAAAAAATTGACTGTAAATGATTTGCACGGTTCAAAGGTTCTGGGGTAAGTACGAAGAAGGCAAGCTTAGTCCTCTTACCAGAAGGCATCCCCGCCTCCTCCACTCCGTGGCCAGATCTTTAAGGAACTACGTTCCTATTCATGTAGGCAACGCAATACTTAACTGCATGCTTTTTTTCCGAACGTCCAAACGGACAAACAAACAGTCCTGCGGCAGCCAATAGCCACATGACTCTGAGTCAATAGGCATCGTCTGTCGCCTCGTTTCTCTCTCAGAAACCTCCTCTGCACTTAGACCTCACACAGTCCATCCCTATCATAAATCGTTCGAAAGCAAAATAGCGGCGGGCTAATTGCCTTCATCGACCCTCAAAAGTACATTGACGCTAACATGTACAATAATCTTTGAGTCGCAATGGTCAAACGACCGTACTAACCATGACGACACATGGCTGGCAGCGTTTTACAAAGGGTAGCCTATTCAGCTAGACACGTGCTAGAAAGTATAAAATAATTTCGCCAACTTACAGACTTTAAGACAGGCTGAATTGCCTATACTTGAGCATCTGCAAGCGGCCAATGTTCTTTTCTTCGACGCTGCGACCCACGTGCCGCCACAGCCGTTACTGTGGGGTTTTTCCATAAAGTTACCGTTACAAAAACGACACGGTACATCGCCGTGTCAACGATAGTCTTTTGTTTTACGAAAATGCGTTACGACCTGCAAAATTCTGGCGGTCAGTCGGATTTTACGCTCCTCAAGGGAACCGTTGCGGAAAGCAGTGCTGCTCGAAATATTGTTCTCTTTCATCTGCGTGTGCGTTCTTAAACAAACTGTTAATTTTCCGTATTAACCCCTTAACCTACGATTTAGATTTGAAGATGTTGGGCCGAAATCGTATACAAGCTCGCGCAGATTTTTGTATAAATAAACATTTTGTAATACTTGCGTCTACCACAATTATTGCATCAGGCTGTAATTGCGTATCAAATATTCCACGTAATATTCACTTCTGGCCCGATTACCGTAATGCCCGTCATTGTAGGTTAAGGGGTTAAGTAGATTTTTGTTTTCTCCTTTCACCCTCACATCCTACATTTTCATTTTTAAGTTTGTTCGAGCCCAAATGATCGTGGAATGAAGATGTAAGTTGAGAGGAAAAAATACTGTTTATTAAGTGGACTGTATAAATTTTGGACGCTTGAAATATTAAGGGTCTGTCCCTTCGTTAAATTACAATACTGTGTGTCCGACGGTCGGAGCAACACTTCCTAGCACAGTGCTAGCCAAAATCCATCTGCCTAAACTCCAAAAGGAACAAACTCACTCCCGCAGTTTCTCCTTCCAGAATTTCTTGCAATCGTGGTCAAGGTGGGGTTGGCGATTTTTCCTATTTTCTACGGAAGGCAAAAAGTGCCTTCCGCGTAGCTGGCCGCTTGTACTCAGTGCACGCGGTTTATGACACCCCTGTCCTCGAATTTGGCCCTGGTATCGGCCCGGACCGATGGTCAAGTCATAAACTGATGTACCCTCTAATACATTCTTAACAAAGTTCCTGATTAATTAATCTTTTTCAATTAAATTATTTTCATTAATTTCGTCTTTATCCTTAAATCCAACTAAATGTACACTATGCGGCCGACAACTTGTCCGGTGAGGAGGTTTGGCCAGGCGTTCAGACGTGACGGCAGTAATTGGCCGAAAAAAAAAGATGGTCGCATCGAGTCTCGCGCATTTTCGGCGGCGGAATTTATTGGTTCGCGTGGTCACGCACACTAGTTGACCCGAAGACCGTAAACAATCAGTAGTCTGCGATCGTCAATCGGTGTCAAGTTTCGACGGTCTAGGTGGGAGTAGGAGGAGCGATGGCGTACGTCTTATGTTTCAGGACAACCTCCTCACCGGTCAAGTTGTCGGCCGCATAGTGTATATTTTCCTCGACTTAGACCCTATACCCTATGTTAGAAACAAAGGACCAGGAGTAGCCCATTAAGGAAAATGAGGAAAGACGAGGTAAACAAGAGTCGAGCCCATTCTCTGGACTAAGCGTTTTTATTGTAGACCGATTGAACGTTCGGGTAACTCTGGGCCCGTCCGCACTGATTTTGTCCTCGTGTCGCCCGAATCCCCATGGCCAACGGTGGGGGTGACGGCAGACATTGTCCATGCGGTCGGTCCTGTACGGTTCCGTGTCCGTCTCGGCGCGGGTTTTTTTAACGTCTTACACCTACATTTTCACTAAATGCTATATTTCAAAATGACGATGATGAATAAAAAAAAATGTGTCATTGATTCAATGTAGCATTTAGTTATGTAACACCAAATAACATATTGAACATCCCGATTGTTTATAAGCTCACATTGCAAGAAGATTTATTTATTAACAAATAAAGTAGTACTATGTAATACTTGCTCGTATGATATTGATGGACCTGTATTTAGTGTAATGAAATAGTTGTCATTTTATGTTTTCTTACAATTTCTAAGTCTACCCACACAATGGTCCTCTCGATAACTTTGATTATAACCCATCCTTATCCCTTTCCGATGGCAGGAAACCACAATCTTCTCACGATTTCCATTGAGGAATAACGCCTTTTTGTAGAGCATGAACAATAAATGAGGGAATTAATATTTATAAATGAAGGTATGATTAAAACATGTGTAATTGGCCAAGAATGGTTACTAATATACTTTTCCAAGTAAAATCAAGGTCATTTAGTCGTGTACCAGGCTTGACCAAGACCAGTGAACGCGGATTGCACGACTCGCTTACCTGAAACGGAGGTACACCGCGTCGTTTTCCAGCTTATTGTCACATTAATTTTCGACCCTCCATTATTCTGAAGGGCTCATTTTAAAGGGGAAGCTTCAGGGAATATAATATATTTTTTTCAAATTTTAATCGGGTATAATTTTTATTGAAAAACGTAGAAAAAGAATTTGTTTAAATTTTTTCATATTATATAACAAATTAACGAAGTCAGAAAAAATATTTTATAGTAGCCCAATCCTTTATGTATAAAACAAAAAAAATTTAGCTCAATCGGACGAGTAATTTTTGAGAAAAAAATTCGTAAGTGATGCCTGTTTTTGCAAAAATAGGCAAAAACTGCGCATATTGAAGGCTTGTAATTTTTAAACAAATTCGAAATCGGCAAAATGATGACTTAACCCCCCCCCCCCCTACTTTCACCTAGACTATAACATATTTTGATTAAAACAAAATCGCAGATGGTGATGACAAAAAGTGATCGATTCGGCGTGGAATGACCCTGTAGTAATCAGAGATTTGAGTGTACATAGATAATAAAGTGGAAATTTGTTACAAAATAATTAACTGAACCGAAAGATCAGAGACGAGATTTCCTATTTATACCATGTATTTGTTAATTGTTTTCATACTGCTATTCATTATAATTTCTGTTTGTTTCAAAGACTGTATGGTATTATTAAAATTCGTTATTGTATTAGTAACGACTTGTATTTGGAATTTTAGAAGAACTTGAGTTTGTCTATTATCATTAAAAAGAGATTCTATGCTTTCAATTTAAGCAGTATTGTTATTTCTTGGAACATAACGTTTAAGTAGGTTAGCATGATATTTGATTCTTTTCTTACCTACTTGAATTTCTATAGTTTTGTTAGGGAAAACATTAGTAATTTTGTAAGGACCCCTGAAATTAGGTGAAAGTTTTTTGTTTAACCCTGGTTTAGTTTGTTTCTGGTAAATACATACAAGATCATCAACTTTGAATTCAACAGGATTACATTTTTTATCGTAATATTCTTTACTTTTGCTTTTTGAATTACTTAAATTTTTCGTGACTGATTTAAATGAGATATTTAATTTATTCTTTAAAGAAGATACATAATCGTTGTAGGTGTATTTGAAATCAGGTTCTTGTGTAATAGGAGAAGGCAGATATGCACTGCAACCGAAAAGTAATTCGTATGGAGTATGGTTAGTGGACTTGTTTTATTGCTGTGTTGTAACTAAATGTAGCAAATGGACTGTAATCGTCCCAATCTGTTTGATTAGATTTAACATAATGTTTTAGGTAGTCTTTGAGTGTTAAATGGTAGCGTTCAAGAGAGCCGTTAGTTTTCGGCTGATAAGGATTTGTGGTGATGTGCTTAGTTTTAAATAAGCTACTAAAATTTTTTATTAGATCCAACATAAAGTCAGGTCCTTGATCGGAAAGTATTGATTTAGGAATTCCAAATCGCATAAATAATTCAACTAGCATCTTAGCTACAGTTATTGATTCGTGATTTGGTATTGCATAGGCAAAGCAATATCTTGTTAGGTCATCCTGTGCAGTTAGAATGAATCTGTTTCCTGATTCTGTTAAAGGTAATGGACCTACTATGTCTATGCCTATTTTATCAAATGAAAAGTTAGATGTTGAGGTAATTTCCATGTGTTGTAACCGTCTTTTCGGGATAAGGCGGGTACAAATTAAATAGAATAATTGCAGGAAATAAAACAAGATTTATTAACGCAATTTTGGAACTCTATGAAAAGAACATAATAGAATTTATTGACGTGCTTGTGAGATTATACTTTAATCTTTGTATAACGCGTTCCCTCGCTTGCAGATAGATTTTATATATTAAAAATTGCTGTACGCACGAGAATATTCCGAGAATTCGATTCTTCGTGTTTAGAGAAACACGCGTTCGCTCGTTCGCAGATAGAAGGTCGCGTAACAAAAACACTTGACGGTTGGAACGACGAAGTAAACGGTTATACGATACGCAAATGAAAGTGGTTCTCATGCCGCGCTCACGGAAATAATAATTAGATATTCAAAAGCAAAATAATACTGAAACGGATGTAAGAATAAACGTAAATAAAAAAAGGACGGTGAAGTATGAACTACACCGAATAAACTTGTGGGCGTATTTGAAAATACTATCTTTCTTTATTATCTCTGCTCTCGGCGAAAGCCTACACAAGAATGTCTTCAGAGACACATATTCGTACCAATCACACCTTCGTTAGTATGGTCATTCTTTAGGGCACTAGGACCCGGAGAAACTTCCCGGAAGGAGGGGAAGCGCTGACGAAAAGCATGTGGCCTGTATCGACTACTCGTTGATTTCTAATTTTCTTACACGGAGTTTACGCAAATTACATGACTCGATCAGCGAAATGTTTAACAAAATATTTATAACAAAAAATACAATTATAATATGCAATTACCAAAATGTGTTCAAGAATTTAGAAAAGGGTTTTATATCCTTTAATCCTTTGGGTACGAGTGTCGGCATATAGCCGCCCAAGCCGTTTTACCGTTCCGGACGTGTGTCGGCATATAGCCGCCCAACTTAGTTCTTAGCTGCAAGGCTCGCGACGTCTGTCGTTCTGAGCGATAAGATACGCATAGGTATAGTAAAAGAGTCACGTTTTCATTCAAAGACATTAGGGACCTTTAGCGATGAAGTCTTATCTTCCTTATAATGTAAACTTACGATGTGAGACGACGGTAGAGTCAGAACGAATTTCAGCTCTTCGATTCAGTCTCTCAGTGTCACTGCCAGAGGAACCAGCAGGCTTTTTATATATTTTATATTTTATCCTATACACGATGGCTAAGAGATCTAGAGATGATATGTTAGATAGTAACAGTTCTGATGAATATTACTTTGAATCTGACAAGACGGAAGATGACGGCATTACTTCATCAAGTGGAAGTGAAATCCGTGCAATAAGGAATCCACTCAGGCATTTCAACATTAGCAGTGATAGTACCAGTGGTGGAGAAGTAAACATTCAAGAAAATAATAACAGTCGTGATAACGAATGGAGGAACGTGACAAATGAGGATGTCATTCCAGAAAAAATACCATTTAGATCTGGATCACGGCACCCTGGATCACAACTCAATCCAAATTACACAGAACCACTTGAGTGTTTCAATACATTCTTCACCGATGTGTTGATCAAGGCGCTAGTTGCCGAGACTAATCGGTATGCAAATGATAAAATACGAGGAAAACGGTCCACATGGCATTCATGGCATGATGTCACAAAGGAGGAATTGCGAGCATTTCTCGGCATAACTTTACTTATGGGGACAATACCACTTCCGAACCTAAAGGAATATTGGTCAACGGACAACAAATGCAGGATCCCATACTTTGCGGAAATCTTCAGGAGAGACCGCTTTTTACAAATATTTCGGATGCTTCATACAAGTGAAAATGTCGAAGGTACGCAAACCATGACAACACGGACGCAAAAAATTAGTAATTATTTAGACTACATTGATAGCAGATGTCGTGAAAATTTTGTACCCGGGGAGCAGTTATCTGTAGACGAGTCTATTGTGAAATTCAAAGGGAGAGTGAGTTTCATTACTTACAACCCGCAAAAACCAACCAAGTGGGGTATCCGTATTTATGTCCTTGCGGACGCCAATGTTGGATACGTCCAAACTATTTTGCCATATTATGGCAGTTTTTCCACTGAGAAATTAGTTCGACCTGATCTCCCGGTGAGCACAAGAATAGTTTTGCAACTGTATCACAATCTATTACAATCTAACCCTGACGCTGTGGGGTACCACATTTTCAACGACAGATATTTTACAAGCATTCCCTTGGCCGATGCATTACTTGAAATGAAATGTTACATAACGGGAACAATCCAAACGAACAGGAAATTTATTCCGCCCGAAATAAAAAAAAAACAAAAATTGCAAAAAATGAAATCGTTGCCTATAGACGAAAAAACACATTATTACTGGCTTGGAGGGACAAGCGTATTGTTACAATGCTCAGTACCTGTGCCACCTCATCGTCAAAAACAGTGACTAAAAGGACACGCAATGAAGGAAGAACTAATATTGTGAAGCCGGATGTGGTCATAAATTATAATAAATATATGGGCGGGGTGCATAAAGCCGACCAGTATACTGGCACGTACTGCTTCATGCGGAAGTCCCACAAATGGTGGCGGAAATTATTTTTCTGGGGCTTGAAAGTCTCAGTAATAAACTTATATCTATTATATCGGGAACATCAGAAGAAATACAATATAAAAAAATTAACACACCTACAATTTGTACGTCGTTTGGTGGGCCAATTGGTTGGAGATTTTCGGGATTCTGAACCGAAGAATCCTTCGACTAGTGAAACAGCGGAAAGGCTGAACGGCCTTTTACATATTATTAGGCGAGATGATGCAGGAAGGAGTAAAGACTGTGTAGTGTGTTCTAATCGAAAAGTAAAGCATGGAAGAAGAGAATCGAGGTATTATTGTGCAACTTGTACCGCTAAACCGGCCTTGCACATAGGTGACTGTTTTGAACGATACCACACAATGCCGGAATATAAAACGTATACATAAACACAACCAAACTTCTTTTTGTTGTTTTTTTGTTTATAATTTTTTTTGTGCTAAATAAAGCCTTAGTTTTTATAACGTTCAACGTATTTATTTTCTTTACTGCGCACTCCAATACCTCTCATCCACAGCGACGCTCGCTCGCCGAGCGGCTCCGTCCCCAAAGGGTGAATGGGAAATCACCCACGGATATAAGCTGCTGACTCTGCCACCATAGCAACTGTAAGGAAAATTCCGGACCCTTCCTTAGACGTACTGCATAATAACCATATGGCCCAGCGCGACGACCACCACGGCGCCGAGGCCCGGCGTTGCGTCGCCGAGGATAATAAACAGCCGTGGCCCTTTGCGAGGGAGAGGAAGTCTCTCGCAACCCCGAGGAAGGACATTCGAAAACGGACCATTGACTGCATTACATCTCGCATATTTTTTGGCTACGTTGACGAAATATAAAGCTATTAAACGTCTAACGACTTATTTTCTGTGTCGCACCTCGATATTTTTCAATAGTCTTACAATTCAGAAGTGGGAACGACCGCGTGCTTTTACGTTTTTTTAGGTTAATCACGGAAATACAGTGGCAATTTTTAGACGTTTTTACGCGATTGTGCCTGTGAGTTATTGTTCGTTATTGTGAATACCGTTTAGTGTTGTAAAGGCTAGTGTCATAGGTCGATCGAGTGTGAGACCGCAGAAATCGTCGAAGCGTTGTTCACGAGGACGTTCGCGCGAACGTGAACAATCTTACGACTCGATACGCGAAGTGTCGAAGGACATTGAACGTAGGCGTACGCGAGATGATTCGCGAGATCGTTCGCGGTATGAACGCGAAAACCGCTCGCGTAAACGCCGGCAGGATACGCCGGAAAACGATCGCGATCGATCTCGTAGTAGAGCTCGCGAGGAATCCCGCGGCCGGAAACGAGATGTTTCTCGGAAGAGTAGGCGCGATGATTCGCGAGATCGGCGACGGCGTCATTCGCGAGATATTTCGGCGGATCGTTATAGTGAGTCGTCTCGGGATAAGAGCGAGATGCGAGAACGGGAGAGTTTACGCGAACGACCGCGCCGTCGGGATCGGTCAGGGAGTGATTCCGAGTCAGGAGATTTACGGGCAACTGTGAAGCGTCTGAAGCAGGAGCTTCGCATCATGCAATTTCGGCCAACGAACGAGGACGCTGTTCTTCCCAAGTTCGACCCGTCGCGAGATAGTGCCGACATTGAACAGTGGGTGCGACAGGTGGATCGTTCGCGGCGCCGATACAACTGGAGCGATGATGGTACATTGCTGATCGTTGCTCGCAGCTTGAGGGGACACGCCCGACGGGTGTACGAGACTGAGTTGAGCAATGACCATACGTGGCAATCGTTAAAAAAACTCTTAATCCGCCGATTTAAAAAGCCTCTCCCTTTCGTGTGTTTGTTGTTGGACGCCGCGACATATTCAGCCAGCCCTGGACAGCGCCTGGGAGATTATTGTTTTGAGAACTTGTCGAAATTGCGAGCGCTTAAATTAAACATATCGGACGCATATTTAGAGGATGCCGTGATCGGGGGAATCCAAGATGAGTATATACCTCGAACCATCCGGTCGAAAACGTATGCTGATGCGGACGAGTTATACGTGACGATGAATGGGATGGAGACAATTCCGCGGGCCGGGAATAAACCGGTGATACCGCGTACCTTTCCTCGTGGGACCGTCGGACATCGGGCGGAAAACGTAGTGTCCGCACCGGCGAAGAAACCCGCCCCTGCTGCAGCCGAAGAACGGAACCACCGACCGTCGGTTACATGCTACGATTGCGGGGAAGTAGGCCACTTGTCGATCAGGTGCGCTAAGGATCCCAGTACCTGCGGGTCGTGCAAGAGGCAAGGGCACTTGGAAAAGTTTTGTAATGCGGTAAAGCGGATCAATATAACAAAGGTGAGTCACACCAAAAGTAATATGTACTTATTACTTGCTACAGTCAACAACAAGGGGGTTGTATGCCTCGTGGATACCGGGAGCTCGAGCACGTTATTGAGTAAGGCGGTAGCGACTCGATTAGGAATAGCATTGGAAAGGGATACGCAGTTACAATTACGAGGATTTACGGGATTCGGAACAACCACCGATTTATTCGCTACCGTTATTATAACAATTATGGAAGCTACGGCGAAGGTACGAGCTATAATTGTAGAGTCGAACGCGATGCTGTATGAAGCAATTATCGGACGAGACTTTCTGGATCAACCGCACATCATGATGGTGAAACGTCGCGATAGAATAGTAATTCGAGAATTACCGAGGCTCGAAGAAATACAATCGGATGCTGTTACCGTGAGTACGATGGAAGAGGCCGTGGATTTAAAGAGCTTAGAATTCGGGAATATCGACGAATGCGGCAAACAACGATGCAAGGAAATTCTCAGCTCATACGCGGATCGAATTACTACATCGATGAAAACGCTAGGAAAAACGAACGCGATTCGGATGGAAATTCGGTGCACGACGGATACGCCTGTATATTATAACCCATACTGGATGGCTGAAGTTCAGAGAGGGATGGCTCGGGATATTATTGATGATTTGATTAATCACGGGATAGTTCGAGAATCAACGTTGCCGTACGCGAGTCCGATTACTTTGGTTAAGAAGAAAACTGGAGACTATCGACTGTGCGTAGATTACCGACGGCTGAATGCCGTGACAATTAAAGATCGCTATCCGTTGCCGTTGATAGAAGACCAGATTGATCGTCTGGGCGGTAACGCGTATTTTACGGGCTTAGATTTGGCGTCCGGCTATTATCAGGTACCCATGAGTGACAATTCCGTAGAGAAAACCGCGTTCGTAACACCCGACGGTCACTATGAATTCTTGCGAATGCCGTTCGGATTAACCAACGCGCCGGCTGTATTTCAACTATTGATTAACACCGTTTTGGGACCGTTGCGGAACACAATAGCGTTACCGTATATTGATGATATCATGATTCCAGTCTACCACCGTTGAAGAAGGACTAGAACGACTTCAGATCGTGTTAGAGAAACTGAGGGAGCATAATTTGACGCTCAATCTAAAGAAATGTACGTTTTTAATGACCAGTGTCAATTATCTCGGACGGGAAATTAGCGCGGAAGGTGTAAAGCCCGGAAGTAAGAAAGTTCAGGCCGTGTTGGAAATGCCAGACCCCACCACCATTAGAGAGATTCGTCAATTTCTCGGGTTAGCGGGATATTTTAGGAAATTTATCGAAGAGTACGCGACAATTGTAACGGCGTTAACGACGCTAACGAAAAAGGACACTCCGTGGAAATGGGGGGATGAGCAACGGAACGCGGTGGCTCAGGTAAAAAGGGCCCTCACGTCTCGGCCAATATTAGCCATATTCGATAGCACGTTACGAACTGAGGTGCACACCGATGCGAGTTCAATAGGGCTAGGTGCTATTTTATTTCAATACACTACGGACGGTACGCAGCGAGTTGTTGCGTATTTTAGCAAGCAGACTACCTACGACCAGAGCGGGTACCATTCGTATGAATTAGAGACAATGCCAGTTGTGTTTGCCATACGGTATTTTCGGGTGTACCTGTTAGGGATAAAATTCACCGTTGTTACGAACTGTAATGCGCTGCGTACTACCTTTACAAAAAAGGACTTAATACCTCGCGTCGGGAGATGGTGGTTAGAGGTGCAAGATTATAATTTCGACATCGAATACCGAGCGGGAACAAAAATGCAGCACGTCGATGCACTGAGTAGAAATCCTGCTCAGGAAATAGAAATTTACCCCGTGGATATCACCGAAGCAGATTGGATACTAGCCGCGCAATTGCAAGATGAACAACTGAGCCGGATTCGACAGGTGTTAACGGAAAATATTAGGAATACGGATACGAAACAATATTTTAAGGACTATACGCTGAGAAAAGGAAAAGTTTATCGACGGTTAGGAGAGGGATGCGTTGCATGGGCGGTACCTAACGCAGCGAGATTTCAGATTTGCCGGCTGTGTCACGACGATGCAGGACATTTAGGATTAGAGAAAACATTAAAGCGTATACGCAACAATTATTGGTTCGCTGGAATGGGCGCGTTCGTGAAGAAGTATATTAAGGCATGTTTGAATTGCTCGTACTATAAACGGACAGCAGGTAAAAAACAGGGCAAACTTCACCCCATTGAGAAGGTTCCCGTGCCATTTCACACCATTCATATTGACCATGTTGGGCCCTTCGAGGTGAGCACGCGCAGGAACAAGTACCTGATGGTCATAGTAGACGGGTTTACAAAGTTTACCATTATAGAGCCTGTCAAGGACACGAAGGCTAAACGCGCCGTAAAAATACTAATGGATGTTATACATTTATTCGGGGTTCCATCCCGTATTGTTAGCGATCGAGGAACCGCTTTTACCGCTCGAACATTTAAAATATTTTGCACAACCTATGGTATACGGCATGTTCTGAACGCTGTCGCCACACCCCGAACTAATGGTCAATGCGAGCGATATAACCGGACTATTGTGGCATCATTGGCGGCGACAGTGGCCGGTGCGGAGTCCAACAAATGGGATGAGTACGTCAAGCAAATACAGAGTGCAATAAACACGACGTACAATAAAGGAATTGCCGCTACGCCGGCTGAGGCATTAATGGGGTACAACGCCAGGACGACGGCTGAGTCGCGAATTTTGCAAGAGGTGCAAACGGAAGTGCAACGTTTGGACCTGAGCGATCTTCGTGTGCGGATTGGAAAGCACATAGCAGAGGATCAACGGAAACAAAAGGAACGCTACGATAAAACTCGGCGAGAGGCTAGAAGGGTACCAGCAAGGAGAATTGGTAATGGTGGAGATTACCAGTGAAAGAGCGACGGGGGAAAGTAGAAAACTTTGCCCCAAATTTAAGGGACCATTCAGGATACATCGAACGCTGGTAAACGACCGTTACGAAGTCGAGGATTTACGTGAAGAAGGTAGACGAGCCAAGCTCGTTGTCGCCGTAGAGCGTTTAAAATCTTGGGTTGCAGATGTGGCGTAATATTTTTCTCTTTTGTTGAAGGTTAGCATATACGATTAGCTCTAGGCAAGGATTGCAGGACTGCAGGGATGGTCGAGGTTTCCTGCTGCAGTCGACCCTTTGCGGAGCGTCATCGTCGTCAGGGTGAGATGGACTTCACCACTGAGGCGAAGATTTGATGTCGTGGCAGTGGGGATGTGTGATTCCGCCACTGTACGATAGTCTGTGCCATCGCGTCGGGGAGATGTGTTGCCTCGCCCGACCGATGAGAATCTTAATGAACGAGATCTTCGGACAACGTATGAAAACATCGGTGACACCTGTACAACGCGTCGAGGGATAAAACAGCTGACATCATGCAGTCAGCAAACAACAGAAGACAGGGTGTACCGAGAATCAGGAGCAGAGTAATAAATGACATCGTTTCCGAAGCTGTTCTCGAGCAATGACGATAATTGCAAAAAGGGGAGTATTGTCGACTGCTAATTGTAATAGCAGTCAATGGAAAAGGAAATTTCATTCTGGACCCGAATGAATGAGAATTTAACAATGACTGGTATACTTAGGCAAAATGTTATGTCTTTTGTTACAGAAAATTCCGTAGGAAACCCGGTGCTTGAGGACAAACACCATTGCAGGCTGGCCGAGTGTAAGGAAAATTCCGGACCTTTCCTTAGACGTACTGGATAATAACCATATGGCCCAGCGCGACGACCACCTCGGCGCCGAGGCCCGGCGTTGCGTCGCCGAGGATAATAAACTACTCAGGCCCTTTGCGAGGGAGAGGAAGTCTCTCGCAACCCCGAGGAAGGACATTCGAAAACGGACCATTGACTGCATTACATCTCGCATATTTTTTGGCTACGTTGACGAAATATAAAGATATTAAACGTCTAACGACTTGTTTTCTGTGTCGCACCTCGATATTTTTCAATAGTCTTACACAACGTAACGCGCCGGGAGACTATTCACGTATCTTCCGAAATTTGATAATTTCGGTTAGATGGCAAATAGACCTACCCATTTTGTATCGCTGCAGGGGTTTGTCACGGAAATCGGGCCAAAACACAGAAGTTCGTGATTTTGGACCCGCTTGGGTATGATAGACTTATACCTGAGGATTTCTGGAAGGATTGTCGTCAATGCGACGTTGGCAAGTAGGCCAAGGACAGGCTTTCAGGAAAGGAATGCAAGAATGGCTCGCAAGAGAGCGATCATCGGATCGACACGTCCTTTTATTTGGCCGATGTGTTTGAATCAAAAGGGATTAGGAATGACTGATTAGCGAAAATGAGGAAAGGCGTGATAAACGATACTCGAGTCAATTCGTTAGACTATGCGTATTTTATTATGAACTCGTTAAGCGTTGGGAAAACTCTGGGTCCTTCCGCGTCGACTTTGTCCTCGTGTGTGGCCCGAATCCCCATGGGCAACGGTGGGGGTGACGACAGACATTGTCCAGGCGCTCGGTCCCCTGCGTTTCCGTGCCCGCCTCGGCACGGGATTCCTCAACGTCTTGCCGATGATCGACACACGCAAAGAGGGGATAGGCACGCGCCTGCGCTATTATCACATAAAGGTGGCGGGGGTTCATTACATGATGCCCCCTACATTATGTCACCGTTTCGGCAACCCTGTCGAACGGTTATAGTGTTGCTTAGTTGGTTTGAAATTTGTTTTGTTAATTTCACAGCAGTGGCATGACTGTATATACTTTCGAATATCCATCTTAATTGTAGGCCAATAATAATGTTCGTTGATTCTATTATACGTTTTATTGAATCCAAAATGTCCCGCTAATTTATTATCATGATTTTTCTTGTAAGATTTTATTTATTTCGTCTTGTGTTTTTGGCGTTATCTTATTATTATGGAATATTTTTATATCGTTTCTAACAAATACGTACTATAGCTTTTAGTACAATAGATTCGATTTCAAATTGCTGCTTTTATGAGGATAAATAGAAACAAAACCAACGCCGTGAATTTTAGAATGCAGTGATTGGAGGCATTTGAAGAAATGTTTATATTCTATCTTATGGAAATGTAGATTTGTTGGAAATAACAGCTATACTGTCTGTCTTTCGTTCTTTAAAATAGATGCGTCGTGTAATGTAGGCTGTAAGTCGGTTAAGTCAAAATTTGATTGTATGTATTCGGAATATTGGTTACTTTCGTCTAAATGTAAGGACCAAATTAAAGCAATTGGTTCGTTGATCTTTGCGAGGCTTCGAGTCTTTACTGGATATTCTACCGGCTCTATTTGTATACAGGGTGTCCCAAAAGTGTTGAAGGAGCCGGAAATGGGAGGTAGATGGGGTCATTCTGAACAGCTTTTCCATTTGCAAAAATATCGTATGAGGCTTCATTTTTAAATTATTAAGGAAAAACACCGACCAATCAGAGCGCCAGAATCGCGCGCGCTCGGAGGCAGAAGTGTAGGCCCGAGTCATGGTTGACCGTAGTCGAGATCGAACATAGTTACGGGCATCGCATGATAACTCGGCTGGTCGGTAACCCAGTGGCAACCGATAGGCAACGCGAGGTGTCAGTGTAGTAGAAGGCTATGACGCGAAACCCGGTTAAGAAGAAAAATCGGAATAATTGTTGAATTATTTTTCATTCGTGAATAATAAATAAACTAATTCGTCATTATTCACGAAGTCAGGATAAATCAAATGTCTAACGATATTGTAGTTCGTTATCGCAAAGAAATAATAGATAAAATGTCGAAAATTATACTCGATAAATATTACGATGATGAAAAAGGACAAACTCTCATTTTGGAAAAATTACATTTTTCCATCCTGAAAAAGAATGAACTTTTTCATTCACCGAAAAATATTTTGATTCGAATAACTAATAAATCCTGCGTACGTTCAATGAAAAAATGTACAAACAATTTGAATACGACTTACTCGTTTAATAATTAAAATATTCTTTACGAAATTAGCGACTAACGGAAATAAATTTATGCTTCTAAAGGGACCGATCTTTACATACAGTGCCTTGCTAGCACTTAATCGAATCTCTCAGTGCGAGTCTCTCGCATTGAAGATTATCGGAACCAAGTTCCCGTATAATACAACAATCAATATATTAATGGGAATCATTTCCCAAAAATCATTTCCGGAGTCACGCGATTAATTAGATTCACACGCAACACACTCACATTAATACAATTTATATTTAAAAAAAGGGTTTTTTACGCCTTCGGGCTTTTTCCCTTATATACAAAATCATCAAGGGTTTTTTATGCTTTCGAGCTTTTTCCCTTGCGTAATACCCAATAAACAACATTTTTTATACTTTATAAATTCATTGAATTATTTTAACGAACCTTCCTCGAACCATTCCTACGTCTATCAAAATCAATTATATAGACAATTTTTATTTGTCTAAATTTAATACAGATTTTTTATACAGATTTTTTATCGAATAGATCGAAGGTCTTCATGTTGAAGAGTTTCGATCGTACAGGCACCGAAGTGTAATATTAAGGGTCTTGACCGCACCCTAACATAATTCGTCTTTATTCGCGTACTTAGAATAAATCAAATTTATAACGATACTGCAGTTCATTATCGCAATTAAATAATAGATAAAATATCGAAAATTACACTCGATAAGTATTATGATGATAAAAAAGGACAAACGCTCATTCTGGAGAAAAAACATTTTTCCATTCTGAAAAAGAATGAATTTTCTCATTCAGCGAAAAATATTTTAAACCGCATACCTATTAAACGTAATAATCCTGCGTAGGTTCAATGAAAAAATCTACAAACAATTTGAATACGACTTACCCATTAATTTACAAATAATCCTGTTTCGATGCAAATAAATTTTCGTCATCAGGACGATTCTTGCAGTTGAAAAAATTATTCTCATCGCACAGGAACTCTCGATCCACGTCAGTGTGATTTTTCATTATTACCTGTCATTATCACTTTTCCCTCTCACTTTTCACTATGTAAACGATATCAATCCGACACGTAAATAGGCCGAACTATAGCCACCGTACGATTTTTTCAGAAATAATTATTTCTGTGGAAATTTCCACTGCATTGTCTTGAAGAGGAGAAACCGACGATCACGACTGGAAACAGTATTTCGACTACAATGTGTCGATTGCCATATTCCGGCCAAAATGTGCAAATGAGCATCGATGCTTGGCAATTGTTGGCGGCTTACGCATTGCAACCAATTCTTTACAAAAAGAAAATAAAGTGTCGTTAAAAATATTCTTGAATAATTGTTCACGCGTTCGGTGCATTTGCCGGACATTCTTATGTTATGCGACCATCCAAAAATTACGGGGAATAAATCGAGAGTTCATTGCCTCAGTTATAACATCAGCTGTTCGTATAATGACCGATGGATGAACCCAGTTACACAAATTCGTGTTCATCAAACCTAGTGGATTATTTTAACAATGTTTATTTTTTTTTAACTGCATATTATACTAGATACATCACAGTGTTTTATAATATCAATTATCGTTTAATAATTAAAATATTCTTTACGACATTAGAAACTAACAGAAATAGATTTATGATTCTTGTAGCGTCCCGAAGTACGGTAACTCGTAGGGATGCTGACTCGCGGCAGGACGGGTCTTGTTGAGATGATGCGAATTTCGTTTTGTAACTTTTTATTTAACACATCTGCTCGTGTCGCGTGATTGCCTCGCAATAGCCGAGAAAAAACGCGGTTTTTGGGGATTCGTCGTTTCGTTGTTTTTCTAACTCCCCCGACGATCGCACCGTGGCGCGCCTTAAACCCCCCTCTGCTGTATTTACCGACGGATTCGATGATGGTAATTAGATATGTGGTTTTTATACAATTTACAATATCCGCCAGAGGTCGACGCTTGGACCGAACATGTGGCGTACTGGTTGGTTGCGTAAATAAGTATTAGACTGAAAATTATTTCGAGCTAATCCGGAGACTTTATACACTGTTTATTCGACGCGTGTTCTTTAGGTTCTGCCCTTTTCTTTTTTCCTTAAAGAAGTTGAGGGTGCGTGCCCCTTACAAACAAGCTTACCAACTACTATATACAAAACTTACAAACTAGTGACTACGATAAACTTAACCTAACTAAAACTAGATAGCGCGACTACTGAGTTAATTTGGCGACGCTGATCGCTACAAACATGCCGCCCCCCTTGAACTATGTATAGTTCAAGAATAATCTATTTGTAAAAAATAATGTAATTGTAATTATTGAAATGTGTAACGCAATGTCCTAGATGTATTCAGTGACAAATTTTGTGTCGTGTAGCAAGTGTTATGATCGTACGTGTGTGTGTTCTAGCCGATACATGATATTAACCCTTTGACTAAGGCAGACTTTGGCACGCACTGGTCGTACGGTACGGTACGAATTCACTCCCGACGTCCACTGGGTACGGCGAAATTTTTCGTTAGACCTGCATTTCTGAGGAAGTACCATAAGAGCAATTATCAAATTTTAAGACGGGCGAAACAAGCGAAATTTGATTTGGACGCCAATTGGCGCCTACAGTACCGGGAAGTCAACATGTGTCGAACGCCAATAGGTGCCAACAGTACCAGGAAGCCAACATGTTTCTGACGCCAATAGGCGCCAACAGTAGTCAAAGGGTTAATAAACAGTGGTTTTACAGATTACATAGCTTGCGATGATAGTTATTTTACAAAGGTAATGGTGCTATTCGTTTGATACAACGTTTGTATTCTCCTTGGGTTGTTTTGACGGTAACCACACGTACGACTCCGTCATCGCCGGGGTAGACAGCGGTGATTCGTCCGAGGGGCCAGTGCATTGGAGGTGTGTTGTCTTCTTTCAGGATAACCAGCGTGCCGATTGGTATATCTGGAGCCTTTACTGCGTGCCATTTCGTCCGCACAATTTGCTCCTGCAAATAGTCTTTAACCCATCGGTTCCAGAAATGTCTCCGTATTTGTTGGATATGCTGCCATGCTGATAGTTTGCCGACTGGGAGAGCTGAATAATCGTAATCTGGCATACTCGTTAAATTTTCGCCGATAAGAAAATGGCCCGGTGTTATGGATTGGAGATCGTTGGGATCAGGTGACAAGAGTGTAATTGGACGTGAATTTAAAATTGCTTCTATCTGTATTATCAAAGTTAAAAGCGCTTCGTAAGAGAGTAGTGTATCACCTATGATCCGTGTCAGATGGTATTTTGTGCGTCGAACGGCAGCCTCCCATAACCCACCGAAATGTGGTGACCTGGGGGGGATAATATGCCAATTTATGCCTTCATTAGCCAATGCGGACGCGAGGGCGTTGTGTATTTGTTGTGATTTGAAAAAAGCGTACATCTCCTTTATCTCTCGTTTTGCACCCACGAAATTTGTTGCATTATCCGAGTAAATATCACTCGGTAGACCTCGACGCGCGAAAAAACGTCACAGAGCTGCTAAAACAGCGTCGATTGTTAGATCACCTACCAGTTCAATGTGTACCGCCTTTGTAGAAAAGCACACGAAGATAGCTACATATATTTTAATTTTGTTTCGGTTACGCTGAACCTTCTCTTTTATAAATAATGGGCCGCAAAAATCTAAACCGACTTGGTTGAAAGGCTTAGAAGGTACTACACGACTAAGTGGTAAATCGCCCATTTTATATTCTAAAATCGGCGGCTTGGCTCGAAAACATATTACGCATTTATGAATGATATTTCTTACTAGACGTTTCGCGTTTGGAATCCAAAATTTTTGTCGTACCGCGTTGAGGGTGGCTAAAACTCCGGCGTGAAAATGTTTTAAATGCTGTTCTAAAATAATTAATTTTGTGACATGATGTTGTCTCGGTAATAAAATTGGATGCCGCGCATCATATGGAATACTTGCACGCGATAGTCGTGCGCCTACCCTTAATATCCCATTTGCATCAATGAATGGATTTAAATTGCTAATACTCGCATTTAAACGACCTGAACTATTTAGCGCGTTGAATTCTTGAAAATAGCCTTCTTGCTGTATGACTCGAACAATATAAAGCTCCGCCCGGAGAATTTCGGAGGCCGATAACAGGCCTTTGTTATCTTCCTTTTTTGAACTATTGAAGCGAAAACGTAAAATATAAGCAATGACGCGTTTAAGTTTGGAGTAGCATGAGTACCTCTCGAAACCATTCCAATGTACCACGCGCGAAGGCAATGCGATTGAAGGTCGTAATTCAGGTACCTGAACTGGTTCTAATCTGAGGGTTGGCCAGTGCTCCTCAACCTTCGTTAACCAGTTCGGTCCGTGATACCAAAATGTATTATTTACAAGTTCTGTTGGAGACAAACCGCGAGATATGAGATCAGCAGGATTGTCTGCCGACGATGTATGACGCCACTCAAAATTACTCGTGATATTTTGAATTTCGCTTACTCGATGCGCGACAAACGTTTTGAGTGTATGGGGTGGTGTTCTTATTCAGTGCAAAGCAATGGTTGCGTCGGACCAAAAGATAATGCGATTGACTGAAATTCGTCGTAATGAACGGGTTATTGTTTGATATAATTTTGCCGATAAATGAACTGCGCACAGCTCTAAACGTGGTAATGTGATAGTTTTTAATGGCGCCACTCGCGATTTGGCTGAGAGTAATTTTGTAGTTATGTTACCGCGATGATCGACTGTACGGACGTAGAAGCATGCACCGTACGCCTGCTTGCTGGCGTCACAAAAACCGTGTAACTCCAACGACACGCCAGTTTTACATGTTACTTGCCTGGAAAACGTGATATTACGAATCGAATTCAATTCCCTACAAAAGGTAAGCTAAAACGTGTGTATATCTGTTGGCACGGATTCGTCCCAATTTAATTGTAATTTCCAGAGTTGCTGCATAAGAATTTTTGCTCGTACTATAATGGGCCCCAGTAAACCTACCGGATCAAACAACGAAGCTATTACCGACAATATCGATCTTTTTGTTACGCGCGTGTTATTTTCGATTTCTTTTACCTCATATACTATTGTATCGTGTTTCGCGTTCCAACCTAAACCAAGAGTTTTGATGGTGCCGTCCATGTCTAGTCGTAAATGCGTAGCATCCGTCTTGTCGTCTAAAGAGTCGACCAAAGTAGTTTCATTTGTTGCCCATTGCCTCAATTTAAATTTTCCCCTTTCGCATAATGTGATAAGTTCGTCCCTAATTGCAATAGCTTCTTCTCGCGTGTTCGCGCCCGTCAACAGATCGTCGACATCAAAGTCCTCGCGCAACGCTCTCTCCCCGTGTGGAAAGTTTTTTCCTTCGTCTAAACTAAGCTGTAATAAAGTGCGGGTGGCTAAGAAAGGAGCTGCGGAGGTACCGTATGTCACCGTATTTAACGTGTACGTTTTTATGGGTTCGTGGTCGGATTTTCGCCATAAGATTTGCTGATATTTGCGGTCATCGGAATGTATTAGTACCTGACGATACATTTTTTCTATATCAGCGGTCAGTACATAATTATGGAATCGAAATCTAAGTAACAACGAATATAAGTTATCATGAATGGTTGGGCCCGTTAATAATATGTCGTTCAGTGACATTCCGTTTGATGTTTTCGCCGATGCGTCAAAAACCACACGAAGTTTAGTGGTCAAGCTTGATTGCTTTATCACTGCATGATGGGGTAAATAGCAACCGCCGTCTAAATTTGCAGATTCGGTCTCGGACATATGACCTAATTGAATATATTCGTCGAGGAATTCCGTGTATTTAATTTTTAGTTCTGGTTCTTTAGTGAATTTCCGCTCCAATGACCGAAATCTTTGCGACGCGACAGAAAATGACTCTCCTACGCTCTTCGTGTTATCTTTAATTGGAAATTTAACGATGTATCGACCGGTGATCGGATCGCGTGTAGTGTTTTTTATAAAATGATTTTCAGCTTCGAGTTCGTCTTGAGAGGAGATAGGAGCGTGAATGAGTTCCTCTAATTCACAGAATTTCGCGATTTGTTCCTGAATTCCTTCGCGTGCTACGTTGCACCGAATTGATTGAGGTGTATTATAATCCGGTATCCTTCCACCAAGTACCCAACCAAGCTTAGTTTTTTGTAACGTAATGGAATTATCTTTTAATTTAATTTGGCCTACGCACAATAGTTGTAGAAACAGTTCCGCGCCTATTAAATCGTTGATTTTTGACGAGCGGTCGAACGAAGGATCCGCGAGAGGCAAATTTTTTGGAATTTTTAGTTCTCCTTTCGAAATTTTGCGCGATGGTAATACGTCTGTGATTTGTGGGAGAATCAAAAAGGTAACATCCGCTTGAAAATGATTGATACGCGATTGAAATTTTGTTTTCATTGCATGCTTTATAGTTGTTGTGTTTTTATTGATGCCAATTACGGGAACGTTAATTTTTTGACGCGGCAAACCTAATCTGCGCGCGGCCTGCTCGGTCAAAAAATGGGATTGTGATCCGGAGTCTAACAATACCCGACACGGTTATAATTGACCTTCATTATTGCGTATTTGTATTATAGCGGTGGATAATAATGTTTCCGATCCAACGTTTGCATTTAGCGCCGACACGTTTACGTGACTCGAAGACTGACCGTTGTTATTTGTCTCTTTGTGTAATAACGTATGGTGTTGTCCTTTGCATTGTTTGCACGAACCAGCACGACAATTTTTCGCTAGATGGTTTGGCCGAAGGCAATTTACACACAGACCTACGCTTTTAACCATGTCTAGCCGTTGATCGATGGCAACCTTTGTCAATTTCGGGCAACTTGATGTATAATGTTTTTCCTTGCATAGGTTACATGAAATTTCGAAAGAGGCATGCACGAAGTTAGGGTTTCGCGGTGGTTTTGAAGAACCGTATTGTTTGTATTCCGGACGCGTGTACGTTGTGCCTATATTTTTATTCGACGTTTCACGATTGTTTTCTAAGAGCTTCCTTCTGGTATGTAAAAATTCCAAAAGATCCTCCATTGTCGGTAAAACAGTTCCCTGCGTTTGTTCCTTCCATCTGAGACGCGTTCCCTCGTCGAGTTTCGAGACGATTGCGTAAATTGGAAAGGCTTCCAAGAAAGGTATATTTAAAGCTTGTAATGCTCGGTAATGTTTCGTTGCGCTATCCACGAGCTCGCACAATGACGCGACATTGAAACGACTGCACGCGGGTAAAGAAAAAAATGCTTGTATGCGATTATTAATTACAATAGATGGATCGTTATAATATCTTTCAAGGATGTTTCACGCTACTAAATAGTTGGCTGCCGTTGTTTCTAGTGATTCTATTTTTTCGGCGGCCTTTCCGGTTAAACAAGATCTCAAATAAATTAATTTCTGTGTGTCGCGAAAACCAGGATTGTCGTGTACAGCGGAACGAAATGCATCGGCGAAACGCGGCCAAGCTTCGTAAGAGCCGCCGAATTTCAGCAGATGCATTGTCGGCAACTTAACGTGCATATCGGATGCAATTGTTAATGGAGATTGCGTTAAGGGTAGTGCATTATTTGAAACTGCGGCTCGCGCAACATTTTCACCCGGATTGGATTCGTCTATATTCTGAACGTTTACTGCAGGCGGCTGCAATTCCTCGCGTCGAGGACCACCAACCGAATCTAACAAATGCTGCGCTTTAGCAACGTACGTAAGATACGCCTCTTCAATTTCACCGCGTTCAGTCAGGCGTTGTTCATAAAATTCGTCCGTCGCGACGAGTTCCAACGCGCTTTGAATAGACCCGAATGCCTCGAAGTCGCGTTCTATCTTTGCAATACGAAGACGTAGTTGGTGTACGCTTGATTCAGACGTAGCGTCGAATTCATTAACGAATTTCATGAATGTCGTGAATTTTTCCTTAATCGCGCCACGTTTTCGTATTAATTCTGATTCAGTGTATACAATACTCTCGTTCGCCATTATTAAATTAAGTGAATAAAATGGAAAAGAAAAGAAAAGCGATTTAACGAATATGGCAGGCTTACGACCTTGTTCAGCTTCCCCGGCAACGTGTTGTCCTACGGCGATGCGTGAGATGCCTGCTACTTCTGCGACTCAGGAGACTCTCGTTCTTCTCCAACAGCGATTTTCGATGTTCCAAACTCCGACGTTGGTCGATCAGGGATGATGCACTGCTTGCGCAGTCGAATCGTTCCTTGCTGATGCACAAAGGTGATGCGCTGCCTGCCCAGCCGAATCGTTCCTTTGTAATTGTGTTTTATCTGGATCCAGCCTTTCCACTGCTAACTCGCGGCAGGACGGGTCTTGTTGAGATGATGCGAATTTCGTTTTGTAACTCTTTATTTAACACGTCTGCTCGTGTCGCGTGATTGCCTCGCAATGGCCGAGAAAAAACGCGGTTTTTGGGGATTCGTCGTTTCGTTGTTTTTCTAACTCCCCCGGTGATCGCGCCGTGGCGCGCCTTAAACCCCCCTCTGCTGTATTTACCGACGGATTCGATGATGGTAATTAGATATGTGGTTTTCATACAATTTACAATATCCGCCAGAGGTCGACGTTTGGACCGAACAATTCTAAAGGAACCGATCTTTTTCAGTTTTTTTTTTTTTTTTTTTTTTTATAGAATATTTAATAATGAAAATATTTAATAATAATATTAAAAAATCACAGTGAAGTGGATTAAGAGTTTTTGTGCGATGAGAATAATTTTTTCAACTGTAAAAATTGTCCTGATGCCGAAAATTCATTTACATTGAAACAGGATTATTTGTGAATCAATGGGTAAGTCGTATTCAAATTGTTTGTACATTTTTTCATTGAACGTACGCAGGGCTTATTACATTTATTAGTTATTCGATTTAAAAAATTTTTTGGTGAATAATAAAGTTCATTCTCTTTCATAATGGAAAAATATATTTTTTCCAAAATGAGAGATTTGTCCTTTTTCATCACCGTAATATGTATGGAGTGTAATTGTCGATATTTTATCTATTATTTCATTGCGATAACGAACTACCAGTATCGTTATAAATTTTATTTATTCCGACTACGCGACTCAAGGCGTATTAGTTTATTTATTATTCATGAATGAAGAATAATTCAATAATTATTCCGATTATTCTGCTTAACCGACTCTCACCTAATAGACTTCTACTACCATCGCGATGCCCATACGTTCGTTTACGACGACGGTCACTGTTACTCGTGCCTGCACGACGCACCTGAGCGCGCGCAGTTCTCGCGCTCTGATTGGTCGGTGTTTTTCCGTAATAATTTAAAAATGAAGCCACATCCAATATTTTTGCAAAGGAAAAAGTTGTTCAGACTAGCCCCACCTACCAGCCCTTTCCGGCTCGTACCATATTTCGTACCCTGCATATACAGGGTGTCCTACAAATGCTGAAGGAGCAAAAAAGGGGTGGTAGGTGAGGCTACCCTGAACAACTTTTTCTTTTGCAAAAATGTGGCTTCATTTTTAAATTATTATGGAAAAACACCAACCAATCAGAGCGCGAAAATCTGATATATTTATCTGATTGACTTAAGAAGTTTATTAGTACTGTGGGATTAGGAGTATACAGTTAATAACAATGCGTGTTCTTGAGCGATAAGTTAAAGTATTTATTAAGAGATCCGCGACGGGTAATGCAATTGACTCCATGTGACTCCTACGAAAAACTAAATTCCACTGACTGTCCGCCGTTTACTTCTCCTCCACGAAAAGTCATTGTGAGAAAAGGAAAGAACTAGATATAGAGTGAGAAAATTAAGAACGTGGGAAAGGACTGAGAAAACCGTTGAGAAATTCGGCAAGGGAGACACAGCGGAAAAAAGTCGTAAATATAAGAAAAGTGAAGAGGTTCGCAAGGGCCTAAGAGCTGACTCTGACCAGGCCCCAGCGAGACCCTGTAGAGACGAGGAAAATTAGCGAGCTGTCACAGACGCTGACCGACTGAATTCCATAAATGCAAGGAATCAGCATATTAGGCATTATATATAGAGCGTACGGGCAGCGTCGCGCGATCTAATATTGTGAAACCATCTCTAAGCCTTAGTTTCTCGTTCGTTTTACTGACCAGCGCTTTAATTTAGTAGTAGTGTTTAGGAGTATATTCCGAACATTTGTAATAAATAAATAAAGTCTTGAGTGGTACTTTGCTGTTGAACTACCTCAACAGCGAACCACTCCCTTTTTTAAAAAAAGTTATTTTTAATTGAGGATGTGACAGAGCGTAAATCTTTAGAGGATACAAAACAGAAAGAATCTTTAGAAACTTTAGAAAACGGAAAATATTGAGAAAGAACAGAAAAAAGGTAACGTTGTGTGTGGTGCCATGGGCGCCACAGTACAGATTCAATTATTGATCTTCCAAATTTAGTTTCAAATTATGAAGAAAAGCTTGAAATTTCTAACCATGAGAGTAATAATATAATAAATTCTAGAATTTATTTTTACATGTTTGTATGATAATTCTAATTTTTCTGCACTGAACACACAGATTGTAATCAATGATGACTTAAAATTACAAGTTTTTTGAAAAAGTAGGTAATTTAAGAATTACATAGTTGTTAGTGAATACTGCCTAATGATACGAAATTATCTAGGCAGCTCAAAGAACAAAATATATTAAGTAGATATAAAGAGATGTATCATACAGATTCTAGTACTAACGTATGTCTTATTAAAGAATCTTGAGAAGTCTATAGAAGAACTCAATAGAGCATATATTATTGCTGAATGAATTGAGCTTGCTTAAAGCAAAAATAAAAGGTAAAAAATTAATATATGCCATGCACCATTATTATGTCCTTTTTGTGATACAATCATTGCCTGCAAATGATTCACTAAGAAGCTTTTTCATTCCAGCACGTAAACAATATTTACTAATCCCTTGTTTAAGCTGACTGCAACATCAGACAATGATATTAAAAATGAATCTTATCTTACCAGTATATCTTCAAATTTAATGAGTAGAGTGAAAGTAGTAACTTTTTTAATTGATAAAACGTACATTAGTCCCAAATAACAATGCAGATTAAACGGAGTCACAGGATGATCCTTAAATTGTAATGAGTTAACAAAAACGATTTCAGCTTTATTCCCTGTTTTTAATATTACAGGCGATGAAATAATCCCAATCGTTTACAGAACCATAGAACCCATTAAAAAATGTGGTTTTGAAATACTATGCATTTTAACAGATAATCATTAAATAAACTGAAACATAATTTTTCGTAATCCCTTGCAATCTAATAAAACCATTTTTCTTCTTTTTTTTTCATTTCTTTCATATAATGAAAAATATAATATCTGATTAAATTTAGAAAATTCTGATAAAGCTTTCATTTTCTATGACTTTTATGACCAATGACAAATGAACAAAGATTAGTTCAATTTAATGATTTTTGTAAACTAATTTTAAATGTCAATGATTTCAGGTACAAGTATTTAAAGTAATTTTTTGTATCGTCAAATTCTTGGAAGAATTTAAAGATGAATGCTCATTTAACATTAGATACTTCCAAAACTCTATATCAAAGTAGAGTTCTGTTACTATTTATGGAGTACTGTTTTTAACATTTTTAAATAAATAATCTTTTAGCAGAAAAATTTCCAACTGGAAAATTAGAAAAACTATTTAGAAATTACAGATTTTTATTCGCAGAAAATAATATTAAATTAAAACACAAACTTTGTTTTCTTTAATTGAAATAAAAATAAATTTGAAATTTGCGATAACAGTAGTAATGATCTTCATAATCTTTCCATTGGTGTGGCTTCTTTTATAAAGATCTTTAATACTGAATGCTTATCCAATTATATTGTAAATAATTCCATTAAAATTTCATATCCGTTTGCAGGTCCCATTCTGTCCCTAAAGAAGTAAGTTATAATATATGTCTATTGTTGATTGTAAAGGAAGGTGAAATTGTTGGTGATAGATATTTTGATCACTTACAAAGAAGAGGCCTTTCTGTTTCTACTGAAGAAGTAATAACCCTATTCACTCGTATGTACGCGATAATGGAGACTATAATAAAAAATGTTAAATTTGAATCTAAATATTTGCAATTTGGAACTCATAAATATATTTTATGTAAATTAACATATATTAGTATTTAGATACATATACTTAATTTAGCATTTTGACATACATGTAATTATAATAAAAATTACCACAGAATTTCATATAAATTATTATCAATTTCCTGAAATATTTTGTTAACTGATTATGTAAAAAATATAAATAATTGTTAGTTATAAATATGTACGTTCATTTTGAAAATACGTACAATAATTGATCGATAAAGATATACAAAGTGTTTTATTTTTGGCACGCAATCCGACGAATGGAGAATTAGCATTCTCCGGGCACCAATCCCTAAAATATCGCAAATAGGTGTAACGAAACGTGATAATCGAATGGTTAATAAAAATTGATGCTTTTTTAACAGCCTGTATAGTCAAATGTGCCTAGATGTGGATGGCTCTGTGTTTGTTTTTTTTTTTTTAGTCTGACGCGTACCAAGTTTAAACTTCGAATAATAAACAAAAACGAATAAATTACAAAAATGAGTAATTCAACTATTTCTGATCAGTCACTCATGGACAAATCTATGCGAAGTGTCTTCGGTAAGATAATTGTTTCACAATATTCTTTTTTCATAATAATGCCACATAACCTTTAAATACATGTAATGTTTTTCAATAGTCGGGAATATCCCGTACGAAGCTACGGAAGAGAATTTAAAAGATATTTTTAGTGAAGTTGGGCCAGTGCTTTCATTTAAGTAAGTTTATTTTTGTTCTTGTATGTTAATTTTAATAGAATCAATTTTGTAACTTTCAAATATAACCTTGCAGTATACAGTATTTTCATATATTTTCTTTTTTTATTGCTACAAATTGTTATTCATAAACAATTAAAACATGTACATTGTAAGTTATACATATTTGCATATCTAAAAAGTTATGACGTAATATAAAAATTCTTATTCCTAGCTTGTGCTTTTTACTTTCCAAAATCACTCATTAAAGAACAATTTGTAATATATGGAAATTAATATTGAAATGTAATTTGCTTTTATAAATTTCGAATTATTTTAAATAGATTAGTATTTGACCGAGAGACAGGCAAGCCAAAGGGATATGGCTTCTGCGAATACAAAGATCAAGAAACAGCTCTCAGCGCTATGAGAAATTTGAATGGTTATGAAATTGGTGGCAGAACATTGCGTGTTGATAATGCATGTACGGAAAAGAGTCGAATGGAGATGCAAAGTCTTCTTCAAGGACAAAATACTGAAAATCCATATGGAGAAGCGGTGCAAGCAGATAAGGCTCCAGAAGCTATAAGTAAAGCTGTAGCATCTTTGCCACCTGAGCAGATGTTTGAACTTATGAAGCAAATGAAACTTTGTGTACAAAATAATCCAAACGAAGCACGTCAAATGCTACTTCAGAACCCTCAACTAGCATATGCTTTGCTACAAGCTCAAGTAGTGATGAGAATAGTGGACCCTCACACAGCAGTTAATATGTTACATAAAGCAAATCCAATCCCAGGTGTGTTAACACCATCTGATAAGCCAGTTGCACATCCAGTTGTGCCCAGAATTGAAGAACCTTGGGCTCCTTCACGTCCAGCATCTGTTACAAATCCTCCAGCACCAATATTTGCTGGTAAAGATAAAGAAATATTAAAAAAAAAATTTAATACTAATAATAATAATAGAAAATTATAATACTAAGGATGTTGTGACAGTTCAAAAATTTATTAATAGTTGTTTAACCAAATGCTGTAATTCTAATACAGGTCAAGATGTTGATCTTCGCACATTGGATAGACAAATGGATCCACGTTTAGCTAGAATGGATCAAGATTTAAGAGGTCCACAACAAGTACAACCAACACCTGTTAGCGTGCAATCAGTTGTAACTGCAACTACTGACCCTAGAGGACTTAATACATTTAATGTTACAGATAAGTTAGTATTTGTTTTATTTCACACAAAATTTTTCACTAATATAATTCAAAAATTTACTCTTTTTTACAGTGCACTTCCTGTTGAAGGAGTTGAGAGGTTTCATAATTACTTTAGATAGCTTTAAATAGTAAGTTTCACATATTTCTAACAACATTTTACTTCTTTTCAGTTTTTGTCGCGATCCAAGAACAGATAGATTTGGAAGAGATCCACGAGATCCCAGAGATCCAAGAATGCCCATTGATCCTCGAATTACCAAAGCTAATCGTAAGTTTTTTTAAACGTAGTTGATTTTTTAGTATTTAGCATTATTTTAAATTAATTTGAATTTTCTTTAGCACCAGTACCAGTTGCACCACCAGTGGTACCAAGACCTGTTGCTGTGCCAACTGTTCAACCATCTAATGTTGTAGCGGGTACTCCTACAGTTCCTGCTGCTACATTAGCAACATCTGCAACTTCTGCAACTTCAAGACTTATGGCAGGCATGTCTCCCGCTGGAAATATACCTAGCGGAGCATCTGATCAGGAGAAGGTATAAATGATTACATCATAATCCGTCAAATTTTCATAAAAATATATCAAATCGTTTTTTAATTATGAGTACATTTAACAATAGAAATATAAAAGTAACTGTTCATTTTATTACAGGCGGCTTTGATAATGCAAGTATTGCAACTATCAGATGAACAAATTGCTATGTTACCACCCGAACAAAGGCAAAGTATTCTAGTACTTAAAGAACAAATCGCTAAAAGTACGCAACGTTAATATGTATGTTCTTCTTCATTTATTTTTTAATAAGTGCATAAACCTATCTAAACATTGCGTCACTATCTTATGTAAATTTAATCTGGTATGGTAAATAAACCTTATAAAAAATTATTCCTTGTGTCAGTAATTATAATAACGCCACAGCATCAAAAACATAAAATGAACTATAATAAGACTGGTCGACTATAATAAAATCAATCAGTTTTTTAATGTAAATAAACCTTCTTCGATGAGTGTCTTATATAAAAGTTCCTTACGTTCCTCATTATTATACAATTCAATATGCATGAACTCTTCGTCACTTTCCTGAAATAATTACTTTAGTAAATAACGAATCGTTTATAACAAATTACACTGTACAACAGCCAAAAATTATATGAACTGCCACTATGAAATTCTTATAGATTTTCGCGAGCTGAATACGAATCTGAAATCCGTTTTTCTCTGATACGTACAGTTTTTTAGAAAATTAATGTTAAAAAAAATTGCAAATTTTCAACTTTGGGAATTTTTTGTGCTTTTACTATACCAGCTATTCAATGGCTTTTTGCACGAGAGAATTCTGTGAACTTTACAGAATAAAACTATATAAATTGTTATTACATTGTAAACATTTAAATATGTTTAAACAACGATCGAAGTAAAAAAGACCCCAAAAATGCACCAATTTTTGCTGATATTTTTAAATTTATTTAAAAAACTGTGGGTCTAGGTGAAAATCTAACCATCGCACACGATAGTGCGGACATTTTTACTGCAGAAAGCATCGAGCGAAGTTAAAAAATCACATTCGTTTACATTTTATAAGGAAAATAGTTTGGTAAAACACGCGTCGCTGCCAGTGGTACTCAATGTTGGCGGCGCGGCGCGCAGTTATTCCGTTACGCTAAGACGGATGGTAGGGAGACCACCGCGCCGCGCTAACATTGAGTACCACTGGCAGCGACGCGTGTTTTACCGAACTATTTTCCTTATAAAATGTAAACGAATGTGATTTTTTAACTTCGCTCGATGCTTTCTGCAGTAAAAATGTCCGCACTATCGTGTGCGATGGTTACATTTTCACCTAGACCCATAGTTTTTTAAATAAATTTAAAAATATCAGCAAAAATTGGTGCATTTTTGGGGTCTTTTTTACTTCGATCGTTGTTTAAACATATTTAAATGTTTACAATGTAATAACAATTTATATAGTTTTATTCTGTAAAGTTCACAGAATTCTCTCGTGCAAAAAGCCATTGAATAGCTGGTATAGTAAAAGCACAAAAAATTCCCAAAGTTGAAAATTTGCAATTTTTTTTAACATTAATTTTCTAAAAAACTGTACGTATCAGAGAAAAACGGATTTCAGATTCGTATTCAGCTCGCAAAAATCTATAAGAATTTCATAGTGGCAGTTTATATAAAATGAAAAAGTCAAAATTTGTTGTACAGTGTTATCATCATTAAGTATATAATTACTTTAATTGTAGCTATAACAGGTCTGTTATACATTTCTTCCAATTGATTCAAAAAGCCTTCGAAATTTGCTGCCGAAGTACATTCGATATTCCATAATTTGCATTTAATAGCCATGACTGGTATATCCATCCATTCTTTTTTCAATGCGAATAATTCACACCTATTATGTGATCAAAACAATTATTTATTAATTTTGTTGTTGTTTTAATTTATTATTGAAAATAAGGAAAAAAGATGCAACTCGTTATGTTAGATTGAAATTAAAACGTACTGGTCAGAATGTACTATTCTATATTCGCAGTTACCATAGTCGACATAAATCAGTTTAATTTCAGTTTCATTTGAATCTTCGGTTGGATCAGGTTCTACTATAAGGCACCTATACCAAATATTGTCATGGAATTTTGCGCAGCATGGTGTATCTGTAAAGAAAAGTTTCATTGTATGTACTGTTGCATAGTTGTACGATTATCAAATATAATTTGGTGTTGCATATCAAGGCTTTCAGATATTGGATTTAAGCGTATAAGTTATAATAGTACTCACTAGGTGTAAAATTTGTGATCATTTGTTGTTTGCACGCATTTTCTTGCAAATCCTTCATTAACAGTTCATACTGCGTGTAGTAAGTATTTAAAGTCTATAATAAGAAATAGCCAAGTAGAAGGTTTTACATATAGCATTTACTTCAGTACAAAATTTTTAATTTAATATAATTTCAAGTCGACAACTTTACAAATTTTGTGTTAAGGAAGTTTGGAAATTTGAAATTTGAAATTTGAAATTTGAAATCTGCAAATTTGCATCATTTTAAAGAAGGGTTATCTGTAAGCTTAAATAATTCTTATTTATATCTACATAGACTATCTTTAAATAATATATATATTTCTTTAAAAATTAAGTGAGCTCAGCTTTTATGAAGTAATAGAAGTACTGTAATGTTGATTGATTATTTACTTCTACGAAATACCAGTCGTTCTGAACCAAGAATAGTGAAGAAATAACTATACATACAGGGTGGGTCACTACATTTTGTCACCTAGATTTACGACATTAAATTACGTTATTAATACTTTTTTGTAAATAATGAAGGAGCATCACTCGATGCAATAAATAATATATGATTCCATTTACAAAAACATTAATGACCCTCATATGTTCAGTACACGTCCACCTACAAAAAAAATGTACCATCAGAATGTTCCCCTCTCAAGACCATTCAACTTCATCTGAAACACTGTTTGCTATGCGTAGTAATATTGATGTAAACCTTGGTGGAAAAATGAGGTGACCCACCCTGTGTAGTCATTTGCGTAATGCTTTATACTTTAAATGCCTCTATTGTTATTTTTGAGATACTTTGATCTCATGAATGAAGTTATTTTATATTATATTAACAACATTAACAGAGAGTTTATACATACAGGGTGTCCCAGAAGTCGACGTCAACCCGAAACCGGGTGACAGGCTAGGTCATAAGAGTTATCAGAAAAATATAAAAAAAAATCTAAGTCACGTTTTTTAAAAATTATAGACATTTCAAAAAAATCGAGAAAATCTGTACCCTGTGACGGTCTTTTCACTCCTGTTACTACAAATATTGACTTTTTTAATCATTTTTTTTTTGTTTTGTAATCCCGAATACTGCCTCTTTAAATCCTGGTCAAAAATTTAAAGCCAACTGCTCGAGCTTGGAAGTAAATGTCACTTTTTGGCCAACCGAAGATTCAAAATGAAAACTTAGCCCAGCTTTAACTGACCATACTGAAAAAAAATGATACGAGCCGAGTTTGGCAAGTAATTTTAAAAGTTGGCGCATTTAATAAGGATTCCAAAATGGTATGACACTTCCTAATTCGTGTAGGAATACGGACAAATTTTTGGATTTAACGAGACTCGAACCCGCGCGCTTCGCAGATCACGAGTCGTCGACGCTACGCACTGAGCCACTGGCGTCCGCCTGATATTCGTCCTTACCGTAATCCAGTTTTCAACAAATTTCTCTTACTTACTTAAAAATGATTCTAATGTACCCGCGGCTTTCCCCAAGGCCGTAACTTTAAGATTCCAGTTGGAGTGAGACAGAGAGAGCTATTTAAAGTGTGAGAGAGACAGATAATGACTCTGTTACATTAAATTATTAAATTAAACATCAATAGTTTGGATACTTACATTTATTAAATGCACATCAACTGTTTAACATCAATTATTTGCATTACAAGAGATGTTCAAACTGCGTTCCTTCAGCCGCAATGCAAGCTCGACATCTTCTTAAAAAAGATCGGGTTATCCGACGAGCGAATCTTCCGTTCTTAATAAATTCAGTTGCTTCCATCAAACTGTACCGCGGCTCAGCTAAATTTTCAATCGACTTCGAATAAACTTTTTAGATTTTTTTTTAAAACAAATCTAAGGGATTTAAATCAGGTGAACGGGCTGGCCACGAGATTGTCCCAGACCGTCCTATCCATCTGCCCGGGTATTTCTCATCAAGGTACTCTCTAACTGCAACCACATGTCCCTGTAAACAGTTAGTGGGCCGTCTTCCAATAGATTTGGTAAATCATTTTTTAGAAAATTCAAATACACTTCACCATTCAAAACCTCTGGCAGCAGAAGATTCGCTCGTCGGATAACCCGTTCTTTTTTAAGAAGATGTCGAGCTTGCATTGCGACTGAAGGAAGGCAGTTTGAACATCTCTTGTAATGCAAATAATTGATGTTAAACAATTGATGTGCATTTAATAAATGTAAGTATCCAAATTATTGATGTTTAATTTAATAATTTAATTTAACAGCGTCACTATCTGTCTCTCTCACACTTTAAATAGCTCTCTCCGTCTCACTCCAACTGGAATCTTAAAGTTACGGCCTTGAGGAAAGCCACGGGTACATTAGAATCATTTTTAAGTAAGTAAGAGAAATTTGTTCAAAACTGGATTACGGTAAGGACGAACATCAGGCGGACGCCAGTGGCTCAGTGCGTAGCGTCGACGACTCGTGATCTGCGGAGCGCGCGGGTTCGAGTCTCGTTAAATCCGAAAATTTGTCCGTATTCCTACACGAATTAGGAAGTGTCATACCATTTTGGAATCCTTATTAAATGCGTCAACTTTTAATATTACTTGCAAAACTCGGCTCGTATAATTTTTTTTCAGTATGGTCAGTTAAAGCTGGGCTAAGTTTTCATTTTGAATCTTCGGTTGGCCAAAAAGTGACGTTTACTTCCAAGCTCGAGCAGTTGACTTTAAATTTTTGACCAGGATTTAAAGAGGCAGTATTCGGGATTACAAAACAAAAAAAAAATGATTAAAAAAGTCAATATTTGTAGTAACAGGAGTGAAAAGACCGTCACAGGGTACAGATTTTCTCGATTTTTTTGAAATGTCTATAATTTTTAAAAAACGCGACTTAGATTTTTTTTTATATTTTTCTGATAACTCTTATGGCCTAGCCTGTCACCCGGTTTCGGGTTGACGTCGACTTCTGGGACACCCTGTATAATCTTTTCTATTAAGCTTAAACTTTCAAATTGGAATAGCATACGCACCATTTCACGGTACAGTATATTTTGTAAATAAAATATCTCAGGCGTTGTATGCTTCGAAAGATGATACGTGATATGTAAGTTACAATACATATATGTATATATTCAATGTGTTAAATATAGTATGTATCCAGTATGTAAAAGTACCAGAAAATATTTACGGTACGTCCTATTATCAAAAGCAAAAAGGAATCATAAATATTTTCAAAACGAGAGTACTGCAGTTTTTTTAACATACGTCGAACTTCAGAAGTGTTGTTATACTATAAGTACATACTGTATAGAAATTTAATTTTTTTTATACGTCGTACTTAAATCGACTTTGAAAAGATTTAATTATTATGCCCTTCTTTCAAAGGTTCTTAATTTTAAAAATTAGAAATTTGAAAATTTAGCAATTACAAATTTCTAATATTTTAATTTAGAAATCTCAAATTTACAAATTTTGTAATTTCAGTGGCAAGGTTTTGTCAAGAATGTGATAGATAGGAAGCGCTCTGTTACTATAACACATTCTACAATTTTCTCTACTTTTGCAGTCCTCCTTAGGACTACTACATAACAGAACTCAGTTATTAATTTTTATTATATACCTCTGAGTGTGCGTTGTTTTTTAGATGAGCATAAAATTCAGTAGTACTAATACTGAAAGACAATTCTATTTCTATGTACTCTATATCTTGAGGTAAATCGATCGATCTGTAATTCATTGAAAGATTCTCTTCAGATACAACTTGTGGCGTTGAACTAATTACTTCGTCCTTTATTTTACACCATGATAAATTTTCAATATCAGTTGTATCAGGACTTTCATTTTTATGTGTTGTAACCGAATTTAAACCCAATACGGAATTTCCACTAATAATCGCATCTTTCATTATCTCATTATCTGAACAAAAAGATTTAGAATTTTCTATAACTATATCTGGGCTATCCGTTGTACAGACACTTTGGTCGGATACACTGGTGTTAGTATTGTGTTTAATATTCATCTCCCATTCTTTTATAAGAAATGTAATTAAATCGCATCTTCTTTTACAATATTTGTTTGGAAACATCTTTATAGAAATCTGAAACAGGTATACAATAAAAATATATATATATATATATATATACTTTTTTTTATTTTGTTATATATGTACAGATAGAGACTTTAAATATATCTAAATCAAGTACATCCAACTTAACATAATACACAATTTTATCTAATCACATGCCTCTGGTGCCCGAGCAGGTATAACTTGCACTATTGTTTTCGTACAGTATGCACATTGTTTTATATGTGTTGTTACAATATTAAGTAAAAGAGTAACAGAAAAGTGAAATTATCGTGTACTATTAGAAACATAAAATATGATCTTTACGTTTTTGTTCACGCAATACGCATACGTATCTATCAATAAAACATGAATTGTTTACTTATTCCTTATTTAATCAAATGCAAGATCACGGATAAAATAATATTTTTCTCTTTTTATGCAATTATTAATGTAAGCTATGAAAAATGTAAAACATCTTTATCTCTATATTCTATATATTACGTCTTTATGTCTTAGATCTGAATAAAAATGGGACAATTCGGAAGTAACAGAATCATAATTCATCATCTATTATTCTGAAGGGTTCATTTTCAAGGGGAAACTTCAGGGAATATAATATATTTTTTTCAAATTTTAATCGGGTATAATTTTTATTGAAAAACGTAGAGAAAGAATTTGTTTAAATTTTTTCATTTATATAACAAATTAACGAAGTCAGAAAAAATATTTTATAGTAGCCCAATCCTTTATGTATAAAACAAACAAAATTTAGCTCAATCGGACGAGTAGTTTTTGAGAAAAAAATTCGTAAGTGATGTCTATTTTTGCAAAACTCGGCAAAGACTGCAAATTTTGAAGGCTTGTAACTTTTAAACAAATTCGAAATCGGAAAAACGATGACTTAAACCCCCCCCCCCTAATTTCACATAGACTATAACATATTTTGATTAAAACAAAATCGCAGATGGTGAGGTCAAAAAGTGATTGATTAGGCCTGGTATGACCCCTATATCCTTGATTCATATCAACAGATGAGATTGTCGTTTAATATAATGTGAGATTACTTACAACAAGATGCGTTTCAGTTCTATCGACAACAGTTACTTCACATTCATTTTCAATTAAAAGAGCATGTATCTTATCCAAGTCATCTGTCTTCCATTTTCCACTTGAAGTTGTCTATTAAAAATGAAAATAGTTTAAACGTATTCAGAATTGTGAATGTAAGTATAAATTAAAAATTTAAATCTATATATTTTATGTAATAATATGCTAAAATCGATTATAAATATTTACCGGACTTAGACCATAGATTGCACATTTTGTGCTCTGAATTGGAATGTTTTCTAAAATAACTCTTTTTTTCAAAGTTCCAATTGAGCATTCTTCGACGTTTCCATAATCTACAAATTCAACCTGCAAAAATATGTTGCGCTTTGTTAATTATTATGTACGAAAATAAGTCTTTAAAATAAAGTAACCGATGAAATTTTTACGTCTACTGTATCATTTTCATGAACTTTCACTATTTTCCCTCGATACCATTTTTTGTTTGTATGATATTGTGCAATACACAGATCTCCAACAGCCCATACAGTATCATGTGATTCAAGTGGACAGTTGGTATATAACTTTTCTAGTTTGTTTTCTATATGTCGCAATACTTCTGCACCTAAAGACAGAATATTAATATAAAGGTATTAATGAAGAAAAACAGCACAGAATAATTATAGGCAATGCACAGTTTGTGAGGGACCTCTTTACAATGTTGCAGTATGCACAATCTAACGCAAAACGTACAATTAAAGGTATTTAGACTTTTTTTTAAATTTTCAACAATTTATCAACGTTTTGTAATAAGTTATGTCTTGTATAAGGTTATATATCTGATATTTTGAAGAGGGACTCTAAAAGCCGTACATCAACAAACTGTATAAAGTATATACTTTGGTCTTTAGAATGTAAATATAAAAAGCCTTCACTATCCAAATATGTTGGTATGGCAATGAATGAATCTTCCAATATTGGTTTTGCTGGTAACCAAGCCGACAATTTTGGAAGCATTGGAATATTGTCAAATACTTCTATGCTACGTTCCTGATTGTCTGAATCGGAATCTGAGTGATTCAGTGCTTCTGGCGCATTTCGATGAATGTTTATTTCAGCAGAACCGTCGAGCTCGTCGTTGATGTGGAACCACTTGGCATTTGGTTCACATTTTGCTAATCTTTTTAATTTTTTGATTAACATCCGTTTCAATTCAATCGCTAAAATCTTGTCTCTTTTTTTTGCGTACCTGTTTATGAAAATTCACATTGAAAGTAATTAATTCAAATTAAATGAAACAAGTGATGATTTTTAAGTTCTATATACTCTTTTATTGGTAAGGCAACTCCGTCTTCAACTAACATCCTATTAATGGAATTTATTTCATATCTTGTTGGTGCTAATGGTCCATCCATTTTCACCTGTTTAATCCAGAGTTCCACAGGTATCGCGGACCCTTCTATATCTTCTTCTTCCTATATAATAATAAAAAAAATATTGTGAATAAAAATAATTTGTAAATTGTATTATTATTTTTACTATATACGATTACTATTATCGCCACAATAATGAAAAATTAATGTGGAACAGACTTGTGCAAGTAAATATCTTTCTGTTGATAACTGTCTCATCTACAGTAATCTCTCATCGTTATATTGGCACTATTTATGTTCTTGGTTAAGTTTGCTCGGACATGTAGAAACTTGAGAAAATAAATTATTTACCAATTTTGATATGTAAAATTTGCAATGTTGATTGTTATTCACAATTTCTTGCAATTTTTCACAGGATAATGACGTCCAAAATGTTGAGCCACCGCATGGTAATATACCGCTCAGTTTTATTCTGAAAACATACGTTGGAGTTTCAAAGAATAACGGATACAATGATTGCAAATCGTTCATCGTGACAATTTCTTCGATCCCTATGTCGTATAAGAATACAATCACTTTATCCGCAGATTTGATTTCAATAATTCGGCCACGATAATACATTTCACTTTTCGATGAATAAACTGCGCAAACTGCATCTTTATTCCAGACATCACGTTTTGCAGATCGATATTTTCTGTAAAACTCTTGCATTTCCGCCATCATTTTTTCTGTGTCATTTTGATCATATGTTGCGTTTGACACGTAAACACAATCTGGTGATTGTACTTGGTGTATCAAGACGCTTATTTTAAAAGGATCTTCATTCTCGTCCATGCTCCTGTTGCTAATATTTTTATTTGGTACATTATTAGGTTCTTCTGGTTTTCCAACGACATTTTTAGGTCTCTCAGGATTCCTAATAATCTGCTTTTTGGGTTTGCCTCTTTTTTTCTTGGATTTGTTATAAGGGCTATGCCAAACAGTAAGGAAAAATATGATTCATTATACACATTGACAATCTTGCTTATAGTGTTCGTGTTGTTAATTTTCACAATTGCAAAGTATAGTGTACAAGAAAGAGATGTATTGACTAGTGATTATATTCATCGAAATATTTGAAAAATTTCGTATTGAACTGTAATATGTACCTGTAAATTTGCACTGCCAGATCCTTATTCGCTAATAGAGCAGCAACGTTCATTTTGTCATGTGTGTACATAGCTACACTATACGTCTCTTCAGATTTATCAAAAGCAATGATCTTAACATTTCTTATATCCGTAAGAAATCTCTTTAGATATTCAATAGTTTCTGGTCCCCATTGCTCTTTATCATCAAATTTTGGTTTTACATTCTTCAGTGAAATTTTTATTGCCTGATACGTTTATAAGGCACAATGAGATACAATTAGAACAAATGCGAATATTGATAAATATATTGATACGAAGACGTTAGATAATTATAATATTTAAACTTACTTGAGTTTTGCAGCTCATATACTTTTTAGGAAGAGCTCTAACAGAATTGTAGCTTAACATCGACGTACATCCTAAGTCTACGTAAAAAACTCTTATCATATTTTCAGTGACTTCATTTATAATACCTCTGTGCCACATACCATCTGCGCCTCGCACAGCACACGGTAGATCTGAGTAATAGGTTACACGGTTAATGTATCTATTCAATAAACAATGTGGCAAGAACAAAGATTGCAGATAAAAAATTTGCGAATTATCATTATGCATTTGAAAACTTAAGAATTAAGAGATACAGCAGTTTGACTATGTAAAAATCCCCTGAGGCTTTTCATAGGTTTTCTCGAGGACTAGCACACCGATGTCCATGTTTATATTAAGATATGTTTTAATATTTTATAAAGTCATTGTTCATAGAAGCTTCAAAATAGCGAAGAAAATATTACCTTTACAAATATCGGGTATAAAATCATTACAGCACAATGTCTGCCCATAGTTTTCAGTCATATCAGATACCAACTTGCGGAAGTATGTTCTATTTGCGTTTGCCTATACCATAAAAATATAAATTAACGGTGACTTTGAAATTCTTTCATTTATTGACATACGTTAGAAGCTCCTCCTTAAAGTACGACTGACTCTTTTTAAATTTTAGCGCATATATAAAATTCTAATACATTTTTTGATTATATTGATATAATTAGAAAAAAAGATACCAACTCACTTTCCTAACGTATATACAATTAGGAGACTCGACGCATAGGACTTCAACATCAGTGAAAGTTTCCATCTCCAATTGTTCTTTATAGTAAGTCCTCGTAGAATCAGGATTTGTTCTCTGTAAGTAGAAAATCAGTGATGAAGTTTCACAAAAATGTTGGCATCGTAAATAATATATGATTACCATTAGTTTGTTTGGTGAAATACATGTAGCATATTTCATATACGTTAACGAATCTCTCACGGATGTTAAATGCCAATCCTTCGAAGAAATGACAGACAGGTCAACGTAATATGTATCACCGGTTATCATTACGACGCACATTGATACCATGGCGGTTCTGAAATGAATAAGAAATCTCTTTTGTAGTGTTGTAGAGTTGAGATAGTGTCACTGTGTTGAGAGAGGTGGAATGTTTTTACATTGTACAGGATACTTCACTGCTCATGGTCAACCGACTAGGAGATCATTCTATACGTAAAAATGAAAGGAAAAAAAAAGAATAAAATTTTGTCCTTCGATTCTTTGTTTTTGAGAAAATTGGAAACGAAAGTATACTTGGTGCGTGTACACTAGGATGGCACTTATCTATAGAATTTGATATTTTTTTGTGACTTTTTCATGGTCCTGCCCCCTCAAATTGCGACACTTGGTAAAAAACCAATACATAATTTCAAAGTTTCAGCATGATTCGATCACAGGAACCCGAGCCGCAATCGAGTTGAAGTTTTAAAATTTATATGATTTTGGGATAATATTGGACATGTTTGGGGCACTTTATTTTGGAAGCATTAGTGAATATGTTATAATGAAAAGAGAATGCAGATTCCACGTGTAATATCAACACAAAAATATAAAAATATAAAATATTAATGTTTAACTTGACGTGTAACATAATCTTTTAGGTACCCGATAATGTGGTTGTTCGGCAACCAGGAGATGTATAATTTTCTTGAAAATTGGTAAATTTTCTCATAATCTTGATTGTATTATCACTTATAAATGATTGTTATGTATATACACTGAGCAACAAAATTAGCGCAACAAGAATTTTTATCAAAATTTCATTCAACTTTAAGTAATCGTAACACCACGAAAAATGGTCATATCTTACAAATTCTTTTTTCATTTTAATGTTTCAAGTCTCTACTTTGAGCACAATTTATCAAATTTGTCTTCCGCCTTTACCCACCCCCGCCACCTCCTTTGATGTTAGGACATGTTTTATTTTTAAAAGCTTGCATACTTTGATGCGTTCTACGAGGTGCAATAAATTTTTTTTACGAACGTTCCAAAAATTGCTGCAAAGTACAAACTTTTGTGCACAAATTGAAAAAAAATTGAAATCCCTACGATTTTTGTTAGCGGAGTTACGAACGTTGATAAGTTACTCATGCATTTTTGACAGTTTATGCTTGTTACCGCCAACATTAGCGTTATCCGATGCACACCACGAGGAGTTTGCTGGTTGTCAACGTTACAATACGAATGGCGCCAAATTCCTCAAGATGCAATAAGATTCTGCATCAATATGAAGGAACATCTTCAGGTTGTTGCTCAAAAACGAGTTAAGAATACACGATATTGCATGACATAGCACAGGCATCCGCAGACGCGCAGTCGCATACACAGACAGACACACACACACTTGCATACACACACAGACGCACACACAGACAAACACACACCCACGTAAGTACACACTATGCACAAAATAAAACCAGCAATATCCTCGTGGTGTACATCGAATAACGCTAATGTTGGCGGTACCAAGCATAAGCTAGCTAAAATGCATGGGTAACTTGTCAACGTACATAACTCCGCCAAAAAAAATTGTAGGGATTTCAATTTTTTTTCAATTTGTGCCCAAAGTTTGTACTTTGTAGCAATTTTTGGAACATTCGCGAAAAAAATTTATTGCACCCCATGGAGCGAATCAAAGTATGCAAACTTTTTAAATTGAAACATGTCCTCACATTAAGGGGGGCGGCGGGGGTGGGGAAAGGCGGAAGTCAAATCTGATAAATTGTGCTCAAAGTAGAAACTTCAAGCATTAAAATGAAAGAAGAATTTGTTAGATATGACTATTTTTCGCGGAGTTACGATTACTTAAAGATGAGTGAAATTTTGATAAAAATTCTTGTGCTAATTTTGTTGCTCAGTGTATAATACCAAACAATTTTTGTAAAAATACTTTTTTAATGCTTTCAGTCCCTGCTGTGATGTTTTTGAGGAATCTTTTATGAATGCTATTAAATTTTTACAATTACATTTCATTTTATTTTTATACACCTTGAACTAGTTTAGCTTGCTTGAAAAGTCATAATTCTAAAGAACTGTAAATATAATTCAAAGTGAAAAATGAATGGTATTTTTATTCAACAAGTTATCTTTTTTTTCGTCGATAAAATTTACCATATTTTCAAACGTGTACAAATATAGTTTGGAGAAGGAAATTACAACTTATATTCATATTACTTACGAGCAAACCATGTTTTTGAAAGCTTGAATGGCATCGGGATGCCATTCGCCATTGTTCGGTGCGATGTCGTGCAAAATGCATCTAACAGCCATCATCGGTAACGTAGCAAATTGTGGTACAATATTTCGTATCTTCGACAATGGAATATTATCTTCTTCTCTCCCGTAATCGACAAAGATCACACTATACTTTTCGTCACCCGTAGAGGTTCTCTTCTTCTCCATGACGCGTGCCCTGTGCCAAGTGTTGTCCTCGATACGTTGAACGATATATAATGAATCTAGAGAAAGACAGAAAATTCAGAAATACCGTAAATACATTTATCTTATTATTTGTGATATTATGCGGGCAAACAGCACGCAGTTTTAATTCCTTTTAAAAAAATGTATGACCCATGCTGTTTATGTCCATTGACAGAGCGTTCAAAACGAATATTTTGAATGAATATTTCAAACTTTAAGAATAGATGCGAAAGACAACTAAACACATGTAACTCAAAGTTTCACATCGGTCAACTTTGTATTTAACAATTATTACAAAATATACAACTGTTGTAGCATACTTATAGTGACTTCCGTGGGAGTAACCCCTGAAGTGTTGGCTAATAACGATAATCCTTCTTCCATCTCTGCTATTTTGATCTGATTTTGTATCATTTGAACAAAAAAGCAAGATGGATTTACCACATGAGTAACACGAATCATTTCCGAGGATCCTTAAAACAAAAAACACGGCTGATTATTTTAACATTTCTTTAAATTATGAGGGCAGCAGTAGTCCTCATAAAATTTGTTAACTTATCGTTAAAAATCGATATTATTAATTACTTACCTACTGCAGGAAGATTATCACTTTTTTTAGGCGGCATAGATATTACTGACATGGATTTTGTTGTAGCGGGTGATTTGCGCTTATGTACTGCAGAACACGAAGCATTTCATTATTAAAAGAAATGGCAGAAATAACAATTGGAAAAATGAAAGCTAATTAAAAAAAAAAAGAAATATAAATTAAATATACCTATTACGCGTTTCTTGTTATAAAATGTATAATAACGATTTTAATTCACCAATTGGTTTGGAACAGTTTTCATCCATTTTTGGATATGATGTATTAGAATTTGCAAAGGGAGTAGTTGAAAAATGTTTTTTACGTTAATCGATTTCCAAAGAGTGCGGAATTATTTATAATTCTATTTGAAAATAATCTCCAAATTCTAAATTCTAATTGAAAGTTCATAGTTGAAAATAATTTAGCTATTTTGGAAGAATATTCCGATTGTAACAGAAAAACAGTATTATTTGAAATATTACTTGAAATATTAAACTCTTCAGACAACGGTTCTGGCTCATAATCACATGGCAATAAATCAGTTCGTTGCAGAATGAGTTTGGACGATGTTGGTATCTCTATAGTGTAGTGTTTCTTCATGGCATCGACGAGGCCTTTATCGGCACTGAATCTGCAAGATAAGACATCAGAATATTTTTCGTTCTATGTATTGCAAAATTTAATTCTTTCAGTTACTACGGATATATGCCTGTGAATGGATATATCCTGTTTATATCGGTGAATCCAATTAAGATCACCATGCGTTACCAAATTTTTGATCATATGAAATATGTTCTCATAAACGGAGTTCTCTCCTACAATATTTGCGGCAATATGAACTGGCGCCTTCCTCGTATACATTACGGATTTCAAAAAAAACGACAAAGAGAAAATGACACTAAATTTTATTACTAAAAAGATAACCAATGTCATTTCTTTATAATTGCATTATTTTTCGAGATACGAAAATGACATTTCAGCTTCATAAATGGAATATTATATTGTAAGGATCTTGGTGACAGAAGGACTCGTTTTAATAAAAATAAGAATATTTAATGTATAAAACACAAAATACAACGTACGCTCATACAATTTCTCTCTTTTACTCTCACACGCAACTTCTCTCTTTTGACTCTCGACTTGTCTGTTCTAACTCTCACGCTCAACTTCTCTCTGCTAATCCTCACGCTCAACTGACTTTCCTTGCATCCTTACAATACGCTTCTTCTCCCAAATCCACTTACGCACAGACACACCCGATGACCAATTCGTACAACACGCATTCCCATTGCGAAGACTTGTCACACGATCCAAACACTCTTCATTCACACTTCTCTCGGTCCAAACACTCTACATCCGCATCTCACTCGATCATCCTTATCTCACACTCCACAATATATTTTTTAATGTCAGATGAGATCGGATGCCAGAATGAATTATTATGAAGGTTCTTCTACGAAAGAATATTTTGAGATAGACATTTTTTACTTTACTGGTAATATCCATTTAGCTTTTTACAACAATAGTCTAATTTTAATTTTTGTTTCGTCCTTAGTAGCTCCTCTCATGTCATAAACTCGACCTTTTCTCAAATGGTGATTTAGCGACCCGACACGATTGACGTTTCTACGAATAAGTTAAAGGCGTCTGATACGATTTACGTTTTAGTAATGAGACAGTTAACACTGCTGTGCGGTGGTACAACGTTGGTGCTGTAGGATTATGGGTATGGAAAATAATTCGTATTCGTCACTCCATTCTTCAATAAATTTATTCGACAGTCCGCGAACGGAAATGCGTATCTGACACGGTGTTGATCGTATTCTCACAGACGCTGACTGACTAAATTCCACAAACGTAGAGAATCAGCATATTAGGAAATACATTGTATACATACATTGTATAGAGCGTACGTGCAGCGGCGCGCGACCAATTAATATAAATCGTTCATTGTTACAGTTTCACGTTTTAGTTTACTGACCAGCGGTAGATTAAATATTGTTGTTTGGAGTGTAGTAATGCCAAAAATTGTGTTATATAAATAAATAAATAAAGTTAAAATGGTATTTGTCGTTGAAGTGTTTCAACGGCAAACCATTCCTCTTTAAAAAAGTGAGTTCCTTATTGAGGGCGTAACAGTATTGAAAACTAAAACCCACTGACTAAAACCCGAAAACTAAAACCCGCCGGTTACTTCTCCTTCACGAAAACTCATTGAGAAAAAAGGAAAGAAATATATTGGGTCATCCCATAAGTTCGTGCCAACTTTTATGCATAAAATTCGCGCAATGATTTCTAACCAACAGGTGATAAGGGATCAATGCACTTGAGTTTATCTGTTCGGGAACAGTCTAAAGAGGGTATTCGTGGGTATAAGATTGTGAAATTTTGAACACGGTGATTCCTAGCCGCGAAAAATCATGAGCGATTTTCGTATTCATTTTCCACATCTTATGTTAAATAAATTTCGGAAAGGAAATTCAGTCAAAATTGCCAGGTGCAACATATGTTTTGTTTACGGAGAAAATGCGCATTCATCTCGTATGTGTAGGAAGTGGTTTCAACGTTTAAAAATTTTCGTTTAGAATACGAACAACGTTCTGGACGTCCTGTTGTGACGGATGAAGTTAAAATTCGCGATCTAGTAGAACAATAACGATGCTTATCAGTTCAGGAGATGTCAAATGCATTAAAAATATGAAAAACAACAATACATAGGTATTTAAAAAAATGGGGATGGTATCAAAGCTGGATGCGTGGATGCCGCACGAACTTACGGAACGGAGCCGTCTTGACCGAACGACAGCGTGTATGTCATTACTTGCACGGGACGAAATCTACCGATTTCTTAAACGCCTGATAACTGGTAACGAAAGATGGATATTATATTAGGTGTACAAATAAGTTTCCGCGGTTTGACAAAATATGGCACCACCAGAAGGTCATGTTGAAATTGTCCGATATGAAACGTAATATCCAAAGTTTCGTCATCTGGCAACACCATAACCTTGAAGTATTAGTCATTCCGTATCAGCATCAGTTAATTTTTTTCGTGCAAAGATGTCAAGTTTTGTGCCGAATAAGCATAATTTGCAGGAACTTTTAATTTACTTCTTTAATTTGAAAAAATCTGCAGCTGAGGCGCATCGATTGCTTGTAGAAGCATGTACTGAGGTTGCTTTAAGTGAGAGAAGTTGTCAGGAGGGGTTTCACAAATTTAAGAACGGTGAATTTGACGTGGAGGACAAAGAACGCAGTGGAAGGGCTAAAGTGTACGAAGACATGGAATCGGCTGTATTATTGGCAGAAGACTCGTCCCAAACGCAAAAAGAAGTTGCACTTACATTACACGTGACTCAACAAGCAATCTCACATCGTTTAAAATCGTTGGGAATGATTCAAAAACAAGGAAATTGGGTTCCATATGAACTTAAGCCGAGAGACGTTGAACGTCGATTATGCATGAGTTAAATGCTGCTTGCCAGGCATAAAGCAAAGACTTTTGTGCATCGTATAGTCACTGGTGACGAAAAATGTATCCACTATGATGATTCAAAGAGAAAGTCATGGGTTAAGCTTGCCAAACCACCAATATCGACAGCTAAGTCGAATGTTCATGGAAAAGACTCGTGCTGTGTATTTGGTGGAATCAGCTTCGTGTCGTGCATTATGAGTTGTTCAAACCGAACGAAACCATTACTAGAACTCTCTACCGAACACAAATAATGAGATAGAGTCGGGCACTAAAGGAAAAACGCGCCCATCACTACCCCAGACACCGCAAAATTATTCTCCAACACAATAATGCTCGTCCACATGTGTTGCAGCGCCGGTAAAAAGTTACATGAAAACACTCAGGTGGGAAATTTTACACCACCCGCTGTATTCACCAGACTTAGATCCTTCTGATTATCACCTGTCCGAGTCGATAGCACATGATATGTCTGACGAGCGCTTTACATCATATGAGGATACCAAAAATTGGGTAGATTTGTGGATAGCGTCAAAAGACGAAGAGTTCTTTTGGTGTGGTATCCGAATGCTAACAGAAAGACGGGGAAAAGTGGTGGCACGTGGTGGGACATACTTTCAAAAAAAATGGGAAGAAGCCATACAACGAGAGCGTGATTACGTTTTTTCGTGAAACTTAATGGTATGTTTAAAAAATTGACATATGGGTCATTCCACGCCGAATCGATCACTTTTTGTCATCACCATCTGCGATTTTGTTTTAATCAAAATATGTTATAGTCTACGTGAAAGTAAGGGGGGTTTAAGTCATCATTTTGCCGATTTCGAATTTGTTTAAAAATTACGAGCCTTCAAAATTTGCAGTTTTTGCCTATTTTCGCAAAAATAGGCATCACTTACGAATTTTTTTCTCAAAAACTACTCGTCCGATTGAGCTAAATTTTGTTTGTTTTATACATAAAGGATTGGGCTACTATAAAATATTTTTTATAAATTGGACAATTTGTTATGTAATATGAAAAAATTTAAACAAATTCTTTTTTTATGTTTCTCAATAGAAACTACTAGATATTAAAATTTGAAAAAAATATATTATATTCCCTAAAGCTTCCCCTTTAAAATAAGCCCTTCGGAATAATGGAGGGTCGAAAAGTAATGTCACAATAAGCTGGAAAACAACGCGGTGTACCTCCGTTTCAGGTAAGCGAGTCGTGCAATCCGCGTTCACTGGTCTTGGTCAAGCCTGGTACACGACTAAATGACCTTGATTTTACTTGGAAAAGTATATTAGTAACCATTCTTGCCCAATGACACCTTTTTTAATCATAACTTCATTTATAAATATTAATACCCACATTTATTGTTCATGCTCTACAAAAAGGCGTCATTGCTCAATGGATATCGTGAGAAGATTGTGGTTTCCTTCCATCGGAAAGGGATAAGGATGGGTTATAATCAAAATTATCGTGAGGACCATTGTGTGGGCAGACTTAGAAATTGTAAGAAAACATAAAATGACAACTATTTCATTACACTAAATACAGGTCCATCAATATCATACGAGCAAGTCTTACATAGTATTACTTTATTTGTTAATAAATAAATCTTCTTGCAATGCGTGCTTATAAACAATCGGAATGTTCAATATATTATTTTGTGTTACATAACTAAATGCCATATTGAACCAATGACACATTTTTTTTTATTCATCATCGTCATTTTGAAATATAGCATTTAGTAAGTGATGCCTATTTTTGCAAAAATAGGCAAAAACTGCAAATTTTTAAGGCTCGTAATTTTTAAACAAATTCGAAATCGGCAAAATGATGACTTAAACCCCCCCTACTATCACGTAGACTATAACATATTTTGATTAAAACAAAATCGCAGATGGTGATGACAAAAAGTGATCGATTCGACGTGGAATGACCCATATGCATACGTGCGAAAAATGGCACGAACTTATGGAATGACCTAATAGTTAGAGAGAGAAAACTGAGAAAGTGGAAAAAGACTGGGAAAACCATGAGAAATTCGGAAAGGGAAAGTCACAGTGGAAAACAGTCGTAAAAAAAAACGAAAAGTGAAGAGGTTCGCAAGGTCTTAACGGGGGCGATACCTTTAGATCGATGAAAATAAGCTGATATTTGTGAATTTTTTTGTATAGGATATCTTTGTCTTGTATTTTCGAAATTTCAGGTATAATTTATTATAACTATCTCCTATTATACCATATTTTCTTTTTTTTAAATATTAAAAAATGGCGGAATTATGGTAGTCTTTCCTGGAAGCGTTTTGGCCCGTCTCGTGAAACGGCGAGACCTCTATCTTTAGTTACATTTGTCTGAAACAAGTTTGCAAACGATGTTTCGATAATTAACATTCACAGTTAGTAGATGAACCGCAGAAATGTGAAAAATATGTAAAATTGTAGAAATGGCGCGCTTTTAAAGAAAAGCTTTGAATTTTACTGAAAATTTTCGCAATATTTTGCAATAAAAATCGATTTTAATGTTGAATTTATTGCATACATTTACGTTCATATGTTAGATAGTATTGTCATGGATATGTGCAAAAAATTTGAACGCGATCGATAAACTAGTTTTTGAGTTATCAGTCCTGCCAATGTTAAAAATGTAGTTTCGAGAAAAATGCGTTTAAAGTTTCGATAAGTAAAAACTGAATTATTTCCATGATTTACTAACTAATCTGTGATTCCTGCGCCATATAATAAACCTTCGGCTTCCTCTTAAAGTTGATTTTTGTACATAATCTACTCTTTTCTTGCTTTTCTGGCCTTTTTTGTCAAGAGTGCTGTACGTCGCTCCTGTGGAATCACTCATTTTCATTCATTTTATCGGCGCATATCTCGCATTGTTTCCCAATTACAATGTCTAACGTCTTCCTAGTTTGTATGATGGATGCATATCCTTCATTGAATATGCCGCTTGCCAAATATGCTGCAATTTCAACAATGTTTAGCCCAGAATTTAGATGTTTCGGTGTGAAGCGCCAAATGGTAGAGTTACAACTTTCGTTATTGTTTTGCGTGTGACCACCCAAATATCTTCGTAGCAGATTTTCTTCACATAAATCTTCAAAAACGGGCAATATATGTTTTTGTACGTTTGGGTGCAATGGCGTAGGATGCTCAAAAGTCTCCAAATTTGCTTCTGTGGCTTGAATTTCAAACACAGCGATGACATGATAACAAATCCGCTAGATAGCAATTGCGGCGCGATATCAGACATGAGTCACGATAATCGACCAGAACTTCAAAGGGACACCGTATTGCGCTCTAAAATTTGAGACTATATTTTTGAGATGTTGCACTAACATTTTATGAAAAAAAAAATTGTGCAATTTTTTAAGATTCTACAGGTATCGCCCTCCTTAACAGTTGACACTGACCAGGCCCCGGCGAGACTCTGTAGAAACGTGAAAAATTAGAGTGTAAATCTAGAGAGGATAGAAAACAGAAAGAAACTTTAGAAACTTTAGAAAATAGAAAAGATCGCGACAAACAGAAAAAGGTAACTGCGTATGTGGTGGCAACGACGCCACACTGCTATGCAAAAACTATCGGGAAAGCGCCGGAAGTACCGCGTTGGTGCCATATTAAAACAATTGGAGGACAACTATTGAAATACTGATGTGCCGTGTTTAAAACTATTGAACTGGCCATAACATTGTATGTCTCTTATTTAAGTAACAATAAATTACAGGAAAGTAAGAAAATTTGGTAAATATTTAGAATAAGGGAGCCACCTCCGATTTCGATCACCTTGAAATATATTGTCAAGGTCATCATTCTGAACAAATTTTTGTTATACATGTAATAATAGACGGATTCTTTTAGTTTTCGAGATATTTGAGAAAATTATTATCTTAAGCCTAGATAAATTTGGTTGGGTTCTAGAAAATGGGGTACCCCTATGCGTCACAGCGAAGTGTTCACGTCGAATATGAAACCTTGATACTGTTCACTTGATACTGTCCCTTCATTGATGTACGTTCACTACTGTCCACCCGAGTATTCGAACGAAAGGGTTTATATACTAGCTAAAGATTTGACCCCGTGACTATTTCCACAGATGGAACGATTTCCTAAGAATATCTCCAAGAACACATGTGATTACTGTCGAACCGTTCGTTTATATTCGTTTATATTCGTTTGCATTCGTTTACGAAACTATCGCGAGTCGAGACAAAGGGGGCATCTGTTTTTTAGAGAAGTGTCCTGCACCGGGGGGAGAGGACTCGAAACGGATGCGACGCCCTTGCAACAGCAAGGGCGTGGCAGTCGATCGTAAGAGTTGATCGTGAAAAGTTCGCGAGCGACAGAACGGTCGTGTATTTTATATATACGCGATTCAAAATTACACAATAATTCGTTAAAATTACGAATTATAATACTACATTCATATACTCGTACATTCTTTGTACATACATAGGGCTACTTGCCCACTAATTCGTTGAAATGACACGAATTATAACACTACAATCAAAACATACGTACATTCTTTGTACATACTCGGAGCGCTCCTTACCCAATAATTCGTGGAAACTACACGAATTGCGGTGACATTACACACAGTGCCTTGCTAGCACTTAATCGAATCTCTCAATGCGAGTCTCTCGCATTGAAGATTATCGGAACCAAGTTTCCGTATAATACAACAATCAATATATTAATGGGAATCGCTTCCCAAAAATCATTTCCGGAGTCACGCGATTAATTAGCAATTAATCGCTGACGGGCGCCCACCCATCGTGCACGATATATTACATTCACACGCAACACATTCACACTAATACAAATTATATTTAAAACAAAAGGGTTTTTTACGCCTTCGGGCTTTTTCCCTTATATACGAAATCATCAAGGGTTTTTTTATGCTTTCGAGCTTTTTCCCTTGCGTAATACTCAATAAACAACATTTTTTATACTTTATAAATTCATTGAATTATTTTCAACGAACCTTCCTCGAACCATTCCTACGTCTATCAAAATCAATTCTTATTCTTATTTCGTTCTATCCTTTATTCTATAAACTATGTAGTTGAAAGTCTCAATCGATGAGTTTTACTTAACCACACACGGACCTATATTTTGCTAACATAAAATATAAATAAGAATTGATTGTTAGGTAGTAGTCCTTCATCTCGAGAGCGTGGTTGAGATTCGGGACGTAAGACTACAAATTCATAGGACTGCATTTACTTTAAAAATTGGTATAACTTACGTGATCTCTTGGTCACCTGGAATGGAATTTAATATCAAGTGGCACGGTATAACGGCTAATTTCTGCAATTTTCGGATTACTTGTTGGATATCTATTTTGTCCAGATTGTCCGTTATCGATGAAGTTATCTGTAAAAATAAGCAAACTATTTTCAACTGTGCAATCTACATCTATTCTATTTTTACATTAGTTCATTTCATATTCCATTGTTCGTCAATTTTTTCGAAGAAATAGTTTTCCCAAGTGTATATCAAAATATTTTTCACCCAGTAAGATGTAGTACTTGCACAGACATTGGCATATCTTCTATAATTTTTTCTAGATAGTACTTTCTTGAAAATACTTTCCAAAATATCAGAAACATAATTATTTCAACTCTAATCGAACAACTAAAATATAATTCAACAGTTGACACGGTAACCAATAATTTATATCATTATGATATTACTAAGTCATGTACGTGTCGTGAAATGATAATTACATAGGTTACGTTTTTCCCCTTTCACGGTGCACCGTGCAAAAATTCATGAAAATCGATTGTCAAAACAATGACAATACATCTTCGTTCGTGTGTCAGCTCATTTCACTCGATTCTGGCTCGTTCATAATGATTTCATTATGAAAATTTGTACCTCCACTGTCATATACACACGGTGTAGCACGCTAGGGAAGACATTTTAAATTCGGACCGTTTTATGACATGCCGCGAATTAACACTGTCATCTAATTTTATTTAAATTACTTTCGGCAGTGGCGTTTTCGAACCGTTTCACGAGAAATCTGTCTACACGTCAACCATTATATTTTAACGATTTATTTCGCGATGATAAATTTTAAGGAATTTCTAGTTTGCAGTCGATTCCTGTTCGCTACATTTGCCAATGCGTATAAAAAAATAATGCAATGAATAGAAATTTTTATTCTCGGAAACGCGTTTATATACACTGAGCAACAAAATTAGCGCAACAAGAATTTTTATCAAAATTTCACTCAACTTTAAATAATCGTAACTTCGCGAAAAATGATCAAATCTTACAAATTATTTTTTCATTTTAATGTTTAAAGTCTCTACTTTGAGCACAATTTATCAAATTTGACTACCGCCTTTACCCACCCCACCACTTCCTTTGATGTTAGTACATGTTTTGTGTTAAAAAGTTTGCACACTTCGATGCGCTCTACGGGGTGCAATAAATTTTCTTCGCGAACATTCCAAAAAATGCTGCAAAGTACAAACTTTTGGGCACAAATTGAAAAAAAATTGAAATCCCTACGATTTTTGTTGGCGGAGTTACGAACGTTGACAAGTTACTCATGCATTTTTGCCAGTTTATGCTTGTTACCGCCAACGTTAGCGTTATTCGATGCACACCACGAGGAGGTGGCTGGTTGGATTTTGTGCATCGTGTGTCGTGTGTCTGTGTCTGTGTGTGTATGCTAGTGTGCGTCTGTGGATGCGTGTACTATGTCATGTAATATCATATATTCCCATCTCGTTTTTGAACCCGCTTACCTCTCATTTTCGGCACCTTCACCATTTTTGGGACACCCTGTGTTTGAAATTTGGTTAATGGATTTGGAAATTCTCAGTAATTTTAATCTTGCCAATTATTTTTATCAAATTTTGTTAATTTTATTAACGATTTACTGTGATATGTAATTATGATATCGGATTAATTTTAACGATTTTCGTTCATCACATAGGATATTAATGGCATTTCATTACAGAAGATCTTAAGTATGTAAAATTTCATCATAAGACATAATATGTGTTTCGAAATCGTGGGTATTATCTAAACCAAATTGAATCATTAATCATTCTCGTTTATTACGTGGAACTCAAACACCTATGAATAAAAGCCACGGAAAGTCCCAAAACACCTAATAATTATAGCAATCAGGCTGACACCACGAGGCTAATGAATCGTACTCTGTTTAAAACATATAAACGTAATTGAACAAATGAATTGAACAAGCGGTTTAAACTTTACCTATGAGAAACATTGTAGGAATTCAATTGGGAAAATGATCTTTTTGCAATTATTTTGTAAAATCAGTTGGGTACTGCATTAACTGCCACTGTATGTATTATCATTTCAGACAGCGTTTGCCTTATGTGTATTATTGTTAGTATAACTTTACAGTTAAATTCTGACTATGTGTTTCATTTGCTAATAAATATTTAGTACATTCATGTTGGGTTTTGTAATGAATGGACACTGATAACTAAATTACACACATCTATTTGTAACTTTAATGTAACGAAGGAAATGCGCGAATGACGCGTGCCTACGCCAGATACGATACGACATATGTACTTACAGAGAGAATACATGTAGGAAGAAACGGAAGCAAAAAAAAAAGAAACACACACTACACACAGCGCCACCCCGCGCCACCGATCGAAGGCAATCTGTCGATAACGTCGGCAATTACACTGTACAACAGCCAAAAATTATATGAACTGCCACTATGAAATTCTTATAGATTTTTGCGAGCTGAATACGAATCTGAAATCCGTTTTTCTCTGATACGTACAGTTTTTTACTGTGAACTTTGCAGAATAAAACTGTATAAATTGTTATTACATTGTAAACATTTAAATATGTTTAAACAACGATCAAAGTAAAAAAGACCCAAAAAATGCCCCAATTTTTGCTGATATTTTTAAATTTATTTAAAAACTATAGGTCTAGGTGAAAATCTAACCATCGCACGCGATAGAGCAGACATTTTTACTGCAGAAAGCATCGAGCGAAGTTAAAAAATCACATTCGTTTACATTTTATAAGGAAAATAGTTCGGCAAAACACGGGTCGCTGCCAGTGGTACTCAATGTTGGCGGCGCGGCGCGCAGTTATTCCGTTACGCCAAGACGGAAGGTAGGGAGGCCACCGCGCCGCGCTAACATTGAGTACCACTGACAGCGACGCGTGTTTTGCCGAACTATTTTCCTTATAAAATGTAAACGATGCAATGTGATTTTTTAACTTCGCTCGATGCTTTCTGCAGTAAAAATGTCTGCTCTATCGCGTGCAATGGTTAGATTTTCACCTAGACCCATAGTTTTTTAAATAAATTTAAAAATATCAGCAAAAATTGGGGCATTTCTTGGGTCTTTTTTACTTTGATGGTTGTTTAAACATATTTAAATGTTTACAATGTAATAACAATTTATATAGTTTTATTCTGTAAAGTTCACAGAATTCTCTCGTGCAAAAAGCCATTGTATAGCTGCTATAGTAAGAGCACAAAAAATTCCCAAAGTTGAAAATTTGCAATTTTTTTTAACATTAATTTTCTAAAAAACTGTACGTACCAGAGAAAAACGGATTTCAGATTCGTATTCAGCTCGCAAAAATCTATAAGAATTTCATAGTGGCAGTTCATATAAAACGAAAAAGTCAAAATTTGTTGTACAGTGTTATCGATTATCTATCAATTCACTTTACACTATATTGATAATTCACAATTATTTGATTAACCCATGCAAGACAGCGATGTTTTTCGAACATGGTCCCCAGGAGCGAAATTTTTTTTTCTTTATATTGTTCATTTTTAATAAAAAAAAAACTTGGTTACTATAGAAATCATGCAATTCGTAAGCGAATTCGCATAAATAAGATGATTGCACACCGTGTGCACAGCTTGCTCCTCGGGGAGTTTATATTGCGAGGAACGGATTGAACACCACGTGTGTAAAATTGATAAACATTTTTATTTTAAAAGTAGTTAGATAATATAAAATCGTTAGTTTGCTTTCAATAATGAAGAACAGAATGTAATGCAAAGAAAATTTTTAAGAAATAGTAGAAAGTCAAAAAAATAAGTTGAATAATAAAGAAAATAATATAAATGACTGTTCCGTCGCACGAGGCACAGAAAACGCGAGGATTTCTAAAGGAAGTTTATGAAGGTTCTTCTACGAAAAGCTATTTTTGAGATACACATTTTTTTGCCGTACCGTAATACTCATTTACCTTTTTTGACAATAGAGTTTATATTTTAATCATCGTTTCGTTCTCAATAGCTACGCTCGTGTCATAAACTCGACTTTTCCCAAACGGTCATCCAGCGATACGCGAACCTAACAGGACTTTGCCTTCGCAGACCTACCTGGCGGGAAACGCGGTCGGTCTTTGAGGGTCCTCTCGATCGTGGCGGTATCGCGCCCACCCTCTTCCTAAAAAGGCGCGTCCAGGGCGCAAAAGAGGGTGGACACTACCGTCAAGAAGCATGTTGATTGGGAAATTAACATAACGAACGAAAACCAATCATTATGCTTCAACCACTTCCGATCTTTCGAGGAAGTGCGGGCGACAACGAGTCGTCAGAAGTCAATCGATCGCTGACACATACAATTCGAACACCGAAACAAGGTGTAAAACGAACTAGGTGCGAACGTAACAACCTATCTATCTTTGTACGAGAAGATTGTCCATCGTACGGGATTTCTTTAACGTAACCAAGTTTACTCACAAGGAAAGGCATGGAAGTGTCCCCCTCCGATTTTAATGAAACTTCGTACGTTTGTTAAGCAGGCAAAAATAACGGACACGTATTTTTTTTCCAGCTTATTGTGACATTAATTTTCGACCATCCATTATTCTGGAGGGCTCATTTTAAAGGGGAAGCTTCAGGGAATATAATATATTTTTTTTTCAAATTTTAATCGGGTATAATTTTTATTGAAAAACATAAAGAAATAATTTGTTTAAATTTTTTCATATTATATAACAAAATGACCAATTTAGAAAAAATATTTTATAGTAGCCCAATCCTTTATGAATAAAACAAACAAAAATTTAGCACAATGGGGTGAGTAGTTTTTGGGAAAAAAATTCGTAAGTGATGCCTATTTTCGCAAAAAAGGCAAAAATTGGAAATTTTGAAGGCTTGTAATTTTTAAACAAATTCGAAATCGGCGAAATGATGACTTAAACCCCGCCTACTTTCACATAGACTACAACATATTTTGATTAAAATAAAATCGCAGATGGTGACGTCAAAAAATGATCGATTCGGCGTGAAATGACCCATAGATAATAAAAATCTCGGGAACTGTAGGAGGCAATTTCGCATATATATATGTAGGATCGGGCCAGAGGCAGGTGTGAAGAAAACACACGCACTTTTGTCGAAAATAACGAAGCTTTACTAAAATAAAAGGAGATAATATAATATAGTTAATAAAAACGTGTTCGCTCGCGTCGCATCATGCATTCAACTGAAATTCGTCCGCTTCATTCATTTGTTACCTCACGCATTCCCTCTCACTCGCACACACGTTCATCTGCAATCATTCGTATTCTCTCTTACAACGTTCACGTACTCATCTCACTCGTTCTCACGTACATCCACGCACTCTCGAATTTCTTCATATATATATATATATATATATATATATTAATGGATTTGGAATAAAATTCTCTTCACTTTTTGTCATTACGCAAATTTGCATAAGTTGTAAAATAAGGTTATGAAAATTTTTTTTGTTATAAACAAATTATATTTCGCCGAATTTGTTAATATTCTGTTATTATACGTAAAAAACCATACAACTTGCCCATTAGCAGTTTTAATGTATCTCGTACGGTTTTCGAGATAGCAAAAGGGGTCAAAACTTTAAGGGGTCGTTTCACCCCTTAAACTCGCGTCTCAACCGATAAAAAAAATACGTGTCCGTTATTTTTGCCTGCTTAACAAACGTACGAAGTTTCATTAAAATCGGAGGGGGACACTTCCATGCCTTTCCTTGTCAGTCTCTTTTGTCGATCGCAAGGGATTGATTTGAATTATTGCTCCAAAGTTAGTTCGGCAGAGCAACGCGTCGTCAAAAACCGTAGTCGAAATCGAGGCGCGAGATTTACAACCTTGCGTCACGGAATAAAAATCCGTGCGGTCACACGTGACGCGAGTAACCACGTTACGAACGGTTACAATGACTAATAAATAGTAGGCGATACTGTTACTGTTGGTGATAAATTTGATTTCGGTTTTCGATTATGAATTTTGTTCTTCTATACTTTACAGATACTATTAATTCAAAAAAAGTTTTATTCTTATTCCTATTATTGCACACACGGTGTGCAATTGGTCTCGAATGGGTTAAAGCAGTGAACAATACCTTTGCTACCAAACTAAGATATTATAAAATAAAATACTAAGTTACAAAGATGGCAACACAAATTCACATTTTATTTACTACAGTAATTAAGAAATTGATGGTAACAATAATTTTTTTAAAGCAATAGATGCTACTATTTACTTACCATTAAAGCAGATTGCAATTGATTTTCGTAATCTTTTAGCTGTTGCGAGATATCCTCAATATTAGTACTTCGCGAATTTCGATGGCCATGCAAAGAATCCATAATCTCCTTCTCAACATTTTGCAAAACACCGTGTAAATGAGCGAAATGTTGTGTGACGGCCGTCTCTACGCTGTCAATATTATGCGATTCCTTCGGGTAAATGGCAATTCGTGACAATCTCTGTGAACATAAATATAACAATTGATCAATACAATCAAATGTGTTGTATATTAGATCGATGAAAATAAAACAATAAGTTTTCACACAACCATTTAAAACTGCTCACTCAATATTCTTTCACCAAATTTCCAATATATTTCGTCTATCTATTATAAAATTTTAGTTAATTACGCTCATTTAAAAGTAAGGGTCCAATCGAATAAGCACGGTAAAAGTGACCCCAAGCCTATTTGAACGAAATTCATACTATTTGATAGACTGTCTGAAGAAACTCCTCTCGTTAGAGGTTTTATTTCCTATCTCCACTACTGAGATGGTTACGTTTGTTGTGTTTTAGTTTTTGCTTAATATCTGCCGTCCTATTTGATAGAAAATTGCAGAAGCGAACTATGGGGTTTATGGTCGGCAGGACGATGGCAATAGTTGCCTTCGACAACCCCATCATAAACCCAGGTAAAAGGGAAAGTTGGAGTGTCGCGTACAGGATGGTAATGGGACCATGAATCCTGGTCATCTTGATCCTGGCGAATAATTCAAAAACCACTCCACGTTTTAAAATCCGATCAGTGATTATTATTGTGATTATTATAGTGTTTCTTGCGCTGATTACGAATCTGTAATCCGTTTTTCGCCAGTATGTACAGTTGTTGAGAAATTTGACAGGACCGTGGTTCTCAAGCCACAGGGATCGTTCCTTGCATCGCGTTAACATAGGCGGGATACGGAGCGACCGCTCTGACTCGGCGGGCCACTGTCTTCGCTTCGTTGCCCGCGTTGCTATTTTGCTTCTGGTATTGTAAAAAAAACGGCGTTGCAATTTTCTTTGGGTGCTTTTTATAGGTGAAAATCTGCTCCATCGCGTTGTATAGTATTCAATTTTCCACTGCACTCTTACTTTTTGAGATAAGTTGAAAAATATATGTAAAAATTGGTGCAAAATCGAGGTCTCCGCGTTTATAAATCGTTTAAACATGTTTAAATATTCAGAACGCATAAAAGGCGGATACCGTTGTATTCAGGAAAGTCTACAAAATCTTTTGTTACAAGCGGAATTTCAGAATCTTTTACAGTTATCACACAAAATCGATTTGAATTTCGTAAATGTGCTTTTTTCCAAAAACAAATTTCTCCAAAATTGTACGTGCTGGTGAAAAACGGATTGCAGATTCGTAATCAGCGCAAGGAACACTATAATAATCACTGATCGGATTTTCGAACGTCGGAAAAAAGGTAAAATTTGTTGGACAGCGATATTGGTAACGTAATATTTAAGGATAAGAAAAATGAAAGATTTGTTTACTAGAATAGGAACATTTGTATTTTAGAATTTTTATTAACTTTGGTAATTTTCAGTTTTAACGTAGAATAGAGCTCACAGTTGTACAGTACTTTATGATAAAAAAATTTATTCGCTGATAGATTTAAAACATTGAAATTATAGAACTGCAACTAGTTTAAGTACTTAAAAATTTCGTCAATTTGATGAATTTACATAACTTAATCATGCTAATTAACATGAAAGCTCGATTGCATTTAATGTACGTAAATTCGTTTACCTCTTGATTTACATTCGTAATATTCGGATAATTGGATAAATTAATTAAACAAAATACTTTTTTCTTTTTTCAAATACACAATACTGTTTCATTTTTTCGTAGACCTCGTTAAAGGAAACTTTGCTCGTAATTAAAAGTGAAGCTGTTGTTAGTGAGCTTGCATGAAATTAATAACAGCCGAAATATCGAAAAAACTAATGAATGAACTGACGCAGATTGATTAATTTTAGAATCAACCTCTGTAATAAATATTACGATCGGTAACGGTAATCAACAACGGTATTTGGTAATATCCCATTCCGACTTTTTATGTTTTTCTTTCAACTCCCAACGAAATACATTTCTGAATTACTGACTTTTCTGCGCATACTCGTCTAGCGAACTGTTGATTTAAACTATAGAAGATGATAAAGATTCGATACGTGAATACTTTATGCATTTCATTTATAATAAATTATTATACTAATTTTTTATTGATAAAAAACTTGTATCGACATATTAGTTTTGCGTGAAAGAGAAAGATTTATGATGAAATTTGCATAAATAAACAAATTAATTAACCAATAAAGCAATGATTAACAGACGGTATTTTTAATATAATATTTCAGTTAACCAATTTATGTAAACAAATTGTCGAAAATAGATCCGATTTTTAACGACATTTTGATACTGTTCTAGTTAATACGATTTTTATTTAAAGTTACCACAAGTGACATGATCAAGTAGCTTTCAGAGATTTGTAAATTTGAAAGTCCGCAACTAGGACACCAGATCTTAGAGTTTGAAATTTTGGGAACTTCAATATTTGGTAATTTGGAATGTTCGAAATTCAAGGATGTGCATATTTGGGAAATAAGAAGCTGTACCTTTAAAATTTTTTTACTTAGGGAATTTGGAGATTTGAGAATTTAAGATTTTACAGATTTCGAATATTTTCAACTATTTTCGAGTATTTCCATTGAGAAT